>OY796875.1:16644327-17244327 GCA_963680765.1 Agrochola lychnidis
GAAGAATCACACTGTATTTGTACCTACTCACATTCTCGAAATCGGCTCTAACGATTTCGATAAAAGTTGCAATATAGGGGTTTGCGGGGGCGAAAAATCGATCTAGCTAGGTCTCATATCTGGGAAAATTTGTTTTCTCCGTATTCTCACCCGAGCGGAGCTCGTTCGCCCAAAGTTTAGAACAAGATAATGAAAAATTACATGACATTATTGAAATTAGAATAATGATCATGGCAGCATGGAATTAGTAAGTACCTACTATCACGGCAGTGTGGAATTAGTAGGTACTATCCTATACTATTAAATGAGCATTCTCTATTTTCACCAGAGCAGAGCTCGGTCGCCCAAGTACTAAACGTTTCATTTATTTATTTAAGTTTTTCTTTTTTTTTTGGATTTGGGGAACCCCCATAACTTTAGACAATAATTTAATTATTATTTGCCATAACAAGCGACGATCATAGATTACGTTCTGCGAAAACTGGTTTTAAACTTCTAAATACCACTGTGACAAACAGCCAGAGTGCCAAAGTTTTGTAAAATTGTCCTGTTGTTAAGGAGCCTTTGCATGGGTACCCTAAAAAATCTGTCAAATACCCTTTGACCCAATTGAAGCGACACAAACCTCCAACACGACGTGCTTTGAAAATAAAACATAATATTAATATAATATCGTGACTGTCGCGCAGTTTGCGAACTCAGCTGAACTTCACCCCAGGGACCTAAGTTGGTGAGCAGATCAGGTGTAGCTCGTTGATTAAAAATGTACAAATTCTGTCATGTTCGTACTTAAGTTTTCAGGAGAGTTAAAGTTGTGACCTACTTCATCACCTTCAGATAAGTTCCAGTTAACTTATTAGCAGAGGTCGGAATTAGGTAGAGTTATTTATGTACTCACACTGATTTCATACAACGAAAGAATAAAGTGGATATGCCCCAAATCCCGGGATTAATTTTGAAGAGCAGAAAAATCCCGTGATCTATTAAATAAAAAGTTATTTACTTTTACACAATTTAAAGCAAAACCTCACGAGTCTAGGCTAGAAGCAAAAGTATTTTCGTATTTATAAAAAAGGCGAAGTATAAGTATGAGAATTAATAAATAAAATAAATAAAATTGTTTATTTCAATTACAAAAGGCATTTAGACACAATAATATTGTAGATCACCTTTTAAGCAAGGAATTGCTTGTGTTAGGAGACTCCGCGCTTCCACTTATCATTATTTTATGCAATTGAATGTAGACAATGTAAACTAAAAAATTAATTAATTTGCTTAAGACTATTAATAATTTGTATTGTGAATTTAATACTAATAAAATTTGTATGTTAATTATCTTTGTTTTATTTGTCTTATCTATTTCTAAGGTTTTTATTATTATTTATTTGTAATATTGTTGGTCACACGGGATTGTCTATTAGAAATCCCGGGAAGACCCATATTAATGTCAACATTTCGATGCAAGTACATAAATAGTAATAGTAATTTATTTCCAAAACTTTAGTACACATTACATCAATGAGGTATCGATCCCTGAACTAGGACATCCTGTATGACAGGGGTCGAGGTTTCTCCAGTTACATGGACCAACATGAGAAGACTTAGACTAAATATAATTAAGTGATTTTTAAAA
Organism: Agrochola lychnidis; assembly: GCA_963680765.1. NCBI lineage: Eukaryota > Metazoa > Arthropoda > Insecta > Lepidoptera > Noctuidae > Agrochola > Agrochola lychnidis. Next base: position 16,645,961 of record OY796875.1, read on the forward strand.
TTAATAAAAGAAAATTGGAATAAAATGAAAAGTAGACGAAAAAATAATTAACAAGATAAGAAATAATAATAACTCTAAAACATTTTCTGTTTTATAATAAAACGGGGTTAGCAAATGCATGGTGATATGTATGATGGGTGTGTAGATGTAGGTGTGTGAATGAAGGTTTGTGTGTTTAGGTGTGTGAATTTGTGTGTGTAATCCGAGTCTATCCACTAGGTGAGATTACTGATAAGGTTTTCAGTATCATCGTAGCCTATAACTTTCAAGCCAAAGTAAGATTTCCTTTTTATCAGGAAATTGCTCACGTCTCTAACTACTTTGAACTGGTTAAATTTGCCGTAGAGACGTGGCGCTGTGCTATTAAAGTGCTTTCTGGCAAACTTGCTCTTTACCCTTGCTGCGGGATATCTGTCTGTTCTTTTGTTTGTTTTTGGCATAACTCTTCCTAATCCCGACCTCTGCTTATTAGGCAGATTAATTACTTATTTCATACAAATTCATTTTGCGCATAATTTCTACAGAGCGTTTAGTATATCTTGTCCCGTGACTCGATTGGTAAGTACTGTTCTCTCAGTCGCCATTTTGAACTCTATAGTGTTGAATCCTCAGACCAAATAAAAAACCAAGACAACGCTGCGAACAATACAGTGAACCATGCCAAAACTACACCTTCGCTCTGTGCATACACGCTCACACGCACACATTTACAATCAAACTACACCTCACTAAGTGCACACATGTTTACGAAACCGGCCTCACGTCACTGTTGATAGCGCTATGTCTGAGTTGGTTTTTTTTTTGGGTGGGATATGATCAAATAACTTCTTCCGCTCTGGGAGGGCTTGTCAGACTCTTAGGGCCAGCGCTCACTTGGCGAGGCGCAGAGCAGCGCGGTTGTCACTGCCAAACAAATATTGACCTTGCTGCTGTTGAAATAAAGTTGAGAATAAATAAACTTTCGTTAGCTCGAGAGCGTATCTAAGCGGAAAAACCGGCCAAGTGCATGTCGGACCACGCACAATGTAGGGTTCCGTAGTTGGGATGAATTTATCCCAAGAACAAACTTAACGTTGTAGTTGAAAAAAAAAAAAAAACATACAGAATGTATGGGAGAATATGTTTTTACAACCGCAAATCTAAGTTGGTCGACTATTACTCGTTAACTTGTACAGCCTACTCAGCTTTGATAGTTTTCCTTTTAAATTCGTTATATAAGCTACCGCCGTGAATTTTTTCACATATCTAAAACCAACCATTTAGCTGGCAGGGGGGGGGACACTTGACTCTAACAATAATTTTCACTTTAAAGCTTAATATTTCGCAAACGGATGTCTAAATTCAAAAATGGTTTTAGCATACTCACAATATTTTTGAAAGACCTTTTCAACGATACCCCACACCAAGGGATAGAAAAAAAAAAAGACTTTTCCACTTTACGTGTAGGGTCGGTACCCTAAAAAAATATATTTTTCATGATTTTATACCACTTTGTCGACGTGATTAATATGTAAACCCATGCCAAATTACAGCTTTCTAGTACTAAGCGTCTCTGAGCTAAGCCGCGGACAGACAGACAGACAGACGGACATGACGAAACTGTAAGGGTTCCTTGTTTACTACGGAACCCTAAAAAGGTACGCGTCTCAGGTTATTTATTTTCGACTTTATTTTAAGACACGCAATGTTGATATTTGTTTGGCAGTGACAACCGCGCTGTGCTGCGCCTCGCCAGATATGCGCCCGCCCTTACTGACTAAAACCCGCCCGTGTTCCTTCAGTTGCTATGTTGCCGTCGGCCACGATTTCCCTTTCAGACTTCTTCGCAACCCCAAAAATTCAGTGCTACTAATTGCATCAGTCAAGTTATAATGAACACTGTACACACACACTACATACTACTGTATAGATTCTCTGAGATCTGAAAATAAAGGTTCATTATTAATAGAGATGGGCCGAGTACTCGGTTGATACTCGGTACTCGGCGTACTCGGCGGGTTTTTTGATACTCGTACTCGGCCGAACAACTCGGTTTGAATGCCGAGTATACTTTGTTTAAGAAAAGCAATATATTTAGGTAGATATAATTAAAATAACAGTGTTAATCAAAAAGTATTTATTGCTAATTTAGGAAATCTTTGACAATCTCAATTAATAAAATCAAAATTATGCTAATGAATGAGTAGTAATGAGACAAAATTAAGAGAACAATAATAAAAATAATCAATATTTAAAATTTAATAAAGGTAAGTTATGATGCAAGAACACAAGGCTCTCTGCACGTTCTGGTAACAGCCTATTCCGCTTTTCTTTGTAGCTCGCTCGCTATACACGGTGCTTGCAGGTGCACATAGAAACACTCTTGCTAAACGTGCCAGTTCTGGATACCTTGTTTGGTGCCCTGTCCACCACTCGAAAGGACTCTTGTTTTTTGTCAACAAATTTTCTTTTAAATAGCAATCTAATTCTAAAGCAATGGGGCTTTTAGGATCATCGCGCTCTAGTGGCTGGGTGGAAGCTAATTCTTCGAAGCAATTCCAGAAAGATGCATGAAGATCTTGTGACTGTGGTAATCGTTCAGATTCGTTTTCTTCACTGCTGCTAGCACTCTCTGAAATTTCACTTGTTTTACTGATTCTAAGAATAGCCACTCTAAGGCACGGGGTGAGGGGTGGGTCAACGCGAGCCGGGCTCGACCGGCGCGAACCTGTTTGTACTTGTTTACGCGCGCGAAATGGGAATTTGATTGAACCGAGTTACTCGGCCGAGTACTCGATTGAAAAAAAATTGAGCCGAGTAAAACTCGGTACTCGTTACTCGGCAAAAGTGTTACCCGGCGCATCTCTAATTATTAATATGTAATTTTTGCCATCATGAGTTCAATTTGGATGATACTTTTTTAATGTTATGGTTTGGATAAGCCGCCAGCCATCCTGATGATAAAGCCACAGTTTCAGTTTTACAGTTTCCTAGAATAGCGGTGGCCCCACTTGACGGCCGCAATGACAGCGCCAAAGATTTAAATCGTTAGATTCGCCCTACCGCGTCAAAAGATAGTCGCGGTTCTGTTTCGTTTTGACATCACTAACACACAATGACGCACTGACTACACTTATTTATCACTCCTTTATAACTATCATTACAGGTTCATCACCTAATGCTATAGCGCGGTCTCTTATAATTATGCTGTCTTTATATAATAAAAATTATTTATTATTTAACACCATTAGAAACTTTAAGTTCTATAACATATTATAGGTATAGGAATCATTACATTACTCACAACAAATAACATATAGGAACATGACTTTGATAAAATAAAAAATAGAGAAACTTTAACAATACCGCAACGTTTCAGTCAATAACTATATAATTAAATACACAATAAAATATCTGTTACGAGACTATAAAATACACCATATCTCACCATATTTCTATCTTGTTTGTCATGGAAACGCTATTTAATAATATGTGAGCTCACTCTTCTCAGTATGGACACTTTTTCTTGTGATTGAGCCGGAGGGCAAATCTAACGATTCAAATCTTTGGGGGCGAAGTTTGCTTTATGGAGTCAACAACTCTCTCGGCTCTCTAGGAAACCACACCAACTTACTTTCATAATCAACGATTTAGTGACGTCATTCGCCGTAAATTGCGGACGTTACGTGAGCGGTCACCGCTTTTCTAGAAAACTGTAGCTTTAGTCGTCACCGTCGCGTATGGAGATCTGCAAAACCAAAGACATCGCAGATGCATGCTGAAATGTGTCATATGTCTGTACAGGTTAGTGATGTGCCGGATCGTTAAAAAATGAGATCCGCGAATACGGATACGGATCATAAGGGTCTAGATCCGCGAATACGGATACGGATCTCAACTTTCTTCAGGTTCTTCAGGAATTATTTATGATCCTCATCATAACTGACTTTTGGGGGACAAACCTGCCAAGTTACTCTTTTTGAAATACAATTTACCATTACTCAATATTAATTATGCTGTATATTTTTTTTAAGTTCTTGAAAACAACATAGTTTTAATTGATGTGTTAACTCACATAATTATTTCAATTAGCATAGCACAAATATTAGAGGTTTGATCTCACTACAAAGATAGTTTAATTACTATCTTATAACTTAATTTACTGGTACTTACTCTACTTGAATTATAATAAATATTCTTTTTTTTTTAACCGACTTCCAAAAAGGAGGAGGTTATATGTTCGTCGCGGATGTTTGTTTTTTTTTTTTTTATGTATGTCCACCGATTTCTCCGTCAATTGTGGACCGATTTTGAAAATTCTTTTTTTGTTTGAAAGGGTGTGCTCTCGAATTGGTCCCATATAAATTTTATTAACTTTGGTTGGATAGTTTTTGAGTTAGCTACAAAATACGTATTTTTTTCCCACTTAGTATGTAGATGATATATGATAAGTTTCTGTTACTGGTAGCAGGTAGTGGTATTCGAATGTGTGTGGGGTAGGTACCACAACTAAAAAGTGAAAAATAAAAACTTTTTACAAAAAAAAACAACCGACCTCCAAAAAAAAAAACACTACAAAGTGAAAAATAACTTTAATTTCGGAAGTCGGTGGCAAAAAACGAAAATACAAAACCCAAGACACCGACTTCCGAAATTAAAGTTATTTTTCACTTTGTAGTGTTTTTTTTTTGGAGGTCGGTTGTTTTTTTTTTTGTAAAAACTTTTTTTACTAATTTGTATTGAAGTTAAACAGTATTTCATTGCTACATATCTTTAAAATTTCATATACGTAATTAAATTTATTAATATAAAAGATCCGTTCAAGATCCACCAAAAAGTAATGGATACGGATACAGTTTTTTTTCTCCCTCGGATATCCGCGGATACGGATACGGATATCCAGCACATCACTAGTACAGATACCCTTCAAACTATAACACAGCAACGCTTGGCGACAGAAATATGTATGTTGACAACTCCAGACGAGCTCCTTCACAAAGCTTTCTACTCATCATCTGCCTAGCCTTTTCCCAACTATGTTGGGGTCGGCTTCCAGTCTAACCGGATGCAGCTGAATACCAGTATTTTACATGGAGCGACTGCCTATCTGACCCCCACAACCTAGTGACTAGGTAACACGATACCCCTTGGTAAGACTGGTTGTCAGACTTTTGGGCTTCTAACTACCCGTAACGACTGTCAAAGATCTACAAATGACAGCCAGGACCAACGGCTTAACGTGCTTTCCGATGCACGAAGGGGTCTTGGTATGTAAAGATGGTCACCCATCTACGGAGCAACCGCGTCAAGCGTAGCTTAACCTGATCGATCGACCCATGTGGCTGTTATTACTTAGCCACAAGCCAAAGCTTACTACTACTAACATTTTATAGCTACTTGTCCGACGGGCTATTGCTTCAAATATCCGCAGTGTGTGGATAAAATATCAAGCTATATATTCCACGTTCACAGCTCACAGCGTGCTTGGGTACACAGCACGTGTTGGAGCTATTAATAAGTTACAATAGCTTGTAAATTTATGAGCTGGTTCATGCTGATATGAGTACAAAATTCGATGGAAATATGCCTTCCTCGATTTAAAAGGCGACTGGGTTTTAGAAGAGGATAAGAAACAGTGTTCTCCTGTATGTATAATATGACAAATAGCTATATATTTCACATAAACCTACAAGGACACTTATGAAACGTCAGAAGCTAGGTGCACGGTTCCAATTGGTCGCTTCCTATGGAGAAGAGCCGGCAAGAAACTCCACGGTTACTCTTCTAAAAATAATTGGCTTTTACAATACTTTCAAATAACAGTGTTACTAGGTATGGGAGGACAGTGTAGGTCAATAGAAAATGGTGAACAGATCTACAATCCACTAAGCCTACAGCGTTCTCACATTCACAAAATAGAAAAAATACAAAGATTAATGAATAATAAAAATTAAAAGTTATTTTAATAAAACTCAATTACATGATTGCTATTACAACTGTAATCAATCTGAATAATTATCATGTCCACAAAAGTCACTAATAAAGAGTTGAAATTAAATCGTAGGTATTTTCCCTCTTTCCCTCGATAAGAATTAGGCATAATTGATACACCCATATTTCGCCAGGGGAAAATCTATTGCCATCAACCGGGCACAACTCCAGACTCCGGACTGCTGCTAAGAAAGAAACTCCTTATAATCATCATCATCTGCCTACGTTTTACCAACTATGTTGGGGTCAGCTTCCAGTCTAACCGGATGCCAGTGGAATACCAGTATCTTACATGGAGTAACTGCCTATCTAACCCCTTATAATCGAACCCTATAGTAAAACTTTGCCCGACCTAGGATCAAACTCAAGACCTCACACTCATAAGTCGCGCTTGCAACCATAAGATCAACGAGGAAGTTGGAAACTGTATGATATATTTAACCGACTTCCAAAAAGGAGGAGGTTATATGTTCGTTGCGTATGTTTGTTTTTTTTTTATTTTTATTTTTTTTATTTATGTCCACCGATTTCTTCGTCAATTGTGGACCGATTTTGAAAATTCTTTTTTTGTTTGAAAGGGTGTGCTCTCGAATTGGTCCCATATAAATTTTATTAACTTTGCTTGGATAGTTTTTGAGTTAGCTACAAAATACGTATTTTTTTCCCACTTAGTATGTAGATGATATGTTAAGTTTCTGTCATTGGTAGCAGGTAGTGGTATTCGAATGTGTGTGGGGTAGGTACCACAACTAAAAAGTGAAAAATAAAAACTTTTTACAAAAAAAAACAACCGACCTCCAAAAAAAACACTACAAAGTGAAAAATAACTTTAATTTCGGAAGTCGGTGGCAAAAAACGAAAATACAAAACCCAAGACACCGACTTCCGAAATTAAAGTTATTTTTCACTTTGTAGTGTTTTTTTTGGAGGTCGGTTGTTTTTTTTTGTAAAAAGTTTTTTAAATGCATTTTTCAACTTGGTATAGATATTTATACCAATTTGAACGATGCATTTTTCAAATTGGTATCTAACTATATACATAGTCAAAGTCAAATACTTAATTCATTTCAATTAGACACATAAAAGGCACTTTTGAACGTCAAAATTTACAAAAAATAGAATTGATTCTAGTCGCCCCTTCCAAAAAGTAGTTTTCGTATGGAGAAGAATCGGCAAGAAAATCCACCGTTACTCTTTAAAAATGTTTTACAATATTTTGTATACCTTAATTATATGTGAAGACGATATACCTTTCTGGGTATATAGAGGAGTTCGTGGCTAAGTAATAACAGCCGCACGGGTCGATACATCAGGTTAAGCTACGCTTGCCGCGGTTGGACCGTGGATGGGTGACCCTCTTTACATACCAAGATTCATCTGTGCTTCAGAAAGCACATTAAGCCGTTGGTCCCGGCTGTCATTCGTGGATCTTTGACAGTCCTTACGGGTAGTTAGAAGCCTGAAAGTCTAACAACCAGTCTTAACAAGGGTTATCGTATTACCCAGTTGTTATTAAACGACAGTATAACTCTAAATATTCTAACTATAATTCACGCACTACACACCCTCACACTTCACACTCTCACCCATACTCACACATAATCACTCACCCATACTCACACATAATCACACGTAACACGCGACTTGGCTCTTTTCTATGCATAACTCTCACTCATTTACCCTTTCAATTGTTTAATTTTAAGTTACCCATTTAATTTATTTTATTTTACTGCATGTTTACATTGTCTACACTGCTCAATTACATAAGATGATGATAAGTGGAAGCGCGGAGTCTCCTAACACAAGCAATTCCTTGCTTAAAAGGTGATCTCCGATCATATGTATGTAAATGCCTTTTTGTAATTGAAATAAATATTTTTGTTTTTTTTTTTTTTGTTTGTTTTTTACTGGGTTGTGAAGGTCTCCTAGTCTGTCTCTTCAAGTAAAATACTGGTATTCAGCTGCAACCGGTTAGACTGCAAGCCGACCCCAACATAGTTGGGATAAGGTTAGGCAGTTCTTTTTTGTTCAAATTAGCATATAAGAACATTGTGTGTGTTACTTAATTTATTGCGTTGCTGACAACGATGTTAAGACGCAGATATATGACAGTGACCTTGAATGGTTAGCTTGCGTGTTCTGTACTGAGCTCACGCAACGCGTCGTACGTCCAGCCAGTAATAGGACTCGCCCATCAAGGAGCGCTGTCCCAAATTAGACGCATTATTAATTTATTACACGTAAAACAAAAGGTATTTTAATTAAACACGTATTAAACTATCAATAATTTAACTATCTTTAAAATGATGAAGTTTCAGAAAAATACGCTTGATAGATTTTGCGTCATTCTCAGTTTTTTATCCACATTAGACATAACTTTACAAATTAATTTCACTATGTAATATAAACATAATCAAAAATATGTCTATATTAAAATATTCTGAAAATGCTCTAATATAACATATATTTTTTCCAAATTACTAACACTACTCGTTCAGACGTCATCTTCAGTATAAAATCATTAAAAGTCAGCTATCGTCCCCTTAAGTAGTACCCCGTACGCCCGTGGTTATAGCGCGATTATTAGAGTAGATACTTTACTCACTGTTTTTGTTCCGGGGAGGCAAAAGCCCGAAAGTCTGACAACCAATCTTACCATTCAGTATCGTGTTACCCTGTAACTGGGTTGTGTGAGTGAGATAATCTCCATGTAAAATACTGAAGTATCAGCTGCATCCGGTTAGAATAGAAGCAGACCCCAACATAGTTGGGAAAGAGCTAGGCAGATGACGACTTTATTCATTGTTATTTTATTTCAATAATCTGTAAAAGTTTACTTTTAAATAATTCAGATAAATGACGCCTGCGTTCTTCAAAAAGATAGGAGAAACTGTATTTCTAGAACAACTAACTACATAATATAAGTTCCAATTAATAAGAGACAAAGCCTATTGCCACCAACCGGACCCTATTCAGAAACTTTCCCTGACTTGAAAATGGGGATTGAACCAAGGAGACAATTCTCAGCAGTTACGCTTGCGATAACTATCTAGACCAACAAGTATCGAAACAAATATGTATCTATAGTAGTGATGCAACGAATACGAATACGAATATTCGTATTCGCCGAATAGTAGACATTTACCGAATATTCGTATTCGGCGAATACTAATACGAATACTAATACGAATACTAATACGAATACTAATACGAATATTTAAAAATTAATATGTTTGTACGCAAATCTAATTACTGGCAAACTTGGAAAACGCGCGTCGTCGGCACGTAAAAATACGACGTGTGCAAGGGCCTTAACCGCAACGACGACGCGACGGGGGACTCCCCGGCCATAGTTTATACAGTGCCGCGGCCCGGGAGTTTTCCTATCATTACGAACCATGGACTGATTGATTCATTCATTCCTTTCATTTCATTTGTCAGTCGAAAGCACAAGTCAAGCAAGAGAGTATTGTTTTATTTATTTTCTGAGGTTGCTGCGAAGTGAAAGGAGTTGAAGTTGAATAGAAAATGTCTTCTCGTAAACGAGATCAAAGTGACATATGGAAACACTTCGATAAATTACCAAGTAAGTAGTTATATGCTCTGTATTTCTTTTGTATGAACAAAAGGTAGGATAGTAAGTCCTAAGTAACTTAGACGAACGTTAGTAATGGCGTCTATGTAGTACTAGACTATTAGTCTTTTATTACCATGGCGAGATATTCGTATTCGTATTCGTATTCGCCGAATAGTAGGTTTGATATTCGTATTCGTATTCGTATTCGTAAAAGTAGTATTCGTTGCATCACTAATCTATAGATATTACAATAAAAGTATAGTAAAGTACAGTACCAAGAATCATAGTCGAACGCACGATGAGATCTTATATAGATCTTACACCGAACGCTGAACGCAGAGTTCTCTGCGTCCAGCGCTCGGTGTGGCAACACACCGTGTTCAGGGTCGCGACAAGTCAATCGTCATCCTGAGGATGCGTCGTTGAGAGGTGAAACACGTGTCCATTTCTTTCAGGAGATTTTTATGGCTCTTTAGAAATAGCTTAGCGGAACAGGTTACCTACTAAATATATCCACGTCTATTGTATTTTAAAACTATAGATTTACAACTCTATGCAATTGCATTTTCAAACTTTTTGAGTGGCTAATGACGAACTGCGACCGGAGATAATAAACTTGACGGAGAGAAATTTCATACAAATGTGCAATGATAGGTACGCAATCCTACAAAGTGCGGGCAGTATAAAACTTAGAAGCTTTCCCACTGTAGGGGTTCCTCGGTGGCGTGACGTTCTTGAAAATTCGGAAACATGAAGATTACTGAAGCGCACACCTTTTCTGGTTCACCTGTACAGGGTGTCTCAAATGTAGTGGCACAAAGGCAATTGGGGTAAAGTAAAGGTGGCCACCTATCATTTAAAAATGTTAAAGTTCGGATATTCTCAACAGTTCAGTAAATGTCACAAATTAAATAATTTTCAAGAAATACACTTTCACTTAGATTTTTCCTGTGAACAAAATTTTCGATGTAGCGCGTTAAAATTTAGCTGGAAGATGCCTTGATAATGTGGGTATAAAATTATTTTACCTATTTACGTTCAGTGTGGCTCTGCAACGCTTAAGATTTTATTTTTACTTGTCTTTTCTAACTTATTATTAAACCTTAGCGGAAGTTACTCGGTAGTACATTTTTTTAAATGTAGGTTTAGAAAGTTTCACTACATTTTTTAAATGATAGGTGGCCACCTCCGCTTTACTCCATTTGCCTTTGGACCACTACGTTTGAGACACCCTGTATACCACTTTACACTCAGTTATGAGGTAGCAGTGACTCACCTGTTCTCTGTCTCGTCGCTGCGCTCTCTCCTTGCCACTTTCTTTCTGTCCAGCCACTACACCGTACATTTTGTACACGATTACGTATTGTCACTGTCAAAGTCAACACTTTTCACTATCCATTCATATAATTTACACTGATTTCCTTTTATTAACACTTTCACTATCCACGAAGCAAGCTTAATTGTAAAACAATCAAAGAATTAAGAAATGAAATGATTTATATTTTGAAGTGCAAACTTCTTTATTGGGCATTTTTGAGATGGGAAAAACAATTGAACTCGCGACACCGTTACCGACACCTCATTTTTGTAAACGCGATTATGCTCTTTATTTATATTACGTTACGAATCAATGTTCTATGCAAGTATTTTTACTTTAAAGGTTTTGGAAGTTATTTTTGTAAACGCAATTGTGCTCTTTATTTAGATAAGGTTACGGACAAATCAATCAATCAATCATTTTATTTCTCACCACAATATACATAAATTATTTTACATTGGTCAGATTCGACAAAGATACACAATTCAAATGAGTATAATAATATATTGTGGGAGACTGGTGCCTAAGCTAGGCTCATGGCCTGTGTTTCAGGACACCAGGATCCCACCCCTTTACATTTTCATTTTATAAATTATGTACTAAGCGCGCTGACTGAAAGATGCGAGACGAATGTTAGTAGATGTGTAGTATGGGTGTGAGATTGTGTGGGTGTGTAATTGTGGGGGTGTGTGCGTGTGTGTGAGAGAGTGTGTGATTTTATTTTTAGGTCATTATAAGGATATTTTCAGTATCCTTATAGTTAAATTTTTGTAGCCAATCAGTTAGCCTCTTTTTGCATTTATTTTTCGTGAGACCGAAGACATGTAACACCTTATGCATTTAATTGTATAAGTAGTAACCAAGATAGCAAAAGAAACGCCTTGCAAAAATAGTTTTATGACGTATATGATGGCGCTCCACTGGGTCATATCGTCTTTTCCCTTTGGACAGCGTTGGATTGTAAACCAAGGGAGTGCTGTTTGAGCAGAATGTTCAATATAAACAGTTGACGCACTGTCAGGAGTAGTCAGGACGTTAGTTTCTTTGTATAACTGTTCAGTGGGGTAGCGATGGGGGGGCCACGATTTCCCTATCGGCCCATATTCGCAGCCCCGGCAGGCACTGGCCCTAGCGGACCCCGTCAATTCTGCTGACATCTCTTTGAGGCACGCGTGGAACACAACGCGCCGTCGACCCGGGCTTGGTCCTTATCGGACGGCGAGCTACCCATTGCTCACCGTCCGCAAGCCCGCGCCTGCGGTGACCGGAAATCTGCCTGTGATTCCCGACGCCCAGGGCATCTCCTCCAGCGGCAGTTAGGGGCGCGAGGGCTCAAAATTTGCCTCTCCCTCACGCGCTCCGTCTCCTCGTTCGCGAGCATTACTGCTTCGCAGAAGGAGGTGACGGCCTCCCATTTCCTCACGCTCCGTAGCATGTGGCCCGGATCAGGGCCGGACGCGAGAGATCACCGCCGCCGACTTACCCATACTGGATAGTAACAAAAATCAGCCTGTATACTATACAATGTAGGTGCTTTAAAACTCCATTTAAAATGAAGATCATTTCATCTATTCGGCCCTGTTAATTGCAGTAAATGCAAACTTGCTGATATAAGATAAGCAGCTATTTCAACAATCCTATTCACGACTTTCCCTTTCAAATTTGGTTACAATGTCCCAACTCCCCACCATCCGGAATTCCCTAGCATCCGGGCCTATCACAAGTTTATGACTCCAAATAAACAAAATTCAAAGACGAATTGGACGGATTTGTGTTTGTGGGTTGTGTTGTGGTTATTTTCAGAGCTGTTACTGTGTTACTGCATATGAGTTCAAGTTTTTCTGCATCTACTATGGATGGTAAACCATTCAATACTCTCTAGAGCAGTGTTTTTCAACGTGTGGGTCGACAGGCCTCAAAAAAAGAAAAAAAATGTAAACTTTGTTTTGTTGCTTTAGATAATTCCAGCAGATTTTCTTTTAGGTTGGTTCTCAAACTTGCCTCATCTATAGCTGCATTTAAAAACGTAATTACTCTACTGGGAAACTTCTCGTAGATCCATACCCTCATAAATCCATCAATTATACGACGTAAAATTTACTTAGGATTTAATTAGCGGGTGGAATACGCAGCCCACAAATCCATCGTCTCGCTTTTCCGTGTTTTGGGGATGTCTGTTATAGGTGCTTAATTATGTAATTAGCCAATACATAATTATAAAAAATGTTGTACGTATTTCATATTTGTATTATAATATAATATAGATTATAAACAGTGGAGGGGGTCGCGTCATGCAAAAGGTTGAAAATCACTGCTCTAGAGCAAGGACGGCGAATATTTTCATATAATAATATGCCAAAAAGACGTAATTTTTTTTTTTCAAATATGTAACACGATCTAAACATAAAGTATTTTCATCCGATTGAGAATCGAACACTTCTTTTTATCGTTGCTTGAGCCATTCTCATCAAAAATAAAACAAATCTCAACTCTTAAGAATGCGGCAACGCATAAATTGTCCATACAAACGTAGTATTTAAATGATTTGCAATTTGAGCATATTTACACCATATTATGTTGATATTCGGATTAAGACAGTATTTATCTAGGCTCCTACGTCTTTTTATTTCCAAAAACTTACCTTTAAATGAAGTGTAAGCGAATTGCATTTCGTACATTTTTACAGCGTAAATGACATGTTTTCATATTGTTTTTTCTGTATTATAAACAACAACATTTGTAATATTATTTCCGCAGAAGCATAGTTTATGTTATCAAGTTACAAATTATCGAAAAAAAATGGAAATATATTAAGTTTTCATTCATAATTTTTTGTATTACGGAACACATCCAAATTTATCATAAATTTTCAAAAGCTAGTAGTACTATCGCGTAAAGCAATAATTGTCAATCTATGCGTGGTAGTATTGCTCACTGTAGGTGTATATCGCTCCGACAGGCACTCACACTAGCGCAACGTGCTTAGAATTGAATTTTGCAAACATCTCGATTTGTAGTTGCGAGCCGTGTCGCCGGCCTCTTAAGACATATTCAAAGTAATTTAGTGCAAGTATCAAGACTATTTTGTCACCCATAAAAATCCTTTTTTCAACAAAATTTTCTGTATGCTAACAAGTACGGAAGTTGAAATATAAACTTAAGTTGTGCTTTAGTTAAAAAGATTCCTACTCCATATTACTTTATACTGTTCTCTTGCGTAAGTTGCATATTTTATTAAAACTTTTTGATTGTATTCACAAAGACTGTGGGTTGCACTTATTAAAAAAAAAAGTTTGCATTTTCAACTTTTATTTTCAACCGACTCTAAAATCTTCCTTTTTTTGGCGTCAGAAATTAAAGTTATGCATTCGAAGATGGCTTTTTTATACTTTTGAAATTGACTAATAGCTTAGCATATTTTTAAAGCTTAATGCTTGTTAACTTAGTTGGTCCAAATGTGGTGTGAGATTTAATTTACAGTACCTACCCTAATTGCATAATGGCCAGCAGTGGCCAGCAGTGCACAGCAGTGGTGGCCCAGTGATAACGGCAACGACTTACGAGTTGTAGGTCGTAGGTTCGAACCCAGACAGGCGCTTTACTTTGTGTAAGTTATTTTATCCCCACTGCTCTCAAAACGGTGAAGGAAAACATCGTGAGGAAACCGGCATGTCCTAGAACCGAAAATTCGAAGACATGTGACATCTACCAACCCGCACTGGGCCCGCGTGGTGGATTACGGCCCACTCCCTCTCACAGAGAGGAGGCCTGTGTCCCAGCAGTGGGGACATTATAGGCTGATTATGATGATGATGATGATGAATTGCGTAATGCACGATCAGCTACAATTTGTTTAGATTTGAAACAGATTGCTAATCCATTGCTCCATAAGTTGGAAAAAAAAATCTGCTCAACAACGTAAAAAATAACGCAATGAATGTTGAACTGTCAAAATGGAACAAATATGTCATAATCGTTTACGATTTTAAGTTACGGAATTAGGGTACAGGTCGTGCAAATTATTCGGAAGACTCAATTGGCGCATTGGCCAAACGACTGGCTGAGCTTGCGGTCCGGAATTCAATACTTATTAGGATTTTTGTTATTAGCTCGGAGCCTGGATTTGTCCCCAGTTTAAGGAAACAGATTCCAACCGGACTAGTACCGACCTGCTACTGAGACATTCTAGAAGAAATTTTTAATATACTGTTCAAGATTTTATAAATGACGATTTTAGTTTATTTTTGGTTTTATTTTATTGTTTGTTTTTTTTTTAAGAATTTTAGTTTTTAAGCTATTGCATAGTTTGTATCGCGGGCTTTGAGCGCGGCGACCGAATCAAGAAATTCCGTAACGTAACGAAAATAAAACCTAACACCCCCCACTCCGCCTACCATGTAATGACGGTTCCCATGACAACGTGATGTTGTCATAGAGGTTACAAATGCCATGCAAGCTTTACCGCGGCAGTCCCCGAGTGCCAAACGTTTTTTTTTTAAATTACATTTTAATTAAAATTTGTATGCCTTCGCGGCAAAACATAGCGCTCAAATATGTTAACCTAACACCATTAAGTTTAATACTTAAATAAATACTTTTTCTTTCTTTATTCTGATTCTGATTCTAAAGGACTGTAGCGGTTACACCGCCACATACGAACGACGCATCAAAGACATGACGTTACACAAATCCTGCATCGCGCAGTTAGAGTTTACCGAGCGATCGACATACATACAAGATTTCAACTTCAAACTGATGGGCAGTTGCCCGCCAGACACAACACCCGTCAGGTCGGAGGATCCTCCCTTTTCTATGGTGGATGAGTGAACTTTACACCCTGTTCCTCATACCACTAAAGAATAAACCCACAACACAACATTTTGCTCGATCCAGGAATCGAACCCAGGCCCTCATGCTCTGCAGTATCGCTTGCGACCACTTCCTATCTACTTACATAAACAAAATAAAATCCTTAATATTGTAAATGCGAAAGTAAGTTTGTTTGTTACGCCTTCACGCTAAAACGGCTGAACGGATTTGGATGAAATTTGGCACATATATAGATGATGCCTTGGAAAAGAACACAGGATACTTTTTTTCCCATGGGATCGAGACTTATGCGAGTGAAACCGCGGGGCGCAGCTAGTGTTACAATAAAAAATTGGTTTATTTTCTCTACAGCCCCTTTTCAAATATCGTAATTTCAAATGTTGGCAGAACGTTCATTTCCATTGCTTAATTTTGTTTTGTTTAAATACATTTAGGATGGAGGATGGACCATTAGCAAACAGGAATTCACAAATTAAAAAACTGGCCAAGTACGTG
Source organism: Agrochola lychnidis (assembly GCA_963680765.1). Taxonomy (NCBI): domain Eukaryota; kingdom Metazoa; phylum Arthropoda; class Insecta; order Lepidoptera; family Noctuidae; genus Agrochola; species Agrochola lychnidis. Next base: position 16,662,151 of record OY796875.1, read on the forward strand.
TCGGACCCCGCACAATGAAAGGGTTCCGTAGTTGGGATGAATTTATCCCAAGAACAAACTTAACATTATAAGTAGTTGAAAAACATGTTCTTCAATAATACATACCAATTGCAAATGTAAGTTATATTGAGAGATTTACCATGCTGTTTTGAGACCATTAAATTTTTATACGTTTTCCTATAATCTATAAATATAGTACACTTTTATGTATTAAAAAAGAATTTGGCTCTGCTTTCAGACATGGTAAATTTTTATCTATTTTCTTAAAAATAACTTTATAACTTTTTATTTTAAAATTATTTAAAAAATACATTTGACCCACTAACAGTGAGCTCTTTCATTCGATATGTCACGCGGCACAGTTTGCAAAACATTTTTTTATTTTTAATCAAACGTGTGTATACCATATTTCAACTTAATCCGTCCATCAGATTCGGAGCAAATTGACTGTGACAGACAGACAGACACAAGAGTGATCCTATAAGGGTTCCGTTATTTCATTGGGACGTACGGAACCTTAAAACAGTGAAAAGAAGAAAAGGTTTAGCATTTTCCCAGCTATGTTGTGTTTTACTTTCATTTAGATATGTGGCTAACTGCTAAAAATACGTTGGTAGGTTGGTGAGTATCTGTTTTTTTTACACGGAGTGACTTCCATATTTTAATATTACCGCCACATACACAAACCGGTACATATTTTCTTAGGTCAAAACAGAAGTAGAAACCTAATTAGTATTTTTTAAGTTTAAAAATAAATGAATGCAGTAGGTAACTTTTCCAAGTTACTAATTTCTTATCTCCTCTGTATATTTTAATTTTATATCATTCTCTGCATTAATTTAGCTGGATTACGAAACTCTCCTAACTTTTGCAAATTTAAATAATTTGTACAGTGACATTTAAATTTTTTAATAATTAGAATTTTCATTGAACATTTCCGCATACTACATTATAATTGCCACTAATCAAATACAAAAACTACTATAAAAAAAACTACCATAAAAAAGCGCGCGAAATCAATCACAGATAATAAACCGCACAGATTAATAAAACTTATTAGTGCACAGATAAAAACAAAATGCGTTGTTTTGATCGCACTCACGACTGTCCGCGAAGCTTTCACTATACATACTGAATATCGTATGTTGAACAATGCAGCATCCTGAATACTGTACAAACTTATTTTATCACCTATTTAACAATTAACCCTCTTATCTCCGTGTAGTAAAGTCGATTTTAAATGTTCGTGACCGCAAAATAAAAAGGATAGTTGGCACATTCAGTAAAATTTTCTTCGTGCAATTTTATAATGTATCGGAAGGAGGTAGAGTCGCTTTTAGCTTTGAACGGTACCTAAATGATAAAGGACAATATATTTTGGCGAACTGGACACGGTGCAGATAAAACTGAATTAATTTTAATTTAGTTTATGTTGTTAATTAGCTAAAAAGACTTCAAGGACTTAAGTTTTCGAGAGATTATAATTTACAAATTTTCGTGAATTTTCTTTGGCAAAGTAACTGGTTATTCCGGAGAGGTCGTAGTTTATCTGCCCTTAAAACAATAGGTACCTATTGTGGATCGTTGTTGGGAACTTTACTGCCGGAATTATAATCGAGGTACGTATCAAAGTTCACTAAACTATCCAACTATTATGATAGTTTCTGTATCATTTCAACTATCTGTATTTTGGTGGAACGTTATTATCAATCTATTAATATTATTACGTATTATTAAACAAATTCACTTGTCCTGTCTGTCTGTATGACCGCTTAGTTCTACTTTCAATGGATTTTGATGCGGTTTTCAACAACATTTATTTAGAGAATTGACTCCGAAAGATTTATATTTGCGTAGAGTAATTAATTTGTAAAGTTATGTCTAACGCAGATTAAAAAACTGAGAATCACGCAAAAACTATCAAGCGTATTTTTCTAAAACCTTCACCGTTTTAAAGATAATTTAATTATTGATGTTTTAGTATACGTGTTTTGTTAGAATACCTTTTGTTTTACGTATAATTAATTAATAATGCGTCTAATTTGGGACAGCGCTCCTTGATGGATGAGTCCTATAACTGGCTGGACGTACGACGCGTTGCGTGAGCTCAGCACAGAACACGCAAGCTAACCACTCAAGGTTGCTAGTATTTATAGGAACTACCAAAACTACCCTCTAGGGCCTAGTTGTATGTTGAACTCAAAATTGTCTCGATTATTACAATTTGCGTCTTTGCGTATACCATGGGGACCATGGCTTAGTAACAACAGGCACTCGGGTCGATCGAAGGTTAAGCTACGCTTGCCGCGGTCGACTCATGGATGGGTGACCATCTATTACATATCGAGACCCCCCCCGTGCCTCAGAAAGCACGTTAATTAAGCCTTTCGTCCCAGTTGTCATTCGTAGATCTTTGACAATCGTTGCGGGTCGTCAGAAGCCCGAAAGTCTGACAACCAGTCTTACCAAGGGTAAGTGTTACCTGCAGTAACTGTGTTGTCAAAGTCAAAATCAAATAATTTATTTCAAATAGGCCCATGTATGGCACTTTTGAACGTCAAAATTTACAAGATATTAAAATTGATTCTAATCGCCCTTCCCAAAAAGTAATTTTCGTATGGAATAGAATGGGCAAGAAACTCCACCGTTACTCTTTTAAAATGTTTTGCAATAGTTTGTATAAGTACGTACATTAGTTAAATAATTATATGTGAAGACGAAGCACCTAGAATAAAATTCCTTTACCACAATAGGTAAAAAGGAATATAAAATGAAGCAACGACAGATAATTTAATTAAGTGATAGATACATGGTGCTCACATATTTACAAACATTGTAAAAGTAGACGATTTTCGGTTATGGAGGTCAGAGAGGAAGTCGCTGCATGTAAAATACTTGCATTCAGCTGCATCCAGTTAAACTGGAAGCCGACCCAAATACACACAAGGCTAAAAGAATAGTAAGACACACCTTTTAATTTTAAATTGTAAATTGTGTGAACTTGTGACCGCTTTTTGTTTTGTTATGCTATATGGTACCCGCAACACGGTGACACTGCAATGGATAAAAGGACACAGCAGATCGCTAGGTAACGACGCAGCTGACGAACTTGCTAGAAGAGGATCTAGCACGGCAGTCTGTGGACCCGAGCCTATCGTGCCAATCCCCTTCAACCAAATACGCAGGTGGCTACAGGAGTTCACCCTCACACAAGCGGAAAACTGGTGGACCTCGACACTGGGCTGCAGGCAGTCTAAGGAAGCTATGCCATCCTTGGATAACAGGCTATAAACGCCTGGACAGGAACGGCCTGCGCCTGGTGACGGGAACCATCACGGGGCACTGCTCGCTAAACAAACACTTCCACACAATAGGCATAACGGACAGTCCTCTGTGCAGGGCATGCATGGAGGCTGAGGAAACAGTCGCGCACGTGCTCTTTGAATGCACAGGCGTCACCCAGATAAGAGCAGAAACCCTCAGGTCACCCAGATCTTTCACTGATGTTCTGAACAGACCAGGAGTTTTAATTAACTTCTGGTGGGTGGTGGGCTTGTTGGAATAACCACCAAACGGCCGCCATGGCCCACGCATAATGGTCCACCTGACGGACTAAGTGCGGAAACCAAACCCCGTAACATAGAACATGGTATCCGAAGCTATGTAAGCATAACTTGGTCTCAAAATGAAGCTGTTTAAACTTTCAACGCTTGAACTCGTGTAAATCCAGAATTTCGTCAAACTAGTTAGCGTTCCATCAACGAATGTATAACCCCGAGAGTTTCAACGATACAGCTGATGTTCGGTTGAATAAAAAATTATTATAAAAAAAACACTTTTTTGAAGTGAAAACTTCTTTAGGCGCGTTGGGCATTTTTGAGATGGGACTAAACCATTGATTTCGCGACACTGTAACGCAATTTACGGACACTGTGGAGTAAAAGACATCAACGCGTTGATTTTTTCAAGTTTTCACTTCTGTCGGCACTCCCGGAGTGCCACTGTTTTTATGTCTATTTTTTTTTCATTTTTTTTTGTGGTACCTACCCCTCACAAATACCTGCCATGAAAGTAACAGTGACAGGAACTTATTACAACATCATTACATCTTACGTTTAGACTAAGTAAAAGAATAAAATCAAAAAAAAAAAAACAAATCAAATCAGTTTATTGCAAACATGTTGTACAGAGGTTGGAATAAGATTAATTAGTTTCAAACATGCACCCTGTTAAGAGCAGTTGTGGCCCAGTGGTAACGGCCGCGACTTACGAGTTTGTAGGTCGTAGGTTCGAACCCAGACAGGCGCTTTACTTTGTGTAAATTATTTCATCACCACTGCTCTCAAAACGGTGAAGGAAAACATCGTGAGGAAACCGGCATGTCCTAGAACCGAAAATTCGAAGACATGTGACATCTACCAACCCGCACTGGGCCCGCGTGGTAGATTACGGCCCACTCCCTCTCACAGAGAGGAGGCCTGTGTCCCAGCAGTGGGAACATTTATAAGCTGTGATGATGATGATGATGACCCTGTTAGGGCACTGCAAAACAAAATAAAATAAAATTAATAAATTACATTTGATTCCATTACAAAACACGCTTCAAATCAATAGAATAGAATAATTATTGTTGTTTGTTACTGTAGCTATCGAATTATATTATATTTTCGTTTATTCATTTTGATTCCTATTAGGTTACATTTTTAAATATTTCTTAAAATAAAAGAATTAAAAAAACATTTAAAAATATAAAAAATAGAGGTCCGCCGGTGTCGGGAGCAGGGTCCAAGCTACCGGTGGTTAGGGCTGCAGAGACAGGAACCTCCTCACAATGCGAGCCGTATCGAGGAGTACTGCCTTCTGAATCAGGCGCTTGATCCAACCGCCTAACGAAAGCCTCGAGAGATGTTGGTCGAGGCTTTCGGCCATCAGGCCATTAGCCGTTACGACAATCGGCACAATGATAGCCGAGCTCACATTCCACATGTCAACAACCTCGTGTGCTAAGTCGAGATATTTTATTTGTTTCTCTTTCTCAGCTTTCACGAGGTTCTCGTCATGTGGAATGGTAACATCGACTATCATTGCGCGGCGCGCTAATCGATCTATCACTACTATATCAGGCTTATTTGCTACAATAGTCCTGTCAGTAATGATAGACCGATCCCAGTACAACGTGACATGGTCATTTTCGAGAACTGGGTCGGGCACATACTTGTAATACGGTACCTCAGAGTCCACAAGTTTATATTTCAAAGCAAGTTGCTGGTGAATAATCCTAGCCACTTGGTTATGTCTGTGCAAGTACTCACCGTTAGCTAGACGCGAGCAACCAGAGATAATATGTCTGATGGACTCACCCGGACGATGGCATGCCCGACACACGTCAACCGTACCGTCCTTCATAATATGTCTCCGGTAGTTATTCGTCAAGATAACTTCGTCCATAATTGCACAGACGAAACCTTCGGTTTCCCCGAAAAGGTCACCGAAACGTAGCCAGGATACGGACGCTAAGAAATCTACACCGGGCTCATGAAGAGCCCGATAGAAGCACCCGTGAAGCGCCTTGCTTTGCACTACCTCCTTGCGGTCATCTGTAGTAAGTACTACAGGTTTGCGCCAGTTCTCTTTAGCCATGGAAAGCGGGGTGAGCCCGTTGTCCACTGCGACCACATCACGGTGCATGCCCACATTGGCTTTAAGAAAGTATTCCCTGAGGCTACACACCTGGCGGTTGTGGAGGGTCTTCGCATTTAAAAAGCCTCGACCCCCGCACTTCCGCGGGATGTACAGTCTCATCACCGATGAACGTGGGTGATGCATCCGGTTTGCGGTCAGGAGTGTACGGACCCTCCTGTCCAGGGCGTCGAGTTCGGTCTGAGTCCATTTGAGTATGCCAAAAGAGTACATCAAAACCGGCATGACCCAACCGTTGAAGGCGCGCACCTTGTTTCCGCCTGAAAGAAGACTATTTAATACCTTTTTCAGGCGACCAAAGAAGCGCTCCTTCAACGATTGCTTCATGTCAGCAACGTTGATGCCTAACGCTTCCGACATACCCAAATACATATAGCTTTCGGTTGAGGAGAGGGATCTAAGGTGTATGGAGTCCGAGAGTTGAATTCCCTCGGATTCCATAATCTCCCCTCGCTTTACATGCATGACTGCACATTTGTCCACACCAAATTCCATCCTGATGGCGTTACTGAATGTTTCAGTTACCTTCAGTAGCTCCATCAGTCGCAATTTGTTGGGTACAAAGAGTTTCAAGTCATCCATGTAGAGGAGGTGAGATATGACCTGACCACCTCTCCTCAATCGATAGCCTAGACCTGAATCCTCCAGCAGTGTGCTTAGAGGATTCAGGGCTAAGCAGAACCAAAGTGGACTCAAACTGTCGCCCTGGAATATTCCCCGTTTAATCCATACAGGCTCGTCATTCTTCTGGATCTGTCGACATCCTGGGTAGCGAAGGACCGTCCTCCATTGCCCCATACACGACATCAGGAAGGTGCACAGAGTTGCATCTATCTTGTACAGCTCCAGCACCCTCATGAGCCATGTATGTGGCACCGAGTCGTAGGCCTTCTTATAGTCTATCCAGCATGTTGACAGATCCTTGCGGGATCGACGAACCTGTTGGCTTATGGCCATGTCGATGAGGAGAAGCTCCTTAGTACCGCGGGACCCATTCCTACATCCATTTTGAGACGCTGACATGATTGAATTACTGTCAATGTGTGTGTTAATTTTCGTTCTCAAAATGGATGTAAGAAGTTTATAGACCGTCGACAAACATGTGATCGGTCTATAATTCTTGGGTTCCGCGGGACTACCTGACTTATAGAGCAGGTGAGTAACGCCTGTTGTTAGAAACTGCGGTAGCGACCCAGTCTCTAGGGATGACTGAAATTGAGATGCCAGGCGAGTGTGCGAACTACTCAGCCATTTTAACCAAAAGTTGTGCAGTCCGTCCGGTCCCGGTGATTTCCAATTCGGTAACGGACGGACTGCTCTGGCTACGTCTAATGGCGTGATTAGTATAGCATCCATTTCTGGTATAGTTTCACACACTCGCTCGACATCCTGCATCCAGCCAGCCTCAATGTGACAGATGGGCACCGACCAGATGCTGCGCCAAAATGCACTCGTGGCAGCATCATCCGGGCGGCACACATCTGTCACATTTTGTTCAGGTCGCTCCCAGGCTCTATATACCCACCTCTCATCGCTCTGGAACATGCGATTCTGCGTGTATCGGTCAACCCGCCGCTTATACCGCCGAATACGGCTCGCCCATGCACAAACTTTCTGCTTCAGGAAGTCGATGCGCTCTGTGACACGAGACATGTATTCTTGAGGACTGATTCCAGTCCCCGAGAATGCCTGCCTTACAAAGCGCATCACTCGTGGTCGTGTATTTCCCTCCCTGAAGCAGTATAGTTTGCCGATGAGTGCTCTGGCCCCATCGATACGTCGCTCGATCCTGCACTGCCAGGCTGGTACGGCTGGTTTAGGTCGAGTAGCTCCGTCGCAGTTTGGAAACTTGACGTTAGCTAAACGACATGCCGCAACAGCCGCGCAATACAGGATCGAGTGTGTATCAATGAGATCCTCGCTGCTCTCGAAAAAATTCGTAAGCTGCGAGTCCAGGGCACACACCAGCGCCCTATTTTTTTTGTGCATGGGTAGGCGTGGTAATCGGGGCCTAAGTTCGGTTGGAGTGTACCTATACTCGCGAAACGCATCCTCCAGTGCGCTCCTCAATCGGTCGTTACACTGGCTACTTACTGTGACAACCCTATCATCCTCCTCTTCAACACCATGATTGAACCGCGACGGGATTGCATCAATATTTGATGCTTGTGCCGCGGTTTGTGCCCGAGTTGAGACGATATGGTTGCTCAGTACCTCTGAGCGCAGCCTATCAAGTGCAGCATCGTCCAACCTATGATTGCGTTGGATGACACGCACCTGGTCCGACAGTCGTTGGGCCGAGACGTTGACGGTTGGCTCTAGTTCCTGGAACAGAGACAGCATCCTAATACGGTACGCAGTGAGGTTAGTTCCTCCCTCTGTAGACCCGTAATATGCGCGCATGACGTTCTCGTTCATTGACTGAGTCCATCTCATGCGCTGCACACAACCACCGGCAGCGGGGACCCGGCTCGGGGCCAGTTGGCCCCTAAGTCCCAAGCTCCTCGGTGGCCGGCCTCTCCCCTGCCGACGTACAGGTGTTGGCGACGTCGGCGGGGAGAAATACTCGTCGCTCGAGCTCGACGCAACTACCGCGGCCGGTGTCGTCACAGCGCTCACAGTGGGGCTGGGTACCGGCGGCGGCGAGGCGGAGCTGAGCGAAGAGTCCGGAGGTGGTGGGCGTGCTAATCGTGCGGCCGATCTCGTCAACATTTAATGTTTCTTCCAATTTTTCTTGATTTTATTGGAGGTGACATCTGTCATGTCACCTCAGCTATGGCATTTTTTGAATATACTCTATTATTTCTATGGTCATTTTTATGTTTTTTCGGTTTTATTTAGATTTTTAGGCTTTTACGCTTATTTTCAGTTTCCGATGTTAGTAAAAACTGCATCAAAAATAAATATAACTATGAAAATTGGGAGAACAATTTTTGAGATGTGTTGACGTTTGTGTTGCCAGCCTAATTATATTATTTATTATGAGTATTAATGAATAAGAATAAATAAAATTTATTAATACAAATAAATAAATAATTATTAAATTAGTATTATTGAAGCTAACTCAAAAACTACCCAAGTAAAGTTAATAAAATTTATATGGGACCACCTTTGAAGTATGACCTAACAAACAAACAAGAATCATCAAAATCAATTCATAATAGGGATGATGCCTTCGTCAAAAAAAAAAGAAATACTATTTAGTCAGATAATAAAAAAATATTAGACACGTATTTTTTGCTTCAACATATTAATAAAAAGTGACTTAGATAAAAAGCATTAAAGTTGAGGAGTGGGGGTCGCTACGTCACAAGTAAGTATAAAATCTACATACTCGTGCCTCATGGCACATTTTAACTAAAATGTATCGCCGTAATCTTTTGGTAACATAAAAAAATAAAAATACGTGTCCAGTATTTTTAATAATCTGCTAGACCGACAATTTTTTTTTGTCTTCATCCTTATTGGCGGAGTAATCGCGTAACAAACATACAAAAACATACAGTCGAATTGACAACCTCCTCCTTTTGGAAGTCGGTTAAAAAAAGCTTACCTCTGATTTGACTGTCTCGTATGTTAAGAGGTCGCAGGCGCGACAAACAACATCTGCAGTTGGCACGAGTCGCCACCACTTTTGAAACCATACGCCGACTCAGATAATGTAAGATATAAATCTCTCAGACATTAAGTTTGAAAAAAAAGCGGCCAAGTGCGAGTCGTACCCGCCCATGAAGGGTTCCGTAGCAGCAAGTAACATTGAATGAAAGGTAAATTGCAGTTTACAATTTATGACGTATTCAAAAAAAACTACTGGCTAGATCTCGTTCAAACCAATTTTCGGTGGAAGTTTACATGGTAATGTACATCATATATTTTTTTTAGTTTTATCATTCTCTTATTACCCGACTACGGCAAAGCCAAAAGGAAGGGTTATGATTTTAGCAGTCTATGTATGTATGTTTGTATGTTTATATGTTTGTATGTATGTATGTATGTATGTATGTTTGCTTTTACGTGTGTTCCACCATAGTGCCTAAACTACTGAACCGATTTTGATGAATGAGGTATCGATAGATTTGTAATAATAGTCCGGGTGACATAGGCTATATAAATTTTCCCTAAATTTAATATGGTGGATTTTACACGTAAATTTCTAACCTCCAAAAAAATTAAAATGATATGATCATGACATGTTTGGTACCAAAAGAAAGGTCTTGACGAGCACATTACAAATATGTAAATAATGTTATACTTTCAAAGTAAATAAATATGTTTAAATTGTTAACAACAAGCAAAAGTGAGACGTTGTATCGCAAGATGATACCAACGTGCAGTTAATCAAATCTTAATAAATAGTAACGGTTTGTATGTAATTCCATCCTCAATTCCTCTATGAAGAAAAACAAGTACACACGGCTACACATCATGCTATACATTTCCAGTTTAAGCTGATCTGGCATTGTAAAGGATTTCCGTACAATGCGAGGTCAGCTAATACTGGAAATTTATAGCTTGATGTGTAGCACTGTGTACAACGAAATATTAATATTTATACACGGGGCACTCAGAAAATTTTGCGATAGATAATAAAAAAAAATATACTACAGGTTATATTTTACTTATTAAATCTTTTCAAATAACTCTCCATTGGCGTCTATACACAGTTTCATGCGTCTTAACCAATTTTCATTACACATTTTCCAGTCCACATCAGACACCTCTTTAATCCCTGTTTTCCCTTGAGTTGATTTTTTATTTTGGGGAACAAAAATGAGAAATCCATGATTCATCACCCGTAATGAAATCGTAAACGCACCGAGACCAGCCTGCTTCAAATTTTGCTATCATGTCTCGGCACCATTCTACCCGAACCTCCTTCTGCGTTAGATTGTGTGGTAACCAGCGGGAAACTAACTTCTTTACCTGAAGATGTCCATGTAGAATTTCATGTAGGTACACTTCTCGATCCAATCTGTAGTATATGCTGAATCTCTTCATATGTAATTCGCCTATTCACTTAAATTTAATTTTTCACAGCCAGCACGTTTTCTTATGTAACAGCCGTCATAGCCCTATGACGGCCACTTCTTTCTTCGTCCGCCAAAGTTACTTGACCACGCTTAAATTCGTTGAACCAGTGGAAAACAGTCGCTTTAGAAGGGCTTTTGTCTATGAACATCATTCGAAGTCTTTCAAATGATTCTTCTGGTTTTAGTCGACATTTGAAATTATACAAAATCATCGCGCGAAAATGTTCTCGTTGTAAATTCAATTTTCAGTGAGACAGACTATTTTGATTTTGCTCGTAAAAAAATGTGGCGGGAATTTCGAATTTGGAATATTGTGTTTTATTTTTTAAATAAATAGTCATAGTTTTAATTAATCGACATCAAAACTAGCCAGTGTCCCATAGACAAAAACTGTTAGTCGCAAAACTTTCTGAGTATGGTGTTGGCGCCGAAATAAATCGCGCTATGGTTTCGTCTAAAGCACTATGCACTGCTATTGGAATTTAAAATAGGTTAATTTCTGACCTATTGAATTACTCTTATTTACGTTGTTGTGACGTTTAGCAAGTGTGAAACGGAAAAGTATAAAATAAAAAATAAAGTTTAATAAAAAACTGTAACCCGACCACGGGAAAATAAAAATTATCTAAAAAGTACGAAACAAGCAAATATTTCAGACAGAAATCAAGACATAGGTACAAAAATGGTCAAGGTAAAGCCGTCGTCGCATGCCATTATAATTTTGTAGGTGTTCCTGGCACCCACATGGTATACAGGCATGCGACGACGGCTTTACCTTGACCATTTTTGTACCTATGTCTTGATTTCTGTCTGAAATATTTGCTTGTTTCGTACTTTTTAGATAATTTTTATTTTCCCGTGGTCGGGTTACAGTTTTTTATTAAACTTTATTTTTTATTTTAGAAGTTACAGGGGGGGGGACACACATTTTACCACTTTGGAAGTGTCTCTCGCGCAAACTATTCAGTTTAGAAAAAAATTATATTAGAAACCTCAATATCATTTTTGAAGACCTATCCATAGATACCCCACACGTATGGGATTGATGAAAAAAAATTTTTGAGTTTCAGTTCTAAGTGTGGGGAACTCCAAAATTATTTGTTTTTTTTCTATTTTTGTGTGAAAATCTTAATGCGGTTCACAGAATACATCTACTTACCAAGTTTCAACAGCATAGCTCTTATAGTTTCGGAAAAAAGTGGCTGTGACATACGGACGGACAGACAGACAGACAGACATGACGAATCTATAAGGGTTCCGTTTTTTAACGGAACCCTAAAAAGCGGCCAAGTGCGAGTCTCTCAACTCTCTCTACTCGCCCATGAAGGGTTCCGTAGCAGCAAGTAACACATTATACATTATATATTTTCTTTAAGTTTTATCATTCTCTTATTTCAGAAGTTACAGGGGGAACATACATTTTACCACTTTGGAAGTGTCTCTCGCGCAAACTATTCAGTTTAGAAAAAAAATGATATTAGAAACCTCAATATCATTTTTGAAGACCTATCCATAGATACCCCACACGTATGGGACAGATGAAAAATTTTTTTTTGAGTTTCAGTTCTAAGTATGGGGAACTCCAAAATTATTTGTTTTTTTTTCTATTTTTGTGTGAAAATCTTAATGCGGTTCACAGCCAAGTTTCAACAGCATAGCTCTTATAGTTTCGGAAAAAAGTGGCTGTGACATACAGACGGACAGACAGACAGACATGACGAATCTATAAGGGTTCCGTTTTTTGCCATTTGGCAACGGAACCCTAAAAAGCCAACTGTAAGTATTGCAGAGGACAGGGAGCTAACGAGGTTGTACATACTTGAGTTAACTTGTACTGTTTGTGGGAAGAAAGAACGAAGTTTATTTGACTCAGTACCGTATGTAGGTAAGGAGTAGAGTAGAATAGAATATTATTTATTGAACCGCAGTTACAAATCTTACTTTACTTATATTATATTTTATTATAATTATATTATGTTTTATTATAATTATATTATATTTTATTATAATTATATTTTATATAAAATTTATCCTACTACATATAATCTTATATATAAAATTCTCGTGTCACAATGTTAGTTACCTTACTCCTCCGAAACGGCTTTACTGATTTTTACCAAATTTTATATGCATATTCAGTAGGTCTGAGAATCGGCTACTACCTATTTTTCATACCCCTATAAGGGTTGTCCACCCCAAACAAATAATTGGCAAAACAACGTTTGCTGGGGTCAGCTAGTAATATTATAAACGCGAAAGTTTGTGAGGATGGATGGATATTTGTAACTCTTTCACGCAAAAACTGCTAAACTGATTTGGATGAAATTTTGCACACAAATAGTTTATATCCTGGATTAACACATAGGATACTTTGTATGCAGTGTTTCTGCAACACACCCTTTTTTTTTTACCCACCCTTGTTCCTTCGGTTGCTCTGTTGCCGGGGGCCACGATTTCCCTATTGGTTTTCTTCGAACCCCCGGCAGGCATTGGCTCTAGCGGACCCCGTCAATTCTGCTGACATCTCTTTGAGGCGCGCGTGGAACACAACGCGCCGTCGACCCGGGCCTGATCCTTATCGGACGGCGAGCTACCCATTGCTCACCGTACGCAAGCCCGCGCCTACGGTGGCCGGAAATCGGCTCGCAATTCCCGCCCCGGGCGTCTCCTCCTATTGCGGCGGTTAGGGGCGTCAGGGCGCGAAATTTGCCTCTCCCTCACGCGTTCCGCCTCCTCCTTTGCGAGCATTACCGCTTCACAGAAGGAGGTGACGGCCTGCCATTTCCTGTCGCTCCGTACCATGGCCTGAACCAGGGCCGGACGCGAGAGATCACCGCCGTGCAACACACCCCTTGGGTGTACAATCCTAACTGTAACTAATATTGTAAATGCGAAAGTGACTTTGTTTGTTTGTTACTTTTTCACGATAAAACGTCTGAAGAGATTTGGATGAAATTTGGCACAAAGGTAGACCATGATATGCTGTAAAAATCTTATTGTGAAAACAAAGGTGTCAATCCCTATATAGCGTCTGTTGGAATGACAGCTCACTTCAACAAAGTTTTCACGCTGAGATTTTTAAAATAGATCGGCTGGTCTCGGTATGTTTGGTAAATAAAATATCCTTGTTTGTAGGAAAAGGGAGAGGTCCCAATCCAAGAAAACATTTTAAAAGAGTAACGGTGGAGTTTCTTGCCCATTCTTCTCCATACGAAAACTACCTTTTGGAAGGAGCGACTAGAATCAATTCTATTTTTTGTTTTTGACGTTCAAAAGTGCCTTTTTGTGCCTAATTAAAATAAATTATTTCACTTTGACTTTGACTTTGAATGAAATTTAGCACATGAGTAGACAATGACCTAAGCTAGGACATAGAATACTTTTATCCCGATATTCCCACGGGATCAAGACTTATGCGGGTGAAACCGCGGGGCGCAGCTCGTAAATAATATTTTTGACAAACTTACAGTGGTCGTAAGGGAAACTGCTAAATGTTGAGTCCCTGCTATCTAATTGTATAATACATTTTCGTTAATGGTTAAGCTTTCTGTTTCATTTTGACAGTTCAACAACATTCATTGCGTTATTTACGTTGTTGAGTAGATTTTTTTTGGAACTTATGATGCAATGGATTAGCAATCTGTTTCAAAATGATTCAGTTGTGATTGATCGTGTGTTACGCAATTAGGGTGCTGGGTGGGTTCGATCCTAGGTCAGTCAACGATGTTAATAACAGCAAAAGTAGCAGCCCAGAGTCTTTCTGATTTAAAAAACTTTTTAACAAAAAATTAAACCGACGTAAAAAACAAAAAAAACCCGGCCAAGTGCGTGTCGGACCACGCACAATGAAGGGTTCCGTAGTTGGGATGAATTTATCCCAAAAACAAACTTAACTTTGTAGTTGAAAAATATGTTCTCCCATACGGAATGTATGGGAAAACATGTTTTTGCAACTGCAAAGTTAAGTTGGTCGATTATTACTCGTTAACTTGTAAAGCCTACTTAGCTGTGATAGTTTTCCTTTTAATTTCGTTATATAAACTACTGTTGTGATTTTTTTCACACACCCAAAACCAACCATTTAGCCGGCAGGGGGGGGGACACTTGACTCTAACAAAAATTAGCACTTTAAAGCTTAATATTTCGCAAACGGATCCCTAGATCCAAAAATGATTTTCACAAACTCGCAATATTTTTGAAGGACCTTTCCAATGATATCCCTCACCATGGGTTAAAAAAAATAAAAATAAAACATCACCACTTTACGTGTATGAGAGGTACCCTAAAAAAAATGTTTTTCATAATTTTGTTTTACCACTTTGTCGACGTAATTAATATGTATACCTATGCCAAATTACAACTTTCTAGTACAAAGGGTCTTGGAGCTAGACCGCGGACAGACAGACAGACAGACAGACATGACGAAACTATAAGGGTTCCTTGTTTACTACGGAACCCTAAAAACCGGCCAAGTGCGTGTCGGACCACGCACAATGAAGGGTTCCGGAGTTGAGATAAATTTATCCCAAAAAAAACTTAACTTTGTAGTTGATAAACATGTTTTCTTATACGGAATGTATGAAAAAATTTTGTTCTGTATTATAAAATTAGTTTTAATTATTTTTAAGTATAATTATAGTGAAATAATATAACTAAATATAAAGTAACTGCATAAATACTCAGGATTATTGTTTTCCTGAAAATATTCTTAGTAAAACACAGTGTTTGGTTGCCCACCGTTACCGGTAACCTATCACGAACAGCTGATGTTCGACCTGCGGATTTAAAGGGGGAGTATTGTTACTTTTATTCTTTAATTACCACGCAGTCGTCTCATAGACTCTGTAACACGCTTTCATTGATACCTAGAATCACTTTTCTTAGTTGATTTGGAACTCAGCAGTGTGTCTAAGTCGCTTTGTTCACATTTATGATAACGAAACTTATGTAGTGAATTTTCGAAATAGTTTTAATCTATAGCATAATAGTATTAGAATACACAACAACAAGAACGTTGTTTACCGTTTTTGCATCATCTTTATGAAAAACTAAATTTTATTTTAATCTAGGCATCCTACCCACATAAGTAAAAGTCCTAAAATCATAAGAAAATAGAATCAATATAACTTAGTATTTGATCAAATCAAGTTGCAGTTCAATTATATTTAACAGCTTACCTCATTTCTCTATAAAGCAACACTAATTTCTCTCATTTTCCTTTCATTTCTAGCTTTCCTTTTTTGTTTATCTGTCTAAGTAGTTCTCACCGTTCCTTTAATTCTACTTTCAGTACTAATTCCTGAAACCATGCCTGTGATGACCCGTAAGGCTGTTGCTCAGGAGTTGGAGCTTAAATTGAGAACGGCCATTCAGGATCTTGAGGCTTCAAACAGTAAATGTCAACAGCTGTTACAGGAGATAGATGAAAGTGAGAAGGAAGTCGAGAAGGTCGTTTTCAAAAACACAGGCTTAAAACGGGAGCTAGTGGACCTTCATCAGCAATACCTGGTTGTTGTTGATGAACGGGACAAACTGCGGGTGGTCACAAATGGTTTCAACAACTGCAGTAACATATATGAGGAGGCTTTATGTAAGGTTAGGGACCTAGAAGAAGAATTAATTCATGCAAATGTACGAATTAATCATTTACAGAAACAAAAAGAATGTACTCAGGCTAAGGAAAATAATAACTTGTATAATGAATTATTAAACACTACTTGCAACCCACATTCCTTAATAACAATAGACCTTACTGAAGATTCGATAATGAAATATAATAATAGTAGTTATAAAGTAAGTCAAAATAAAATTAAGAAATATGCAAAGCTAAATAAAATCATTAATAAATGCAATAAATATAGAAAACAACAAAAACACAGTTCCAATAATATTAAACTAAGGAAGGAACGTGGTTTTCTGATAAATAAATTAAATAACTATAAAATTAAATTAGAAGACAGTAAGAACATTTATGAGTTTGACACTCAACAGTTACAGTCTGAAATTCAGGTTCTAGAAGCATCACTACAGTCACTCTACACTAAGTATGTGAGGTCTGAAAAACAAATTCAGGAGCACATCCTTGCTGCAAATGAGTTAGTGGAAATGTGCAATTCTAATGTAGTTAAAGTGGACCTGCTGACTCCCAGCAGCCCTCTATCATCATTGCATAGGAAATCCAATCTTGGCACTCTCCAACCTGAGGCAACGGAGGACCCGTACCAGTCAGGTAGTGCTCAGATCTCTATTCCGCATATAGATTTACCAGATGTTAAACAAGATCCATTGCAAGTAGTTCAGACAGAAATTAGTTCTCCCCCTTGTAATGGTAAAGTTTGTTACCGCTCCATTATGTTTTCTGATAGTTTTGGAAAAGGGTTAGGAAAATTACTTAGTGACAACCTGAGTCATTCTTCTGAAAACTATTGTAGGCCTCAGAATTCCTACAAACAAATAATGTCTTCAATAACTAGGAAGGACTATGATCCTAATGCCATTATTACTGTATTAATAGGTAATAGTTTTAATGTTAATAAAGATGATATTACTGATAGTGTCACCGAACTATTGAAGTTAAATTGTAAGAAAATAATTTTGTGTGCTTTTCCATATTTTGAGCACTTGTCAAACAGACAAAACAACTACATTCACATGTTAAATAATTACATGCATTTCTTAGTTAGTCACCATAGTGACAAGTTTATATTTTTTGACACCAACATTTTTGTTGATAAGCTTCGACTAGGGATACTGTGTATCTGCCCATTAGTTTTAGACGTCAAATAGCTAGGCTATTAGCTTTTAATATTAACCCAGACATAATTAGTATGTCGAAGTCTTATAGAATTAGTACCACAATTAGTAATAGTACTAATGTTAAGGTGGTTAGCACAATTAGTTTAAACTAGTTTGTAAGACAACAGAAGGTACCAATAACAGTATAATTAAACTTAATAACAAAAAGGTATTTTCTAGCACTAACATAGTTAACTGTACAAAAGGGGCTAAGCAGAAATCCTTGAAATTATTACATCAAAATATTCAAGGTTTTTCTTCCAAACAATTGGAAATTGAATTGTTTTTAGAAAAAACAATGTTTGACATTATATGTTTAACTGAGCATTGGTTAAAAGATTATGAAATGTTAATTAACTATGAGAATTATAGTGTGGCCAGTTGTTTTAACCGAAAATCAATGCTGCGTGGAGGTTCATTAATCTTAATTAAAAGTTGTATTAAATCAAAAACCCGTAATGACATAGTTGAACTGTCGGTTGAACATAGCATTGAACTGTCTTGTGTTGAGCTAGATAAGCATGTTATAGTGTGCGTCTACAGACCCCCAAATTATCAAAACTACTCTATTTTTGAGTTAGTAATGGAAGATGTTTTGGCAAAACTTGCAACTTGTAATAAATCAGTAATTATTTGTGGTGACTTTAACATTAATATTTTAGAAAATAATTCAAATACCGGTAGATTTTTAAATTTGTTCAAATCATTCAATTTGTCACATGTGTTTGTGGAACCGACCCGAATAACTACATCTACTGCTACATGTATTGATAATGTGTTTTGTTGCTGCGATTATTTAGATAAAGCCATAGTTAATTATCTCCCTTCGGATCACAGTGGGCAATCCGTAACTTTTGAGTCTAACATACCATTACAAAAAGTGCAGATCAAATTCAGACCAATAACAGCTGTTAATTTAAATAAATATAATAGCACTTTAGTTTGTAAGTTAAGTAATCAGGTCCTTACAATGAACAATGTTAATATTTTGTATAAAGAATTCTTTTCGTTAGTCCAATCCGAGTTCAATAATTGTTTTAAGAAGAACACTAAAACTATCAGCCCTAAGTTTTTATTTAGTGACTGGGCAACTACAGGACTCAGGAAAAGTAGGGATAGACTTTTCGAGCTGTATGGCCTTAAGCCTTATATTAACACGGAAACTTTTAATAAGTATGTTGCTACTTACTCTAGAACTTTTAAGAACACTTGTAAGGCAGCTAAAGCCTTATACATTAGCAACAAGGTTAAATCAGCAGACAATAAAATACAGACGGTTTGGAAAATTATCAATAATGAAACGAACAGAAACAAAAAGCATAATTCTGATTATACACTGAAGACGTCATGTGGTGGTCTCATTTGCGATAGCAAAGAAGTTGCTCAAGAATTTGTAAATTTCTTTACCAGTATCCCACTTAAAACTACTGAAACCTTAAACTCCTCGCCCTCACTCTCTTTTGATTTATTAAGGGCCAACGTTTCAGCATGCCCGATTGAATTTAACTTTAAGCATATTAACCCCATAACGGTAATAAAAGCTTTTAAACAAATCAAGATCAAATTGACCGAAGATCTTTGGGGGATGTCCATTAAAGTCTGTACCTCCATAATTGAGACCATAGCGCCTTACTTAGCCTTAATATTTAATTTGTGTGTGGATCAAGGAGTCTTCCCGGATTTAATGAAATACAGTAAGGTAATACCACTTTTCAAATCCGGGGACAGTAAAGACACCAATAATTATAGACCCGTATCCGTGTTGCCGGTATTCAGCAAGGTGTTTGAAAAAGTAATGCTTAATCAAATGCTCAATCATTTTAACACAAATAAAATCCTTCACGATCAACAGTATGGTTTCACCAAAGGACGTTGTACAACCGACGCTGGTGTAACCCTATTAAGACACATTTTTAACGCGTGGGAAGAGGCCCAAGATGCCATAGGGATCTTTTGTGACCTCTCCAAAGCATTTGATTGCGTCGATCACGAAACCTTACTCTTGAAACTAGAGCATTACGGACTTGGAAAACTTGCACTCAATTTAGTAAAATCTTATTTAAATGATAGACAACAGCAAGTTCAAATAAACGGTATCAATTCACTAGGTTTAAAAGTAAAATTAGGTGTGCCACAAGGCTCGATATTGGGTCCATTCCTCTTCTTAGTATACATTAATGATCTACTCCATTTATTAAAAAATCGACCACAAATGGTGTTATTTGCTGACGATACTTCTTTAATTTTTAAGGTAGATAGACGTGCTACAAATTTTAACGACGTAAATAACGCCCTACTGCAGGTCCAAAATTGGTTCACTGCTAATAATTTAGTATTAAATGGAAAAAAAACGAAGTGCATAAAATTTTCTTTACCAAATGTCAAAAGTAGTGATTGTGAGATAGTATTGAATCAAGAGAAACTAGAATTCGTTGATAAAACTATTTTCCTAGGGATCACGCTCGACTCAAGGCTGCAATGGGGTCCTCATTTAACATCTCTTGCAGGACGGCTAAGTTCAGCAGCATATGCTGTCAGAAAAATCCGTCAGTTTACTGATGTAGATACCGCGAGGCTAGTATATTTCAGCTACTTTCATAGTATCATGTCCTACGGTATTTTACTGTGGGGACGGGCTGCAGACATCGAGTCTATTTTTATTCTCCAGAAAAGAGCGATCAGAGCCATATATTGTCTCCGCAGGCGCGATTCTCTAAGGAAACTGTTTAAGGATATTAACATCATGACGGTACCTTGTCAATATATCTATGAAAACATCATGTACGTAAGAAAGAATTTACATCTTTTTAGCAAAAGAGGTGATAGACATAATTATAGTACTAGAAATAGGGACCTATTAGTTCAACCAGGTTTCAGACTGGCTAAAGTAGATTCATCTTTCATGGGATACTGTTTAAAATGTTACAATAAAATTCCTCCCCACATACTTCAACTGAATGAGACGAAATTCAAATCTTGTATAAAACGCACACTATGCAGGCAGGCATATTATACGTTGGGGGATTACATCACTGATAAAAATGCTTGGCTCAATGCTGGTCCTGCTCCACAACCACAACTAATTGATTAACATTTGCAAATACTGTTGGAGCTGCTGAAGATTGTAAGACCATCTTTGCATTGTATAAACTCAATCTCTTTTGTATTATATAATTGCATAGCACACTATGTGAGCACTATGTACTAAAGAGTTACCATTTACCGGGTAATATGTCTTGCATTGACTTGAATGTACCCTGGCGGCTGTGAGTATGTCATGCTCACTCAAATGTTTCGCTGATGGTGGCGCGTGTGTTGGATCATTTAGCTCCCTTCAAAATGGTTGAGCTGAATGGTGCTAATCCATGCGTCATGTTCGTGAACGGGCGCCGTCAGTTGGGACTGGTCATCTCTTAGCTGCCAGGGCTTATTTTTAAATTATTTTTAATTTTTTTGAATTGTTCTTTTTTATCTTTTTACTACGGACGCTTCTCATGTGCACGTCTTTCTACATTGTTCTCACATGTATAATTTCAACATGAATAATGTAACCAATATTTTGTAACAATTTTTTATTTAAAAGAGTGTCCGTGGAGTTTCTTGCCCGTTCTTCTCCATAGGTACCTACTACGCTTTGGAATGGGCAACTAGCTTCATACCTATTTCTGACTGACCGATTCCTTGACAATTCAAAAGTGCCTGTAAATGGTTTAATTGAAATAAATGTTTTGAGTTTGAGTTGAGTTTGAGTTTGAGAATGGGAAAACATGTTTTGCAACTGCAAAGTTAAGTTGGTCGATTATTACTCGTTAACTTGTAGAGCCTACTTAGCTGTGATAGTTTTTCTTTTAATTTCGTTATATAAACTACTGTTGGGATTTTTTTCACACACCTAAAACCAACCATTTAGCCGGCGGGGGGGGGGGACACTTGACTCTAACAAAAATTAGCACTTTAAAGTTTAATATTTCGCGAACGAATCCCTGAATCCAAAAATGGTTTTCACAAACTCACAATATTTTTGAAGGACCTTTCCAATGATCACCACTTTACGTGTATGAGAGATACCCTAAAAAAAAATGTTTTTCATAATTTGTTGGCAACCACTTTGTTGGCGTAATTAATATGTATACCTATGCCAAATTACAGCTTTCTACTAGTACTAAGGGTCTCGGAGCTAGACCGCGGACAGACAGACAGACAGACGGACATGACGAAACTATAAGGGTTCCTTGTTTACTACGGAACCCTAAAAAAGGCAACTTTTTATTTTTCGCTTTTCAGTTTTTTTTACGTCGGTTATTTTATTTTTGCTTTTGAGTAACCATTTAATGCTTTTCTCAAGTAAGGAATTACCTCAACAGCCTTCCGTCTCCATCGTCAGACCCTCGATGACAGTCATACCCAGCTAGGTCTAAAGTTCTCATCAAGGGGAATGAAATAAGCCCAAACAAGATGTAGCTGCTGTAAACTGCTGAGGGGTTCTCGCGACTGTCTTCCGTCTCCATCATCAGATCAACTCCAGTATGTGGTTGTGTCATCAGAACTACTTATGTATGCGAAATTACAACAGAATCGGTTCACATTTAAAAATTCGGTGGATGAAAAATCAATTGACCCCATTTTTCTTACCCTTTGGGGTGGACTTGAGTTTTAAATTTTACATGGGACCAACTTCGAGGTATACTCTCCCCAATAAAATAAGAATAGTTCAAATCTAACTACTCAGTAAAAAGTTATGCGTAGTTATCATTTTAAAAAAAAATACAACCGACTTCCAAAAAAAACACTTCAAAGGGAAAAATAATTTCGGAAGTCGGTGTCTTTGGTTTAGAATTTTGGTTTTTTGCCACCGACTTCCGAAATTATTTTACCTTTGTAGTGTTTTTTTTTGGAAGTCGGTTGTATTTTTTTTGTAAAATGTTTTTATTTTTCACTTTTTAGCTGTGGTACCTACCTCACACAAATTCGAATACCACTACCTGCTATGTAAATAACAGTGACAGGAATATCATATCATCCACATACTAAGTGGGAAAAAATACGTACTATTGAAGCTAACTCAAAAACTACCCAAGCAAAGTTAATAAAATTTATATGGGACCACCTCTGAAGTATGATCTACCAAACAAAAAAAGAATCATCAAAATCAATTCATAATTGGCGGAGTAATCGCGTAACAAACATACAAAAAAAACATACAGTCGAATTGAGAACCTCCTCCTTTTGGAAGTCGGTTAAAAATATACATGTCGACTTGAGAACCTCCTTTTTTTCGTCGGTTAAAAATCCGACGTTCGCACGGACGCGGACGTAATAAAATCGCGGCGAGATTTTATCGCGCACTGGATGAACAGTTGACATTAGGCTATTGCAACTTAGATAAATTACAAACCAACCCACTAAAAAGTGAAAAAAAACATTTTTACAAAAAATACAACCGACTTCCAACTTTAATTTCGGTAGTCGGTGTCTTTGGATCAGTATTTTAGTTTTTTGACACCGACTTCCGAAATTAAAGTTATTTTTCACTTTGTAGTTTGGAATTCGGTTGTATTTTTTGTAAAAATGTTTTTTTTTATTAATTATTTTGAACCTATCAACTTTGCTATAGGTATCTATGGCTAAGCTTTTCTCGTATTCCCCGTACCGTAAGTGAACAAATGCCTTTTTTCCGAATCTTTGCGTGATTTTCCAGCATCTTGAGCACAGTTTCCATTCATAAATCTTGCACGCACAAACAAGCACAGTCGGGGGCAAGCGGCAGGCTTTAAGAATACTCAAACAATGGTATATCTACCTTCCTACAGACATTCCTAATTGCTTTAATAACATTATTGAGAGAAAAGATCTGTATTTTATTTAACCGACTTCCAAAAAGGAGAGGAGGAGGTTATATGTTCGTCGCGTATGTTTGTCTTTTTTTTTAATGTATGTCCACCGATTTCTGCGTCAATTGTGGACCGATTTTGAAAATTCTTTTTTCGTTTGAAAGGGTGTGCTCTCGAATTGGTTCCATATAAATTTTATTAACTTTGCTTGGATAGTTTTTGAGTTAGCTACAAAATACGTATTTTTTTCCCACTTAGTATGTAGATGATATGATAAGTTTCTGTCACTGGTAGCAGGTAGTGGTATTCGAATGTGTGTGGGGTAGTTACCACAACTAAAAAGTGAAAAATAAAAACTTTTTACAAAAAAAAACAACCGACCTCCAAAAAAAACACTACAAAGTGAAAAATAACTTTAATTTCGGAAGTCGGTGGCAAAAAACGAAAATACATAACCCAAGACACCGAGAGATAAGAAAGATTGGTCCTTGGAAGCTCTAGACAGAGAGAGGTGGAAAGAGAGTAGGGAGGCCTTTGCCCAGCAGTGCGACAATAACGGCTAAGAAAAAAAAAATGAATAAAGTCAAAAACTACTGGAACGATTTAAAAAATTCTTTCACCAATAAAATACTATATTATCACTGAGTAACATCGTCGCCCTCCCCGCTAACTGTCGTATCTCACAAACTGACGTATCTGCACTGACATTACCTGCGTGTTCAGAACTTTGTTTCGAAAAAGTTCTCTCTAATCGTCGTGTCTGTGTCGTTTACCGTTTACAAGATAATCACGTATTTTGTTTTGCGTGAGTTTTGTTTGAGGGAAAAAATATTCTCACCACCTGTCGTATATGCACACATCTACAGTTAGTGAGTTAAAGATTAAGTCAAGAGCTATTATAGTTAATTGATTCAGGCGTGACCTTGCGGAAATCCATTATAAAATACAATAGACGTGGATATGTTTAGTAACCTGTTCCGCTTAGCCATTTCTAAAATTTCTAAAGAGCCATAAAAAAATCCTGAAATAAATCGACACGTGTTTCACCTCTCAACGAGGCATCCTCAGGATGACGATGGACTTGTTGCGAACTCGAACACGGCGTGTTGCCACACCGAGCGCTGAGTGCAAGTGGGTTTCGACGGGTGATAATCGATTGTGTCGATTTATCTCAGGAGTTTTTTATGGCTCTTTAGAAATAGCTAAGCGAAACAGGTTACTAAACATGTCCACGTCTATTGTATTTTTTTCAAGAGCTATTTACAAAAAGTTATTAATTCATTAATAAAGCCACAGCTAACGCAACTATATTAACATGATTGTAGCTCCCGACCGAAAAACTGTTGCCCTGGAAAAATATTAATTGCTAATTACGACAGTTAGCGGGGAGGGCGACGACATAGGCTATAATTTATAAAGATAATATCGTGCGAGCAAAGCTGTTGGCGGAAGTTAGTATATATATTTTTCATAGGCTGAGAAATGATGTGATAAGACAGCGGTGTGATTTAAAAGAAGATGTAGTGACAAAAAAACAAAAAAAAAACAACCGACCTCCAAAAAAAAACACTACAAAGTGAAAAATAACTTTAATTTCGGAAATCGGTGTGTGGGTTTTGTATTTTCGTTTTTTGCCACCGACTTCCGAAATTAAAGTTATTTTTCACTTTGTAGTGTTTTTTTTTTGGAGGTCGGTTGTTTTTTTTTTGTAAAAAGTTTTTATTTTTACTTTTTAGTTGTGATACCTACCCCACACATATTCGAATACCAGTGACAGAAACTTATCATATCATCTACATACTAAGTAGGAAAAAAATACGTATTTTGTTGCTAACTCAAAAAGTATGCAAGCAAAGTTAATAAAATTTATATGGGACCAATTCGAGAGCACACCCTTTCAAACAAAAAAAGAATTTTCAAAATCGGTCAACAATTGACGGAGAAATCGGTGGACATACATAAAAAAAAAAAAAACAAACGTACGCGACGAACATATAACCTCCTCCTTTTTGGAAGTCGTTTAAAAATTGAAAAGGGTAGGTATGCTGAGATCGTTTGAGTATGTTGAGAGGATGAATGAAAGGCGACTAACAAACACAGTATTTACAAGGCTGATGTGAAGGGAAAGGCCGGGCGGGGACGCCCTAGGAGGACTTATTGGTGATGTTCTTCAGAAAGGTCAGATGCGTAGTACTCGCATCCGGCGTGCGTGTATGACCAGATGTATGAACGTAAACGAGGCAAAAGGACTATGTAAGAATCGTAGCAGGTGGCGTTCTGTAGTTTCTGCCTACCCCCATAGGAAGAAGGCGTGAGTTTATGTATGTGTGTGTATTTTTGTAGTTTCAAGTTTCAACGGTTCTGAGTTCCAGCAAATAGGTAGCTACAGTCGACCGCATGTCGTTGGTAAAAGTTTGACCTTGAGCTGGTGTGGCGAAGTACGAGCTTCAATAGAATAAGAAGCCATTTTACTAATACCGCTAATAGTGTAGTTACTTGAAGTATGAGAACCGTTTTTGAAGTGAAAACTTCTTTAGGTGCGTTTTGCATTTTTGAGATGGGACTAAACCGTTGAGTTCGCGACACTATAACGCAATTTACCGACACCTTAGGGTAAAAGACATCAACGCGTTGATTACCGCGATGCCGATTTTTTTTCAAGTTTACTCCTGTGTGCACTCCCGGAGTACCACTATTTTTAGGGTTCCGTAGTAAACAAGGAACCCTTATAGTTTCGTCATGTCCGTCTGTCTGTCTGTCTGTCTGTCCGCGGTCTAGCTCCGAGACCCTTCGTACTAGAAAGCTGTAATTTGGCATAGGTATACATATTAATTACGCCGACAAAGTGGTAAAACAAAATTATGAAAAAAAAATTTTTTAGGTTACCTCTCATACACGTAAAGTGGTGATGTTTTTTTTTTGTTTTTTTTTTACCCATGGTGAGGGGTATCATTGGAAAGGTCCTTCAAAAACATTGTGAGTTTGTGAAAACCATTTTTGGATTCAGGGATCCGTTTGCGAAATATTAAGCTTTAAAGTGCTAATTTTTGTTAGAGTCAAGTGTGTGTCCCTCCCTACCTGCTTAATGGTTGGTTTTGGGTGTGTGAAAAAAATCACAACAGTAGTAAAAAAAATACACGCAAAAAAATACACAGATCGTTCCATACAACGAATAACGATCAACCAGCCGTAAATTGTGCGTTTTAAAACGTTAATCAACGCACAAAGTGCAGCAAAGATACGGCAATGAAAAAGCATAATTTACAATTTATGGTCTCTGAAAATTCAACCGTTATTGCACCTCAAATCGAAATGAAGTCGTAAATTACACACAACATGAGTTCGTATCCCGTGAGATATTTAAGTATATCTACACTATGTGAATGTGATGACACAATCTATACATATCCATTTATTTATTTATCCATTTATGTACACAAATATAAACAGACAAGAAGGGATCAATACGTAAATAAAAACCGTCCAAGTGCATGTCGGACCACGCACAATGAAGGGTTTCGTAGTTGGGATGAATTTATCCCAAAAAGAAACTTAACATTGTAGTTGAAAAACATTTTCTCCCATACGGAATGTATGGAAAAACATGTTTTTGCAACTACAAATATAAGTTGGTCGATTATTACTTGTTAACTTGTAGAGCCTACTTAGCTGTGATAGTTTTCATTTTAATTTCGTTTTATAAACCAACCATTTAACTGGCAGGGTGGGGGACACTTGACTCTAACTAAAATAACCACTTTAAAGCTTAATATTTCGCAAACGGATCCCTAAATCCAAAAATGATTTCCAAATACTCACAATTTTTTTTGAAGGATCTTTCCAATGATACCCCACACCATGGGATAGTAAAAAAAATCCCTCTTTACGTGTAGGGGAGGCAACATAAAAAAAATATTTTTTTATAATTTTGTTTTACCACGTTGTCGGCGTAATTAATTTGTATACCAATGCCAAATTACAGCTTTCTGGTACTAAAAGTCTCAGAGCTAGACCGCGGACAGACAGACAGACGGACATGACAAAACTATAAGGGTTTCTTGTTTACTACGGAACCCTGAAAAATGTGATCATGAAAAGTCTTCCAGCATATTCTTAATAATTACTTATGTATATTAGTGTGTCATTGTTGGATTCAGGGATCCGTTTGCGAAATATTAAGTTTAAAGGAAATAGCACACATATCAACTCGGCAAGGGATCGTCACCGTATTAAGACGCAGATATATGACAGTGACCTTGAATGGTTAGCTTGCGTGTTCTGTACTGAGCTCACGCAACGCGTCCCAAATTAGATAGATAGATAAAACATTTATTTAGTGCACACAAAAGACACACATAAACACAATTAAATGATAACAAATTACATGGATATATAAAAACAAGATGCCAATATACAAAAAAGAAAAAACGTACTTATAGAAATGGAGTGACATTATGACATACTTCAGAATAGTCAAATTTATAAGGTGCGGTGTGCGTCTTAAGGTTGCACCAAATGGGAGTCCAACTCAACATGTTGTGTCAAGCAAAATTAGACGCATTATTAATTTATTACACGTAAAATAAAAGGTATTTTAATAAAACACGTATACTAAAAGATCAATAATTTAATTATCTGTAAAATGGTGAAGTTTTCAGAAAAATATGCTCGATAGATTTTGCGTCATTCTCAGTTTTTTATCCGCGTTAGACATAACTTTACAAATTAATTTCACTATGTAATATAAACATAATAAAAAATATGCCTATATTAGGATATTATGTAAATGCTCTAATTTAACATATATTTTTTCCAAATCACTAACACTACTCGTTTAGACGTGATCTTCAGTACACAATCATTAAAAGTCGGTTATCGTCCCCTTAACTCGAGCCATTCAGTATTCTTTGTATGAAACTGCCTACTGCAACGCACACTAATCGGAATCGTAACGTAATCGCCTCGCCTCGGGACAAGCTCACGAACCGCGGCGCGGAGCTGGTCGACTTGCAGTTTCCGCGTTTACGTCTCTTCGTCCACCCTTGCCCCTTTCACCCCTCCCGCGGCCTACCTGCAGTACACTACTGCCGCGCGCGCTTATGGCGAGCCGTAAGCACGGCGTCGCCTAGCCGTAAGCCGAGTCGACGTATTGGAGCTGCTGATCCGCTGTGGTTACGTGCTTACGTTAGGTTGACGGCAAGGCCAACGGCAATAAGGAGACTATCCCTTTCAGAGTTGATATGTGTGCTGACCTTAAAAGTGTTAATTTTGGTTAGAGTCATGTGTTTCCCCCTGCCAGCGAAATGGTTGTTTCTGGATGTGTGAAAAAATTCACAGTACTAGGTAGTATTATATTATCTGCGGTAGTTGTAATATACATGTCGGAGACGGGTACGTGACTCTTTCGTTATTATCAGCGATATTTTAACTACTGTGGGCGTAGTGTGGGTAGTGTTGGTTAATGCGCAATAGAAAAACAGTTTGCAGTTCAGATCACATCATAATTTACTATCAAATTAATCACACTAACTAAATTATACACACACGGGGTGTGACGGCGTTTATTAAAATCACCAACTAACACAATGATCACAAATTACAACTAACACAAGAACTGAGCACCACGAATCGAGAACAGTTCCGCGACGTCTTGACTCCGATGCGATCCGAGGCTGAATCCCTCCTCGCCGTGGCCTTAGAACATCACGACTCTGTAGAAGCGCGTGCTTTAGGTGTAGGTAGATCCAAGGGCGGATCCAGCCTTCGAGTCAGGGGGGGGTCACATAGTCGGGGTCAGTCAGGATAGGTTCCAATCAGTGGCGGACTAAGCCTGTCGGGGGCCCAGGGGAGCAAAACAAAATAAAGCCGGCGGCGGTCTTCTCAGTTTATGTAGGTATTTCTAGTAACACTTCGCAAAAAAAATATAATGACAGCAAAACAAGTATAATGTGTCTAATTATACGTAATCTAACTACACCATGGACCTCGCAACAGTCAGGAGAATTTTTTTCAGGGAGGTGCATTTTCGTCTCTTCATCAATAGGATACGAAAAGCAAAAAACTTTTTACAAAAAAAAAAACAACCGACCTCCAAAAAAACACTACAAAGTGAAAAATAACTTTAATTTCGGAAGTCGGTGTCTTGGGTTTTGTATTTTCGTTTTTTGCCACCGACTTCCGAAATTAAAGTAATTTTTCACTTTGTAGTGTTTTTTTGGAGGTCGGTTGTTTTTTTTTTTGTAAAAAGTTTTTATTTTTCACTTTTTAGTTGTGGTATCTACCCCATACATATTCGAATACCACTACCTGCTACCAGTGACAGAAACTTATCATATCATCTACATACTAAGTGGGAAAAAAATACGTATTTTGTAGCTAACTCAAAAACTGTTCAAGCAAAGTTAATAAAATTTATATGCGACCAATTCGAGAGCACACCCTTTCAAACAAAAAAGAATTTACAAAATCGGTCCACAATTGACGGAGAAATCGGTGGACATACATAAAAAAAAACATACGCGACGAACATATAACCTCCTCCTTTTTGGAAGTCGATTAAAAATGTAGGGGAGCGCAAGCAAGGCGAGCTCGAATTTTTTTGCACCTCGTCTCGGAATTCTCGGTTAGGTTTCTATTAAACATCCATACGGAAATAGGAGTTGCTTTGTCGACTTATGCAGAAAAGTTTGAGTTAGAAAAACATAGAATTCAAGAGCGAGCGAAGCGAGCTCGAAAATTTTAGCACACCGCCTTGTGTAGGAGATAAGGTTTTTTTTTTCGAGTTCCTTTGTCGACTTATGCAGAAAGTTTGAGAATGTAGATTGTAGCAAGCAGAGCGAGCTCGAAAATTTTCATCCTCGGCCTCCAACTCTAAACTGCTTCTTACTGAATATTTATGTTGACCGTGTGGGATATCATTAAAAAGTACTTCTTAAGATTTAGGGGACCGCCAAAACCGGGGCCGGGGCGGTTTGTCTTGACACTATTCTGGGGTATTTAATTTCTACGTCTAGTTGCTAGCTTCAGATAAACCTACATGTACACTTATGAAACGTCAGAAGCTAGGAATCGTTTCACTTGATCGTTTTCTATGGAAAAGAGCCGGCAGAAAACTCCACAGTCAATCATCATAATTAGAATAACAGCACATAGTCTTATTTTGCATGTCGTTCGCATGTGTGGCAATGGCAAACATCCTACGTGGCAACATCATACAAAGTATTTATTGGATTAAATTTATCAATGAGATTAGTAAAATACCAGTGGTTGACCTAAACGTAGCCCAGGGGGGGGTCATGACTCCCATGACCCCCCCCTGGATCCGCCCTTGGGTAGATCACGTCCTCTCGCCAGCGACGCGCTTGCGATTCGTTTCGTGTCCGTACTAGGGCGTGCAAAACCGGAAGGTCTTCAAAACCGGTTTTGAATTTCGTTTTTGATGGCTCAAAACCGGAAACCGGTGTTAGCCCCAGTTTCGGCTACATTTTTATAGTTTTTATATAGAAGAATTTTAACAAGAAAACAATATTCTTAGATACCCACAAAATCTACAAATAACCAAATTTTATCATAAACCTTTTTAACAACCATTTATGCCTACCAATCCCAAGTAGACAACATTAATAGTTTGGATAACATGAACTTTAAATAATATAAAGATTAACTAACTGAGATCAAATCAACAACAAGTAAGTTTGTGGTACCTTTAGTAGTTACCTAACAATTCTGTTATACAGAATAATATATTTTAAACATACAAAACACATTCATCATCTTAAGATACTAAACACAACCACAATTACGATACGTCTCAATTTCTTGAATCTTGAGCTCTTTAATTACGAACTACTAGCAACAGTAGCAACATTATTAAGGATTTCATAATATTCATATTTGACTATTTTCATATATACTATAAAACGAGATCAAATCAACTGTGTACCGTACACTAATTTAAATAAACAATAATATTTTTTTCCAAGAGACCGCTGTTCTTGATAATGTGTTCTTAGAATAAAAGTGCATCTAACATTTTATCAGACAGCGTACTTCTTATTTTGTTGCAAAAGTACCCAGCACTCGAAAAGGCCCTCGTGAAAGGAGCTCGTGGCTAAGTACTAACAGCCGCTCGGGTCGATCTGTCAGGTTAAGCTACGCTTGCCGGAGTTGGTCCGTGGATGGGTGACCATTTCTACATACCGAGACTCCTCCGTGCCTCGGAAAGCACGTTAAGCCGTTGGTCCCGGCTGTCATTCTTGGATCTTTGACAGTCGTTACGGGTCGTCAGAAGCCCGAAAGTCTGACAACCAGTCTTACCAAGGGGTATCGTATTACCCAGTTACTGGGTTGTGGAGGTCAGATAGGCAGTCGCTCCATGTAAAATACTGGTATTCAGCTGCATCCGGTTAGACTGGAAGCCGACCCCAATATAGTTGGGAAAAGGCTAGGCAGAACGAACTCGAAAAGGCCCTCTCACTCTCAACACTTGTTGGTAGTGTACACATCAAATAGTTGTAAGCTTCTGTGAGATACACACCCCGATGCCCTCCGCTTTCATACATGGCTTGCTCTACCTTGAAAAACCCTGCAAGATCGAAATCAGACCGATTCTTGAGGGTTTTCCTGCATCTATCCAATTCCTTATCAAGCTGCTCTTGAAGAGTGAGCTCATCAGCTACAACTTCAGCGTCAGATGTTGACGATAACGATGACGCTGAACACGGACCACTCGGAGAAAACTATGGAGATGGTATCAAAGTCCTTGGGCTTATATTTTAGCTGCTGCAATAAGTTTGTAATAGTATCAGATATGTGAGCATTAAATTGAATATTTCTTGAACGCGTTCGAAAAAATTTGATTTAAATGAAAATGTAATTCAATAACGGGAAAACCGGAGGTAACTCCGGTTTTGCCTCTCAACCCCGGTTTTAAAAAATCGGTAAATTTTGTCCGGTTTCCGGTTTTTACCAAAACCGGAAAACCGGTTTTGCACGCCCTAGTCCGTACTAATGACCGGATCCGATATACATATTATTCGTAAAACTGTGTTTGTTTATGAAAATCTTACCAGAGAGATATGGTAAGATTTTTTTTTTAAGGGAGCATGCTATCAACAAAATCATAAAGTCGGTTTGCATTCATAC
Organism: Agrochola lychnidis; assembly: GCA_963680765.1. Lineage (NCBI taxonomy): Eukaryota > Metazoa > Arthropoda > Insecta > Lepidoptera > Noctuidae > Agrochola > Agrochola lychnidis. The sequence goes on from OY796875.1 coordinate 16,694,651, forward strand.
AATTTGGGAAATCCTTGAAAGAAGTTGTGGAGTTGCGTCAATCGATTCGGACCGTACTTAATATTCCGTTCAGGATTTCTTGGTAATTGGTCTTTGACAAGTTACCTTTTTTTATGTGACAAACAAGACGTTCTGATAACTCTGTAATAGACCTACTTACAATGTTTATTTATTTATTTAATATTAGGAGAACCGACGGCTGTATCAGATGGATATCAATTGTTTATGAAACATAAACTTTTTACCCGCTAAGACGAAAACTATGCTTGTGCAGACTTTGATTTTCCTTATCATCGACTATGGTGACGTGTGCTACTTTGACTTGAATTCGGTTTTGCTAGATAAGCTCGACAGACTGCTCAACAATTGTATCCGGTTCATATTCAACCTCAGAAAATATGATCATGTGTCGAGCTATAGGTCTGAGCTCAAATGGATGTCCATTCGCCAAAGAAGAAGTTTGCGCGCTTTTCTCCCTTCTCAACTCTCCCACTCCTCCTTCTTATCTTGTATCTCACTTCCAATATCTATGTTCTTCACACAAAAAAAATCTGCGATCTTCTAACAATCTTCTCCTACTTTGTCCTTCTCATACTTCTGACTTTGTTCATTCTTCCTTTCATATTCAGTCCATTCTTCTATGGAATGCGCTTCCTCTTGATATCAGGGCGGCCACCAGTCGGTATGCATTTAAGCGGAAATTGCAGAGTTTTTTTTTCAAAATAAATAGAGTAGTCATCTCAATACCACTCTCCCTTGAATTTGTATATATGTATATATATATAATAAATATATGTATATTATGTAAAATATGTATGTATGTGTATTATAAGTTATAACCTATTTATGTACTGTTATTTTATTTCTAATGATATATTTTAAATAATTTTTTTCTTTGTTCCTCTCAAACAGAGCACCTGCCATCCAATCTCTTCACCACCCTTGGTTGACTGGTAGAGAATGCCTAAGGCATTAAGTCCGCCTTTTTACCTTTTTGTGTGTGAAAAGTTTAAATAAATAAAGCCAATTACAGGTTCTCACAACAGAAAAAGTTGTAGAAATCTTAGGATAGAAAGAATACCTTTATACATATACAGGGTGCAGAAGGTTGAACATACGAAAATGGAGGATCCGTGGGGCCGTCTACTAGGTACGTATTTAGGCCCTATAACAAAACCCAGGCTACAAGGATTATTTTAAATTACTTACTTTTTTAAATTTTATTCATATTTCATTGTTGCTCAAACTTCAAACGACAATAATATTTTTTTTTAAACTGGCAACATTTCATATTTATTTTCATCTCTGTGCTCCAAATCTTTTAAAAGGTAAGTTTATGGCTGCATTTTTTTTTGGGTGGAAAATTATCAAATAACTTCTCAAAATTCAAAATTCAAATCTTTATTGCATATCACATGTGTTTACAAGGTCTTAATAATAATCCGCTCTGGGTGGAGCGGGAGGGACTGCTTCTCATTGTTAATTAAAGATAGTAGATTAGGTAGGTAGGTATGATAGTGTCCGTCAATACTGACAATAAGTACCTGTGGATAAAATATGTTGTAAGCAATTGTATTTAAACTTTGGTAAAACAAGAAAAAAATCAGTTTACAAAATTAACTGAGGTTCTAATTTCATTGAATTGCCGAAACAGTACTATTTTATTTAAGTGTTTTGTTTACATTCGATAGTTTTTATCTACCCTCATGGGATAACGGGTATTAAAAGACTGATTCATTCGTGTTTTTGGTTATTGCGCCCTCTAGCGACAATCTGTCACACTATAACCAAATAGGGTTTGTAATATAGTACTGTTCTCTATCTGTATACGTTTGGATTATAGTATAGGTACTTAATATATAGTTGAACAAATTCTTGAAATCATCTGCCATTGTTATCATTATTGCCCTATTGTTCTAGTAATAGCTAAGAAGTTCGATGTATTCACCAGTAATAAAGACTGCAATTTAAAAGAATCGTAGAATTAGATGAAAAACTACTAAAACTTTATCACACACGAAACTGGAAACACTGTTATCTGTCAACTGTCAATGTCAATCAAAATATCAATGACTTTTATGACGTAAATGACGATTTTGATAACAAAACTCGGGTGAAATTATTTTAAAAAATGAGGAAAACTCATCGATAATATTAATTATTCTACGAAATGGCTTTTCCTAAAATAGACGGGTATGTGGTGACTGAAAAACTAGGCTCCGGGAGCTATTCCACCGTCTACAAAGCCTACACAAAGGTAAAAAATTCAATTTTATAATCTTCATTTCTTTGTTTCTATGTAAACATTAAAGTTTTATTTATTTAATATTATCTTTGGGAAGCAAATACTACGCTTAAATGAACAAATAGTACGCTTATATAATTTTTTAAGTGATTTTAGAAGTAAAAGTGCACTGGTTAAATAACTACCTGAAATATTTGTAATGTTATTAGGGATTTCCTGTCAGGAATTTCTCAATAGCAACCTGTAGTGTGTCATCTTCCACTTATTCATACTTTATGCCTACATCTTTCTCTATTTAAAATTGTGCATTTTATTAGCCAGTGTTTGTAATATGTTGCGATAAACAAAGATTTATGGTTATGACTACTATAATCTCACCATTCCACACTGGGCCTGCGTGGTGGATAACCCACCCACTACCTCTCACACAGAAGAAGCCCGAGTGGAAACATTAAAGGCTGATTATGTATCCCACAGGTTGGAGCGCGCTCCATCGTGGCTATAAAATGTGTGGACAAGTCGCGAGTGAAGTACTCGGGCTCAGCCGTAGACAACTTGATCACAGAGATCAGACTGCTGAAGACTTTGACACATCCTCATATTGTACATATGAAGAATTTTACCTGGGATGACAAGTGAGTATCACAATGAAAGCGTATACTTGCATGTAGACATATCTATACTAATATTATGAATAGAGAGAGTGAATGTTGTGAGTTTGAATTTGAAAGGTACATTTTCCAGATGGACATAGGCTATATAATTATGTACATACATATATACAAAAAGAAGTGCTTAGTAATACTAATGAAATACTCTCTTGAATTAATGCAATCCTAGTACTTTTTGTTAGGTCACTGCCTTTTGCACTATGTGTTGTGAACAGAATATTGTCTTCACATATAAATTGCACTTGTGTGAAGCCGGGGAGGGTCGCTAGTAAACAAATAAAGTATTAAGCCCGCTACACATCCTCTGCAAAACTACACGAGACTTGCCGAATATGAGAGTGTAGAGGAAGTATTAGTCTATATTCTTGTTGTCTCGTGTATATTCGTAATATCTCCGTTCCGTGTCGGTACATCAAAAGACTCTCAAGTATGTGAAACCATTCCTCCACATTCTCGCTCGCTCTTGCTGTCAGTTGGCCAGATAATGCTGCAGTGGTAGATATTTTAAGACGTCCATCTTGGTACGACAGTCCAATACTACTGTGCCAGGCAAGAATGTAGAGCATCACACTCGTCCCACCGAGAATGTGGAGCTGCTTTAGTAAATACCAGATTTTTTGGATCAAATTATTTACTTAAAAGTGGAAAAAAAATCAAATTCAATCGTTTTATTTCGGACTAAAGGATCCATATAGTGTTAGTAAAAACTTAGCCTATGTAAGTAAACACAATAATTTAAAAAACAATAATCATTAATTGGCTACATGGACATGTGCACGCACATGTCTGCTAGCCCAGAGCCTGATAAATGGTCCATCAACCTTGTCCGCCAGTGTAGCTAAAATACTATTCGGGCTACCCCTGAGTCGCCGCAACATCGATGCACACCGCTTGCGCATGATGGCATGAAAGTCATCTATTCGCGCTTCCGCAAACATGCCCGATGCACTGCAAAACCGAGGCAGCCCCAACAATATCCTCAGCGCATTATTATAATGATTACTGCACATGGAAAAAGAACACGTTATTGTAAAAACACATTTATATAATCAATAAGATAATATTACTTGTTTATCTGTTAAGAATTGAATGAATCTTATTAGAACTATAAATATAACTTGAAACTTGAGATATAATAGAATTGTTTTACTATATCTAATCAATCTTATCATAATACAATCTCGTTAAGCATTCCTTTTTAGGGTTCCGTACTTCAAAAGAAAAAACGGAACCCTTATAGGATCACTTATGTGTCTGTCTGTCCGTCTGTCACAGCCAATTTTCTCCGAATTTAATGGACTGATTAAGTTGAAATTTGGTACACATATGTATTTCTGTGACCCAAACACGAACGAAAATAAATTTTGAATATACGGGTCACTTTTGGGGTCAAATAAGAAAATGAAAAAAAAAAGTTTTGCTAATTAAATTATCGATTTTGAATTGGAATTTTGTTGTTAAAATAATTATGTTCGTTGATAATCTCATCTAATTTAAAGTAGGCACTAAACAACAAGTAAGTAATGCATGATGTGCTTACCTGTAAGAAATTGGTACACTAAAGTCCCCGTCACGAGAAGCTATAAATTTTGTAAACACACATTCAGGGGTTTGCAATCTTTGGGTACTTAAAATAAAATAAAAACAGTTTTATACTATTTTTTTACAGGGATATAATTATATTAACACACACATCTAATTACAAACAAACAATATAATCTAATCCGCGAAAACACCACAAAAAAACAGACGCATTCGAAACTCGAAAGACAGCAGAGACAACGTCAGCGTGAACTTACTTCAAAATCGTGGCCCAAGTGTTTACGTTCCATGAATCAGATGCGTTCCAGTACCACAAAACCTTAGACGACAGCGCTTTATATCGCTAAAATATAACCCGATCAAGTGAAATTGCTCATTAGTTTCGTATAACACGTACGTTACTTTGACTTCATTGAATTTGGGATTATTCGTTGTTGATTAAATTGTCGCTACGTAACTTGGTAGAAGTTCTTTATTTACAAAAATTATAGCTTCTCGTGACGGGGACTTTAGTCTATAAGTTTATTGCGTGCATCTCATATCTTTGTATCGGTGTATTCACAGATAAATAAAAAACATACTGATGATATCCATTTGTATCGGGAAGCCGACCCCAACCAACAATTTCAGATGACCTACTTCCCTGGATAAGCTCCTTCACAACGAGCTGTATCTACTACTACTGAAATTGAATGAAAACCGCTATTTTCAGGAATATCTACATAATAATGGAATACTGCTGCGGCGGCGACCTGTCTAAGTACATACACAGATACGGACGAGTGCCAGAGAAACAGGTGACTATAAATGATTAAACTAGCTGCGCCCCGCGGTTTCACTCGCATAAGTCTCGATTCTGGGGGAATATAGAAAGAAAGAAAGAAAGAAAAATAAGTTTAATTGTCACAGACACACGTGCATAAAAAAAGAGAACAATACAATAAAATAAAACAATACATTTAAACATAATCACGAGCACAAATAGAAATATGCGGCAGCTGCTGGCACGTCATGACTGTGACAAGAAGGCTTCCACTCAGCATGATGCAGTGCTATGGGGACCCACAGCACAGCGCTGATTTTTGGAATAAAAAAAAAAAAATCGGATATCGGGATAAAAAGTATCCTAATGTCCTAACCCAGGTCATGCGTAACAAACAAACTCACTTTCGCATTTATAATATGTTTGTTTGTTACAATTTCACGCTAAAACGGCTGAACGGGTTTGGATGAAATTTGGCATATTGGTAGACCATGACCTGGGTTAGGACATAAGATACTTTTTATCCCGATATTCCCACGGGATCGAGACTAAGCACGTTCGCACGGACGTAAAAATATCGCGGCGGGATTTTTACGTACACTGAATTTTCAACACTCGACTCAACACCGAGAGTTGAAAATCCAATGCGCGATAAAATCCCGCCGCGATATTTTTACGACCGTACAAACGTGCGGTTAAAACCGCAGGGCGCAGCTAGTATTACAATACTAGCGACCCGCCCCTAGTTCACAAGGTTTTCACGACTTGATAAAACATCGAGATTTCTTTACTATACAGTGTGATTCTTCATAATGTGCACATATCGAAATGAGGGAATCTATGCTTAATTTTAACTATAGAAAAAATATTTTAAAAATCTAAATATTTTTTATACTTTTATGGAATTAAAAAAAAATTGAAACAAAACTGTAACTTTGAAACTGAATCAGCTATCGCGATGAAATAATGATTGGAAGTAAGTAGGCGTCCACATAAAATTAAAATTGAGAAAAAAACTACCCTCAATTGAAAATAAACATGTTTTTTTAGTAAAAATCTGTATTTTTTTCATCAATTTTTACAATAATTGTAAAATTTATAAATAAGATCATCATCTGCCTAGCCTTTTCCCAACTATGTTGGTATCGGCTTCCAGTCTAACCGGATGCAGCTGAATACCAGTATTTTACATGGAGCGACTGCCTATCTGACCTCCACAACCTAGTGACTAGGTAACACGATACCCCTTGGTAAGACTGGTTGTCAGACATTTTGGGCTTCTAACTACCCGTAACGACTGTCAAAGATCTACAAATGACAGCCGGGACCAACGGCTTAACGTGCTTTCCGAGGCACGGAGGGGACTTGGTATGTAAAGATGGTCACCCATCCACGGACCAACCGCGGCAAGCGTAGCTTAACCTGATCGATCGACCCGTGCAGCTGTTATTACTTAGCCACAAGCCCTTTTAGCCTTTTTTTACTGCCTAAAACTAAATATTCGATGTTACGATATTAATTATTGCATTTCATAATCAATATTTCAGTTCGCCAGCCAGCCACACTTCCTAATTCCACTCAGTAAAATTGCCAAATTAATCAAAACAGGCAAACATTGGACGTTGCCAACTTTCAGAATAAACGCTCTTAACGTGGATTTATCTCACGACAAGTTCTCATGGTCTAACAATGGAAAAAAAAATATTTCGTACGAAACGTTACGGACGCATTCAAAACGCGCTGTTATCCTACATATTTGGAGCGTAAGATACGCCCAGTTTAGGTTCCATACGTAGTATTATTTCTTTATCCATGCCTTAATGCTCTTCTGTGGAGAAGGTATAAAACCAAGATAAAACGAGGCCAAAGCTTCCATTTATATTTCCAGCCTTTTCAACCTTTTCCATCTCCCGTTTTATGACCCCTCGTCTGTGCCATTCGCAACTTGGCAGGTCAGACTAGGCTGACTCGTGTACATTTTTATGAACCATGGTTACTGTATTATTGTATAATTAAAAAATAATAACAGTATTAATTTATAAATAAGATGCCAAGAGAATAAAAAAACAAAATTTAATACAAAAAATAAAAAAACACAAACAAAAATAATTTTGACCATTTTTTCCGTCGATAAAATTAAGCATAGATTCCCTCATTTCGATATGTGCACATTATGAAGACTCACACTGTATTAAGTTTAATATGAATTTATTATACAAATAAGCCTCCCGGAACAAATTCTCTCAAAGATTGTGAAACTGCATCAAAATCTGTTGTGTAGTTTAGAAGAACAACGCGGTCCTATAGACAGACACGACAAACGACTTTAATTTAATCATAATAAATGAATAATTTATTTAATTTTTATAATATGTATTTGACAGAGAGGGTATGTGTCTCTTTCGTTATTATCATATTTTAACTACTGTGGGCGTAGTGTGGGTAGTGTTGGTTACTGCGCAATAGAAAAACAGTTTACAGTTCAGATCACATTATAATTTACTATCACATTAATCACACTAGCAATTCACACAGTGTAGGTACACGACACGAGTATACGGAACGCGCGACAATTTCTAAACGTGTTCACTGCTTGACCGCTGCCGATGAACTGTGCTCAGCTCCGGCCGATCCGAGGTGCGTTATTGTAGACTCTTTCAAACGCCGCTAGACGGCGCTGGTGTTCCGATTAGTCAAATCAATGACGTTTTTCCGACATATAGATTTTGCAGGCCTGGCTATGGACGATTTTCATCATCATCATCAGCCTATAATGTTCCCACTGCTGGGACACAGGCCTCCTCTCTGTGAGAGGGAGTGGGCCGTAATCCACCACGCGGGCCCAGTGCGGTTTTGTAGATGTCACATGTCTTCGAATATTCGGTTCTAGGACATGCCGGTTTCCTCACGATGTTTTCCTTCACCGTTTTGAGAGCAGTGGCGATGAAATAATTTACACAAAGTAAAGCGCCTGTCTGGGTTCGAACCTACGACCTACAACTTGTAAGTCGCGCCCGTTACCACTGGGCCACCACTGCTCTTCATGGACGATTTTAATAAATTAAAAATGTCTTGTTACAGGTTCGATATTTCCTTCAACAATTGGCTTCAGCATTAAAGTTTTTGAGAGAAAAAGGTAAGTTATTAAAACATTTAGGGAGACACCACAATTTATCGACGCGGAATCGGCAGGAGCTGGTCAGGAAGAGCTTTATCTCCTCCATACAATAAAAGCAAAAAAGAAGTCATTCACGTTTGCTTGGAAAATTTCGTGCTGGATTTCCGATTGCCGAAGTGGTCAACCAAAGTGTCGTAATACATCATAATCAGCGTATAATGTTCCCACTGCTGGGACACAGGCCTCCTCTCTTCGAGAGGGAGTGGGCTGTAATCTACCACGCGGGTCCAGTGCGGGTTGGTAGAGTCTGGCAACACTAAGTCTGCATTGGAATAAATGGGCCACCCCAAAAAGTTTTATATATGGTACTTATACTTTTACATCCGTCAGTTATGTCATATTCTAATGATTTTGATTTTTGCATATTATATTAAGTAATAGACTATGTCGTACCTATGTTCTTCCTCCATACGATGACAACACTGTTTATTTATTAATTAATTAAAAAAACCAACTTATACTAACAGTTTGCACCACACATTGTCAGTGTCCGATGTCCGCGGCTCGTCCGCAATCTGTCCATTCCGGTGTGATTGATCCTTGAATGAAATTAGTGCATAGTTGATAGTTTTAAGGTTAATTTTGCTAGATTTGTGTACCTATACCTGTAAACAAGCGCTTCTCGCCATCAAACTGGAAAGTTTGGCGAGTAACACTGTAGAAGCAAAAAATAACGTAGCAATGTTTAAAAAAAAAAAAAGTTATAGGTCAATATTTATCAGTAATTATAATTTAATTATACATACAATCATAAAATTAGATTAAATTACATAAAACTTTTACAAAAAAAAAAAACAAGCGACTTAAAAAAAAACACTACAAAGTGAAAAATAACTTTAATGTCGGATGTCGGTGTCTTTGGTTTAGAATTTTCGTTTTTTGCCACCGACTTCCGAAATTAAAGTTATTTTTCATTTTGTACTGTTTTTTTTTTTTAAATCGGTTGTTTTTTTTTTGTAAAAAGTTTTTATTTTTCACTTTTTAGTTGTGTTATTTACCTGCTATGTAAATAACAGTATGAGGAACTTAACATATCATCCACATATTAAGTGGGAAAAAATACGTATTATTGAAGCTAACTCAAAAACTACCCAAGCAAAGTTAATAAAATTTGTATGGAACCACACGGGAAGCACCAGCTTTCAAATAAAAAAAGAATCATCAAAATCGGTTCACCCAGTCGAAAGTTCTGAGGTAACAAACATAAAAAATAAAAATACAGTCGAATTGAGAACCTCCTCCTTTTTTGAAGTCGGTTAAAAGTAGACAATTTGAAAAAAAAATAATGAATTTATTCAAGATTAGGCAAAATTAGATTAAATTAGACAAAATTAGATAAGATTAGATATAATTGGGGTAAATACATAAACTGTATCAAATCCACACTGCATCGTGTTAAAGTGACTATTCTTTACGAGGAATAAATCAGAATATAAACAAAATAACCTATCACAAAGACAAACAAAGTATCAAATTCTTTTTTTGTAGAACACGATAGTGTTGCCGTCTATAGATTTTCAAATTCCACCGCTTTTTAGGGTTCCGTTGCCAAATGGCAAAAAACGGAACCCTTATAGATTCGTCATGTCTGTCTGTCTGTCTGTCTGTCTGTCCGTCCGTCCGTCCGTATGTCACAGCCACTTTTTTCGGAAACTATAAGAGCTATGCTGTTGAAACTTGGTAAATAGGTGTATTCTGTAAACCGCATTAAGATTTTTACACAAAAATAGAAAAAAAACAAATAATTTTGGAGTTCCCCATACTTAGAACTGAAACTCAAAAAAAAATTTTTCATCAATCCCATACGTGTGGGGTATCTATGGATAGGTCTTCAAAAATGATATTGAGGTTTCTAATATCATTTTTTTCTAAACAGAATAGTTTGTGCGAGAGACACTTCCAAAGTGGTAAAATGTGTGTGTCCCCCCCCTGTAACTTCTAAAATAAGAGAATGATAAAACTAAAAAAAATATATGATGTACGTTACTATGTAAACTTCCACCGAAAATTGGTTTGAACGAGATCTAGCAAGTAGTTTTTTTTTAATACGTCATAAATCGTAAACTTATCGTTACTTGCTGCTACGGAACCCTTCATGGGCGAGTACGACTCGCACTTGGCCGCTTTTTTTTTTACTTATGCAGACTTAGCGTGGCCAGACTCTAGATCGTAATACGTTTTCGCTTATTAACATAGGTACTTCGGCTCAAGGCGATTCCGCGTCGATAAGTGTAGTAAATCCCAAGGTGGATCCGCAGTTGTAGTCTGTTAAATTCAAATTTTCTTACTTTTTTAGGGTTTCGTACCCAAAGGGTAAAAACGGGACCCTATTACTAAGACTTCGCTGTCTATCCGTCCGTCTGTCTGTCACCAGGTTGTATCTCAAGAACCGCAATAGCTAGACAGTTGAAATTTTCACAATTTATGTATTTCTGTTGCCGCTATAACAACAAATACTAAAAACAAAATAAAATAGATATTTAGGGGGGCTCCCATACAACAAACGTGATTTTTTTGCCATTTTTATAGTTTTTTTTACAATTTTTAGGTCAGTGTCAAGTTGTATCTTGATCAAAATATGATTCGCGACTATGGCCGCATTCCGAGTTAGGCCTTAATCGCTCACAGCGCTCACATCGATACTTCGCGTTCCTAGTTACATATCACGATTATGACAGCTCAGAGCTGTCAACAACTCGGAACGCTCGTGAACGCGCTCACACTGCTCACAGTGGTCGCTCATTGTCAAAACTTATAACATAACCCCAAAATTTGCACAAGATTACAGTATTTCTTTGATTATACACCACAAATTTCTTCTTCTTCTTTGGTTAGGTGGCAACTGTAGCCAGAAGCACAATTTCGAAATTGCCACGTTAGTTTATAAATAAGATGCAACTCAAAACAAAACAGCACAACTGTCATTTTTGACAGCGCTCACAGTGATATTAATTTAAGGCATGGTCAGTGTTATCGCAAGATGGCGCATGTCATGACGTCATCTATGACGATTCACGGGACATCGTTATCGCGATAACGCTAACACGGTACGGGTGTTAGCACGCTCAAATCGATTACGGCGTAAGTCGGAACGCACCCTATAACAGATACCTATGTATTTACAGAATTAGAATCATTAATAAATCTCTCGAAGTAAGATTTGTTCCATTAGAACAATTTCTAAAAGTTCTGAATTTCGCGAACCCTTTGAAAACTTTGAACACAATTTTTATATTTTTGCTACGCAGGTGTTGTTCACATGGATCTCAAACCTCACAATCTATTACTGCACAAAGGATCGGACGGCAAATATATGTTGAAAGTTGCTGATTTTGGGTGAGTACTTCTCTATTTTTAACCGACTGCTTTTGAAAGAAAGAAAACCAGTAGAAATCCAGTTGAAAACCAGCGTCAGGCACTAGTTGTCTGGCATTTTTGCTGAACTGGGCCTAATTGGCGGTCGTGAGGCCCAGATTCCTGCTAATTCCTTACACTTTTATTTACCGAATATGTTGCGTGCCCTTCCTGCGCTAACCCAGTGGTCGGCAAACTCAATAGTCAATAGAACCAAATATCAATACTATAACGTCTAAGATTTCATATGAGAGCCAATCCTTTCTATGTGTCCAAACTGTCTCAATACACTTTTCTTAATCCTGAAACTCCCATCCTCTTTCACTACACAACGCTTCATAAAATTAACTTGCTAAGAAATAGGATGCCTTCATCATCATCATCATATCGGCTGATAATAATATGATGAAGGCAACTTTCTTATTAAAAAGTTAACCTTGGAAAACTTTGAAAAGTAAATGATAAATTTTCCATGTTGTTAAATAAAAAGGCGTGCTCTTGATACGACATTTATTTTCGGAAGGGCATAGACTAACCACGCGTGTCTAGATGAGAACCATAGTGACATAGTGTTCTATCTAACTATAAAGGCGGGTACACACAACACCTCTACCCTTAATTAATAATATAGCAAAAGAAAACTATAGCTAAGTTTCAACACTTTAATCTAACATCGAATACAAGTTAACTCAACTACAAGTAAACTAAACAAGTGTGGTAATGAACTAGTAAATCTACTCGACCCTTAATCCTTAATATTATAAATGCGAAAGTAAGTGTTTGTTACGCCTTCACGCTAAAACGGCTGAACGGATTTCACAACACATGTACACACAACACATGTCCTGTTAATTTTTGGTGAAAATACTTCGGAAATAAATCTTTGAAATATAGTTTGAATTTTGAATAAAACTTGGTATCTTGTTTAATGACTAAAACCCCGACCCCCGCGCGTATCTACGCTCGAACTCATCGACATTTGTGCAGATCCACAGTCTATAGGACAAAGAGCCGCGGTTTGCCGACCACTGCGCTAAATAATAGTAGTCTATGACAGGGATTCCTAAACTTTTAAGATAACGGAACACTCACCAAATACCTTTTGTTTTATGGAACCCCATATCAAATGATAACAAATCAAAGTTTTTTATTTTAAATTTGTTACAATATTTGGAATTTTATTATTTACACACACGTATTTACATTATTTAAAAACTATCAGACTTAAAATAATAATATGTACAAGTAATGCCAATAAATAAAAATAATAATGTAATTGCCAGATGTAATGAAAAATGATACAATCAAAAACTTTAAAAAGAAATTAGTGGCCTTCCTAATAGAAAAATGTTATTATTCGATCAATGATTTTTTTAATGGATAAACCTTGTTAAGCAATATGGGACCTAATGTACATTTATTTTTAATTTTATTCTATAATAACTAATAACATTCTAATTTGACATTTCCTATATTAATTAATGTATGTATAATTGTAATAATTCTAACTGTGACATTTTAATTTGTAATTTATTTTTTAAATAGCTTCATAAGAATGTTTATAATTTTTGCGTGCCTATTTCCAGGCAGAATGTACATGGCTCACTCCTATCTACTCCACCTGTATTTTATGTAACCTACATTCATTGCAAATAAATGATTGATTGATTGATTGATAAAAAGGGGGGGGGGAATCATAGGGCATCAAAAAATTCGTCCGCATCGCTGTCAGTAGGAAAAGTGCCCAAAAGGCTGGCAGCATTGCCACGTTATATGGCAATGCTGATTCTTTGACCAAAGAATAGGCCAGCCCTCTGGTCACGTGTAGAGTCGACCAGCCGCTTGGCGATGTCTCGAAAAACAAGGTGGGCACTCGGACCCCATGGCCCTAGTGTTTCAACCCCAAACGGCTCAAACATATAAGTCCCAATAAGATTGGAGTATTTGCGCCGTTTGAGGTTTTCCGCACCTGCAGCAGCAGCCCCAGCACAGCTCGCCGAGCTAGGAAGAAGATTTAATTTAAGTAAGAACAAAAACTTTTATTAGAGACATTTTAAAAGTTAATGTGAAGAATTTAATTATTTCATTGTTTTATCTATATTGCTTTGTAGTTCGGTATTATGTCCGACAGTTGTCTGTTATAATTATCTGCAGGCCTAACATGACACACGCGACATATATCCACTCTCGCACGACAAAATTTTTGTCTATTTCTGTAGTTTTATCGTTTTCTGACAGCTATGCCATACAAAATACTCGACTCGTTCTGTCAAACTTCATGTTTTGTCGACAAACCCTAACATGACACGTTATTTATCTCGATTTTTGACAGTTCAACACGATATAATCAGTCATTTTGTCGTATTTAGTCGTCGTCGATTTTGACGACGATAGAGAGTAGACAAAAAGACAAAATTATGATACATAAAAAAACTCGAAAAAAGGTGGCAGATTCATAGTCGTACTTATTGTAGTTATTTTTTTTTTAATTTGGGTGTACACCGGTGTACTGTAGTGCAGTAGATGACTATTACTTTCAGTAATAACCAGTCGCTTTGCCAATTATGGTGATTAAATAAATAAATTAACGAAATCTCTGTTACAATAATAAACTTCGATTTGTCAAATTGCGATCGTCGGCCCATTTGTCATTTATGGTGATTATCTAATGAGTATAGGTACCACTAATTTTAATTTCTGTCATTTTGTATTTTAATTTCAGCATGCCAAAGAAATCATTTAATTTTTATCAAAAAGTCGATTAAATAGAAAACTAATCATAAATAAATAAATAATAAAAAACTAATCATAAATAATTAAATAAATAAATAATAATAATTAAGAGAATAATTAAGAGAGAGAGACGTTTATTCAATAAAGTACATAATTCCATGCATAAAATTTAATGAATGAAACAGAACTTCAAGCCGATGTTGCTATCATAAAAATAATTTGTTTTTAATCATTTGCAACATCGGTTTATCGTCGCGCGATAAAGGAATGTCAAAATGCCTTTTTCGAGTTTACTCGTCGTTTGCGGTCATGTAAGGGATTAGAATGACGTCAGAATCGTAGACAAATTCCGATAAAACGAGAAAAAGAGCGTTCTCGCGCTTGTCATGTTAGCCCTGCTGGGGTAGCATCCAATCTCGACCTGAATTTGTTTTTGGTATAAGTGTAAGCTGAAAAACCTGTTTCACAACGATACGTTGTGACAAATGGGGGCACAGTTAAGATAGCCTTTTTGGCTACTTCAGGGTATTCACTCCTAACACCAACCCAAAACTCATTCAGGGAGATAGACTCAAACGTGTGTTTTTAATGTGGATGAACTTTCAAGATATATGAATGCTTCATAATCCAGAACGGTCAGAAACGCATCAAAATAATATTTGTACTTAACTGTAGTATTATTTAACATTTTTATTTGAATAATTTCGCGGAGCTCTGATGACTTTTATAAGGAACCCACTTTAGGAATCGCTGGTCTGTTTCATAATGAGGGGTATTAAAACACGAGTGTTTTAATACCTAGTTATGTTCAATTTCATCTACTACTTTGTCTTCTCTCATACATTGGGATTGAACTTAATAAAAGATCAAAGTTAAAAGAGTAATAAATACTTTATTACGAGGAAACTGAGCAAGTTTTGGCCAGACGGTTAAACAGTTTCTTTTAATTTCTTTCTTATTAATAATGTATTCTTACATTATTGATGGGAGGGAAATGAGGGGAGATTCGCCGAGTTTAATTTATAAATTGCGCTTCGAAAACATCGGCACTTCAAAGAAGACATGCACATTCACACATACAAACACATTAACACACACACAAACACGTACACACACCCCAACAACACAAACACTGTTTCTAAAATTAAACGCACATACAGTTTCACATACACATTCAACTACAGTTACACAAAAAGCTGCAAATTAGTTCATAAGTCATTGGTGCCGATTCCCTTGTTCACAAACTAAACTAAATTTAAGTTCAGTGCATCTTTTTCTTTTTGATTATTGATTAATTTGACAGGACTAAACTAAAATTTATCTCCTGTCCTTTTCTTAATGAAATAGAAAGAAAAAGATGCACTGAACTTAAATTTAGTTTAGTTTGTGAACAAGGGAATCGGCACCATTAACTGTTATCTTTTCTTCCTAGAATAGAATAGAATAGAAATTTAATTTAATTTTAGTCACCTTTTGTAAACAATCGTCTCAATATTATTAATAATTAAGGGAAAGAGCGAGATAGCCCCAACACAAGTATTATCAATTACTTACTGGGGATGTCTCATTTATATGGTAATACATGTAACTGTTTTGAGACAAATAAACATTTTTCATTTTCATTTTTCATGTTATGAATGGCGCTAAAACCCAGCACATTACTGCGCATGCGCTAAAGCGGGCGCTGCCACAGACAAGTAAAATGATATAACAATGGCACGCCCCGAATATGCGTTCCATTAGAGAAAAAAATTGATTGAAACTCCTTGGTGATATTAACTTCTTGGATTTGCCGTGTATCGTATCTATACTATTACTATAATCTTTATATATACGTTACGTTAGAAACGTTGCGGTTTTTGTTCAAGTTTCTCATATATTTTTTATTTTATTTTGTCAAAGTTATGTTCCTATGTGTTATTTGTTGTGAGTAATGTTTCCTATACCTATAATATGTTATAGAACTTAAAAGTTCCTAATAGTTTTTAAATAGTTAATAATTTGTATTATATAAAGACAGCATAATTATAAGAGACCTCACTATCGCATTAGGTGATGAACCTGTAATGATAGTTATAAGGGAGAGATAAATAAATAAATAAATAAATTCTTCTGTGAGTGTGTATGTCACTGAACTTCTCTCAAACGACTGGACCGATTTTGATGAAATTTTTTGTGTGTGTTCAAGGGGATCTGGGAATGGTTTAGATTCACAATTTTGTCCGCTGGACAATGTTTTGACAGGACACCGTCTGTCGGGTCCGCTAGTAATATTATAAAGAGGAAAAATTTGTATTTTTGTATGTAACAAATAAACTTAAAAACTACTGGACCGATTTGAAAAATTCTTTCAGCAATGGATAGCTACATTATCAGCGAGTAACATAGGCTATATTTTATCCCCGAACTCCCACGGGAACGGGAACTAAGTGGGTGAAACCGCGTGACGTCCGCTAGTTGGTAAATAAATTGTTTGATAACATTATTTTGTTAGAGAAAAAAAAATGTAATATGATTCTATTTAAAAATTTCGGGATTATGTCTACAAAGTACTACCTTCTGCCCGCGACTTCGTCCACAAGCCAATAAATAACCTTCCTCAAGAATTGGGCTATCCAATGCAAAAAAAAAATTTCACTCCTCTTGCTCAAAAAGGCCGTCATTGGTGCTGATTCCCTTGTTCACAAACTAAACTAAATTTAAGTTCAGTGCATCTTTTTCTTTCTAATTCATTAAGAAAAGGACAGAGGATAAATTTTAGTTTAGTCCTGTCAAATTAATCAGCGCCTGTCACTCTCCATACAAGTTTAGACGTGATTAAAAACTTGCCGACTAAAATTACGTCAATTTACGTCAAGCGCTGATTAATTTGACAGGACTAAACTAAAATTTATCCTCTGTCCTTTTCTTATTGAAATAGAAAGAAAAAGATGCACTGAACTTAAATTTAGTTTAGTTTGTGAACAAGGGAATCGGCACCATTGTAGAATACCAGAACGGGGAAAAAATAGCATTTCTTGCTCTAAGGGAAAAGTAATTTCTTTTTAATTTTTGTCTGTTCCAACGAGCCTTGAAAAACGAAAAAGTCTTTATTCTTATGTAGAATAATCATGATTATGGACTCGACTTATTACTGGTTCACAAAAAAATAACATTTTATTTTAAAAAATGGAACTAAATGCAGCTATCTCTTCGGTAGAATGCGTGCATTGCGTTGCGGCTAGAGAAGAAATAAAAAAGCCATTGGCGCGAAATCTTTAGAATTTTTCTCTAATTACGAATTGAATTGGTGACCTTAATTTAATTTACAACAGTGAAAATGTCACCATCTAGTGAGAACATCTTCACAGAGGACTGAAATTAAGTTGCCGGAAAAAAACATCTCTTTAAATATCCAAAATTGTACAAATTGTACATTTAAATTAAATAAACTATTTAATATTGTATTGGATTATTTTATTTTCTCGCAATCGTAGTGAAAAGTAGAGTGTAACACACGGCGGTAATAGTAGATTGTTATACGAGGGGCTAAAATAACCCATTTAACGAGGTAGTTTTACTCCCGAGCTTTAGCGAGGGAGTAAATGGAAACCGACTTATAATGGGTTTTAGCGCCGTGTGTTACACTCTACTTTTCACTACGATTGCGAGAAAATGAAATAATCCAATACAATATTAAATAGTTTATTTTATTTAAATGTACAATTCTGGATTTTTAACGATTTTTTTTTTTTCCGGTAACTTAATTTCAGTCCTCTGTGAAGATGTTCTCATTAGATGATGACATTTTTACTGTTGTAAATTATATTACGGTCACCGATTCAATTCGTAATTAGAGAAAAATTCTAAAGATTTCGCGCCAATGCCTTTTTTATTTCTTCTGTAGCCGCAACGCAATGCACGCATTCTACCGAAGAGATAGCCGCACTTAGTTCCATTTTCAAAAATAATTCGTATTTTTTTTTGTGAACCAGTAATAAGTCGAGTCCATAATCATGATTCTTCTACATAAGAATAAAGACTTTATCGTTTTTCAAGGCTCGTTGGAACAGACAAAAATTAAAAAGAAATTACTTTTTCCCCTAGAGCAAGAAATGCTATTTTTTCCCCGCTCTGGTACTCTACAATGACGGCCTTTTTGAGCAAGAGGAGTGAAACCCACTATAACTCTGTTTCTATTTACTCCCTCGCTAAAGCTCGGGAGTAAAACTACCTCGTTACAATGGGTTATTTTAGCCCCTCGTATAACAATCTACTATTTAAATTCGACTGGTAGTTCCGTAAATTACCCTACATACAAACTAAAACTCCAAACTCAGAAAGACTTTACTTCAATTAAACCATTTACAGGCACTTTTGAACTGTCAAAGAGTCGGTCAGTTAGTCAGAAAGTTGAAGCTAGTTGCCCATTGCAAAACGTAGATCTCTATGGAGAAGAACGGGCAAGAAACTCCAAGGACACTCTTTTAAATATAGATATTACAAAATCCTGGATACATTATTCTTGTTGCTTCTATAAACCTTCAACAGTCCAAAAAAAAAACAATAGAATTTTAATTGTTATCGATCTCCAGGAGAGCACCGGACTGTCAAGAGGGTGAGAACGAGCTGAATGGTGCTAATCCATGCGTCATGTTCGTGAACAGGCGCCGTCAGTTGGGACTGGTCATCTCTTAGCTGCCAGAGCTTATTTTAAATTTTTTGAATTGTTCTTTTTTTATCTTTTTATTACGGACGCTTCTAACGTGCACGTCTTTCTACATTGTTCTCACATGTATAATTTCAACATGAATGATGTAACCAATATTTTGTAACAATTGTTTATTTAAAAGAGTGTCCGTGGAGTTTCTTGCCCGTTCTTCTCCATAGGTACCTACTACGCTTTGGAATGGGCAACTAACTTCATACCTTTTTCTGACTGACCGATTCCTTGACAATTAAAAAGTGCCTGTAAATGGTTTAATTGAAATAAATTATTTGAGTTTGAGTTTGAGTTGAACAATGTATAAAAAGTAATCAAAAGCAATTGAAAATATAAGATTAAAACAAACGAACCAACAAACAAATACTTCTTTATAATATTAGTATCGATGTTAATGTAAATAAACTCATTTTGAAGTTTATAATTCGAATTTTACGATAAGAGAGTAGATAAAATGTATTTTATTTATTTGTTTCGGTACTATCGAAGAAATACATATCTGTACACTGTAAGGACTATTCTTGCTTGCAGCGCTCGACTACTTTAGTATCGCTTACCTACGAAAAAAAGGGTCGTGTGCACGGGATTTTGTTTTCAAAATGCTTAGATATATGTTACCCCGATGGTACTGCTCCATCTCAAACGACCACCCTGTTGCGTTTCAGTTTCGCTCAACACATGACGTCGGAGGCGGGCCGGTCGGTCCGCGGCTCTCCGTTGTACATGGCGCCGGAGATGATCAGCGGGCAGTATGACGCCAGAGTCGATCTGTGGAGCGTCGGTACATAGTATTTTTACACTATTATACATTAGTAGCGGTTAAACCGCCACATACGAACTACGCATCATTGACATGACGTCACACAAATCCTGCATCGCGCAGTTAGAGTTTACCGAGCGATCGACATACATACAAGATTTCAACTTCAAACCGATGGGCAGTTGCCCGCCAGACACAACACCCGTCTGGTCGGAGGATCCTCCCTTTTCTATGGTGGATGAGTGAACTTTACACCCTGTTCCTCATGCCACTAAACATTAATAATAAAAACAGCTGACTATAAATAACCTATTACCGAAAAATAAATTTAGTTTGAGAATTAATTTTTAATGTGTAACAGCTTTCCGCTCGATTTCCTGCAATTTAAATCTTAATAATCAAATCAGTGGGAGTGATTTTGTGAAAAGGAACGGAAGTGTGTAACAGGAAGCCGGGAAAGCGCGCGCTAGTTGATTTGACCAATGAGCGCGCACGGTGCTAGAGTTGGCCGTCAGAAACGACCTTGACGAGGCCCCGCCCCCTTTAATGTTGCTTATTATCAAGGTGAGATTGCAGATGTTTCAAATCATATGCGACCACTGTGAAGCTCGCTCATTTTTTTTGTAAAGGGTTTTTGTTGCGTTTTTACCGACTTCCGAAAAAATAATTAACTTTTCACTGGATAGTCGTTTTTCCGATAAGTTCACACACAGAGGGTTCCGGTTTGTTTAGACATCTCGGGATCACCTGTATAGTGGTGTGAGGAACAGGGTGTAAAGTTCACTCATCCTCTATAGAAAAGGGAGAATCCTCCGACCAGACGGGTGTCGTGTCTGGCGAGCAACTGCCCGACGATTGATGTCGGGAAGTGATATATATTTTTATCACGCGGTAAATTTTATTTCCGCGATGCAGGATTTTGTGTGACGTCAGGACTTTTATGCGTAGTTCGCATGTGGTGATGTAGATGGCGCAGTAAGTTATTTAAGTCCATATTTTTTCCGGCTGTCCGTGTTAGTGCACGTTCCTTACCGTTTTTTTTTTTTTTTTTTTTTATAGAGGGTTTAATCAAAAACTGATTATGCCACCCTCATCGGTACAAACAATTGTTCCTTATAATCTAAATCCTAGTTTTGCCAACTTATACAAGTATCTTGCGTCCGTCGACAATGGGGACGCAAGCATGCTATTACACCTTCCAACATCCAGTGACTTTGATAACAGTGCGATTCTTTCGGACTCGTTCCGGACGCATTCCATCAGTATATGGTAAGTGTCTTCCACTATATTACACTCCGGACAATTTGGAGAAGTAACTTTACCCATAAGAAATGCGAAACTGTTCATTGGAATGTGTCCCGATCGAAGCCGAAGAGCCATTACAATTTCCGGACGACTCATGTTTGCTTGGTCGAGCCATGAACAACGAGACAGTGCAGGCTGGATTGTCCGATACCAGATTCCCTTGCTCAGTGACCTCTGATCGAAGTGTTCGTGCCACATTTTAGTGCATTCTTCTTTAACTACACCCAAATAATCCCTTCCTTACCGTTATGCTAAACATTTGGCTAAACATTCATACGGATGCATTTAAATACGGCATATTACACATTTTTATGCATACCTCTATATACAAGCCTTTTTTTTTTGGGTGGGAAATTATCAAATAACTTCTCCCGCTCTGAGCGGAGTGGGAGGGCTGACTCTTATTGACTAAAACCCGTGTTCCTTCGGTTGCCCTGTTGCCGGGGGCCACGATATCCCTATCGGTTTTCTTCAAACCCCCGGCAGACATCGGCCCTAGCGGACCCCGTCAATTCTGCTGACATCTCTTTGAGGCGCGCGTGGAACACAACGCGACGTCGCCCCGGGCCTGGTCCTTATCGGACGGCGAGCTACCCATTGCTCACCGTCCGCAAGCTCGCGCCTACGGTAGCCGGAAAACGGCTCGCGATTCCCGACGCCCAGGTCGTCTCCTCCTGCGGCGGTAAGGGGCGTAAGGGCGCGAAATTTGCCCCTCCCTCACGCGTTCCGCCTCCTCCTTCGCGAGCATTACCGCTTTGACCAGGGCCGGACCGAGATCCCCGCCGCCGCTCGCCTCCACTCGGACACGGCGTCGCTCCGCCCGCGCCGGGCAGACCTCCACCGTATGCTCCACCGTGTCCGCCGGGCGATCCATCTGTATCCATGCCTGACCTCTGTATTTGCTATGTTCTGTCATTACAGGTGTAATAATGTACGAGTGCCTGTTCGGGCGCGCTCCGTACTCGTCCAGCACGTTCAAGGAGCTAGTCGACAAGATACAGCGACAAGCGCCCATTGAGGTAAGTTTAAAGTCGGTTGAGTTAGAATTAGTGATGCAACGAATACTACTTTTACGAATACGAATATCAAACCTACTATTCGGCGAATACGAATACGAATATCTCGCCATGGTAATAAAAGACTAATAGTCTAGTACTACATAGACGCAGCCATTACTAACGTTCGTCTAAGTTACTTAGGACTTACTATTCTACCTTTTGTTCATACAAAAGAAATACAGACCATATAACTACTTACTTGGTAATTTATCGAAGTGTTTCCATATGTCACTTTGATCTCGTTTACGAGAAGACATTTTCTGTTCAACTTCAACTTCTTTCACTTCGCAGCAACCTCAGAAAATAAATAAAACAATACTCTCTTGTTTGACTTGTGCTTTCGACTGACAAATGAAATAAAAGGAATGAATCAATCAATCAATCCATGGTTCGTAATGATAGGAAAACTCCCGGGCCGCGGCACTGTATAAACTATGGCCGGGGAGTCCCCCGTCGCGTCGTCGTTGCGGTTAAGGCCCTTGCACACGTCGTATTTTTACGTGCCGACGACGCGCGTTTTCCAAGTCTGCCAGTAATTAGATTTGCGTACAAACATATTAATTTTTAAATATTCGTATTAGTATTCGCCGAATACGAATATTCGGTAAATGTCTACTATTCGGCGAATACGAATATTCGTATTCGTTGCATCACTAGTTAGAATCATTATAAATGTGTGAAGCAGGTAAACAAGTATGCTTACGTGTATGAATGCTCCATATTAATTAGAAATACAGTGGTGCCGATTCTCTTGTACACCGAACTAAACTAACTAAACTATCACTGAAATTCCTTGCTTTTGACTATGAGAATCTTAAAGCTATTCTGCGAAATAAATTCTCTAAATTTAAAAATAATTTTGACACAACTAAATCGAATTTGACAATCGCGACTCCACGTGGTAGGTACTTGTTTGCCCTGCCCCATGATTTTTAGGGTTCCGTAGCCAAATGGAAAAAATGGAACCCTTATGGATTCGTCATGTCTGTCTGTCTGTCCGTCGGTATGTCACAGCCACTTTTTTCCGAAACTATAAGAGGTATGCTGTTGAAACTTGGTAAGTAAGATTAAGATTTTCACACAAAAATAGAAATAAAACAATAAATTTTGGGGGTTGCCCATACTTAGAACTGAAACTCAAAATTTTTTTTTCGTCAACCCCATACGTATCTATGGGTATCTATGGATAGGTCTTTAAAAATGATATTGAGGTTTTTAATATAATTTTTTTCTAAACTGTATAGTTTGCGCGAGAGACACTTCCAAAGTGGTAAAATGTGGTCCCCCCGTAACTTCTAAAATAAGAGAATGATAAAACTAAAAAAAAATATGTGTACATTACCATGTAAACTTCCACCGAAAATTGGTTTGAACGAGATCTAGTAAATAGTTATTTTTTAATACGTCATTAATCGTAACCGCATTTACTTTTCATTTAATGTTACTTGCTGCTACGGAACCCTTCATGGGCGAGTCCGACTCGCACTTGGCCGCTTTTTTTAAAGCCGGAGGCGCACAGGGGGGCAGCCTCAACGTGTTTTTTAAGGAATTTTTCATTATTAAGGTGATTAGTAGGCTCACTGACCTTGCGTATTCGGGCGGAGCTAAACCCCCACCCTTGGAAGCGCGTGGTGGCGCGCTACACTAAAACGACGGCCAAAGAATATGCAGGGGCGCAGACACGCACGCGTGCGTCGCTGTTTTTGCCTACGATTCCAGAAGGGAATGGTGGATTCAAGGTTGATATTTTTTATAGATAGATCAGGGCTTGAAACCGGTTTATATTGTTCTTAAAACCGTTATAATACCATTCATTGATTAACCGGTTAATTACAAAAACGGTTTCGACTAAATCTAATTAATTTTGGTTACTGGTTACAGAGAATATAATTTTAAAAACTCTTGTTAACCTGAATAAACCGGTTTTATTCAGACACGCCCGCCGTCGCCGGTTATCATATTCTCTCGCGCTTATTTATTTATGTTTTTTTTTTCTTTCATCGTTCGCCGCAGAGAGAATTGGGTTCGAATTTTTCATACAAGTGTCATGCGGTTGCTATTTATTTCATGTTTTATTAAGAGCTGATTTTTCAATCCTCAGATAAAGAATCGTAAAGCGTTTATTCCATAGATATCATGATTCTGGATTTTTCAATAGTCAGATAGTCAGTGTCTGATGATTATGTCTTTATGTTATGATTATGTCAAAATGTCAAACATAAGTTTTGTTTCTATTCTTGTCTAACACGTTGAATACTGTATCTGTGCATCTCACTTGCACATGATAGTGTGAAGTTGATGGTTAACAAAGACCACAGATAAACTATTCTTCAGCTATTATACGATTGAAAAATTGAAAATATTAATTCGCCTTATAAACAGCCAAATAATTGCATACGCTAGATAACTATTCAACGACTTAACTGAGGCTTGAAAAGTCGGCCCTTAATAATAATAATAACGTAAACTTATAATAACATCTATCATATGAAAAACGAAGGAGAATAAAATATATTCTATGTTCGATTTTATCAAAAAGAGAAAAAACATTTAAGGCTCCGTGCCGCCGCACCGCATGAAATCACTGATTTTGATAAATTTTGATCATTCGTTGTGAAAAAGGGGACCAGAATTTAAACAAAACTTTTGTGATTTGAAAAGTCCAATTCTTTGTCTTGTACATAGGGGAAAGGGATTTTTCAAATAAATTAAGGATTCGTGGAAAATCACTAAAATTCGTAACAAGTTTTCCAAAAAATGACGCGAGACTGACGTTTAATCGTTTCATTAGAAACTGCTTTTGATTTCGAAAATTAAAAAATATCATCAATATCATTATAATTATGGTCTACTTGTACATAGAGGAACCACTTTTTTCAACTTTTATACAAAATATAGCAGAAGAAAAAAATTTTGAAATAACGTAACTTTCTGAAAACTTCAAGACAAATAAATATTTTTTTCTAATACTTAGAAACACTTTTAAGAAATTTTAAAAATTAAATATTACTCTTAAGTTAACCGTTTAATATAATCTAAGTTTTATTTTATAAATAAACAATTACTTCATTTCGTAAATAAATAGCAAAGTGAACTATATAAACGATCGCGGAAAACCCATCCTGTCAGTAGCGAACGGGCCTTCCCAGTGTGAGGACGTATCACTGCGTCGCAGCACGCACACACACACGCACGTGTCTGATGTTAACATATTCCAGAAATTGTACATCGACTACCACATTTTGACCCGCATTTTATTTTAAAGTACTTTGCTTGTTTTTGAAGAACATTAAAATTCTGCACGCCTGGCAATAAATAAAATAATGGTGTACGTGTGTTCGTAATTCTTCTTATCCTAAACGGCTTGACTGATTTAGATGTTTTTTTAAATTGTTTTTGTGTCACTGGGATGGTTCATAGCTATAGTTGGACCAGCGTGGCGCTGTTGTCGCAGGACAACGTCTGCCTGCCGGGTGGGAAAAAGTTATGGGTTCGCGTCACCGACATGCCCGCGCCGATATGCTGTAGTAGCAATAAGTGAAGTATTTTTGGAACGAAGACTACTACTACTGAAGACTACTTTAAGTCAAAATAAAGATCCAAGATGGCGGCTGCGAACATTTAAAATGTTTCGTTATGGGTGTCGTTTTCATTGTTTTCGAGGATGCTAAAGCTGATAGTGAGGTCAAAATATAAATCCAAGATGGCGGCTGTGACAATTTTCAAATTTTTCGTTTTGAGTGTCTTTTTCAAGTTTTCGAGGATTCTAAAGCAGATTTTGATGTCAAAACGTAAATCTAAGATGGCGGCTGCGAAAATTTACACATTTCTTCATAACATCACGCCATCAATTTCAATCTTAAGAGGCCGGCGACACGGCTCGCAACTACAAATCAAGATGTTTGCAAAATTCAATTCCGAGCACGTTGCGCTAGTGTGAGTGCCTGTTGGAGCGATATACACCTACAGTGAGCAATACTACCACGCACACATTGACAATTATTGCTTGACGCGATAGTACTACTAGCTTTCGAAAATTTATGATAAATTTGGATGTGTTCCGTAATACAAAAAATTATGAATGAAAACTTAATGTATTTCCATTTTTTTTTTTTTCGATAATTTGTAACTTTATAGCATAAACTATGCTTCTGTGGAAACAATATTACAAATATTGTTGTTTGTAATACAGAAAAAACAATTTGAAAACATGTCATTTACGCTGTAAAAATGTATGAAATGCAATTAAGCGAATTGCATTTCATACACTTCATAAAAGGGTAAGTTTTTGGAAATAAAAAGACGTAGGAGCCTAGATAAATACTGTCTCAATCCGAATATTAACATAATATGGTGGAAATATGCTCAAATTGCAAATGATTTATGTACTACGTTTGTATGGACAATTCATGCGTCGCTACAATCTTAAGCTATTCTGCAACAAAAATTCTCCAAATTTAAATATATTTTGAATCCACGTGGTACTTGTTTGCCCTACCCCGTGCATTTTTTAGAGCTGGAGGCGCACAGGGCACCATTAGTGCCAATTCTCTTGTACACTGAACTATATTATCACTAAAATTCCCTACTTTTGACTATAAAAATCTCAAAGCTAGTCTGCAAAATAAATTCTCTAAATTTAAAAATAATTTTGACACATCTAAATCGAATTTGACAATCGCAACTCCACACGTGATACCTAACCACGTGAATCTTTTTAGAGCCAGGGGCGCGCAGCCTCGACGTGTTTTATATGGATTGTTCATTTTTTTAATGAAAAATAAGAAAAAATATTACCTACATGTAGAGTGTTAGGGGTTTAAGGATCTTATAAAGGGTGTCGAAATTTTCATTAGTTTTGCGATTGGATACACCGTTTTCGAGATATAAGCAAAAGAAAAAAAAAAATCAGTACTGTTTTTGCATCATTAATTTGACAGCACTAAAGGCCCCGTCACGAGAAGCTATAATTTTTGTAAATAAAGAACTTCTACCAAGTTACGTAGCGACAATTTAATCAACAACAAATAATCCCAAATTTAATGAAGTCAAACTAACGTACGTGTTATACGAAACTAATGAGCAATTTCACTTGATCGGGTTATATTTTAGCGATATAAAGCGCTGTCGTCTAAGGTTTTGTGGTACTGGAACGCATCTGATTCATGGAACGTAAACATTTGAGCCACGATTTTGAAGTAAGTTCACGCTGACGTTGTCTCTGCTGTCTTTCGAGTTTCGAATGCGTCTGTTTGTTTGTGGTGTTTTCGCGGATTAGGTTATATTGTTTGTTTCTAATTAGATGTGTGTGTTAATACAATTATATCCCTGTAAAAAAATAGTACAAAACTGTTTTTATTTTATTTTACCCAAAGATTGCAAACCCCTGAATGTGTGTTTACAAAATTTATAGCTTCTCGTGACGGGGACTTTAAACAAAAATTTATCTTCTGTCTATTTCATTAAGAAAAGGACAGAAGATACATTTTAGTTTAGTCCTGTCAAATAAACCAGCGCCTGTCACTCTCCATACAAGTTTAGACGTGATTAAAAACTTGCCGACTAAAATTACGTCAATTTACGTCAAGCGCTGATTAATTTGACAGGACTAAACTAAAATTTATCTTCTGTCCTTTTCTTAATGAAATAGAAAGAAAAAGATGCACTGAACTTAAATTTAGTTTAGTTTGTAAACAAGGGAATCGGCACCACTGTCTAACTAAACCTGACTATTTTTAATCGCGACTAAATACGTGTGGAATTAAATTGGTTGTCATGAACTTTAAATTCACACCAACACCTCGACTTCAGATGCAAACAAAAACAGTACTGAATCTTTTTTTTCTCTTGCTTATATCTCGAAAACGATGTGTCCAATCGCAAAAATAATGAAAATTTCGACACCCTTAATCCCCTTACACTCTACATGTAGGTAATATTTTTTCTTATTTTCCATACAAAAAGTGAAAAATTCCATATAAAACACGTCGAGGCTGCCCCCCTGCGGACCTCCGGCTCTAAAAAGATTCATATGGTTAGGTGTCACGTGTGGAGTCGCGATTATCAAATTCGATTTACACATGTCAAAATTATTTTTAAATTTAAAGGTTTTATTTTACAGAATAGCTTTGAGATTCTCATAGGCAAAAGTAAGGAATTTTAGTGATAGTTTAGTTAGTTTAGTTCGGTGTACAAGAGCATCGGCACCAATCAAAATTTTAGGTGAAAAGCAAATTCGTAATAGCGAAATTGCCATTTTCACTAAATTTAAACTCATTCAGGTGCAAAAACTGTATTGTATCTTTTTTTCTGTTCTTTTGCTTATATCTCGAAAATGGTGTGTCCTATCGCTAAACAATGAAAATTTCGACCCCCTTTATGAAACCCATAGAACTCAACATGTAGGTAATCATTTTTCATGTTTTCCATACAAAAAGTAAAAAACGAAGACGGACGGATGGTAGACGGTGTATCTAGTTTCTTCTTTTTACTTTTAGTTACTAACATTAGTCATAAGCGAAATTATTGTTACTAACAACCTCAAATTGCCTTGGCTATGGACTTTTTTGTCTGAAAT
Source organism: Agrochola lychnidis (assembly GCA_963680765.1). Lineage (NCBI taxonomy): Eukaryota > Metazoa > Arthropoda > Insecta > Lepidoptera > Noctuidae > Agrochola > Agrochola lychnidis. The sequence continues at coordinate 16,723,539 of OY796875.1, forward strand.
ACATGTTTTTTTTTATAGCTTTTTTATGTTGATTGTTATAAATATAAACGTAAACGAATATACACAAACATTCCAGACTTGTTTCTTATGCGTACCTACGTAACTTAACAAAATACCATCTATAGGATCAAAACTGTTTAGCGGTCACTACGTTCAATGTTTAGGCGTGTGTGTGTGATCGGTGCACACAAACATTGCATCGCAAGAGTTTACCTAAACTCTGTCGAATGAATTTTGTGCACGGAGCCTTAAAATATTCGGAAAATAATTTAAAAAAAAAACATAAAAAAATAGTAAGCCCACGTACGCACGGACGTAATAAAATCGCGGCTATTTTTTTTCGTGTACTTGATTTTTCAACGTGCTAGGACGAGAGTGAAAGAAAGAAGAAAGAAAAAAAATACATTTATTTAGCACAGACTAAAAAAAAAGCACACAATATAATTAACAGCAGATAAAAATAAAAAATAAATAAAAGTGCGTTCCAGCGCGTTGGATTCTCAACGCTCGGCTTAACACCGAGAGTTCAAAATCCAGTGCGCGATAAAATCCCGCCGCGATTTTATTACGTCCGTGCGAACGTCGGCTGAGTGACGGTCGATCTTTCAGCTTGCGTATCGTTAGGGGCAGAGGACTTATTAAATTTACGGATATTTTTTTGAATAGAAATAGGCAAAAAACGAAAATTCTAATATCTCGAAAACAGTGCGTCCTAGGCAAAAAATAACCGAAATTTTACCTCCCCTGTGTAACCTCTGTGCAAACAGCATCCCAACATGAATTTGAGGAAAAATTTTTTTTTTTATTTGTCAACATGAAAAACAAAAATCTCTGGTTTTTTGTTACACCATCTCATGGTTTTCGACTAGAACAACAATTTATTTCTTGAAAAGATTTTCATCCGAGCCACCACTTTGGAAATATAGAGATTTTTATTTAAAAAAAAATCGAAAGCTCCTAACTGGAAAAGGTGCATCATAGGGCCATATTTCTCAGAACCTACATGTTTGCCATGGTCAAGCTTACGATACTGCAATAAAATTGGGTATTTCATAATTTTATTATTTCCCGAATAATAAAAATCCTCGCTCCGTAGGTTAAAAGGCTACACTCTAACCGGTAAGACTTTCATTTTGATAATAAGGATTTATTTTTTTACGTAAGTCAATCACAATATACACCTAAAATGAAAGGGTTAAATTAGCACATTTAAAAATACGTATAAAAAAAAATCCCAAAAAAACCAACCCCAAAAAAATTCAATAAAAATAAAAGTTATACAAACTAAAACCCAACTACGACAAAAAATTCAACTAAAAAGGTATAAATAAGACATCACAGACAGACAAATTAAAAATCCGGAGTCACGCGTGTTATGATATAAATTGAACAGATCACGTGTGACGCAAAATGGGAATTGTTAGAGGTTATAAAATACAGTCTTATCATTTTAAAATTCAATCAATTTTAATTCTCATTCATAGTCCCGATTGCAGTGCTTGATATGCCTTGCCATTTTTATTTATTTATTTGCACAATATTTTAGGTCAACGACTGCGCCGTTGTAGCGTTACTGCTGACCATGAGGTCCTGGGTTCGATTCCCGGGTCGGGCAAAGTGCTATAGCGTTTTTCCCTCTAGAATTGCTTAGTAGCAGGCCGGAGTCTGGATTTTTTTCAATAGGCTCGCCCCCTATTACATGGGACTTAAACATAACTGGCGAAATGTGGGTGTACTATAGATACAGTCACGAGCAATAATATGTATACACTTAGCAACTTTAAAAAGTGATTTTCTCTTACTGTGATTGTAATATTATGCTGTAATGAACATAGTATTTTGGAATCCATACCAATATGAAATAGGTATAAAGTTGCAGACGTTATTCCACGAGAAAATCGCTTTTTAATTTTGCTATGTGTATACATATTTGCTCGTGACTGTACACCTCTGCCTAACCCTTTGGGGAATACAGGCGTGATGTTATGTTATATTTACATTTTTTTTTAAATTTATATTGTAAATTGTTAATTTGTAAATTTAAAAAAGTATTAAGAATATTGCACATAAAAAATACTCAACAATAAAGCGCCTACGCGCACAATCGAATTGACTCTCTGCAGCGCGAGCTAGTCTATAGACGCACATTAATACAATAAGTTCGTAAACATTCGCACTAACACATACGTATGCGCATAGTCGACGATAGCCGGAGCGGAGCAGCGAGCGACACAGCCTTCCCGTCTCAGTGCTAACGCACGACTGCCGCCCGCGTCCCGCGCAGAGCGCCTCTGACCCTCTATCTCTAATTGGGGACATTTTCTTTGCAAATATTGATTGATTTACATTTGCAGTTTCAAATTTGTAGTACTTTTAATCACCAATTTTTCAGTGTAAAAATATTTACAAACATCAAAGCCGTTAAGAAGTAGTAGGGAATATTAGCTAAAAATAGCGTTTTGCTAAATATTTTTTTAAGGCTAAAGTATTAGCCATACGAAAAAATCCAGTTTCAAAAATGTTGTTCATGAATCTATAGCAAACATATATTTTTTTCAAATCTTTTAACTAAGCCGTTTATGAGAAGATTCCTTTTTAAAGTGACCGTTTTACGGTACTAAACGGGACTAAGGCCCTTAATTTCGCGGTTGACCATTCAATGGTGCCGATTCCCTTGTTCACAAACTAAACTAAATTTAAGTTCAGTGCAACTTTTTCCTTCTATTTCATTAAGAATAGGACAGAAGATAAATTTTAGTTTAGTCCTGTCAAATTAATCAGCGCCTGTCACTCTCCATACAAGTTTAGACGTGATTAAAAACATGCCGACTAAAATTACGTCAATTTACGTCAAGCGCTGATTAATTTGACAGGGGACTAAACTAAAATTTATCTTCTGTCCTTTTCTTAATGAATTAGAAAGAAAAAGATGCACTGAACTTAAATTTAGTTTAGTTTGTGAACAAGGGAATCGGCACCAATAACCCATATTAAAATGTTTTACACAATAAAAGTTTTATTTCTCCTCAGATCCCAGCCAACTCGTCAATATCCCGCGACTGCCGCGAGCTGCTCCTGCGCCTGCTGCAACACGACCCCAACAACAGGATACCGTACGACGACTTCTTCAACAACGACTACCTCGACCTGCAGCACATGCCTTCTAAGGAGAACTATGAGAAGGTAACAGAAATAATGCTATTAATTTTGCCAAAACGAACCAACAAAATGTAAAGTTTACGAAAACAACGCAACGGCAACGCAAAAATATTTGACATACAACTCCTTGTGGAGGGGCTTGTGGCAATGTAATAACAGCCGCACGGGTCCATCGATCAGGTTAAGCTACGCTTGCCGCGGTTGGTCCGTGGATGGGTGACCATCTTTACATACCGAAACCCCTCCGTGCCTCGGAAAGCACGTTAAGCCGTTGGTCCCGGCTGTCATTTGTAGATCTTTAACAGTCGTTACGGGTAGTTAGAAGCCCAAAAGTCTGACAACCAGTCTTACCAAGGGGTATCGTGTTACCTAGTAACTATACTCCGTTTGAAATAAGATTAGACATTTAAACAAACCTTTTTTACAGTCCGTTCAACCGATTTTGACTTCTATTGCGTAGGCATAAGGATGGCATTAAAAGCAAAAAAAGTGGTTACAAACCAACTGTTTACTGCAGCTGCCATTTGTCATGCCACCATCGCAATAGAAGTCAAAATCGGTTGAACGGACTGTAAAAAAGGTTTAGTTAAATGTTTAATCTTATTTCAAATGGAGTATAGGTTGTGGAGGTAAGATAGGCAGTCGCTCCATGTAAAATACTGGTATTCAGCTGCATCCGGTTAGACTGGAAGCCGACCCCAACATAATTGGGAAAAGGGTAGGCAGATGATGATACAACTCCTTGTACAAATAACTCCTCGAGATTTAATTGGTCGACATTTTCGACAAGGAGTTTAGCATTAGAATAAAAACTGTTTTGTGTTCTTTGCTGTCGTTAGTAAATTGGCGCTATTTTAATAATAATTAGAAAATAACTCTTAATTTTAGTAATTGTTCCAATTTTAATGTGTATTTTAATTAATATAACCTTCCTTTTTTAGGGTTCCGTAGTAAACAAGGAACCCTTATAGTTTCGTCCGTCTGTCTGTCTGTCTGTCTGTCCGCGGTCTAGCTCCGAGACCCTTCGTACTAGAAAGCTGTAATTTAATTACGCCGACAAAGTGGTAAAACAAAATAATGAAAAAAAAATTTTTTTAGGGTACCTCTCATACACGTAAAGTGGTGATGTTTTATTTTTGTTTTTTTACCCATAGTGAGGGGTATCATTGGAAAGGTCCTTCAAAAACATTGTGAGTTTGTGAAAACCATTTTTGGATTCAGGGATCCGTTTGCGAAATATTAAGCTTTAAAGTGCTAATTTTTGTTAGAGTCAAGTGTCCCCCCCCCCCCTACCGGCTTAATGGTTGGTTTTGGGTGTCTGAAAAAAATCTCAACAGTAGTTTATATAACGAAATTAAAAGGAAAACTATCACAGCTAAGTAAGCCTTTACAAGTTAACGAGTAATAATCGACCAACTTAACATTGCAGTTGCAAAAACATGTTTTCCCATACATTCCGTATGGGAGAACATATTTTTCAACTACAAAGTTTAGTTTATTTTTGGGATAAATTCATCCCAACTACGGAACCCTTCATTGTGCGTGGTCCGACACGCACTTGGCCGGTGTTTCTTCATTAAATGTATATTTTCTTTCGCTAAAATTTTTCTTTTTCTCGTAGTCTTGGTATATAGTATGCAACTCTTGAATAAAACGGATTTATATCGAGGGCCATGAATCACTCGCGTCGCTCAGGATTATAACACTTGAATCACTCGGTTCGCTCGTGATTCAATCATAAGAATCCTTCACTAGCTCGTGATTCATCGATGGCCCTCGCTTTAAATCCGTCATTTATTCACTAATTGTATAATATACTATTAAAATTATCAGAATAATTAAAATATTAACCAATTCTAACTTTCCAGGCGGTGACCCTAATCAAGAAAGCCATAGAATTAGACTCTGCTGGGAACTTGGAAGAGGCGTTTACTTCATATAGAGATAGTTTACTGTACCTCGTGCCGTGTGTGGGCTGTGAGACTGACTCACTGCGGCGAGCGGCACTGGCGGCCAAGTTAAGCAGGTGAGGCTTAGAAATGGATGGGTGACCGTGACGTCATATAGAGATAGTTTACTGTACCTCGTGCCGTGTGTGGGCTGTGAGACTGACTCACTGCGGCGAGCGGCACTGGCGGCCAAGTTAAGCAGGTGAGGCTTAGAAATGGATGGGTGACCGTGACGTCATATAGAGATAGTTTACTGTACCTCGTGCCGTGTGTGGGCTGTGAGACTGACTCACTGCGGCGAGCGGCACTGGCGGCCAAGTTAAGCAGGTGAGGCTTAGAAATGGATGGGTGACCGTGACGTCATATAGAGATAGTTTACTGTACCTCGTGCCGTGTGTGGGCTGTGAGACTGACTCACTGCGGCGAGCGGCACTGGCGGCCAAGTTAAGCAGGTGAGGCTTAGAAATGGATGGGTGACCGTGACGTCATATAGAGATAGTTTACTGTACCTCGTGCCGTGTGTGGGCTGTGAGACTGACTCACTGCGGCGAGCGGCACTGGCGGCCAAGTTAAGCAGGTGAGGCTTAGAAATGGATGGGTGACCGTGACGTCATATAGAGATAGTTTACTGTACCTCGTGCCGTGTGTGGGCTGTGAGACTGACTCACTGCGGCGAGCGGCACTGGCGGCCAAGTTAAGCAGGTGAGGCTTAGAAATGGATGGGTGACCGTGACGTCATATAGAGATAGTTTACTGTACCTCGTGCCGTGTGTGGGCTGTGAGACTGACTCACTGCGGCGAGCGGCACTGGCGGCCAAGTTAAGCAGGTGAGGCTTAGAAATGGATGGGTGACCGTGACGTCATATAGAGATAGTTTACTGTACCTCGTGCCGTGTGTGGGCTGTGAGACTGACTCACTGCGGCGAGCGGCACTGGCGGCCAAGTTAAGCAGGTGAGGCTTAGAAATGGATGGGTGACCGTGACGTCATATAGAGATAGTTTACTGTACCTCGTGCCGTGTGTGGGCTGTGAGACTGACTCACTGCGGCGAGCGGCACTGGCGGCCAAGTTAAGCAGGTGAGGCTTAGAAATGGATGGGTGACCGTGACGTCATATAGAGATAGTTTACTGTACCTCGTGCCGTGTGTGGGCTGTGAGACTGACTCACTGCGGCGAGCGGCACTGGCGGCCAAGTTAAGCAGGTGAGGCTTAGAAATGGATGGGTGACCGTGACGTCATATAGAGATAGTTTACTGTACCTCGTGCCGTGTGTGGGCTGTGAGACTGACTCACTGCGGCGAGCGGCACTGGCGGCCAAGTTAAGCAGGTGAGGCTTAGAAATGGATGGGTGACCGTGACGTCATATAGAGATAGTTTACTGTACCTCGTGCCGTGTGTGGGCTGTGAGACTGACTCACTGCGGCGAGCGGCACTGGCGGCCAAGTTAAGCAGGTGAGGCTTAGAAATGGATGGGTGACCGTGACGTCATATAGAGATAGTTTACTGTACCTCGTGCCGTGTGTGGGCTGTGAGACTGACTCACTGCGGCGAGCGGCACTGGCGGCCAAGTTAAGCAGGTGAGGCTTAGAAATGGATGGGTGACCGTGACGTCATATAGAGATAGTTTACTGTACCTCGTGCCGTGTGTGGGCTGTGAGACTGACTCACTGCGGCGAGCGGCACTGGCGGCCAAGTTAAGCAGGTGAGGCTTAGAAATGGATGGGTGACCGTGACGTCATATAGAGATAGTTTACTGTACCTCGTGCCGTGTGGGCTGTGAGACTGACTCACTGCGGCGAGCGGCACTGGCGGCCAAGTTAAGCAGGTGAGGCTTAGAAATGGATGGGTGACCGTGACGTCATATAGAGATAGTTTACTGTACCTCGTGCCGTGTGTGGGCTGTGAGACTGACTCACTGCGGCGAGCGGCACTGGCGGCCAAGTTAAGCAGGTGAGGCTTAGAAATGGATGGGTGACCGTGACGTCATATAGAGATAGTTTACTGTACCTCGTGCCGTGTGTGGGCTGTGAGACTGACTCACTGCGGCGAGCGGCACTGGCGGCCAAGTTAAGCAGGTGAGGCTTAGAAATGGATGGGTGACCGTGACGTCATATAGAGATAGTTTACTGTACCTCGTGCCGTGTGTGGGCTGTGAGACTGACTCACTGCGGCGAGCGGCACTGGCGGCCAAGTTAAGCAGGTGAGGCTTAGAAATGGATGGGTGACCGTGACGTCATATAGAGATAGTTTACTGTACCTCGTGCCGTGTGTGGGCTGTGAGACTGACTCACTGCGGCGAGCGGCACTGGCGGCCAAGTTAAGCAGGTGAGGCTTAGAAATGGATGGGTGACCGTGACGTCATATAGAGACTGAACAATCCAAATCGAATACATTTTTACGAAGATATTCGCGAAAAACACAAAACAAAAAAGAGACGGTCGAATACAAAACTTTCTAATTTTAAAGTCGGTTACAATGAGTTATTAACTTTATTCTCAGGTACATGGAACGCGCTGAAGAACTCAAGCTGTACCTGAAGACGGGCAGCTTGTCGCGAGAGCAGCCCGGTGGGAACGCCGCGACTTGTCGCGTCAACACTGCCGCCAGTAACTGCTACTGTAATAATAGTAAGTACTATGTAACGTGACAGAACTAAGCGATGGGAAGTTCAAAACCCACATCAAACGTGTCCTTATCAAAAAAGCATATTATAAGATTAAAGACTACGTTGAAGACAAGGAAGTTTGGCAATAATTCCTTCTGCACATGTGGCTTCCCTGGTACCTCATTAACGGCATAAATAAGTAAGAGTCTATTAACTGCTCCCAAATTACCATGTTTATTTAAATCTTAATTTTTTTTTTTTTTGTTTTTACATTCGTCCTTGACATATTTACTATTCTATTATTTGTCATTATATACCTACGATTTAATTTCAACTTTTTTATTAGTGACTTTTGTGGACATGATAATTATTCAGATTGATTACAGTTGTAATAGCAATCATATAATTGCGTTTTATTAAAATAGATTTTTTACTTTTATTAATTTATTTATTTTTTGTATAGATTCTTTTCTACATATTTTGTGAATGTGAGAACGCTGTAGGCTTAGTGGATTGTAGACCTGTTGACCATTTTCTATTTTGTTAAGTACTTGGTACTTATTGAAAGACCTACACTGTCCTCCCATACCTAGAAACACTGTTATATGAAAGTATTGTAAAAGCCAATTATTTGTAAAAGAGTAACCGTGGAGTTTCTTGCCGGCTCTTCTCCATAGGAAGCGACCAATTGGAACCGTGCACCTAGCTTCTGACGTTTCATAAGTGCCCTTGTAGGTTTATGTGAAATAAAATATTTTGATTTTGAACGTAATGTTTGAGTTCCCAGGACGTACGGACAATTTTAAAAAAAAACGATGAAGCCTTACAGTAGTCGCATATGATGTATGACATCTGACATCTCACCTTAGTAATAAGTAGAGACCGGATTATATACATTTGCATATTTAAGCCATCCTCAGTGGTAATAGCATATTTTACCTAAGATCTAGTTATAATGCATATTATCGGTACATTTACAATATTTTTCCGAGTGCAGTATACTGACCCTTTTTTTTGCGTGGGAAATTATCAAATAATTTCTCCCGCTCTGGGCGGAGTGGAAGGGCGTGTCAGACTCTTACTGACTAAAACCCACCCGTGTTCCTTCGGTTGCCATGTTGCCGGGGGCCACGATGTCCCTATCGGTTTTCTTCGCACCCCCGGCAGGCATCGGCCCTAGCGGACCCCGTCAATTCTGCTGACATCTCTTTGAGGCGCGCGTGGAACATGTTGACCGTCGACCCGGGCTTGGTCCTTACCGGACGGCGAGCTACCCATTGCTCACCGTCCGCAAGCCCGCGCCTACGGTGAGTACACTGACCCTGCGTTCCGAAATGCGCTAAAAGTGATAATATCGCGAATCCGACCAAATTTAATAGTTACAAAATACAGGGTTATTGGTAAAACACCAACAACCTCTTACCGGGTCTGGTGCGGCGGCGTAAGCCTTAGGGTGAAATCGAAATTGCTTTAGTGGACTATATCAGGGGCGGTTCTGTGACACAAGTAGGTGGTTTGGCGATATGGGAAATACTGAAATGGTACCTGCTTGGTTAGCTATGGCGGAGACACGGTGAGAAGTTTCCTTAGCCACGTGGCGGGCGCCCGTCCAGGATATCACGTACGGATGAGGATCAGCACTTCCCACAACACACAGACACACACTTGCACAGTTTAATCATAATCTTCGTTCTTCGCGGTGAAATATGAGTCCTTTTCGACTTTGGGTTGATTTTGACCCACAAGCGGCGATGTCGATTGAGAAACTGCGGTTTCTTTATAGTGGCGAGGTATGCGCCATGACGAATCTTCCCTTTCGCTCTCGCTCAGGTAGCACAAGGGTTGCGGAAAGGAGAAAGAGGAATCGGAACAAAGAATGAAGCGGAAGGGATCTTATGTAGCACAGATACCAATTAGAGTTGCCAGTAATTAGGCATGAAATATAAAAATGAGTAAGTTATGGCGTTAACAGGATCATTGTATTCATCATTATGAACAATTTTTACTATGAGACCAAACCTGAAATTGCGAAAAAAATATCAGCTGTTCCCTACATTTATGTTCGTTTATTTCGTCAAAATGTATGGAAATGTAGATTTTTTTTTCACGATTTCAGGTTTAGTCCCATAGTAAAAGTTGTTCATAATGATGAGTACATTGACCCCTTAAGAAGTTGTTGGTGTTTTACAAATAACCCTGTATAAGGGCTATAGATTAATAATTGTGACTTTGGTTGGATTCGCGATATTATCACTTTTATGGCATTTCGGAACGCAGGGGCAGTGTACTGCACTCGGGTGTCACCATTGTGTGGATCGCCCGGCGGACACGGTGGAGCATACGGTGGAGGTCTGCCCGGCGCGGGCGGAGCGACGCCGTGTGCTCGTAGAGGCGATCGGCAGCGGTGATCTGAGCGTCCGGCCCTGGTTCAGGCCATGGTACGGAGCGAGAGGAAATGGCAGGCCGTCACCTCCGCGTGCGAAACAGTACTGCTCGCGAAGGAGGAGGCGGAACGCGTGAGGGAGAGGCAAAGTTCGCGCCCTCACGCCCCTAACCGCCGCAATAGGAGGAGACGCCCGGGGCGAGAATCGCGAGCCGATTTCCGGCCACCGTAGGCGCGGGCTTGCGGACGGTGAGCAATGGGTAGCTCGCCGGCCGATAAGAACCAAGCCCGGGTCGACGGCGCGTTGTATTCCACGCGCGCCTCAAAGAGATGTCAGCAGAATTGACGGGGTCCGCTAGGGCCGATACCTGCCGGGGGTTCGAAGAGAACCGATAGGGAAATCGTGGCCCCCGGCAACAGGGCAACCGAAGGAACACGGGTGGGTTTTAGTCAGTGAGAGTCTGACACGCCCTCCCGCTCCACCCAGAGCGGGAGAAGTTATTTGATAATTTCCCACCCAAAAAAAAAAAGGGTCGGTGTACTACACTCGGAAAAATATTGTAAATGTACCGATAGGAAATATTTTAAATGATCGAAGACACAATCTTACCAGTTAATATTTGAAACAATACTTAATTGTTTACGTTTGCAAAAAAATTAAATAATTTTTATATCACATAATGTTACTGTGGCTATTATCACCTATCAAAGAATAATTTACTAATTATACGCTGCTTTGAAAAAAAAAAATTAACGTACTTTTTAGGGTTCCATAGTAAACAAAGAACCCTTATAGTTTCGTCATGTCTGTCTGTCTGTCCGCGGTCTAGCTCCGAGACCCTTAGTACTAAAAAGTTGTAATTTGGCATAGGTATACATATTAATTACGTCGACAAAGTGGTTAAACAAAATTATAAAAAAAATTTTTTTAGGGTTCCTCTCATACACGTAAAGTGGTAGTTTTTATTTTTTTACCCCATGGTGAGGGGTATCATTGAAAAGGTCCTTCAAAAATATTGTGAGTTTGTGAAAACCATTTTTGGATTCAGGGATTCGTTTGCGAAATATTAAGCTTTAAAGTGCTAATTTTTGTTAGAGTCAAGTGTCCCCCCCCCCTGCCGGCTAAATGGTTGGTTTTGGGTGTGTGAAAAAAATCACAACAGTAGCTTATATAACGAAATTAAAAGGAAAACTATCAGAGCTAAGTAGGCTTTACAGGTTAACGAGTAATAATCGACCAACTTAACTTTGCAGTTGTAAAAACATGTTTTCCCATACATTCCGTATGGGAGAACATATTTTTCAACTACAAAGTTAAGTTTGTTTTTGGGATAAATTCATCCCAACTACGGAACCCTTCATTGTGCGTGGTCCGACACGCACTTGGCCGGTATTTTTCTTTGTTTGGGTTCCTAAAATGTATAATTTTATTTCGCATATTTTGCCAATTTTCGTGCATATTTCAAGCATTTTTCATGCATATAATGCGGTGCGGTAATGCTTTTTATGTTGTATATAATGCGGTCTCTAGTAATAAGCAACATTGAAGAGGCGGGGCTTGTCAAGGTCGTTTCTGACGGCCAACTCTAGCACCGCGCGTGCTCATTGGTCAAATCAAATAGCACGCGCTTCCCCGGCTTCCTGTTACACATTTCCGTCCCTTTTCACGAAATCACTCCCACTGATTGCAGGAAAGATGTTACATAACATAACATCACGCCTTGTTTCCCCGAAGGGTTGGGCAGAGGTGTCCCTGTAGCAGGTACACCCACATTTCGCCAGTTGTGTTCAAGTCCCAAGTAATAGGGGCGAGCCTATTGCCATCAACCGGGCACAAATCCAGACTCCGAGTTGCTATTGAGAAATTTCAGATAGAAAAACCCAATAACACTTTGCCCGACCCGGGAATCGAATCCAGGACCTCATGCATTCATATAAACCAGACACTTTTGAATTGTAATGTCCAAGATACGCTCAGAAAGTACATCATCATCTGTCTGCCAGCTGAATACCAGTATTTTACATGGAGCGTTTGCCTATCTGACCTCCAGAACCGAGTAACTATATTACGATACCCCTTGGTAAATTCAAATATTCAAAATATTTTATTTCACATAAACCTACAAGGGCACTTATGAAACGTCAGAAGCTAGGTGCACGGTTCCAATTGGTCGCTTCCTATGGAGAAGAGCCGGCAAGAAACTCCACGGTTACTCTTTTCAAAATAATTGGCTTTTACAATACTTTCATATAACAGTGTTACTAGGTATGGGAGGACAGTGTAGGTCTTTCAATAAGTACCAGGTACTTAACAAAATAGAAAATGGTCTACAGGTCTACAATTCACTAAACCTACAGCGTTCTCACATTCACAAAATAGAAAAGAATCTATACAAAAGATAAATAAATTAATAAAATTAAAAAACCTATTTTAATAAAAACGCAATTATATGATTGCTATTACAACTGTAATCAATCTGAATAATTATCATGTCCACAAAAATTACTTATAAAGAGTTGAAATTAAATCGTAGGTAAGACTGGTTGTCGTTGTGGTAGTAGGAACTAGAAAAAACAACGAAGAATATGTTCTTGGAAAATTTGGTTATGGTAAGAGAAGTTGCAACGGCCAGAAACTTGTTGAATTTCTTATGGAACATAAACTAACTCTACTGAATTTAATTTTCAAGAAAAACAACAAAAACAAATGGACCTGGATTTCCCCCGATGGGTCATACAAAAACGAAATCGACTATATAATAAGCAACCACCCCAGAGCATTCACAGACACTGTCGTCATAAGTAAGCTGAACTTCAACACAAACCACCGTATGATACGCAGCTCCTTAAGAAAGTACCCCATTAAAACTTCTCGAAACTACATAAACACCAACCGATTTGACCAACCAAGGGATCTACATAACACAAATAACACAAAACATATAGAAGAAACGAAAAATATTACAACAAAGGATTCAACGGTGACACAGAAATATAATATACTAGAGAAACAAATACAAAACCATTTGATCACAAACAGGAAAGAAAAAAGTAACAAATACCAACTTAGTAACCAAACTTTGCAATTGATAAACGAAAGGAAAGAACTGATAAAGAACCAAATTAGAAGAGAAAACATAAAGTTGATAACAGAAACAAGTAAAAAACTTAAAGCAAGCATCAGAAGGGATCGTAAAATCAAAAGACTACATACCCTAGAATACCATATACAAAGAACCGGCGGTGTCAAAAAAGCACTAAAGGAACTACGGGAGACAGGAAAAGAATGGATACCAAAACTTAGAAGGAGGTTAAAGATCACTACACAGAGGAAGAACATCAAAGAACTAGCAACAGACTTCTACCGTCACCTATACGCAAAACAAACACCAGACGTAGTGAGAAATAAACATACCGAATCAATATTCGAAGCCGCTCTAGAACCCCTACCTTCAATTTTATCAGAAGAGGTAGAGAAAGCAATCAGGAGTCAAAAGGCGGGTAAAGCTCCAGGACCAGACAAAATCACCAATGAGCTACTCCAAGGATCAATGGAAGAACTGATACCCATTTTAACTCAAATATTTAACGAGATTCTGAAGAGTGGTGATATTCCTGAGAGATGGGCAAAATCTCACATCATCTTAATACACAAAAAAGGCGACAAGGAGGATATTGAAAATTACAGACCAATAAGCCTGATGTCAAATGTGTATAAGATATTTGCAAAAGTCATACTGGATAGAATAAGCCCAATGTTGGATGAACAACAGCCGGTTGAACAGGCCGGTTTTAGAAAAGGGTTTTCGACTATTGACCACATCCACACAGTCAAACAGGTCATCGAAAAATACAAAGAATACAATAAAATTATATATATTGCCTTCATAGATTACGCAAAGGCGTTCGATAGCTTAAGCCACGAATACATATGGGAAACTCTAAAGCAACAAGGAATACCAGCAGCATACATCAACATCATTCAAAACATTTATTTCAGAGTTCGTTCAAAGAAAGATACAAGTAACACACCAATTGTAGTGGAAACAAACTCCACAATGATAAAGAATAACATACTAAAATCTTGCAAGGCATTCAACATTAAACAAAAATCTAAACTTTGTGCCAAACACCTGGACATGCGCACAAACGAGGATACACCTATTTTTATTTCTGAGCAACTTACTGCAAAGGCTGCTCGCCTACATTTCCTTGCACGTGACCTCGTGAAGTCAAAAACTTATAAATACTGCTGGACTGCATACGGACGGGTATATCTCAAAAGAGAAGATGATTCTCCATCCATTATAATTAAAAGCGAAGCACAAATTCAACAGCTGATAATCCATCAATGACTAAATTATCATAACGAACTTCACTACTTTTCTCACCGCTTTTTTATTTTATTTTTTCTGTGCTTATCAAACTGGGTATGTAAAGTCTGTTACACCTACTCGACATTCACAAACAATACAATATTTCTTATTCCTCCAAATACGTCAACAAACACACACACACATTACCATTTTCACACATATTATAGACTTAAAAGCTTATTTACTCTAAAGTCAATTTTAACTCATTACAGGATTTACCGGAAACGAAACAGTACATTAAATAGGTTTAAAATAATATTAATAAAAAAGTACACATTGATCAATATTCACAAAAAAATAAAATTACTACAAAATAATTATTATACATCCACAAAACCCTCATTATTATACATTTTGCATGTATTCTTACAGCTTCTAACATTATATATAAATATTACCCTGATTTTAAAATGTACCGTGTATTTAATCAAACATAATAATGGGTGATCTACTACAAACTTTAAATGACATCGATAATTTGAGTATTGCAAGATCGATGGAATGCGATTGTAGTGAACTCGCTCACAACTATAACATAAATAAAAGTGACCTTACCATAATTTCCCAAAATATTAGGAGCATATATTGCAATTTCGATGACTTTGTACTAAATATGTCCTGCCTCAACTTTGAAACAGACGTTATAATTCTGACTGAATGCCGACTTGATCCAAACAAACCTATACCGACATTATCCAAGTATCGCTCCTACGCCACAACTCGTCAACTAAATCAAAATGACGGCGTTGTAGTATATATCAAAGACACCTTAAAAGCCTGTGTCACAGAATTAAGCATAAACCACGCATCATGCCTACAATTAAATATATTGAATAATGTCATTTTAGGTATTTATCGTTCACCATCAAACACTAACGCGGAACCCTTTGTAAATTCTTTGGCACTCCATTTAGATAACTTACACTCTCAAAAACGAAATATTATAGTTGCTGGTGACATCAATATCAACATAAGACCTAAACACACTGAACAAACATATGAACTTAAAAATAGAACATTATACCTGGATATGTTATCGGGTTATGGTATTCTCTCTGGTCACACCTTAGTTACAAGGGAAACCAATTGTCTTGATCACTTTATGTTAAAAATAAACAGGAAACGGCATTCTGCATTTATTGCCATTCTACGCACTACTGTTACAGACCACCGTACCACCTTCTTAGCGTTATCTAAAACAAAACATTACCAACCTACACCAGCAATTATTACCAAAATTGACTTTGAAAGTGCCTTGCAATATTTAAAAGAAAAAAATCTATCGACTTTACTTTTTTGTGATAACCCTAATTACATAACAGAATGTTTAACACAATATCTTATTGACTCACTAAAAATAAATACTACTACTCACAAGATCCCTAAAAGAAAGCGAATAATTAAGCCCTGGATCACTGAAGGCATACTGAGATGTATAAAAAATCGTAATAAGCTCCAAAAGCAATCCCAAGAAGATCCCCATAACGAAATAAATAAAATCACATATGCTCGTTACAGAAATCATTGCAACAACCTTATAAAAAAACTAAAAAGAAAATATGAAAGAAACCTTATTAATAAATCTTTAAGCAACAACAAACTTCTCTGGAAAAACCTAAAATCTATCACATATACAAATAAATCTACTAGAACTAATACTGAATTAACTAATCTAAAAGCATCCCCTAAAGAATCAGCAAACTTCATTAATAAATATTTCGCAAATATTGGTAACCAACTGGCAAATGACATCCAACAAACCATAACCCAGAATGAACTAAATCAATACCTACGTTCCTTACCTAGTCTCTCTAAATCTTTCGTTCTGCTTGATACAGATATCAACGAAGTAAATAGTATAATAAACACTCTAAAATCAGATAGTGCCCCAGGATGGGATAATATCTCCACTAGTTACCTTAAACATGTAAAACATGAAATAACTCCAATTATAACTCATTTAGCTAACATTTGTTTTAAACAAGGCACCTTTCCTAACTTTTTAAAGAAATCAATAATAACCCCCATACACAAAGGTGGGCAGGAGGACGACGTTAATAACTATAGGCCAATTTCTGTTATTCCTGTTATAGCTAAAATATTGGAAAAACTTCTAAATTCCAGATTATTAAGCTATCTTCAAACCAACAACATCTTATCTCCATCTCAATTTGGCTTTAGACGCGGTATTTCTACGGAAGACGCTATCACGTCTTTAACGACAGTACTAACAAAAGAACTCGATAAGGGAACTAGGTGTTTATCAGTTTTTATAGACCTAAAAAAGGCCTTCGACACGGTCTCTATTCCCATCCTGGTCCAAAAATTAGAAAAAATTGGTATTAGAGGTGCACAACTATCTATATTCACCGATTACTTGACAAATAGAAAACAGAAGGTTAAGCTCGATAATTTTGTCAGCGAGGACGTTGATGTAACATGCGGTGTACCCCAGGGAAGCGTTCTGGGGCCTACCTTATTTCTAATATATATAAACGACCTATGTAATATGTCAATCAATAATGCAAAATTATTTTCGTATGCTGACGACACTGCAATCGTCTTCACTGGCTCAACCTGGGCCGAAACAAAAACCAACACCGAAATAGGTATGTTACAAGTGGCTTCATGGCTAAAAACAAATCTCCTTACGTTAAACACAAGCAAAACAAATTTTATTTGCTTTTCAATATATAAAAATGTCCAACCAGAACCTAATTTCAACATTAAAATACATGAGTGTGGGCAACCAGTTCATTATGACTGCAATTGTCCAACCATCAGTAAAGTTAACCACGTCAAGTACTTAGGTATAATGTTGGACCAAAGCTTGTCCTGGTATCCTCAAATCGAACAAATTACTGCGAGAATACGAAAATTTATTTGGATTTTTAAAACATTGAGACACATAGTCCCCAAGAGTGGCTTGGCAAAAAATCTTCTAAATGAAGTGTATATCTCACTAGTTCAATCAGTAATAATATATTGTATTTCCATTTGGGGGGGCGCGCGTAAAACACGTTTTCTTGATGTTGAAAGAGCGCAACGGACATTAATAAAAGTAATGTACTTCAAAAAAAGAACATTTCACACCCATGAGCTATATCAAATAAGTAATCTATTATCAGTACGAAAATTATATATTATTCACATAGTATTAAAAAAACATAAAAACCTACCCTTAGATCCTAATATATTAGCTAGAAGAAGGAAACATAACATTGCTTCCAGCCCTTTTGTAAGAACAGAATTTGCAAATATTCAGTACGACAAACGCTCGTCTTTCATATACAATAAAATAAATAAACAAATAGATATACATACTAAACCATATAAAGAATGCAAATCGTTGCTGATTAAGTGGATAAACAAGTTAAGCTACGATGAAGTAGAGAATATTCTACTAAATATCAGGTAAAACCCTTTCCGTAAAAAACAACCACACACACACACTTACATACACATATACACATACACTTAAACTCATACACATAAACACATACACATAATCACACACGCACCCACACATATACACACACACACTAACAGACTAAATAAAAATAATAAATTCATTAACTTGTAACTTTTATTTAATAACTTTTTGTTTAAGTTTTGCTTAATAACTTTTGTTTTAATAACATGTTACACTAATAGCAAGATATAAAGGAGCGGCGCCTCCTGGCACAGGCATCTATATGCTTAAAAGGGGACGCCACCAACTGTATAACGTATGTACAACGTGTAATATTGAAATAAACATTTTTGTATTTTTTTTGTATTTTTTTTTTTGTATTTATAACAACAGTAAGGCTAGAATTCAATTGGAATCTCTGGGAAACGAATTTCACATAGAAAGAGGTGTGAGGCAAGGTGACCCACTATCTCCAAAATTATTTTCAGCCGTTTTAGAAAACATCTTTCGTAACTTGAACTGGGAAAAGTTTGGTCTTAATATAAATGGGTTGAAAATGAACCACCTCAGATTTGCCGATGACTTAGTCCTATTCGAAGAAATCCCAGAAAACTTGCAAATCATGATACAATGTCTGAGCGAAGAAAGCGAAAAAATTGGTCTAAAAATGAATTACAGCAAGACTAAACTAATGACTAACTCTATAAAAGTAGATATAAAAATAAAGAACGAAGCTCTGTCATATGTAGAAGACTACATATATCTTGGTCAAGTCATCTCTACCAAAGACCAAATTAGCCAGGAAATAAATATGAGGATTGCAATTGGTTGGAAAAAATACTGGTCCCTCAAGGAGATAATGAAGTCTAAAGACCTAGGCATGACACTGAAAAGAAAGACTTTCAACTCATGTATACTCCCATGTTTAACATATGGATGTGAGACATGGGCACTTACCAAATGGCTCAGAGGAAAGCTTGCTAAGTGTCAAAGAGCAATGGAGAGAAGCATGGTAGGCTCAAAGAGACAAGATAGAATACGAAATACAGATCTCCGGTCCAGAACAAAACTGACTGACATTCTAGCAAGAATAGACCAACAGAAGTGGAGGTGGACAGGCCATATGATGCGAGACACTAAAGGAAAGTGGAGCAAGGCAGTGACAGAGTGGTATCCAAGGGATGGCAAAAGAAATCAAGGAAGACAGCTTTCCCGATGGGAGGATGACATAAAGCTGACAGCAGGTTCAAACTGGAGGAGGATACCTAGCGACAGACATCAATGGAAGCAGTTAGAGGAGGCCTATGCCATGAGGCACACCGAAATTCGAGACATTTTGTGATTATTTGTTGTAACCATTACTGTAAATTTTGTTGTCTGGTTTCGGAATAAAAGGCTTTATTATTATTATTATTGTTTTTATGTGTTTACATATCTCGGGACCATGGGGTCCCGGTCTTTTGGAAGGCGTACGAGGGGCCGAAGCCAACTCGCAGAGGCCCCTTGGATAATTTTAAATGGAATGAGACACCAACCGACGATTATCCCCGTATGCACTATGCAAGTGCACCCAAGGACAACCCCCGGTTGGTGCAGGGCTATTGCAGAACATGGAAACAAAACATATTGGACTATGGGTTTGGGTGGCTATAGTGGATTGGTTACTTAAAACTATGGAAAGCCTATGTCCCCTGCCTGATCAATGTTGTGGTATACACGGATAAAATGGCAGGGGGTGACTTGCACACTCAATAATGGGCCCCCAAAAACGATCGCTAGCACAAAGTGTCGTAGCGACAAGGGGGCAACATGTCCTGAGGTGCTTGTGAGGAGTGGAGAGGTATTCCACGGCTATCAGGACAATCCCGGAAGTACGGTCAAGATCCCTACCAGCATCTTACTGGAATACTTCCTTCCTCCGAGCACGTTTGCTCTTGCGAATCTCCACTCAAGCCGGCCAATTAAGGCAAGAATGAGGCAGGAGCTCTGTTCCTCGTCAGTGTTCACTCCAACCGGCCAATAAAGGCAAGCCAGAGGTGAGGAACAAGACTTCTCCCGGGAGATAGGGTCCGTGGGGTCGCTACTGCCCAACAGCTCGCCACATGCTGCCCTGCGGGTTTTGTATCTCTCTTGGTCTGGCTCCTCATCCCAGACCTGTTCCGGCAAAGTAAACTCTACCGGCACAGGCCTAGAGTTTGGAGCGCACAAGCCCCACCACGACGTCAACGTAGAGATACGGCAGTGGGGTTATTATTATTATTATTATAAGACTGGTTGTCAGACTTTCGGGCTTCTGACGACCCGTAACGACTGTCAAAGATCTACAAATGACAGCCGGGATCAACGGCTTAACGTGCTTTCAGAGCACGGAGGAATCTCGGTATGTAAAGATGGTCACCCATCCACGGACCAATCTTGGCAAGCGTAGCTTAACCTGATAGATCGACCCGTGTGGTTGTTATTACTTAGCCACAAGCCCCTCCAGTCATAAAAATTAATACGTGCCCGGGTTTGAACCCACATGGATACTATAGAGTACATATTGCATATTAGTTTCAGCTCAGCCCCGCCCCGCGTGCAACCCCTGCGCGTGCGGCGCGCGCGGTGCGTCCGGTGAGCACGCCGCGTGCTCGTGCCGGCACGCGAATGGCGTCGTAGAGCAGCCGGAGATTATAGAACAAGTAAGTGACAATAAAACCACCCTTGGATGCAATAAGGCAGCCCACGAAATAATACTTCCAAAACCTTTAAAGTAAAAATACTTGCATAGAACATTAATCCGTAACGTAATATAAATAAAGAGCACAATCGCGTTTACAACAATGAGGTGTCGGTAACGGGGTCGCGAGTTCAATTATTTTTACCCATCTCAAAAATGCCCAACGCGCCTAAAGAAGTTTACACTTCAAAATTTCTTACGTTTTTTGCAATTTGTCGGTCAGTGGTGCCGATTCCCTTGTTCACAAACTAGATTAAGAAAAGGACAGAAGATAAATTTTAGTTTAGTCCTGTCAAATTAATCAGCGCTCGACGTAAATTAACGTAATTTTAGTAGGCAAGTTTTTAATCACGTCTAAACTTGTATGGAGTAGTGACAGGCGCTGATTAATTTGACAGGACTAAACTAAAATTTATCTTCTGTTCTTTTCTTAATGAAATAGAAAGAAAAAGATGCACTGAATTTAAATTTAGTTTAGTTTGTGAACAAGGGAATCGGCACCATTGTCCCGATACGATACCGATTTTTATAGTAAATAATCGGCGATACCGATACCAATGCCGATATTATAGCTTAGTAGATAATAAATCAAATAAATAATGAAGTATATACCTCAGGCGTTTGTATATCTTTTTTATTTTGTATTTCGGGCACAACTGTTTTATAGTGCGTTATAGTTGTCACTTCACTCTGTGAATAAACAGAACCACGAATAGCACTGACGTGCAACAGGCACGAAACAATACATCGCTCAGCAAACCGCAAATACTGCCGTTTGACGTGTTGCCATGTCGCTAAGCATGCGCTGCGTGACAGTCGCGCCTGCGACGGAGCGACAATGTTGCGCGCGCGTCGTCATTTAGTTCGTTTTTCGGACTATTTGATATACGGGGTGGCAGGGACATCGACGCGAAAACTGAAACCGTCCCAACTAGCACACAAGCTGCTTATATCACTTCTTTACCACCTGAATGTGCTATAATAGCTGTTCAAGGGGTTTACTATAATACTTAGGTGGTTCAGTAGCGTATTTAATCGTTCTTTAACAGGCATGTGGTACAGTAGCCGTACAACAGTAAATATAATCCCAATGGAGATACAAAGGCGTGTTATAGAGTTATTGTACGAGCATTTGATATAAAGTAGAGTTATAAATACCTTTTAAAACACCGCTAAGTCTTAAAGAGGGCTTTAATAGTTAAAAGTGTTTAAATGGAGTTATAATCTTCCTTTAAAGCAATTTGGGTTGTATATTGCATATTTCTAAATGTCTAAGCTGTTAAATAGTGCTTATTACCGCCTTTGAAACTCTGTATCTACAGCAGAGAATTATAATTCTATAGTAGCACGTAGGTTGTTATAGTTGTGAATTTTACAGCAACTGTATCGTAAATAGCTGAATAACCACGCCTTATAATGCTGAAAGCTCAAAAATTTCGTTTCTAGCATCAATATAGCGGCTGAAGTGGCACAAAAGTGTTTTAGTCATTTAATTGCTTCATTGTGACTCCATTTTGTAAAAGATTATCGCGTGAATTTGTCATGGATAACCAAAAAGCGTGGAAATTAAGAAAAAAACATGGTAGTGTGAGGAAAAAAGTTTGCAAAGAATATCGGAATATAATTAATAATCGACCAAAACATAGTGACGGCGACCAGAACATAGGATAATACTCTGCTCACAAACTCTTTCGTATTTAAGTGCAATTAATGTTTTCATATTTAAAAGTTCAAATAATTAGACTAGATGTTATTTGTAAATATTGAATTGATTGTATACATATAAACAAGAAATATTGCAGTAAGTCTTATTTAATTAGTAGAGTATAAATAGAAACACACAAACGAATAATGAGAAAGTGTAAGAAGGATTAACAGGGGTTTTAAAATTCAGACAATGGACCCCTAAATAAATAATATAATAGAATATCAATAGTCCGTTGTCCAACCTTAGACTCTTAAAAGAATATATTAATTACCGATGTACACCTAAAAGAGTACAATAGCGCGTCAATACCACAATCATAGAACCGGAAGGTCTACAATGATGGATACTAGCGGTTTAAAAGCGATAGAATGGTTCTAGTAAACTCTGAAGGCGGTTGTAACCTAGACGCCATTATAGTTTTTAATACAAGCAATTCTCGTGATTTTTTATAATCTATTTATATCATAAATATGTATAAAAACCGAATAAACGTCACTCTTTCTCACCCAGGATTCTAAAGAAACTACCTAAAAAGCTAAACTATCGTATATAAACTAAATTCAAAATTCAAACCCTCTAATCAAATGTACTTTTTATCCAAAAAATATGCAAAAAACTGCATAAATGGCAGGCGCGTGAAAATTTTAGCTAAAATATATGTGTATATTTACAGTACACTGGTACTCGCACTAATACTTTGCATGCATAAAAGGAAAAATGTTGGAAGGAACCTGTTGTTTATTTTTTAATTATTTCCAGTTGTTCCATCAATCACTTTCTTAGACATCATTGTTAAAATTTCAATAAGTTTTGTTCATTTCCCCAAAATATCGCTACTGTATATCTAATATAGATCTGTAAACTCTAATTCAGAGATACAGACGTGTCTAAATAAGATGCGAGCGCTACAGTCGCGCTACAAGAGCTTATTTTAGATACTGAGGCGTACACTATCGCTCGCATAGCACCTTTGTATCTCCGTACTAACACATATTTACGACCATTGTATCGACATTGTAGAACCATGGGCCGGATAAACCGGTGCCTCTTTTGGGGGTACAGCGGCGCTATAGCGGCTTGTACATCTACTGTAGAGCTTACTTATGGAGGCTATGCCGTTATTAAGAACCTCTAACCAGCCGGTGTACGGCTTGTTATTAAGAACCTCTAACCAGCCGGTGTACGGCTTGTTATTAAGAAACTCTAACCAGCCGGTGTACGGCTTGTTATAGAGCTTGTGTGCTACTTGGGATGGATTCAGTACATATTTAAAAACAAATTTGCTGTTCCATACATTTTGACCGCGTAGGTATTGCACTTTTCTATGAAACAGCTGCTTTTTTTTAAAATAACCGACGATAAATTTCAACGCAGGGGGTTCAGAATCATGTACTGAATCCATGGTAACAGTTTTCGCGTCGATGTCCCTGACACCCTGTATAAGATCCCATTAAAATAAGTGATCAAACGAACTTACCTGTTGTGAAGTTCGATCATTATTATACGAAGGGCTTCGTTCGAAGATATAAAATTTACATTGCAGCTTCCTCGCGTCAGTCGACAACCAATCGCATATTTAGAGCTGAAAGCAAAAACTAAACGCACAAGTGTAGCTATTCACGCTCTATACGTCATCTGTCATTATTTTAGAGTAAGAAGAGAATCTCAATTTTTCTGGGGTAGGGTAGGGAGGGTTCCTTATATCTTCGAACGAAGCCCTTCGTATAATAATGATCGAACTTCACAACAGGTAAGTTCGTTTGATCACTTATTATACTTTAGGCTTCGTTCTCGATATAAAATTTACATTGCAGATGTTGAGAGTTTATAGTTTATGAGGAAAATTGAGATTCCAAAAATGAAATTATAAATAAAATAACAGATTAAATTCTTTTAGTTTTTAGACACAAATGACATAATAAAATGGCAATATTAAATAAACATCATGAACATGAACATCATCATCATTCATGTTAATATTGGACTTATTGTCCAACTTTAAAAAAGTTCTAATCAAATTACCATAATACCATCAAATCTAATTGAACTTCTAATTGAATATTGAACTTCTTGTCTAATTTAGTTTTATACTTATTTATAGCATGTAATAGTTATAAGTACCTAACATTCATATTATTTAATTAAGTATTTTGTTCAGCATAAGCATAGCATGACCAAATTCGCTTTTGTCCTATAATAAAATCTAGCGAAAGGTAGAAAAGAGCTATTTATCCAGCCTGCTGTTTGCCTTATTATATCTATTGACACTCCCTTAGCGTTAGTAGTGTAGTGGGTATCGAGGTATGTCTAGTACTATGTCCTGAAAAAATACTAATATCTATGCTGCAAACAGAGAGTAGGTATTTTTTATCCAGTGAGAGAAACTAGATGATAGAGGTGGTAGAGGCAGAAACTTGTTTATGGGGCTTGTTCAATGAAAGTACTGAGTGAGTATTATTTCCCCTAATGCTCTGAATATAGTTGATTTAATCACGTAATGTACTAGCTGGAAAAAATATCGGACTTTTCAAAGAAAGCTAAAAGAGGATCAGTTGGCTGCGACCGGGTCCAGTTGTTTTAATAGCATCTGTACTTAATAGAAATGTGTACACCTGCTTGATTTACTGTGTTGTTACGTATTTTAATAAGAGACAAACTCAAGACTTTACTTGGGGTTCCAAGTAGTTTGATACTTGGCTCCAGGTGGTTTGATTTTTATAGAAGCCTTTAGGTAGCCTCTTGATGCGGTCATCACCCCCATTTTTTGAGTCTATTATTACAGTAAGGGCTGACTTATGTAAATTTAAAGATCCCATACAAGGCTCTTAAGTTAAATTACTTGGTACTTGGGTTAAAACAATACATAATAATTGGCATAGATGGTGTAAATGGATCTATAAGTACCAACTTTGTTTTTTACAAAAGGCCCACCATAATAAAATTCATAGGTGACAGACAGTGTATTGTTGCAAGGCATTATTTGAAAGTGAACTTAACATAACAGCTGATGGGGAGATGGCTCGTCTTAGCCATGCCTTCCTGATAACATCCCGGTGGAGATAAACGAGGGTTATTCTCTCAGGCTTATGATGGCCAGTATGGCATAACTATAATTTATGTCGCTTTATTATTCTAAATTTTTTGTAAACATCTTAGTAATAGACTGAATGGGCATAAAAAAGTGGTTCGTCCACGACCAGGTAAACCTGGCTGGTTTCTAGGAAATGTAAGATTCATATTTTGCATTAATAATTGAAGCAAAAAGTCAATACCTATCAGGTTGAGCAAACTGAGTCACATTAATGTACTGAAATGTGGAGGTATTCATTTCCCAATTTATGTCAGGATTGGCTGTACCTATGTGATTCTTCATCTGCTTCTCTTACAAATGGCCAAATTTGTCTATCTTCATACCATTGCCAATATGCTTCTGGCAAAGTTATTTAAATGTGGGTGCTGAATACTTTCCCATTTGGTTAATATTATATGGAAATCTTATTATCAAACATGTAACATTATTTGTAAATGTTGTTTATTTTTAACAAAAATATTTTAAGGCTAAAAATATAGTGAGTGGTTCTAGATAATTTATGTGATTTTTCAGTCATTTTTCAGAACACATGAACCCTATATCATTTTCATTACAAACAGCCCCCCCCCCCACTTCTTGATACATCTGTAAATATTTCCAACTCATATTTAGAGTATGTATGCTATACTTTTCTGTAAACTACATGTTGATATTATCAGCCCACCGCTGTAGGTCTAGTTTGATATCTGGGTGAATGATAATCTTTTTATCATAATTGCTTTTATTATACAGTAGACCATGATATTTATGGTTAGATGTTATATTTTATGTTCTAATAGTTTGGTAGTAAAGCCAAACATATGTACTTGCCAGGCATGTGGCAGTCAATGTTCCTATTAACTGAGCAAGATCCTTAATACTACAACTCTGTTTTTTGGACATATTCCTCAATGGGTTTTTGTTTTAAAAAAACCTAAGAATTGGCATGACTGAGATGGACAAATTTTTTTTTTTTTTTTTTTGAACAAATCCAAGACATTTGAAAATAGCAATTGGGTTAATGAAACCTCATTTTTCAAGCAT
This sequence comes from Agrochola lychnidis, assembly GCA_963680765.1. Taxonomy (NCBI): domain Eukaryota; kingdom Metazoa; phylum Arthropoda; class Insecta; order Lepidoptera; family Noctuidae; genus Agrochola; species Agrochola lychnidis. The sequence continues at coordinate 16,749,964 of OY796875.1, forward strand.
GTTTTAAAATCAGAACTAATGCACAAGAGGTCATCAATTGAACTGATTTGTGACCAGTGTTTGTGACCTTTAGGTTTTTAAATTGTGTAACCACCGCTCTCATAATCTTAGAGAATACATAAGGTGCATAACACAAGACGTGGGAATGTATTAAATTCGTATAATTTTTCATACTGAAACCATCAATACTTCCTATGAGCTGGATTAATATTTGCCAATAAATAGAAGTCTTTTGAAATCAATGAGTTCTGGAGAAATTAGAACTACTGCAGTTCTGTGATCTTTTCTGTTAAAATGGCACTTGTGTTAACAAATTTGTTAAAAGGCTTAAGGTTTAGGATTAATGTTTTGCTATCATTCAGTTTTTCAAAACAATAACACTTAAAAGATGTGAATTGATTGGCCTTTACATTGTGTGCAAGGAGAAATTGCACCTAATGCCAGCAAATTATTAATAGTTGTATGCATATCAAGGTCATTTAAAATATCATTTTATAATGACTGTTCAGATTGTCACTCAGTAAAAGGTATCGAGTATCCAATGACATGATTCAATATTGAATCATTGTCACAGATGAGATGCTTTGCCAATAAGGTAAGAAATGATTTAATCTTCCAGTGTGACTAACCTCTAGTATCGAGCACGGGTCTTATCCTGTGGTGGTGGGGCTTTGGGCTTTCTCACGGCATGCTGTAGCTAGTACTGGTTGTATTGTTGTGCTAGTTGATATTTCCGTGCATGATATGAGGACTGTGGTTTCTTGTGTCCCGGCCTCAGATTTGTCCTCTGTTGGTTGTAACAAAGTGAACCACTCAAGTTTCCCTGACGGGTTGTGGTAAAAGTATTTGGCTTTTTTTATAAATTGGTCTGTTCTTTGGCAAGCTTGTGAGACTCTTTATCTTTTCAGATAGGTTGTTACCATGTAGGTAAGATAAGATGTTAGTGTTGTTACCATAAAGGTGATCATCTCTTCCTACTTCTTTAACAATGTCTAAGGATTTTTTGTCCAGGACAGAGAAAATAAGGTTTTTGTTTTTTCGAGATTTTGTTTGTGTGAAGTGTAAGTCTGTTAACATCCTTCCAGCGTCACTGAGCTGGGAGATCTCTATCATTATTGTTGATTAGCATGCATCACCTAAAATGGTGCGTCCCTTCTTCAAAATGGTATTCCAAATATGGGCTTGTTTATTGCTCATTTTACACAACTGCCCCAAGAAGGAGTGTAATGTTTTATAGGCATATTAATGCACCAAATCCTAATGCTTGCCTTCCTGGAATAGAATATTAGTAGGCTCCGTGTCTAGCACAGGTGCTGGGTCAGGCCCAGGTAGAGCATCAGTTACAGCTATGGCTGTATTAGTGTTATCCGGGTTTTGTCAAATGGAACCAGTGGTTCGCCACAGTCAATAACTACTTCTTTTGGTTCATCAGTTTTGCAGTCTGCAAAAAGATAGAATTGACCCCGATAATGTACCTTATACCTAAGCGTAGCCTCGCGGACTACACCATTAAAATAGTTGAATGATAAAACTCGTGCGTTTATCTCGTAAACGCCCCGAATTATTTGTTCGCGTCAATGCATCTCGTACATTACCCGCGTGGTACAATAAATATCGTATATAAGCCATGTGAAACACGTTTTTCTGTATAAAACGATAAAATAGTTGAATGATAAAACTCGTGCGTTTATCTCGTAAACGCCCCGAATTATTTGTTCGCGTCAATGCATCTCGTACATTACCCGCGTGGTACATTATATATCGTATTTAAGCCATGTGGAACACGTTTTTCTGTATAAAACAATGATAAAACTCGTGCGTTTATCTCGTAAACGCCCCGAATTATATGTTCGCGTCAATGCATATCGTACATTACCCGCGTGTTACAATAAATATCGTATTTAAGCCATGTGGAACACGTTTTACTTTATAAAACGTTTTAAAAACAATTGTTTTATTCGGTGAAGAAAAAATGAACGACTCTGATGAATCGGTGTTGTACCGGTATCGATTGTAATCTTCGGATATTTGGAAGATAATATTCCTTTTCATGTTTTCGTTTCGGCATGATAACTTACGCCCACTTTTAACACACTTTGAACTAGTTTTAAACACTTTAATAAATATTCTTTGAGAATTATAGCGTACTGGTTGCCGCGCAAACGTAAAGAAATGACAGATGACGTATAGAGCGTGAATAGCTACACTTGTGCGTTTAGTTTTTGCTTTCAGCTCTAAATATGCGATTGGTTGTCGACTGACGCGAGGAAGCTGCAATGTAAATTTTATATCGAGAACGAAGCCTAAAGTATAATAGATGGACAAATTTTAACACGGCGTTCAGTACGTCTGTCTAACCAAAGTGTGCAGGACGCCCACTCGCACCATAATGAACTCAAAGAAAATCAGTGATTAGTGATACATACCTATAAGTGATTTCCTAGTTATACATTTGATTTGTTAATCGCTAACTTTGTAATAGTCGGGCGCAACTTCAGGTCAAGTCGATGCAGGTTTGAACTTGTCGAAACCTGTCCAGCCCCGAGACGCCTCTGATTGGTGGACCTGGAGTTGGGCCCGCCCACCGATTTATGAAAATTAGTTTAATTGAATAATTAATTTGTTACGCGGGACGTCACCGCCGCTACTAGTACCTATGTAATTTACTACAACTGTGAGGCATATTGAGCGGGCGGCACTGGCTGTAATTTTCGAACAATTGGTGAAATAAGTAAAACAACGTTCTTCAAGTTAATGAGTTTTATTCAAGAATCCACGCAGCAGTATCCTCCAATCCAGCGCATTGAGTGTGAGCCCCATAACGCTCACACAAAGATATCCAAGCAAAAAAAAACACTGATTGAAGTGATTTTATTTTGACCTAAAATAATTAAGCAACATTTTTAGTTTATCTTCGTTAGCAGATTTTTTTTCTTGTAAGTATCTAATGCGTTTTTCTTATTATTATTTTGTACCATTGTCCTATTTTTATGGTCTGAATAATTTCTAAAAGTTTGTCCATCTATTTTAATGGGAGCTGATATACCGGCTGATTTTTTTTTACCGTCTCGAAATTTTTACAGGCTGTTCTACTCATGAATATGAACAACTTTCACTATGGGAGCAACTCTGAAATTTCTGATTTTTTTTTTCGTGATTTCAGAGTTGCTCCCATAGTGAAAGTTGTGTATATTCATGGGTAGAAAAGCCTGTAAAAATTTCGAGACGGTAAAAAAAAATCAGCCGGTATATCAGCTCCCATTAAAATCATCCGGTTAATCGACGGAATCGTTACATCCCTAATCAAAATATGATTCGCGACCTTAAGGGGGAAGCCTCAGGGTAGCCCGCGAAATTCAAATTTTCTTACGTTTTTTGCATTTTGCAAGTCAGTGTCAGATGTTATGTTGATTAAAATATGATTTGCGGCCGTAATAAATATGGCTTTACTTAATAATAACACAGGCCTGCAAAATGAGGGTCATAACTTCCTCTCGGGAATTTGATAGCTGATTCTAGGGTATTTTTGTGCGTTGATTACGAATATGTACTTAGTTTTTCTCCATCACCTCCAGATTTTTCAAAAAGGTATAGATAGAAAATAGGAAAAAAAACACAAGTTGTCACATAAAAAAATATATATTTAAAAAAGTACAATACTTTTAACTTAAAAAACTACTAATATATAATAACAACTTATTACTAATCTAAATTACATGTAAATTTTATTTGTGGAACCTGGTCCTTTTTTTCTGGAAGCTTCGGTTGTGCGATTTCCGCTTAAATTTCTGGTTTGGATCGTCGCGCTTCAATAACCAACAATAGTCCGCCATCATGCTAGTATTCCATCTTCCTTGATACCGGCCTTCAAGCTTTTTCAAATCTTGGTAAAATTTTTCGCCTTGTTCTTCGCTAACGGCTCCTAGATTTTCTGGGAAGTAATCAATGTGCGAATTTAAGAAATGCAATGAAATCAGTGCGGGTACTTATATAAAAACCCTTTGGTTTATCTTTATTACTTACACCCTTTTCTAAATATTCATAACTATTAGGTAATAATACCTAATCATTAAGTATTAATAAGCTTATTACTAAATTAAGTCAAAATGAACCGTTTTCGACATGGTTAATGCGAATTACTTATACTCATTATGTAGTAATTAACAAATTACTGATTTCGATTAATTTCTATGTCCACTTAAACTAATTAAATGCAATAAAAATTAAGCTGAAGTAATTTAATGACGTTTTATAAATTTTAAAATGTAGGCGCTCCGACATTTTTCAGCAAAATCTTAAATATTTAATATAAAAAAATCCTGACGTAATGGTTTTTTTTATTATTTTTCTCGTAATCAGCACATTTGAAACTATAGAAAACGTTATTCAGATTTCAAAGAGGAAAACCATTGCAGACTTGTGTAATCATTACAATCAGTAATACAACTCCATAAGTTAGCAAAGGTGTCAAATGTCATGATTTCTTGAAATCATGACATTTGACACCTTTATCTTTTTCTTAATCACAATGACTGATTGTAATGATTATAATTGAGTAAAGCCATATTTGTTACGGACGCGAATCATATTTTAATCAACATAAAACCTGACACTGACCTGCAAAATGCAAAAAACGTAAGAAAATTTGAATTTCGCGGGCTACCCTGACGCTTCCCGCTTAACAAAATGTATTAACATACATATAATAATTATAATAGTCAATACAAGTCTCTAAGTTAGAATTGGCCTCAAATGTCATGATTTCATGAAATAGTCATTCATTATCTGCCTGCTTTTCCCAACTATGTTAGGGTCGGCTTCCAGTCTAACCAAATGCAGCTGAATACCAGTATTTTACATGCAGCGACTGCCTATCTGACCTCCACAACCTAGTTACTGGGTAACACGATACCCCTTGGTAAGACTGGTTGTCAGACATTTTGGGCTTCTAACTACCCGTAACGACTGTCAAAGATCTATAAATGACAGCCGGGACCAACGGCTTAACGTGCTTTCCGAAGCACGGAGGAGTCTTGGAATGCATTCAATAAGGTAATATAAACTTAGAGAGTTGTATTGATGATTTTAATCAATCAATCAATCAATCATTTATTTGCAATGAATGTAGGTTACATAAAATACAGGTGGAGTAGATAGGAGTGAGCCATGTACATTCTGCCTGGAAATAGGCACGCAAAAATTATAAACATTCTTATGAAGTTATTTAAAAAATAAATTACAAATTAAAATGTCACAATTAGAATTATTACAATTATACATACATTAATTAATATTGGAAATGTCAAATTAAAATGTTATTAGTTATTATAGAATAAAATTTAAAAATAAATGTACATTAGGTCCCATATTGATTAACAAGTTTTGTCCATTAAAAAATCATTGATCGAATAATAACATTTTTCTATTAGGAAGGCCACTAATTTCTTTTTAAAGTTTTTAATTGTATCATTTTTCATTACATCTGGCAATTTATTGTATATAGTAGGACCCATACAAATACACTTTTTCTCAATAGAGCTGTGTTACAGGACTCGAACATACGCGACGAACATATAACCTCCTCCTTTTTGGAAGTCGGTTAAAAAGTCGAAAAATATATCGCGATCTTTTGGACTTTTTGTCGCAAAAAGTCGTGATTTTTTCCAACCCTGACTACAAGACATTATACTGTACTTCCCAGAGCGCAGTTCCCGCGCAGCCGCCCACTCCACCGCGATCAAACAACCGCTTCGGCTTCAAGAGATTCTTTGGAAGACAGCCATCCATTCCTTATCTAGATGCCAAGGATTCTAGCATTGTAAGTACGAGTGAGACTGTGCTTATAGCTGTCAGTGAAGCAGCTCGCCCGGGGAAGTACTGCCGCCATACTTATATCTACCGCCAAGCGTTGTTGTGTGCCGGTGTCACTAAAATCCGCTCCACATTCTCGGCGGGACGCACAGTGGGTGGGTCGGTGGGGTGGTGGGTAGTGGCTATATGAGGGACATAGGGATTTTTATTACAAATTCAATTTAAAAAAAAACTTTTTTACAAAAAAAAACAACCGACCTCCAAAAAAATAACTACAAAGTGAAAAATAACTTTAATTTCGGAAGTCGGTGTCTTGGGTTTTGTATTTTCGTTTTTTGCCACCGACTTCCGAAATTAAAGTTATTTTTCACTTTGTAGTGTTTTTTTTGGAGGTCGGTTGTTTTTTTTTGTTGGTGTACCTACCCCACACACATTCGAATACCACTACCTGCTACCAGTGACAGAAACTTATCATATCATCTACATACTAAGTGGGAAAAAAATACGTATTTTGTGGCTAACTCAAAAACTATCCAAGCAAAGTTAATAAAATTTATATGGGACCAATTCGAGAGCACACCCTTTCAAACAAAAAAAAGAATTTTCAAATTCGGTCCACAATTGACGGAGAAATCGGTGGACATACATAAAAAAAAAACATACGCGACGAACATATAACCTCCTCCTTTTTGGAAGTCGGTTAAAAAATACATTTCGTAAGATCTCGTCATTCTGATGAAAAATTGTTCTGAAACGTTTTTCTCTAAAACGGATAGTTTGCCCGGAAAAAAAATATATTTTCTATTTTTGCTGTATGGAGTGAAACAGAAACAGCTAAAATTTGGCCAAGTCTTGACAGATCTTGCTTTAAAACTACTTTCTTCTTATTCTTTGGCTTGTTGGCTGTAATTTTATGCTGTCAGCGCTTACCCATACTTGCCCGTTCAAGAGTTATGAGGTTCAGTAAAATGAAAAAAAAGTAAGTAAAAAGTACTTTTTTATTAATAATATCATGGATAAAATAATTGTGTTACATAAAATATTTATAATTAAGGAATATTAATAATTTCAAAAGATAATATTTATCAAAAAAAGTACAAAAAAATATATTATCAAAATTAAAGCAAATAATAATTTAAAAACAAAATTAAAAAATAAATGAGTACCCATAAATTAAAAAAAAATGGTTTTAAAGTTGTTTTTATTCAAAACTACAATAAGAAAACTAAACTCTCTCGTCATAGGCTGCGGTGACATTTTAGTGGTATGAGGAACAGGGTGTAAAGTTCACTCATCCTCTATAGAAAAAGGAGGATCCTCCGACCAGACGGGTGTTGTGTCTGCCGGGCAACTGCCCGACGATTGATGTCGGGGAAGTTATATACCGGATGATTTTTTTTAAGCAAGCAGTCTCGAAATTTTTACAGGGTAATCTACCCATGAATATAAACAACTTCATCTGCTGTTTATACAAAAGTTCAATACCTACTTGACCAAAATTTATGAAACAGCAGATTTTTTTTCGTGATCTCAGAGTTGCTCCTATAGTGAAAGTTGTTTATATTCATGGATAGAACACCCTGTAAAAATTTGGAGACTGTAATAGAAATCATCCGGTATATGCTGACCGCGCGGTAAACTTTGCTTACGTGATGCAGGATTTTGTGTGACGTCAGGTGCCGCCACTACATGTATGTAGTAGGTACTTCCCCGGACGAACTCCTTCATACACAGCTCTAGTACTTAACCGTCACCGCTCAAAACCTTTTATTAAAAAAAACTTTAATTTTTTCAGACTGCAGAAACAACACAAGATAAACAAAAATTAGGTACAGCAGAAAATAATGAAGGTTGTCGAATAACATGAAATTAATAATTATTAAATTATTATTAATAAAAGCCATATTAATAGGTAGGTAGGCTTAGTCAAAATGTGTTCTTGCATTTGTAGGTACAGAATGCGTCAAAATAATAGAAACGAACAGTGTTCAAATATATGAAAAAAAACCGCCCAAGTGCATGTCGGTCCACGCACAATGAAGGATTCCGTAGTTGGTATAAATTTATCCCACGAACAAACTTAACATTGTAGTTTAAAAACATGTTTTTGCAACTGCATATATAAGTTGGTCGATTATTACTCGTTAACTTGTAGAGCTTACTTAGACGTGATAGTTTTCCTTTTAATCTCGTTATATATACTATAGCCGTGATTTTTTTCACATATCCAAAACCAACCATTTAGCTGGCAGGGGAGGGACACTTGACTCTAACAAAAATTGGCACTTTAAAGCTTAATATTTCGCTCACTACGGGATCAATGAGAAAAAAAAACATTCCCACTTTACGTGTAGTAAAATTTAATAAAAAATCACTTTGCCGGCGTGATTAATATGTATACTCATGCCAAATGACAGCTTTCTAGTACTAAGAGTCTCGGAGCTAGACCGCGGACAGACAGACGGACGGACATGGCGAAACTATAAGGGTTCCTTGTTTACTACGGAACCCTAAGAAACGAGCCAGCCTTACAATAGTCGCCTATGATGTGTAACATCTTGACTGACAGCACCAACCTCTCGGAAAATGGGTTGGTACCATCTGACGGCCAACTCAAGCACCGCGCGCGCTCATTGCTCAAATCAAATAGCGCGCGCTTCCTGTTACACACTTCCGTCCCTTTTCACGAAATCACTCCCACAGATTGCATCAAAGCGAGAGGAAAGATGTTGCACATAAAAAAAATACTCGTCGAATGCATAACCTCCTTTTTTCGAAGTCGGTTAACAATAAGTTTAATCTTAATCTGTTAGTCTTTATTATTTTGACGGCCTTTGTATGTGTGAGACATTTTAAAATCATTCTCAACATGTAAAAAATCAGCTGTTCCATACATTTTGACGATTTTTGCAATAATTATTAAAGTATGGAACGGCAATTTTTTTCACGTTTTCTGAGTTGGCTCTGTAGAAAAATTTGTTCATAATAGTGATGTGCCTGATATCCGTATCCGCGGATATCCGAGGGAGAAAAAAGATCTGTATCTGTATACATTTCATTACGTATACGTAATGAAATGTATTAAGAGGCCGGCGACGCGGCTCGCAACTACAAATCGAGATGTTTGCAAAATTCAATTCCAAGCACGTTGCGCTTGTGTGAGTGCCTGTCGGAGCGATATATATCTATATTGATACTACCACGCACACATTGACAATTATTGCTTGACGCGATAATACTACTAGCTTTCGAAAATTTATGATAAATTTAGATGTGTTCCGTAATACAAAAAATTATAAATTAAAACTTAATGTATTTCCATTTTTTTTTTTTCGATAATTTGCAACTTGATAACATAAACTATGCTTCTGCGGAAACAATATTACAATTATTGTTGTTTATAATACAGAAAAAACAATATGAAAACATGTCATTTACGCTGTAAAAATGTACGAAATGCGATTCGCTTACACTTTATTTAAAGGTAAGTTTTTGGAAATAAAAAGACCTAGGAGCCTAGATAAATACTGTCTCAATCCGAATGTCAACATAATATGGTGGAAATATGCTCAAATTGGAAATGATTTATGTACTACGTTTGTATGGACAATTCATGCGTCGCCGCATTCTTAATATAAATGGTCCGTTCAAGATCCGCCAAAAAGTAACGGATAAAGATCTTTTTTCTCCCTCGGATATCCGCGGATATCCGGCACATCACTAGTTCAAAATAATGAGTACAATGAACTCATTTCAGGTTTAACAAAAACTATTCTTGCATAATGTATGATCAAAAATATCGATAGGAATAACAGTTTTAACATACGAATCTGTTTCGGTATTAAAACCGTAAACGCTTTGGCCTCACGGAGGGGAATCCCGCGCGGGATATGGGACGCGATTGTGCGCTTGTTTTAATAATTAGGAAGTCACGAGACTATTGCCAATTTAAGACCAGGCACTCTTAAAGACAATTTCCACGCAAACTCCGCCCCCGTGCTCCCCACTATGTGCTAAACGCTAACACAGCAGTAATAAAGTTGAATATCGCGTGCGCTCTTTGGTCGTGTTCGAGCACGGAACTAAATGTCGTAAGTCTCAATTCTTATTTCGTTTATAACTAAAGTAATAATTACTCTAGAGAAAAAAATATCTTATATTTGGAAAATAAACTATATTTCCTTACTTTCAATAATTATTTTAGACATAAAAGCCGAGCAGTCTTGTTTTTGTTTCAAATAATCTTTAAAAAAGACATGGTTTTCGAATAAAATATGGATCGAGCGAAAATGTTCCGATTACGTAACTGTCTTATATTTGGAAAGAAAAAGATCCAATAAATCATATACTAAAGTTCCATTTTGATTGTATGCGTGACTTTTTCAGAATATTAATGCAAATTAACATACAATTTAGGGAGCCTCCTCTTAAACACAAGTTGCCAATCGACACGAGCGAATTTTGCCCCACATCCCGGGATTTGCCTCAGTTTTGGTCATAACTTTAATAAATTTATCAAAATGTTGTTTTTTTATATTTTATTGTTTCTAGATTTAATAAAGACCTCTTTCTAGGTTTTAAATAAGACATTAAATTATTGTTTTTTATTCAAAAGACATTATTTTGTATTATGATAATAATAAATAAGGCTTCAAAAGCTAATTTTAGTTAAGAGTCCACAATTTGCTTGATTACATTTGATGGCACATTTCTATAATAACCCTCCTTTTTTTGGCATCGCCGCAGTCGGATAATACCAGCGCTGGGGCGCTGTCTCGCATAGGGTCGCAGCATTATAATAATAAAATATTCATTTTCAAGTAATATGGACTCGTATCATTAATAACAATTTACTTACAAACTATGTTAGTAATATTTATAAACAACTAAAAAACAAAGTTCCATGATCTCCAAACAATCAGCCATTAGTAGGCACATGCGGCTAGCTTAAGAAGTAAATGATAGGACAATCCAGTTTGCTGGCAATGACAACCAGGAGAGTGTTGGAGCTGGCGCGCACTCTGCGCCAGAGGGATGCTGCACGCTCGCGTCCGCGAACATACCCGACGCACTACAGAAGCGCGGCAGCCCCAACAGCATCCTGAATGCATTGTTGTACTGAACACGAAGAGCATTAACAGCTTTTTGAGTGAAACTAGTCCAAAGGGTAAAGGGTACACGAGTAAAAAACTTGACAATGGTGCCGATTCCCTTGTTCACAAACTAAACCAAATTTAAGTTCAGTGCATCTTTTTCTTTCTTTTTAATTAAGAAAAGGACAGAAGATAAATTTTAGTTTAGTCCTGTCAAATTAATCAGCGCTTGACGTAAATTGACGTAATTTTAGTCGGCAAGTTTTTAATAACGTCTAAACTTGTATGAAGACTGACAGGCGCTGATTAATTTGACAGGACTAAACTAAAATGTATCTTCTGTCCTTTTCTTAATGAAATAGAAAGAAAAAGATGCACTGAACTTAAATTTAGTTTATTTTGTGAACAAGGGAATCGGCACCAATATGCCTTAAAAAGTGTTATTTTAACCGCATCTGTACAGCGTGTTTTTAAATGTGAGTTAAAATACAGTTTGTAATTATTGTCAAATTCGGACTGCCTCGTTGCTGTAGTGGTCGAATGCGCTACTGCTGAGCATGATTATTGGGTTTTTCCATCTGGAATTTCTCAGTAGCAGCTCGGAGTCTGGATCTGTGCCCGGTTGATGGCAATAGGCTCGCCGCCTCGCCCCTATTACATGGGACTTGAACATGACTGGCGAAATGTGGGTGTACTGGTACTCCTTTGTCTAATCCTTCGTGGAATTACAGGCGTGGTATCTTGTTGTCAAATTCTGAAATTGTCCATCTACCAAACTATTGTTTCTTTCCATCTTTTAAAAAATAATGAAAATTTCTTAATTATGTCGTTACTTGTTCTAAATAATAGTACTAATGTGCCTTTAAGTCTTGCCTGTATAAAATGTAGCTTGTGATAAAATGATACGCGGTCGATAAAACGGCACATCGAGTTATTGAAAAAAAAAATAGGTTGTCTGTAAAGTTTGTTTACGGACGATAATTTTACGTGATAACGTCACAAGCCGAACGCTTAGGCCGATCGTGCCTCTCTATCGCTTGTTCCGCGCTCTCGCTTGCACGCTCGGCTCAGGCGGAACGTGACACTTTTTCGTGCGTGCAGCCGGCGTTCATCGATTTATAATTATCACGTCAAAAAATCGTCAAGGTCCGATGTACACGATGCGTAGCGGCGGCGCCGGAGCGGGCGCTGCGGCATAAATAAAAAAAATAAAAAGCTTTTATTAATTCCTTACAGTTACATCGATGAGGTTTGTACACTTAGAGTATAAGACACTGTTATAAGTATGTTAGTAGTGAAATTAAAATCTTTATATACATATTTGTTAGTATTGTGTGTGAGTATCTCCAATGTTTGTTTCCTCTATGTAAGGACCGCCTGAGGCGGTAAAAGCCTCCTCCAAATGTTTCCATTCGTCCCGTAGTCATTTGCCAGATATTCTTTCAATACTGTCCACCCACCTTTTGAAAGGTCTGCCTCTCTCGCTTTTCTTGTTCCTGGGGAGCTAGTGTGTCGCTGCGGCACACTACGTGCTAATCCCCGCGGAGGGGGGCGCGGTGCGGCACACTGTCCCGCGCGAGCGACATGTCTGTGAACTTGGCAGATCATTTCCCAGCAGAGCATGAAAAAATGTGAGTTCTATTGGCATGCGGATGAGTTCTAGAGTTCCTTATACTTAAAAAATAGTTCTGGCTTTTTTGCCTGAAAAAAGTCGAATGAAAATATGCTCTGCTAACTTCCGTTAGCAGATCATTTTTTCCAAAATTAAAATTTTAAAACTGATTTAGGTGCATAGTGGTGAGCTCTATAGTTCCTAATACTTTTCCGGAAGAGTTCTGCTGACATAAATTAAAAAAAAAAAAAAAAAATTGGCCTTTTACTAGAAAAAGACAATCATTTTGATAAAATAGCCGTGAATGACGTAATTTGTGGATTTTCATAGATGTTTTGGGCTAAAATTAATAACTAAGATTCTAGTAACAAAAAAAAAACTAAATGAAAGCAGAAGATCAGCAGAAGTATCAGAAGAGCCTTGTGAAAAAGATAGGTTGGGAGAAATCGAGGTTTCATTAAGTGTTTAAGTTAGTAGGATCAAAAAAGAATTTGAATATGAATAAGGAGCATGAATGCCTCGTTTTCTGATGCATCTATGATAGAACTATCCGACAACATGCAACAATAACCCAGAACTGTAACTCAGGTGTCAGCAGAGCATGGTTGAAAAGTTAGATTAGTAAAAATGCAGTGCGGCTCCGCAACGCAGTCTGTGAACAGGCTCAAACTAATACTTGTGTGACCGTCTCTTTATAAACTTTATCAAATCAATCTACCGAGCCCTCACAATTATGTTGGAATCGGCTTCCAATCTAATCGGAAGCAGCTGAATACCAGTGTTTTACATGGAGCGACTGGCTATCTGACCTCCACAATCCAGTTACTTGGAAACGCAATACCCCTTGGTAAGACTGGTTGTCAGACTTTCGGGCTTCAGGCGACCCGTAACGACTGTCAAAGATCTACAAATGACAGCCGGGACCAACGGCTTAACGTGCTTTCAGAGTACGAGGAGTCTCAATATTAATGGATGGTCACTCACCACGACACGACCACGGCAATCGTGGCTTAATCTTCGATCGAGCCTCTCTTTCTAAAACTCGATGTGCCATATCAACGCCCGGGTACTGCTAAGGATATTTTGACGCCTACGTTGTTGGAAAACAATTGTGTAATTGTCACAAAAATTGTGTTTAGGGATGGCGATTCTTTCCGAAAAAGATCGATTTTAAATCAATTCGAATCGTAAGCTGATGTATCGATTCACAAAAAAATCGAGGTCTAAAAGATCGATTTCAAAAAAATCGATTCTTTTTTCAAGTTTGCATTTATAATGTAAATATAAACCCATTTTATGAAAAACAAAAAAGATACCAGAATAAATGATCTCTTATCAGTAAAATCAGTTTTTTTTTAATTCAGGGAATTTGACAATAACAATTATTTTATTACCATATCAAAGTCAGATCAGGTGTGAACGAAGACATTTATTTTCAAAATGTATTTATTACATGAAAAACTTAGTTCCCAATGCTTCATATATAAACTTTTCAAAAACAAGTCTGTCAATTCTACTGGGATCCAAGCGGTTCCGCTCATCACTTGCGATGTAGCAATTAAAAAAGGCGCTCACAAGCCGAAAAAATCGAATGGCGATTTTCAAGGGTGAAATATCGATTCACTGAATCGATTCAGTACTGCATATCGATTTAAAAAATCGATCTTTTGGGCCTGAAAAATCGATTCTTCGATTAATCGATCTCACATCGCCATCCCGACAAAAATTGGCATCTTGTTTTGTCAACACAATTTTTGTGTTGACAAAACAAGATGCGAATTTTTGTCACGCGGCAAAATATACCTATTGCGATGTATGCAACTATAATGTAATGGGTGTAGTGTGTAATGGCTTATGCGGAGGAGCATGGCTTAGTTTACAACTCGAAGAAGAGTGAACTTCTTGTATTCAAAGCACCCGAGCAGCAGCCGCGCAGTGTTCCGCCCATAAGTCTCAACGGCGTAGCACTGAAAACTGTTGACAGTTTTAGATACCTTGGCCACATTGTCACGAGCGACCTAAGAGATGACGTAGATATAGAGAGGGAGCGCAGGGCGTTGTCTGTGAGGAGCAATATGCTTGCCCGCAGGTTCGCTCGTTGTACTACAGACGTCAAAGTAACCCTTTTTAAGGCGTTCTGTCAATCCTTTTACACGAGTGGCCTGTGGGTGTCATACACGCGCCGAGCCTACAACGTCCTGCGTGTTCAATTTAAGTATGCTTTTAGGATGCTGTTGGGGCTGCCATGGCGTTGTAGCGCTTCAGGAATGTTCGCGGAGGCTCGCACAGATGGCTTCCATGCCATCATGCGAAAGAAAGCGGCCTCATTACTACAGCGCCTGCATGGTAGTGACAACAGCATTCTAAAAATGATCGCTGCCAGACCGGGCTGTCCCTTTCAGGGACGCTGGGTGGGGACAGTCATAGGTCTGCATAAATAAATAATATTGTAAAAAATAACAATACTAACCTATTTATTTAAGCACCATTGTTACTAACACCAATATACTAACAAAATTATGGACCTCAGTCTGAAATAAAGTTTTATTTAATTTTAATATGCCTGTGATTTTTGCATAATAAATAGATTTCAGTTTGTTATTTATTATTTGTTTCTCTTGGCTTCCCATCCCTTTCCATGTTCAATTCTGGTACTGGTAGGTCTAAAATAATGTACCTACTAAAAAAACAAGAGCGAGTCGGACTCACGCATCGAGGGTTCCGTACCATTTTAAATTTTCATCGGCGAGGCCTATATTCGTCATTAACACACATAAAATAATTGTGTGCAGTGGCACACTGACGTGTAGAATATTGCAGTTTTAGGTCAGCGCCATCTCTTGACCGGTAGTGGAACTAATGTAATTTTGTTGATGATTGCTGAAAGTGTGCTATTTAGAGACATCAAACTTCTATCACACACATAGAATAATTTCCGATTTTTCTATAAGCTAATTTACTAATTTCGGAGATAGGGATAAAGGGGGACGTATTTTTTTTTTTGAAATTTTTCTTCAAAAGTCGGAAACTGCGGCCTAAAAAAAGTAGTGATTCAGAATTTGCAAATAGCGCTCTTTTATATGATACCCCACATGCCCTAGTAGCCCTACTACGATTTTTTTAAGACCCGCGACAGTTACAAAAAAAAAATCTTATTTGCAAAATAGTTGGGCAAACGTCATCTAAAACTGTTCCTAATTTCAAGTTAATAGCATTAGTAGTTCTTGAGATATCCAGCTGTGACAGACAGACAGACTGAGTCGCACCATAAGGGTTCCTTTTTACAATTTTGGTACAGAACCCTAAGGCCTGAAACTGCGTTAAGCGGGCGCCCGCGACGGTCACCCGTCGCGTGTCTACGCGCGTGGACACTCAGATGGGCTCCGTGGGAACGCGACGGCCCCCGTCGCGGGTATCCGTCGCGGAGACCGGATTATTTTATTTACGCAGTGTTGCTAGTTCAATTTTAACGGTGTGCATGCACAGTCGTGTCGACGGAGAACTTAATATATTATTAGTACCTAGGCGACCGAGCTCTGCTCTGGTGAAAATTGAGAAAGATCATTGAATAGTATGGGATAGTTCATTTCATACTAATCCCATGTAGTACATACTAATTCCATGCTGCTATGATAGTAGATACTTACTAATTCCATGCTACCATGTCATTATTCTAATGTCATTATCCTCATGTCATTATTCATAATCTTGTTCTAAACTTTGGGAGACCGAGCTCTGCTCGGGTGAAAATACGGAGAAAACGAATTTTCCCAGTTAAGAGACATTGAGACCTAGCTAGGTAGATTTTTCGCTCCCGTAAACCCCTATATTGTAACTTTCATCGAAATTGTTAGTGCTGTTTTCGAGAACGTGATTACAAATATATATAGATATACAAATATTGCTCGTTTAATAGTATAGGATTATTTTCAAAACCGCTGGCCACACCGCTGGCGGGCAACGCGCGTGCCCCCGCGCGGGCGTCCGTCGCACGGAGGCGGGACACGTGGCGCGAGCGCGGGGCCCGCGTCCCCGCGACGGACGCCCGCGCTTGTCCCCGCAACGGAGCACTTTTGTATGGAACCGCGCGGACGTCCGCTTAACGCAGTTCAGGCCTAAAAACATGATAACCGTCTGCACGTCCACGTCCCTTACATCCTGTATATTTCTGTATGAATGGACCAAATGAAGGGGAATCAGGAAAGGTTGAGTATGAATGTGGACGGCTATAAGAGTAGAGGAATACCAAAGAAACGATGGATAGACTGTGTGACAGATAATATGGCTTGGATATGTATTTGAATTCCAAGACTTGGGTCCCTCCATCTTAACGGGCACTTAGAAAGAAGGAGACTTCTGAGATGACGACTGATAGAGATGTATGGAACAAGAAGACATGTTACGCCGACTGCTAATACATTCCAGTGATAGCCTAGTGGTAACCGTTGGACTGCCAAGTCATACGGGGTGTCCTGCGTGAGCGACGAATACGACACGATGCAATGCGACGCGATGCTACACGCGACAAATGTCCTACGTGATTTTGATCATTACTTCTCAGATCATGGAGAGGTACAGCACAATTTTACTTGCAAGTTCGTGGTGTCGCGTCTGGTCGCCCTCAAAACAAGTACGCGTTACGTCGCGTCTCGCCGCAAACTGCCATATAAGCTGCAAGCAGGGTAGGTACAGTGGCGTAGCGAGGGGGGGGGCGGAGGGGCGGACCGCCCCGGGCGCCAGCATTAGAAGGGCGGCAAAAAAATATTTTGTGCAGTCACTGGCGGTCAGTCAGACAATTAATTTTTCAAGAACAATTTCAATTAAGCTTTTACCCACTTGCACATATGAAATGTCCCTCCTACCCAAAACAATTGTTGCAAATCACGAGTGCGGTCAGCTATGTTCTATGTTGTTTTATGTTATGGGGTTTTGGTTTCTGCACTTAGTCCGTAAGGTGGGCCATGGCGGCCGTTTTGTGGTTATTCCAACCAGCTCACCTCCCTCCAGAAGTTAATTAAAACTCCTGGTCTGTTCAGAACGTCTGTAAAAGATCTGGGTGACCCGAGGGTTTCTGTTCTAATCTGGGTAACGCCTGTGCATTCAAAGAGCACACGCGCGACTGTTTCCTCAACCTCCATGCACGCCCTGCACAGAGGACTGTCCGTTATGCCTATTGTGTGAAAGTGTTTGTTTAGCGAGCAGTGTCCCGTGCTGATCCCCGTCACCAGACGTAGGCCGTTCCTGTCCAGGCGTAATAAACGCCTGGTTAGCCTGTTATCCAAAGATGGCATGGCTTCTTTGGACTGCCTGCAGCCCGGTGTTGAGGTCCACCAGTACTCCGCTTGTGTGTGGGTGTATTCCTGTAGTCACCTGCGTATTTGGTTGTAGGGGATTGGTACGATAGGCTCGGGTCCACAGACTGCCATGCTAGATCCTCTTCTAGCAAGTTCGTCAGCTGCATCGTTACCTAGCGATCCGCTGTGTCCTTTTATCCATTGCAGTGTCACAGTGTTGCGGCTAGAAACAGTTACCTGCTCTAGTGCATTATGACATTCTAGTATTAAGTTCGAGGTAATATATTTTTTCCATAAGGATCGGAGAACTGAAGCGCTGTCGGAGAGTATACGAACGTGGGTGTCAGTAACTTTCCTGGCTTCTATGGCGTGGACCGCTTGTATGATGCCCACACACTCCGCCTGATAGACGGTGTTGAACATTCCCAGCGGGCATTTATGTTGAGGTCGTGTGAGAAGACTCCGACTTCGACCGTCGGTCTTCGATCCGTCGGTGTATACTCTCAGCTCTTCCGGGCCTGAGTAGTCACACTGTTCTTCTCATCTTCTGTAAGTATTATGTTGTAGTGCTTTTGAAAGTGGTGTGATTTCGGGGCTTTGTCGCAGGGTGATGCCATCATCGGCTGTCGCTTGATCGCATCTTCCTTTATACGCGTTTGCTTAACTCTAGAGTCTTTGCTTAGGGTTCCTGATAAATGGAGTCTAAAGGCGGCCAGGGCCGCCTCTTCTCGCACAGTGAGGTGCAGAGGCGGCAGTCCAAGCATTGCCTGTAGGGCGGCATTGGGAGTAGTTCTCATACTGCTAGTGATTGCAACACAAGCAAATGCCTTTGGAGTACGTATGCTGTTATTTGTGAAGTGGTTTTACCCGGAGCGGCCCGTCTCGGATGTACCTGTCACAGAGTCTCTCCAGGGTTTTCAGTAGGAAGGATGTAAGACTTATGGGCCTATAAGCCTTGGCTTGTGCATAATCGGTTTTTCCTGGTTTGGGTATGAAAATGACTTTCACCTCCCGCCATGCGAGAGGTATGTGTCTAAGTGCTATGCAGGCTCGGTAGACCTGCACCAGCCATGGTGTCAGATAATCTTATCCCCATTGCAGTAGTGCTGGGAAGATGCCGTCCAGTCCTGCCGACTTGTATGGCTGAAAGGTCTTGATAGCCCACTTTACTCGGTCTTCTGTTACTACGTTGTGGGCTCTTGACCAGTCTTGATCCGTTGGGGTCCATTCTGGTTCAGCCTCCCAAGTTCTGTCCTCTAGGACTCTACAGTCTGGGAAGTGAGTCTCGAGAAGGACCTTACTGGTTTCATGGTCAGTTAAAGTGTATGAGTTATCAGGTTTTTTTTTAAGCGCGCCGAGAGTCCGGTCCTGATCGGTTGATAGGATTTTCCTTACCCTTGCGGCTTCATTATTAGTCTCGATTGATGCACAGAATTTTCGCCATGCTGTTCTCCTGGCGGTTCTGTTTTGTTTTTTGTATTTATATTGGGTCTCTTTGTATATCTCCCAGTCACCCGGGAGTCTAGTGTTTTTGGCTCTATTAAATTGTTTGCGTAGCGCCTCTCTGGGTTTGCTAAGTTCAGCGTTCCACCAAGGGTTTCTCTCGTTCTTGCTTCGTGGCTAGTTAGTTTAAAGCGCATCCTTCTATGGTCTGAGCAAGAAGGCTCGTCCGATACGTGCCAGTTGCCGTTTCGGTCGGCCCTTGTTTCTGTCTAAACACAACCAAGGGCCGACCGCGCTCGTGATTTGCAAGAACTATAGGTACTGTAAATCCTTTCAAGGAAGTACGTGATGCTTTGACAATTCAAAGAAAGTTTTTATTTACAATCTAACCTATATAATGCAAAATAATGATGACTGTTCTTGCCGAAAAAAGTTCTCTAGAATTAATGCATGTTATGTATAATATATATTAAATTGAAATACCTAAATAAGAGGGCGGCTAAATTGTCTTCCGCCCCGGGCGGCCGACACCCACGCTACGCCGCTGGGTAGGTATGCCGTTGTGTTGATCGAGTTCGTCGCGTTCGCAGCGTCGCGTCGCGTCGTATTTGTCGCTCACGCAGGGCACCCCGTTAGACACAGAACACTATTATCCTAACGGGTCATAGGTCTCGAGTTTGAACCCAAGGCACCTCTAACTTTTTGGATTCATGTGCGTATTGTATAATCATCACTTACTTCAAAAACGGTGAAGGAAAACATCGTGAGGAAACCGGTACCTATGCCTTTTTACCCGACTACGGCAAAGCCAAAAGGAAGGGTTATGATTTTAGCAGTCTATGTATGTATGCTTGTTTTTACGTGTGTTCCACCGTAGCGCCTAAACTCCTAAACCGATTTTGATGAATGAGGTATCAATAGATTCGTAATAATGGTCCGGGTGACATAGGCTATATAATTTTTCCCTAAATTTAATTTGGTGGACTTTACACGTAAATTTCTAACCTCGAAAAAAATTAAAATGGGATGATCATGACATGTTTGGTATCATAAGAAAGGTCTTGACAAGCACATTACAAATATGTAAATAATATTATATTTTCAAAGTAAATAAATATGTTTAAATCGTTAAAAACAAGCAAAAGTGAGACTGCGCTATGTAGTATCGCAAGATGATACCAACTTGCAGTTAATCAAATCCTAATAAATAGTAACGATTTGTAATTCCACTCCTATGAAGAAAAACAAGTACAACGAAATATTTATATTTTGGATTTCTTCGAAGCTCGATATCGATATATGGTGTTGGCGTCGAAATAAATCGCTCCATGGTTTCGTCCAAAGCACTATGCACTGCTATTGGAATTTAAAATAGGTTAATTACTGAACTATTGTGTTACTCTTATTTACGTTTATCAAGTGTAGAAACGGAAAAGTATAAAATAAAAAAATGAAGTTTAATAAAAAAACTGTAACCCGACTACGGGAAAATAAAAATGATTTAAAAAGTACGAAACAAGCAAATATTTCAGACAGAAATCCAGACACAGGTACAAAAATGGTCCAGGTAAAGCCGTGGTCGCATGCCTGTATACCAGGAACACCTACAAAATTATAATGGCATGCGACGACGGCTTTACCTTGACCATTTTTGTACCTATGTCTGGATTTCTGTCTGAAATATTAGCTTGTTTCGTATTTTTTAGATCATTTTTATTTTCCCGTAGTCGGGTTACAGTTTTTTTATTAAACTTCATTTTTTTATTTTATACTTTTCCGTTTCTACACTTGATAAACGTAAATAAGAGTAACACAATAGTTCAGTAATTAACCTATTTTAAATTCCAATAGCAGTGCATAGTGCTTTGGACGAAACCATGGAGCGATTGGCTGCGAAATTATCAAATAACATCTCCCGCTCTGCGTGGAGCGGGAGTGCGGCGTGTCAGACTCTTGCTAACTAAAAACCTACCCGTGATCCTTGAGTTGCCTATATTGCCAGAGGCCACGGTAATTTCGGACAAACCCGCAACCCATCGGCCCTAGCGGACCCCGTCAGTTCTGCTGACATCTCTTTGAGGCGCGCGTGGAACACAACGCGCCGTCGACCCGGGCTTGGTCCTTGTCGGACGGCGAGCTACCCATTGCTCACTGTCCGCAAGCCCGCACCTACGATGGCCGGGAATCGGCCTGCGACTCCCAACGACCAGAGCGTCTCCTGCTGCGGCGATTAGGGGTGTGAGGGCGCGAAATTTACCTCTCCCTCACGCGTTCCGCCTCCTCCTTCGCGAGCATTACTGCTTCGCATGCCTGAAATATTTCTCGAAGGCATGTGAAGCAAAGTCAGAGGCCCATGGGCGGCATAAAAATAACACCAACACGCTCAGCATGATCACAATAGAAACGGGTTTTGTCGACGGAAGAATAGACAAAATGACAAAAAAAACAGTGGTGGTATTCCGGGAGTGCCGACAGAAGTGAAAACTTGAACATCGCCTTGGTGAAAGAAAAATACTTGTATAGAACATTGATCGTAACGTAATATAAATAAAGAGCACAATTGTGTTTACAAAAATGAGGTGTCCGTAACGGTGTCGCGAGTTCAATTGTTTTTTTTTCCACCTTAGGTTTTCACTCCAAAATTTGCAAGCAGTCATTTTGTCTATTGTACCGTCGATAAAACCCGTCTCTATGGTTGTCATGGTTCATGTGCTGGTTAGTCTTTAACCACACGAGAAAAAGAAGACTAATACATTGGGATAAAAAACTTTTTACAAAAAAAATAAACAAGACTTCCAAAAAAAAAAAATACAAAGTGAAAAATAACTTTAATTTTGGAAGTCGGTGTCTCGTTTTGAATTTTGGGTTTTTGCCACCGACTTCCGAAATTAAAGTTATTTTTCACTTTGTAGTGTTTTTTTTGGAAGTCGGTTGTTTATTTTTTTTTTTTGTAAAAAGTATTTATTTTTCAGTTTTTAGTTGTGGTACGTACCCCACACAAATTCGAACACCACTACCTGCTATGTAAATAACACTGATTGGAAGAGTTACTCGTCCATTTGTCGCTATGCGCGATACTTAAGACTTATATGGTTTTCTCATGGATGCCATTACATAACTGGACCAAATTGAAATGGGACCACACGGGAAGCACCAGCTTTCAAATAAAAAAGAATCATCAAAATTAGTGCCGATTCTCTTGTCACAAATGCCTCTAAACTAAAAATCACCAAAATTTAGTTTATTCCTGTCAAACGCCGATTTCCCATTCTGAAATAGACTAAAGTGACACAACTTAACTATATTTTAGTTTGACAGCACTAAGATGGCACTGAGATATTAGTTTAGTGAAAATGGCAATTTGACTATTCTGAATTTGACGTTTTTAACCTAAAATTTAGATTTTCTAACTAAATATGACTATTTTTAATCGCGACTAAAAACATGTGGAATAAAATTGGTTGTCATGAACTAAAATTCACACCAACACCTCGACTTCAGATGAAAAAACAGTACTGATTTTTTTTTTTCTTTTCTTATATCTCGAAAACGGTGTGTCCAATCGCAAAAATAATGAAAATTTCGACACCCTTTATGAAACCCTTAACACTCTACATGTAGGTAATATTTTTTCTTATTTTCCACACAAAAAGTGGAAAATCCATATAAAACACGTCGAGGCTGCCCCCCCTGCGCGCCTCCGGGTCTAAAAAGATTCACGTGGTTAGGTTAGCGGTTGTCAAATTCGATTTAGATGTGTCAAAATTATTTTTAAATTTAGAGAATTTATTTTGCAGAATAGCTTTGAGATTCTCATAGTCAAAAGTAAGGAATTTTAGTGATAGTTTAGTTAGTTTAGTTCGGTGTACAAGAGAATCGGCACCATTGATTCACCCAGTTAAAAAAAACAGGAGAATGATGATGACGATGATGATGAATGGACCAAATAAAACTAACCTTCATTTATATTCATATTTTATTTTTCATACCTTACCCTACAGTCAATGTGAGCGCAACACAATACGATTGGAGTCACACGAACACAATGGACGAAGAATTTAAAATTATTTCAATACAACATATTGATACAGAGCGTTTAAAACTAGCCATGTCGCGTTATTTACGGTCATATATTTGAGCTAAACGACAATCGGGAGAAATGCGGGCAAAAAAAATAATTGCGCGAAGTGTAACTTAAAAAAATAATTAAGAATAAGGAATCTCGCGCAGTAGGCGGTCACGACCACGACCGCGACCATTTAGACTATAGCCGTCTAGTGCGCGAGATCCCTATGAGATATTTAATGTGAGAGTGAGAGAGAGTTATGTCTTTCTTCTCTCTCATGTAACGAAATTTGCCTAAACAGGAAGCATCCTTGAACACACCAAATTCTCGTCAAATTATCGAATCGCCGTCAAAGAGGGTGTGCTTATGCCCACACGATAGAAGTTAAATACAAGTATACGCGATTCAGCGGCGAGTATACACGATTCAGCGTTACCACAGTATAAGTAACAGTATTATATCTTCATAGAAAACGGCCTAAACGACGCGCTTAAAAATCTTTTTGTACAGACGCCAGCACATCAAGCTACCCGAAACTGTCAGATTTTCTCAATCAACTTTGAACCTTAAACTTCAGTGATAAAGTTGAAAATCTATTAAATTAATTTGACAGATTGTAGTAGCTTGAAGTGCTGGCGTCTGTACATCAGTACACAACAGTATAGAGTACGCGGCAGTTACGCACGGACGCGGAAGGTTTATCTACCGAGCGGCCGTAGGTAATTATTTCAAGGTCACTGCCGAAACATAATACTGTTAGTTTTTATACTGTGGCGTCACTGACCGACTGGAGCCGAGTATACCCGATTCAGCGTCACCGACCCGAGCGTGACGGTTCAGTGTCGTTCAGTGTTCAGATGTTTTTTAATAGAATGCTGTAGCCGCAAAATTCAAATGTTTTGCAAATTACAGCTCTGTATTGGGTTGTACGTTGATCAAGATAAGTTTCACGATAAAAACTCAAGTGTATTTACTGAATAATAAGTCATAGAAAATAATCCATCTGAAAGTCATATTTGAGGGTAATTATTTTAACTATTACATGAGACTATTATCCGGATATCCGTATCCATATCCGCGGATATCCGAGGGAGAAAAAAGATCCGTATCCGCTACTTTTTGGCGGATCTTGAACGGATTTTTTATATTAATAAATTTCATTAAAAAATTTTTTTTTTTTTATTGTGCTTCATGAAAACACGACTTGTTCCGTCAAATATAACTTGGAGAGAGCTGTGTTGAAGATTTTCATTAAAAGTATTCAGTAAATAGTTTGTCAGTATTCTTGTAAATTCATGATAATTATCATACTAATATTTGTGTGGTAGATCCACAGAGCACGGATGCATGGGCAGTGATAACCTAATAGTCTGACCTTCGGTCTAGAGTTCGAACCCAAGGCACCTCTGACTTTTCAGATTCATGTGCGTATTATATAATTATCACTTGCTTCAAAAACGGTGAAGGAAAACATCGTGAGGATCGATGCCTGAGAGATATTTCTCGACGGCATGTGAAGTCGTTAGGTTAGTCGAGTCTAGAGACGGCATTATTAATACTATTCGAGACGATGACGCACAACTTCTGCCACGAACGGCGCCTTCAAACCCGTCAGTTTCTATACGTCAATCGTGTCATAATTCGAGTTTACGAATGATCTGCGTATGTAAACGAACACGAGTTTTAGGAAAAACAACTGTAATGCCTACATAAAAGGTTCAGTTTGCGCTACAACTTTGACTTTTTCAACAGTCAGTCTAAAATCAAGTTTATTTACACTGACATAAAGTTGATGTTTGTTTAACATAATAATATGGGAATGGTATATAGCCCCGCATTTCTCAACAAGCATATTATTTTCAACTGCTCTGTACGAAAACAATAGTTTAATAATTATAGTCTTCTCCGTTGGTGTCCTCGGGGTTGTATTTATTCTCATCTTCATTGGGCTCCTGCTTAATCTGGACGTCCAGAGGGGCCATGCTGAATTCTGGGTAGTCTGTGGAATTAAACGGGAGTATTATTAGATTTAAAAAAATTAATGTGGCAATACATGCTTAGTTTTTAACCGACTTCCAAAAAGGAGAAGGTTATATCGCTGTCCCCGGCGAATAAAATGTGCTATTACGATAATTTTAACTTTATTACATATTCGATATTTAGAGGTCCGATTACTCTGTCAATTTTTTTCATTCATTTCCTACGGTTATTTCAGAAGTTACGAGATTTTAAGGTGTAAAAAATCACTTTTCTTTTGGTATTTGAACAATTCCGTACAACACATTTACGGCCGTATGGCGCATCGGGTTACAAAGTATTCCCGATGCGCCATATTTACGGCCATTGTACAGTCAGCCTCAGAAAGATTTTTACATTGACAAGAATTAAATTGACGGTCTACACTTTGAGTTCCATAATACTGTATCGATGTGTAGCTACAATTAAGTAAAATATTATGAAACAAAGATTGAAAGAATTCTTGTCGATGTTTATATCTCTTTGAGACTGAGTGTATCTACTCAACTAACGGCCGAACCCAATAACCTATCTATCACCAGTTTTGTCATACTAAATAAAAAAAAATAAAAAAATCTTTGGTTTTAGCATCCCAATAATCTGTCAGAGAATAAGGACCTTACGAAATGGGGTTAAAAACTGCCACTTCCTCACTTCAGATGGCGCTGATCTCCAGCGTCTAATAATTTGACAGCTAGCCATAATTTTTTTGTAAACAAGCGACTTCTTTTACGCATAATTAATTATTGAGCCCAGTTGCGCAGCTGTTTATTCCAAAAATACGAGGCCCCATGTATTTGCTAAAGATGTTATAAGAAGAAAACTGTGGGAGAAAGCTATCCGAAAAAAATTGGAATCCGATATTTCATCGAGACGATGTGCTATCCTTTAAGCCTTTTATGGGAGAAAGTGGTTTATAGGTGATGCTTCCAAGACAACTAAATCTGTTTTGATTACATACTTGTGATGTGATATTATGTAAATTATAGTAAAGTATGTGTGTGTTTATATTATCATATTAGATCAGTGCTAGAAGTGCTATATCTGAAGTGTTTCATTCAGGAAGATCATGCCCGAGTTGGTTTCCACTAAAGCTGCTTTTTTACCAGTGGTAGACGCTTCCCCTGTCCTTACCTCGTCTATTAATAGTGCTACACTTCAAGTCTCATACATATTTATCTAGTTTACGTATAATTTGTGATCGACAGAAAAGTAAACATAAACACAACAATGGCGGTTTAAAGACGAACTACTGTGCTGCCACCTAATATGAGCTAATTGTGGAACGACATTTAATGACAGATAGAATTACACTGTCTACCATCAATAATGATCTGTCTTTTACTGAAAATAGGTTATTGGGTTCAACCGTAATACGTTATACGTACCATCTTGATATAATTCTCCACTGTACCCAACCCACATGCACTGGTCAGAGTAAGCTCAGGGAAAATAATTTGTTAAGGAAATTGACTAAATTATCTAAGGATGAGAATGTTACTTGTGATTTTAATAAATCACAATTGTCATTCTTTGACAAATTGTATGAAATGTACATGTCGCAGGGATATTGTCAAACCAATGATTGAAAGTATAATTCATCCATTTTTCACAATTTAATGGACTTTTTTTAGTGTTATTGTAATTTCACGGGAACGCTGTAGTGATTTTATAATAACCCTAGGTATATTATGAGTCAAGTTTGTAGTGGGGGCTTCGTGCGTTTTGATCGGTCAACTCTTCTCCATCCGTCTTTAAGATCTGCATAATAACGTGTAGAAGTTTATTCATTTTATGATATAAGTAAGGCATGACATTGGAAACGGACCAATCATTAACCGTCTCACAATTTAACGGGCTTGCACATACAGTGAAATTGTCAAAATATTACTGCCTTGCAATATCACTGCGTGGGTCCGGTGGAATTATAATGTCACTGAAATGAGCCCGTTAAATTGTAAGAAATGGATATGCAATTATAATTTCACTAGTGAAATTATAATATCATTAATTTGACAATATTCCTGAGACAGCTATAAGACTGCTAATTAACGTAGAGTGTCAATTAGCTTAACAATTAATTCCCCCGACAAAATATCACCAAAAAACTCACCATCAATGAACTCCTTAACATCGGCATGCTTGATTCTCGCGTCTGTCCGGCAGCGGTCAAGTGCAAACATTCAAAGTGAGTATAACAGTCAAGTGTACATCAAGGGGCGATATTTACCGAACTCACCGTCCAGCGGCTCCTCCTTGATCTTGATGTCCTCGGGCTTGACCTTGGGCTCCTTCCGCTCCTTGTCCCGGCGCGAGCGCTTCTTGTCGCGGTCGCGCTCGCGGTCCTTGTCGCGCTCGCCGCGCTCGCGCCGCTCGCGCCGGCGCTCCGAGCGCGAGCGGGAGCGGCGACGGCGACCCGCCACGCTGGAATTGTAACAACTTTTATTGAAGGATACATATTTTATTACAGCCTTACACTGTAGTCTGTTCGATCAAATTTTTTTACGGTACAAGTAAAATTCAGGCAATCAAACAAACCAAATGAAATGGCTTTAAACTTGAGTCTTGAGTGAGGCTCTGTAATACGGGTCTATAAGAAAGTGAAGACACAGTTTAAATAGTAATGCATATATTCCAGTACTGAAACGAAATAATGTAACCTTCTCTAAATAAACGTGTGCGGTTGGGGGATCTCCGTCAGGAACGAAGTTCTTCCTCACGTATGATTTAAAACAAAAACAAAACTTTTGCAGTTGCCATCTTAGATTTATATTTTGACCTTATTTCGGCTTAAGCATTCTCGAAAACTAAGAAACCAATACTCATGACGAAAATTTTCGCAACCGCCATCTTGGATTTACATTTTGACCTCATTATCGGCTTTTGCACCCTTGAAAACCATGAAAACAAAACCCATGATGAAAAAAAAAATCTGAGTCGCTATCTTGGATTTTCATTTTGATCAAATTCTATTTTTCTCTATTATGAGATCGGCAGTGTACTCGGCTCGATGTGGACAATTTTATCCCACGACATTATTTTACTCTTTTTTTTTCCTTTTTTCTGCTGGCGTTTTTTCTCTCTCTTTCTCTTTTGGATTAGAGAAAATAGTCGCAACATTTTTTAGCGTGACGATTTCTGAATGTTTACAAGTCGCGTTAAAGAACTTCGTTCCAAAAAATATGTCCGTAATTTTAAGTTTTCATCGCCATTCAGAATAGAATAGAATAGGTCTTTATTTGCTTAGAATGTAGGTCATGTGGGTATTGGAATGTGGTTCACAGCTGGGCATATGACTTTTTAAGATGTAATTACAAAAAATAAGTCACTCCATGATCTTGTGTACCCATCATTATGTTGTTATTACCCAATTGCCTCGTTTCACCTACGAATCTCCGATTCTCTTGAATTCCTTTTGCATTTTTGATGAACTAGGCAATTGTTGGACACAACAATGTTTTAGTAAGTAGTATTTGTTTATGTTAAATAATTTTTTTTTTTGTGGCAAATGTGTCCGCTTAGTAGTGTGTACTCACCGCTCGGCGTCGTCCGGCTCCCGCTCGCGCGCGTCGCGGTCGCGGTCCCGCTCGCGCTCGCGGTCGCGGCGGCGCGTGCGCGAGGCGGAGCGGCGGCGCGAGCGCGAGCGCGTGCGGCGCCGCCCGCCCGCGCCTCCTGCCGCTGTGGCATCATAACATACATTGATAATACATGGGACATAAGACCAGAGACTCCAAAGACAATTTCCACGCAAACTCCGCCCCCATGCACCGCACCACTCCACTATGTACTAAACGCTAACACATCAGCAATAAAGTTGAATATCGCGGGCGCTCTTTGGTCGTGTTCGAGCACGGAACTAAATATCGTAAGTCTCAATTCTTATTTCATAAAAGTAATAATTTATCTAGAGACAAAATATCATGTTGTTTTTGTTTAAAATAATCTTTAAAAAAGACAATGATTTTCGAAAAAAATATGGATCAAGCGAAAATGTTCCAATTACGTAACCGTCTTATATTTGGAAAGAAATAGATCCAATAAATCACATACTAAAGTTCCATTTTGATTGTATGTGTCTTTTACAGAATATGAATGCAAATTAACATACAATTTAGGTAGCCTCCTCTTAAACATAACTGGCGAAATGTGGGTGTGCCTACTATGAGTACAGTACTGCCTAACCCTTCGGGGAAACATGTCGTGATGTAATATGTGTTATGTTATGTATCCAAAAATTCCAACATTTCACGAGTTATGTATTCCCATGTTATAGAGACGTATTACTTGATAACTATAATAGTGCCTCGTACAAATACCTCGTTGGTCTAGTGGTCGCAAGCACTACTACTGAGCATGAGATCCTGGGTTTGATTCCCGGATCTAACAAACTGTTATTGGGCTTTTCTTTCTAAAATTTCGCAGTAGCAGCCCGAAGCCCGGTTGAATAGGCTCGCCCACTATTTCATGGGACTTAAATATAACTGGCGAAATGTGGGTGTGTACCTGCTACAGGGACACCTCTACCCAACCCTTCGGGGAAACAAGGCGTGATGTTGTATTATAGTAGTATTTTAGTACCCCATCTCGAATAGGTTACATTATCTTTTATAAATTACTAGCTGCGCCCCGCGGTTTCACCCGCATAAGTCTTGATCCGGTGGGAATATCGGGATAAAAAGTATCCTATGTGTTAATCCAAGTTATAAACTATCTGTGTGCCAAATTTCATTCAAATCTGTCCAGCCGTTTGAGCGTGAAGAAGAGACAAACATACACACACAGTCACAAACTTTCGCTTTTATAATATTAGTGTGATTATAGTAGGATAGCCTATGTTACTCGGTGATGATAATATAGCATTCTATTGTCGAATGATTTTTTTAAATCGGTCCGGTAGTTTTTGAGTTTATTCATTACAAACAAACAAACATGCAAAAAATCAAATCTTTTCTAAAGGAGAACATTCACCGTCTATACATTTTTGGGCTAAATGTGAAAGTGCCGGCCAAACAAAAAAAATATATATTCCGTTAGAACATGTTATTCTCTTCACTTTTCACTATGGGACCAAATCTGTAGGGCCATTCCCTGCGCTGTTATACGAGTTTGAAAAATACTGTTTTCAGTATGTTTTAGATAAAAGAATAACAGTAATCTAATTATAGTAATAGCTTTTTATGCTAGTTAACATTACAGTTATTATCTTTTACTGTGAAATTAAGGCTCTAGGGTTATTCTCCACATAACTACAGTGTGCAAAATAGTTTTTTTTTCTCCAGTTCTAATATTAGCTGATTGAAATAGATATCAGTCGTAGGTATCATTAGTATCTATTCACTTAAAAACCGTGAAATAAAAAACACATTATTTTAGGTAGGTACATAAATAACGGTTGTAAAAAGAAGCTTAACGAAACCGCAAGCAAGCTCATTGTGAATTTTTTGTAATGGAATATGATTCAGTATGTGCAGATGTGCCTCTCGCAATAGCTTGTCATATTTGGAATTGCATAATAAATATTAAGAACCTTACGGAGAATACAGGAGTTACTACAAACTTGTTGTTAAACTTGTTTTCGTGAAAAAAAGTAAATAAAAATAAAACTTTGACCTTCAATATAGGAGATCTTCAATATATCTCGGCATCGTTACGCTTCTTTTACATCCGTTATTTATGTATCTAAAATAATTTATATTATTTCAATTTTTGCGAGAACAGAAACCACTAAATAGACCTAAAACAAAAAAAAAAAGGTTTAAATAAATAAAACCAGTTAATACTAGTGATACCTATTTCAAAAAGCTAATACAAGTACTAGTGAAAAAAAAAAACTTTATTTCTCATACTGTAGTTAGATGGAGAATAACCCTAGAGCCTAGTTTCACAGTTAAAGATGATAACTGTAATGTTTATTGGCATAATAAAAAGCTATTACTATAATTAGATTACTGTTATTCTTTTATCTAAAACATACTGAAAACAGTATTTTTCAAACTCGTATAACAGCGCAGGGAATGGCCCTACAGATTTGGTCCCATAGTGAAAAGTGAAGAGAATAACATGTTCTAACGGAATATAACATATTTGTTGTTTGGCCGGCACTTTCATAATTTAGCCCAAAATGAATTTTCTCCTTTGAACAAGTACAGGCTTCTAGAACAAAGCGAGCTGAAAAAATTTAGCACCCGCCTTGGACAACTTAGATTATCTTTTGAGGGGCTTAAGGCTATTGGCTTGGCCTTTTTGGCATGGTTAATCCAGATCTGATTATTCAGCTGCATCCGGTAAGACTGGAAGCCAACCATAATACCCAACACAGTTGGAACAGACTAGGCAGAAGATGATACTCACGTGGTCGGTCGGCGCGCGCGTCGTGTCGCGGTCTGTCGTCTCGCTCCCTCTGCTCCAGACGGTATCGCTCCCTCTCCCTCTCGTTGTCCTCTCGTCCTGAATGCTTGATGTTGACGTCGGCGCCGCCTCGTCGGGTTCCGCCGAGCCCTCCGCCTGAGAATTTATGACAATTAAATACAAGTTTCAAAGTGTACACAAACATTTTCTCTCCTAAATACAGATTACTCAGTGATCTATCTAGGAGAGCAGCGATTCATCCAACAATTAATTGTACCTACACCATGTAATTAATAATTAGAGATGCGCCGAATAGTGGTTTCACCGAATACTGAATTAATATTCGGATAAGTTCTAACCGAACTGAATAAACTGCCGGATAATTCAGTTCCCCGTTCTCGCGTACGGAGTGTCTGTTACCTCGCCTCCCGCTACCCGCTGCACCCCGCCACTGTCATTACGTATAAAAACACAATACGGGTGCTAGATTTTAGTGCAGTTCTTGACTATTTGATTAAAATTTTGGTGTTTTGGGTGTTTTGAAAGATGATAAGTCGACGGAAAAAGTCGCGTGTGTGGGAGATCTTCAAAGATATCGAGAATGATACTAAAAAAAACTTTTCACTTTGTTTTTATTATTTGTTGTATAGCGGCAATAGAAATACACAATCTGTGATTTTTTTAACTGGCTACCTATTACGGTTTATGAGATACAGCCTGCTGACAGACAGACGGACAGCGGAGGCTTAGTCATAGGGTTCCGTTTGGCACCCATCGGGTACGGAACCCTAGAAATCATTATCTTTTGTTGAATACCTGCTAGAGACAAACACTCTATTTATTTTTACACAATCATGGTGTTGCAATCATATTTAATATTATTGTTAATTATAAGGAACCGTTCCCACTGCAGTCTGCTGTATTATACAGTTCGATTTGCAATTTTTTCAACTGTGTTTCGTGACACAGTGGAAACACTTAGAGAATATCAAATGGTGCCGAAAGGGGTATGAATTTATCTGATGAGATGTTATTACCAGTGATCGGAGTAGGTAGATTGATTTTTAACCGACTTCCAAAAGGAGGAGGTTCTCAATTCGAATGTATGTTTTTTTTTTTCTTTTTTTTTGTATGTTTGTTACGCGATTACTCCGCCAATTATGAATTGATTTTGATGATTCTTTTTTTGTTTAGTAGATCATACTTCAGAGGTGGTCCCATATAAATTTTATTAACTTTGCTTGGGTAGTTTTTGAGTTAGCTTCAATAATACGTATTATTTCCCACTTAGTATGTGGATGATATGATAACTTCCTGTCACTGTTATTTACATAGCAGGTAGTGGTATTCGAATTTGTTTGGGGTAGGTACCACAACTAAAAAGTGAAAAATAAAACAACCGACTTCAAAAAAAAACACTACAAAGTGAAAAATAACTTTAATTTCGGAAGTCGGTGACAAAGAACGAAAATTCAAAACCAAAGACACCGACTTCCGAAATTAACGTTATTTTTCACTTTGTAGTGTTTTTTTTTTAAGTCGTTTGTTTTTTTTTTGGAAAAAGTTTTTACGTACTCGCATCATGAATAGTCATAGAAATCATAACATGGATAAGCCTTTTTTCCGGGATTTCATTTTGGTACTTACGGAATTGAATTAAATATTGTAAAACTAAGGATTTTTAAACTACTACATTAGAAATTTCAACCGTGCGTCAGTAGGATAGCGGAGAGGTAAGTCCCATCTTTCATCGCACGCACCACAGTAACTATTATTAATAGAATACCACTTTACGTTTGCTACTTTTTACTCAAGTTTAGCCATACCATAGTTTTTTTTTACTATAGAAGGCCGATCACCTATATACTATTAAAAATACAACATTTGAAATTCCTTAAAAAAAAATCTTAATAATTTCAAGATCCCGGAATCCCGGAGGCATATCCATACTAATATATACGTGCCAGTTCATTGACCCCAAATCAATCTACCTACTCCGATCACCAGTTATTACAGATGTCCCCAGACGGCGCGCGGCGGCGGTGACTTTAACTTTAGACGGTCCGTAGACTTGTTAGACCAGGGTAGATAATTTTTGAAACCAAAAAAAATAACAGTAGGATAAAACCCATTGGAAAAGGAAGAGAATATAACAAAAATGAAAGGAAAAATAATTTACGGGCGATCTGAGGTCGGAGAGTGGATGGGGGTGCGTTTTTAAGGGTAAAAAACGGTTTATCTCGATTTCCGGCAAAACTACAAGTCCTATGGAAAAAAGTTAAATGGCAAAGTTGTAGGTAATAAAAAGATTTACAACTTTTGTGTTGACAATTTTTTCACATAACCTCAAAATTTATGTGAAAAATTCAAATAACCAAGTTTTTGGTTTTTTATTTTTATCTTTTTTAAACATTTATTTTTTTCTACGAAATTTGGTGAAAACTTACCACACTTTCAAATCAAATCTCAAATTCTTTATTGCGTACCATAATGTATATAGTTGGTAGAGAAATAATTATATTAGTCACAATTATGGACCCTGTCGGGCACAGCATAGATCAAGTAGGAGAGAGGAGGAAGAGCACTGCTCGTTTAATGTAACAATTGTATTATTAGTTAAGTAGTTAGTAAGTTATATATTTAGTAATACAGAATTCGATTTACGAATTAATATTATTATTTTATAAATTATATAGGTACGTTTATTTATTTATTAATACAGAATTCAATTTACGAATTAATATTTTAATATGATTATTTTATAAATTATATACGTTTATTTATTAGTAACATTATAATAACCATTTATTTTTTAAATTATTCATTATTGTTTGTTTACTTATTATTGTTTATTACGTAATTAATATTTATTATCCCTAAGTTAAGTTATTTATTGAAAGATTATTTATTTTTTAAATTATATATTTTTCGTAATAAGAGTAGGTAAGCGTATCTTTAATAGTGAGTATTTGTAGATAAAAATGGATAGTATGAAGTTACCTATAATTTATCATTTAAGTATTCACTTATACTATAGTAGGATTTGTTTACAAGGAAAAGCTTCAATTTATTGATAAAGATGTTATATTTATTTAAATTCTTTATTATTTCGGGCAACTTATTATAAATTTTTATAGACATTACAAAGGTACTATTGGAGTGCATTTTTAGTCGCGATTTTGGTAAGTTTAGTCTATTTTTGTGTCTTAAAATAATTTTCGTTTGTATGTCCTCTCTTTTTGTAAAGAATTCTGGGTACTTACGCACGAACTTACAGACTTCAAAAATATAGAGACAGGGTAGGGATAAAATATTTAATTCCTGAAAATAGGGTTTACAGCTATCGGTGACTTCACTATTTACTAAGATTCTAATTAGTTTTTTTTGAAGGGTAAATAGCGTGGGCGCGTCAGTGCTGTTGCCCCATAAGATGACACCGTATTTGAGCCATGCGTAGGCGTACGCGTAGTATGTTACTAGTGCAGTTTTAAAGTCTGTGGTTTTTTTGATCTCGCGGAGGGCGTATGAAAATTTAGATATTTTTGCTTACTTTCTGAATGTGTGACTTCCAATTTATATGTGTATCAATGTTTAGGCCTAATAGTGTGAATTTATCAACTACTTCTAATTTATTATTTTGAAAGCTAAAGTTTATATTTATTGGTGTTTTTTGGCAAGGGTGGAATGAAATTATTTTAGTTTTATTGAAGTTAATTTCTAGGTTGTGTTCAGTCATCCAATTTGTTGTAGAATCTAGTATGGAATTTAATTTATCATTTAGATTGATGTTGTTTTCGCATGAAGTAAGTATAGATATGTCATCCGCAAATAGGACACATGGCTCATTAATGTTATTAGGAAGGTCGTTTACGTAAACAAGAAATAAGAAACACCCTATTACGCTTCCTTGTGGGATTGAGGCGGTTATTTGTTTACTGTCGAAGGTAAACAAAAGTGTTGGGTATACTTATTAGTCTACTATGTTATTTTGAATGGTTTTTGCTACTCGAATAGATTAGGCTCGAGTTCGCAACAAGTCCATCGTCATCCTGAGGATGCCTCGTTGAGAGGTAGAACACGTGTCGATTTATTTCAGGAGTTTTTTATGGCTCTTTAGAAATAGCTAAGCGGAACAGGTTACTAAACATATCCACGTCTATTGTAATTTTTAAACAAAAAAATAACAAGACTTCCAAAAACAATACGAGTGGCCTTACAGTAGTCGCATATGATGTGTAACATCTGACATCTCACCTTAGTAATAAACAACATTAAAGGGGCGGGGCCTCGTTTCTGACGGCCAACTCTAGCACCGCGCGCGCTCATTGGTCAAATCAAATAGCGCGCGCTTCCCCGGCTTCCTGTTACGCGCTTCCCCGGCTTCCTGTTACACACTTCCGTCCCTTTTCACGAAATCACTCGCATAGATTAGATTATTTCGTGTTTTTAGAGATTGAAATAATAAAATTAGAAAAAAATAGGTTTGCTCACCCAATCTCCTCGGCAGCCACCCCTTGACGGTGCGAGCTCGTTCAACGTCGACGAGCACTCGCTTGCCGTCGATCTTCTTGCCGTCCGCGTGTTTGTACGCAGCTGTAAGTGAGCGTCGGTTGAGGGTGCGGCCGTAAGTGACAGAGCCACGCGGTCGGATACGGTTGCACCTTTTTGTTATACTTTCTGGTTTTTTTTTTGGGTATTTTTTTAAATATATTGCTTATTGTCTATGGCCAGTGAATTTGTTTTATTTAACCGGTTTTTGATCAAAATCTCTTGATTGATTTTGAAACAAATCTTGCATCATAGAATAATTAATAAGTGACAAAATCTTGTATCCTTTATTGAGACATTAGTTTTTAATTCATCATTAATTAATTTAAGTTGTATTAAATTACTAATGATTTGTATTTTTTACTTTATTTTTTTACAATTTTCGACTACTACTGAATTACTTTTTGAACAACTTCGATTATTTCCGTTTCAGAAAAAATATAAATACCTATTTAATTCAGAAACATCCCAAAAAGGTGACAACTGCATTTTTTATATTACAAACCACGTGAATCTGTCTCTGGGCCTGCGTTCTCTTTTATGCAAATCCAAAACGTTGCTTCTTAACAATTTCAAATACAAGTTGTAAAAACATAAACAAAAAAATCGAATTCGAAATTTTGTAAAAATAATCGGTCATTATCAACGTTGACCATTAAGGATGTGCACAAAAGAGATTTAATTAGTTTAAATGGACTGTTAAAGTATGGTTTTATTACCTATGTCATGAGGGGTGGTGTTTGTCCAGGTTAAGACCATCGCAACTTGCGATATTTTATTGTTTGTGTCCAAATAAAGTACAATTTATGTCAATTTTATAACTTTTATACAAGATGTAAAATTACCCTTCACGAAGCTGAGGCAGTGTGCAATGTAGCGCAAATCTTTGTCTTTCAATATCTTCGTAACCAGCAGGTTCCCAGGTGTGGTCCAGTAGAAAAAAATTATCATAATAACGGGAAGAACAAGTGACTCTCGGCTTCGTTAAGGGTATTTTTGCACACTTATTTTTTTAAGCTTTTTTTAGACACGAATACAATAACGCTGTGTCGTGTTATAAATAATACAACCTGTAAAAGATATTCACTTTTCCGCGTTTTGACCAGTCCACAGTAGACCGATACCGTCCAAGAGATACCAACTTTGACCGGACATTCACAAAAAATGGCCGGTCAAAGTGCATAAACATTAATAATAATAAAAAGGTGTTGTATACCTACTGTTTGTATACCTACCGACCAAGCCGAGTGACCAATATTATTGAAAAACTCTAGAATATCAAAAATCATACCCACCATTCTTATACCTACCGTTTGAAAATTTACCACTTTTTTTTACTTACGAAACCCCCGCTTTATATCCGTTTTAGGGCGAACGTACACGTTACCTGGTGCGCATTACTTACGTTATCCGTGCGCAAAAACATTATAAAACTAAACACTTAAATCTCAATTAAAAACTACATTCTTTCCACGGCCATTCAAAAATTAAAAACAGAACTAAAAACATCGACAACTACGATTGGGCGAATTATTTTTTTTAGAAAAAGTTTGCGACTCGGCCAATTCTCGCCCGTCACCACAATGACCCATCCGTGTACACAATGGGCCACTGTTGCCTATTATTTTTTGTATGTATGTTGGCATCTTACCACATACAAACCTATGGCAGTTAGCTCGAATTGTAGGTCTACGGCAAGTCTGGTCCGGAAAGAAAAATTACTCGTTAATCATGTACAAAAAGTTTTATGTATACCGCAAGTGTGGACGCGCCTTTATAACGTACATTCTCGGAGGAGACAGCTGACGTGGCAGGAAGACAAGTGAGTGACCTTTGCCTTAGCTTTAAAAATATAATTTGATTTTGACAGGTGTCTATGCCTGACATTTTATAAAAGTTTATAATTGAAAAAAAAAAGATGTCATTTATTTTGTTTTGTAATTTGTGCACCTTGGTCATAAAAGTAGGCTTGTAGGCTAAAAATTGAGGATATTTTAAGTTAAAATAATCACTTTAAAATACTAAAGTCTAGCTTGGTCTGGCAGTTACAAGAATTTGCCTTTTAATGTTAAAATTACAGAAAATCTTATAACAAAAAAAATACTAGTCGATTCATTCTTCAAAATCGCTGAAAATAAAGTGTATTTTATACAAAAATATAGCATCATTGACAATATTCAACAATACATAAGCTTCTTCTCACCGAGAAGACGCCTGCGTTCCAGCAGTGGGAACAATTATTCTATGCTATGCTTAAAAAATGTTTAAAAGCCAAAATTTAAAAAAACTCGAGACAATCTCCTCCGAGAATGTCTCATATCTCTGCGCGAATATCGAATTATTGCGCAGAGTATCACCATTATAACTTGAAAACTTTTTTGGTAGATTTTTTTTTCTACCATTATTCGACTTAGTAGTTTTTTTTTTTAATATAAAAATTGTAATTTTCAATGTGTTGTTATAATGGTGATAGAAAAAAATATAATTATGAACAGACTGACGTGTTGGTAGCGTGGTTTCATTTGTGGCGATCATACTGGGTTTTTATCAAGCTCATTATTTTACCTACATGCATTTTATAGTAAATTCTTGGCTTTAACAAATCCAACAGTACCTTTGGCAATCTTAATAAATGTATACTTTAAATTACGCAATTTTTTATAGTACTGATTCTGCATTGTTTTCAAATCTGCATAGCAATGTTAACTTCTACAACATTTACCCTTTTTTTTTTTTTTTTTTTTTTTGGGTGGGAAATTATCAAATAACTTCTCCCGCTCTGGGCGGAGCGGGAGGGCGTGTCAGACTCTTACTGACTAAAACCCACCCGTGTTCCTTCAGTTGCCGTGTTGCCAGGGGGCCACGATTTCCCTATCGGTTTTCTTCGAACCCCCGGCAGGCATTGGCCCTAGCGGACCCCGTCAATTCTGCTGACATCTCTTTGAGGCGCGCGTGGAACACAACGCGCCGTCGACCCGGGCTTGGTCCTTATCGGACGGCGAGCTACCCATTGCTCACCGTCCGCAAGCCCGCGCCTACGGTGGCCGGAAATCCTCTCGTGACTCCCGACGCCCAGGGCGTCTCCTGCTGCGGCGGTTAGGGGCGCGAGGGCGCGAAATTTGCCTTTCCCTCACGCGCTCCGTCTCCTCCTTCGCGAACAACATTTACCCTGCGGTACTTTATCCTTTACCCTAATTCACTTTAGCCCTTAACCTTGCCTACTTTACTCTTTACCCTTCGTTAATTAGCCCCACTTTAACCCTTACCCTTGCATACCTTAGTTGTTAACCTACTTTACCCTTACCCTAGATTCGACCGTACAACCCCCACACTACCAACATCGTCGCCTGCGCGCGTTACCAATCTCAGCAACACTTACAATGCATGTCGCGTTCATGTTCATACTCGATGAAAGCGTAGCCGCGCGGTTTGTTGCTGTCCTTGTTAAATATCATGCATATCTGTGGGAGAGAGAGAGAGAGATGGCGATGTTAGCGATTGTTCAAACAGATTTTAAACTACTGAGTAAGCTTGCGTTACCTCGAAAAGCGGTGTTACTAGTGATTAACTGTTCATTTATTTTACCTCGATGATCCTAGTTTATCATTTATAACTTCCAATTACAGCTTTATGTAAGCGGGCACGCCCTTTATGCCTGGAGGCTTTTATTTAGATATTTAGTTCTGTTTACGTTTAGTTATTTTTTTTTTAATTCTGCTTGAGTATAGTTCTCGATGTTTTTGGTTGGTATATTGGCGTGTGCTAGCTGACATAAGGCCAATACAATAATTTATCATTTAAACTATGTTTTGTGTTGCATAATATAAGTTATTTTGCATACTATTGTATAGAATAATTTTTCTAACTTGAACAGACAGCTGTGCTGCTGGGGAGTTTGTTGCGCCACTTCTTCTTCCCAGCTAAAGGCACTAGGAAGTGGTGAAGGGCGGGCGTTTTGGGGGACTGTCTTATGTAATTTTGACGTTCGAAAAGTGCTGATTCTCAGCCTAGTTTGAATAAATGACATTTGAATTTTGTTTTTTTTTTTAATTTTGATGTCCCAAAATAAATGACGGTAGTCATGACAATTCGCCCTTTCCACCGATGTTTTAATATTACAATGTCATAAAAAACTCTATATGGACAGCCGTCATAACAATATGATGGCACAGCTTTCTAATGTTGGGTCTGGTAGGCGTGCTCGTTTGAGACTCTTAAGGTGGTTTGACACCGGCGAGGCGAGGCGTGGATGGGATGGGCGAGAATTGAAATTTGTGTGGCAAAATTTCTATCCACGCCCTGCCCATCTTTGTTGTAAAATGTCTAGATGCGCGAGGATGTGCGAGGCGAGAATTGAAATATTCGTTAGTACAATATTGAACTTTATTGCTGTAAGAATAGAATATTTATTTACATTGTAAAACGGATATACAAATCTCGCACCGGCCATCGAGGACCCGACCCGCACGGTTTCTCTAGGTCAAGCGCTGACGCGCGATGTCTCCTCGCTCCGACCATCGCGAGCCGGCGCTAGATAGCGATGGCCGGCGCGTGACATCGCGAGCCGGCGCGAGGCAGCGCTGGACATCGCTAGACGCGCAGTATAGCGATGGAAATATTTCGGTGTAAAAGGGTACAAATGTGATTTCAATTCTCGCCCATCCCATCCACGCCTCGTCTCGCCGTTATAAAACCACCTTTAAACGGTAGCTTGCGAAATTCAAATTTTCTTACGTTTTTTTGCAATTTACAGGTCAGTGTCAGGTTGTATCTTGATCAAAATATGATTCGTGATCATAACAAATATGTCTTTAAAAAATTATAATCATAAAAACCATCAATACAACTCTCTAAGTTCATATTATGCTATTGAATTAAAAACTTTTTACAAAAAAAAACAACCGACTTCCAAAAAAAACACTACAAAGTAAAAAATAACTTTAATTTCGGAAGTCGGTGGCAAAAAACGAAAATACAAAACACAAGACACCGACTTCCGAAATTAAAGTTATTTTTCGCTTTGTAGTGTTTTTTTTTTTTTTTTTTTCACTTTTTTCATTTTTTAGTTGTGGTGCCTACCCCACACACATTCAAATACCACTACCTGCTACCAGTGACAGAAACTTAACATATCATCTACATACTAAGTGGGAAAAAAATACGTATTTTGTAGCTAACTCAAAAACTATCAAAGCAAAGTTAATAAAATTTATATGGGACCAATTCGAGAGCACACCCTTTCAAACAAAAAAATAATTTTCAAAATCGGTC
The DNA here is from genome assembly GCA_963680765.1 of Agrochola lychnidis. Classification (NCBI taxonomy): domain Eukaryota; kingdom Metazoa; phylum Arthropoda; class Insecta; order Lepidoptera; family Noctuidae; genus Agrochola; species Agrochola lychnidis. The sequence continues at coordinate 16,791,466 of OY796875.1, forward strand.
CACAGTTGACGGAGAAATCGGTGGACATACATAAAAAAAAAAAACAAACATACGCGACGAAAATATAACCTCCTCCTTTTTGGAAGTCGGTTAAAAAATGCTTGTAAATATGTGAGCACCATGCACATAATTATTTTTTCTGTCATTGCTTCATTTTTAATTCTTTTTACCTATTGTTGTATAGTAATCTTATTCCGGGTGCATCGTCTTCACATAATTATATTTAATGTATACAAAATACAAGACATTTTAAAAGAGTAACGGTGGAGTTTCTTGCCCATTCTTCTCCATAAGAAAACTACCTTTTGGAAGGGGCGACTAGAATCAATTAAATTGTTTGTAAATTTTGATGTTCAAAAGTGCCTTTTATGTGCCTAATTGAAATAAATGATTTGACTTTGAATGAGTAATTCATGAAAATCCTAACTTGAGGAGTTGTATTGCTATTGACGGGGTCCGCTAGGGCCGATGCCTGCCGGGGTTGCGAAGGATACCGTAAGGGAGATCGTGGCCCCCGGCAACATGGCAATTGAAGGAACACGGGTGGGTTTTAGTCAGTAAGAGTCTGACACGCCCTCCCGCTCCACCCAGAGCGGGAGAAGTTATTTGATAATTTCCCACCCAAAAAAAAGGAGTTGTATTGCTGATTCTAATGATTATAATTTTGTAAAGCCATATTTGTTACGGTCACGAATCTTATTTTTTAACCGATTTCAAAAAAAATATAGCACTCTTCTTCATTTTCAAACTTACAGCAGCACTCAGACAAACCAATATTCTCTACAACGAGGTGCCGTGGACCGGTGTACATACAAATAAAAACAACTTACTTTTTTAATCGTCCCGTACCCTTCGAACTCTCTCCTTAACTTAGATTCAGATGTGTCGTAATTCTGTGGACAAGGAATATTACAGATTTAAGAAGACTTTTATTTATTTATTTATTTAAGGAAAAACAAACAGTAGCACAATAAAAAAACAGTCACAATATCTTAAATATAACATTTTGAACAATTATGCTACCCACTACGTTTTCCACAGATTACAATAGGAAGTATTTAAAGACTAGCTAGTAACACAGATACAAAAGCTATACAAACGGCTTTATCCTGGAACTCATATATGGATTTTTTAATTTATAAAAGAAACAAAAAAAATAAAATAAAAATTAAAAGCAAGTTTGTGTGCGCAAAGCATTGTATAATGACGCAATGCTTGATATTAGATCAAACATTACGTCATTATATGATACTTTGCTGATCCTTTAGGGTTGCTTGGATTTGCTTCTTAAACGCATTTTTACCAAGAAAAAGAATGTCGATTGAATTAAACTCATTGTTATATGTCTCAATCTCAACTAAACGATGAAGTGGTGAACGCGAGCCAGCGTTGGATTTACAAAAGCGAGTAGCAAATAGACGTCGAGAGCGTACCTCTCGTACATGAACTGTTCGAGGAACCAAGTAACATAGACTCCCAACTAAGTCCGGACAGTCAAAATGATTGCGGCAAACATGACTTCAAATGACGGTAAGACGAACATCTTTAAAATTCATTACTAAATACTATACAGCATACATAGTACAAAGCAGTGGCTGGCATTGTTCCTTAACATATATGTCGGATCCGGTCATTAGTACGGACACACGAATCGCAAGCGCGCCGCTCGCGACATGAAGTGATCTACCCACACCTAAAGCGCGCGCTTCTACAGAGTTGTGATGTTTTAAGGCCACGACGAGGAGGGATTCAGCCTCGGATCGCATCGGAGTCAAGACGTCGCGGAACTGTTCTCGATTCGTGGTGCTCAGTTCTTGTGTAGTTGTAATTTGTGATTTTAATTAACGCCGTCGCACCCAGTGTGTGTATAATTTAGCTAGTGTGATTAATTTGATAGTAAATTATAATGTGATCTGAACTGCAAACTGTTTTTCTATTGCGCATTAATCAACACTACCCACACTACGCCCACAGTAGTTAAAATATCGCTGATAATAACGAAAGAATCACATACCCGTCTCCGACATACAGTGTGAGTCTTTATAATCTGCACATACTGAATCGAGGGAATCTTTGCTTAATTATATCGACGGAAAAAATGATAAAAAAATTCTAAATATTTTATTGAAATTTTTAATGGATTTTTTATTTATTTTTTCGCTTCTGTGACTCCAGTGTATACAAAACGGTGTAACTTTTTAACTCGATGTTTTATCACGATGAAACAAACTCCATAATGATTGGAAGTAATTAGGTGTCCGCATTAAATGAAAATTGTGTAAAAAACTGCCACCAATTAAAAATTAACACGTTTTTTCCGCAAAAATCTGATTTTTTTTCATCAATTTTTGCAATAATCGTAAAATTTCTCAATAAGATGCCCCGATTACCTTCATTTTTTATTACTTTAAATTATTCTTCATCGTATTAGCTATCCAATAGTAAAAATTGCAAGGGTTTAACTCAATCCCATCATTTCTTATCAACAGCCAAAGAAAGGCCTAGAGCACGGCTACGCACTAATTGTTTAGCAGGTAGACGTCCTTTTTTGTTGAGAATGTGCGCGGGTCGGGGTGCGGGGAGGTAGGGCCAGCTGAAGGGACCAGAAGGGATGACAGACAGGCAGTCGCTCCGAATTATTCGCCGCTGCTACATGTGTTTCGTTACTTTCATTCACTGCTACCTGAGTTTCGTGACTTTCGTTCGCTGCTACGTGATGCCGCGCTTAAGTGAATTCTCCCCGGCACACATTGCCGACATTCATTTTTACTATGGGATGGGACGAGGAAGTGCCAGAGCTGCGCGCGCAGCTTACATAGCTGCGTTTCCTAACAGGCAACCAGTGCCATCTGCCCGCAACTTCCAGGAAGTTCACAGAAGATTGTCGATCACTGGACTTGAATCAAGTAGAGATCGTCGCGAGCCGCCTCAAATAATTATTGATGTGGTTCTGGAACAAGCAGTACTGAGCGATTTGTTTGCTGATCCATCCATAAGTACTAGACGACTGGCTCTTCGTCACGGAATATCACAAAAATCAGCGTGGCGTATTTTAAAGAAAGAAGGATTGCACCCTTACCACTACCAAAGAGTGCAACATCTACATGAAGACGTAGATTGGCGTCCAAGGTGTGTGATGTCCACCTGGATTCAAAGAAATACCAGAGCAAACCCAAACTTTCCGAAAACCATACTATGGATGGACGAATCAACATTTACCAGAGATGGTATTACTAACTGTAGAAATTTACACAGATGGTGCCCTGGAGGTCAAAACCCGAAATTGAAACGTTCATCGACTTTTGAAGTAAGATTTTCAATAAATGTTTGGGCTGGTCTTATCGATAACATGTTGATTGGACCAGTCATACTGCCGAGAACTTTGAACAGTGAAAGATTTTTAAGTTTGTTGACTGACGATCTACCTGAGTTATTGGAAGATGTACCACTGTCTTTGCGTCGAAGGATGTTTCTGCAGATGGACGGATGCCCTGCCCATTATGCCACAAATGTGAGATCATTTTTAAACGAAAATTATCGTGATAAATGGATTGGACGACTAGGACCTGTAGGGTGGCCTGCGCGTTCACCCGATTTAACGCCCCTTGATTACTTCCTGTGGGGGACCATGAAGCAACGCGTCTACAGTACTCCCATCAACAGTGAGGTCGATTTGCGTGATCGCATAATTAACTGTGCAAATGATATTCGCAATGATCCCGAAATGATAAGGAGAGCGACACAACAAATTTTAGTTCGCGCGGCTTTGTGCCTACAACAACGAGGTGGACATTTTGAGAACCTAATGCATTAAATTTTCTTTAAAATAATAAATGTTTTAGTTGAACTCTTTTTCATTCATTGAACCCAAATAAATCATCCTTAAGAGAACAAAAATAGCGCGTTCGAAGTGCCATCTTTAACACTTGATAGAAAGTGTTTTGTCTGAGCTAAAAGCATACAATTTTTATTATTAGGTAGCTAATACGATGAGGAATAATTTAAAGTAATAAAAAATGAAGGTAATCGGGGCATCTTATTGAGAAATTTTACGATTATTGCAAAAATTGATGAAAAAAAATCAGATTTTTGAGGGAAAAACGTGTTTATTTTTAATTGGTGGCAGTTCTTTTACACAATTTTCATTTAATGCGGACACCTAATTACTTCCAATCATTATGGAGTTTGTTTCATCGTGATAAAACATCGAGTTAAAAAGTTACACCGCTTTGTATACACTGGAGTCACAGAAACGAAAAAATAAATAAAAAATCCATTAAAAATGTCAATAAAATATTTAGAATTTTTTTATCATTTTTTCCGTCGATAAAATTAAGCAAAGATTCCCTCGATTCAGTATGTGCAGATTATAAAGACTCACACTGTATACATCATGTTCGTTTTGATATCCCATAACTCTAGGGTACTTTTTTTTTCATTTTTCATACAAAATAATTCGACAAAGTCACGATTAGTCACGTTAAACACCCCTACGTGAAATATAAAAGAAATAAAATATTTAATTCAGACTATTTTCGGACATAAAAAGAAAAAATATGACAGATTAAATAATATGAATGACTGATTTGAATGAAAAATTTTTACTCGTACTTATCAATGAAACTTAGATACACCGAGTCGTGTTATGTTATCTTCGAAACTGTATATTTTTGGTACACTTTTTCTAAGAATTTTAGTATAATTTTAACTTATAGTTATTGGACATTAAAAGGAACACGTTGTGTACAGTTACGGTGTTTTTAACAGACACCACAATGCATAATTAACCTGGTGTTCCCACTGCTGGGACAAAGACCTGTGAGAAGAAGCTTATGTATTGTTGAATATTGTCAATAATGCTATTTTTTTGTATGAAATACAGTTTATTTTCAGCGTTTTTGAAGAATGAGCAAACTAGCATTTTTATTTTAGGATTTGGAGAAAGTCGGCCGTAATCCCCACGTGGGTGGGCCCAGTGCGGGCTGGTGGATGCCTGTACATCTTCGAATTTTTGGTTCTAGGACATGCCAGGCTTCCTCACGATGTTTTCCTTTACCGTTTTATAAGCAGTGCTGATGAAATATAAATTAAAATAAAAACAGTGATATGCCTGGTTGGGCCCTCGACTCACAACCCACCCACGAACGCTATTTACGAAGCCGGAATTTTTTGTCGGTTTAAAAAAAAAATCTGAAGTGGGGTCCAGAATTATGTAATGAATCCACGGTAACAGGTTGCGCGTCGATGTCCCCGCCACCCTGTAGGTGTATATACTTACAATCCTAGCCACAAACAGTGTCTTGAAGGGGTCCATGGTAGCCCTCGCGTTGGTCGTGGGGTCCCACAGCGCTATCTCCTGCTCCAACTTGTATGCAGTCTGTTCCGCTCTCTCTCTGCGTCTCCTCTCCATGCGTTCCTCTCTCGTCTCCACTCGCGTTGGAGGTGGAGTTTCTGAGGGATGCTGAGGAAAAATGTTGGATTGTTGTTTAATAATAATAATAAGCCACCATAAGAACCTCGTGAAAGCTGAAAGTTATGCATCTTAACCTAGCTCACGAGGTTGTCAACATGTGGGATGTGGATACAGCAGTCAAAATACCGATAGTCGTGACGGCCAATGGCATAATAGCCAAGAGCCTCGACCAACACCTGAGGAGGCTTTCGTTAGGCAGCAGGATCAAGGGCTTGATCCAGAAAGCGGTACTACTGGACACGGCGCGTATCTTCAGAAGGTTCCTTTCTCAAGAGCCCTGACCACTGGTAGCTTGGACCCTGTTCCCGATACCGGCGGGATACTATTTTTTAACCGACTTAAAAAAAGGAGGAGGTTCTCAGTTCGACTGTATTTTTTTATTAAGCTATTGCATAGCTTTTTTCGCAGGCTTTTATTAACTTTGCTTGGATAGTTTTTGAGTTAGGTTCAATAATACGTATTTTTTTCCTACTTAGTATATGGATGGTATCTTAAGTTCCTGTCACTGGTAGCAGGTAGTGGTATTCGAATGTGTGTGGGGTAGGTACTACAACTAAAAAGTCTAAGTCTAACGGTATGGCAGCGCAGAAAGTACAAACAAACATTGATTTTTATTTATTAGACGAAGAATTTCAATTTCATTTATAGACATACTCGTAATTTACATTTCGAACTATAAAAAATAAAATTTAAAAATATAAAAAAACTTTTTACAAAAAAAAACAACCGACTTCCAAAAAAAACACTACAAAGTAAAAAATTACTTAAAATTTCCGAAGTCAGTGGCAAAAAACGAAAAAACAAAACCCAAGACACCGACTTCCGAAATTAAAGTTATTTTTTACTTTGTAGTGTTTTTTTTTGGAAGTCGGTTGTTTTTATTTTTTTGTAAAAAGTTTTTTTTATATTTTTAAATATTATTTTTTATAGTTTGAAATGTAAATTATATTTCTATAAATGAAATTGAAATTCTTCGTCTAATAAATAAAAATCAATGTTTGTTTGTACAGACGCCAGCACATCAAGCTACCCGAAACTGTCAAATTTTCTCAATCAACTTTGAACCTTAGACATCAGCGATAAAGTTGAAAATCTATAAAATAAATTTGACAGATTGTAGTAGCTTGATGTGCTGGCGTCTGTACTTTATGCGCTGCCATAAAGTTAACCCGATTGCGATAAAACTTTGTTAACTTATTGCTAGCACTTGCGCGAAGGTTACAGGCATTAAAAAAAATACTCGGAATTATAAAGCGAAAGTGAGTTTGTTTGTTTGTTACGCTTTCGGCTGAATGGATTTGGCACATGGGTATCACATGACTCGGGTTAGGACTTTTTAATACTTTTTATCCCGATAGTATGTTCCCTTGGTAATCCATTCTTACATAAAACAAAGTCCCCCGCCGCGTCTGTCTGTCTGAATGCGATAAACTAAAAAACTAGCAAACGGATTTTCAAACGGTTTTCACCAATGGATAGACTGATTCATGAGGAAGATTTTAGTTTATAATTCATTACGGCTTTGTGTAAATTAGCTGAAATATGACGATTATTGTTGAAGGTGTCGGAAAAAATCATGCCGACTGGGATCTTTACTGGCATATGCCGCGTAAGCCGTGAGAGATAAATAGAATGTATGTTCTACAGGATTGTATATCTTAAAAAGTCCGCGATGGCATTACCTCTATCTTCCACAATAACCATTTTTATTTTTCAGAATGTGTAGTCAAGGTGAAATATGACATAGCATAATTATGCATAATCAGCCTATGATGTTCCCACTGCTGGGACACAGGCCTCATCTTTCTGAGAGGGCGTGGGCCGTAATCCACCACATAGGCCCAGTGCGGGTTGGTAGATGTCACATGTCTTCGAATTTTTCTAGGACATGCCGGTTTCCTCACGATGTTTTCCTTCAGTTTCGAGAGCAGTGGTGATGAAATAATTTACATAAAGTGCCTGCTTAGGTTCGAACCCACGACCTACTGGTCTCGTAAGTCGCGGCCGTTACTAGTGGGCCATCACTGCTCCTTCAATATTACATATAGCTACACACTGATCCAGTATTATGGAACACCCGCCAACCGGCACTGTGCCCACGTGGTGGTTTATAGCCCATTCCCTCTCACAGAGGAGGCCTGTGTCGCAGCAGTGGGAACATTATAGGCTGATTATGCTATGGAACACAAATTCTAGATAATCAAATGAATTCTTATCAATGTGTATTTTTTTTAAGGCTCACTGTATGTATTGCCTCTTCAGCTTATCAAGTTCAGTACAACACAAGGCACACCTAACCTTGCATCCAAACCCACTAAAACCCGACAGCGGTGGTAAAAAGGCTGAAGAGGAATCACCTTCTATAAGTGTGAGGCGCAGCACTGGCTGCTCCACCACAACGCCACTTGTCATGCAACAAATTCGCTTATGGTCTGACGACCGATTGCAAATTGAAATAGAAGGAAAAAGAAAGAAAAAAAATACTTTAAATGTCCCTACTAATATAATTACCTCGCCCACGCTTTTTAATGTTTATATGGATAGCCTGATTGGTGAGCTCAGTAGCACGCATGTAGGTTGTCATATTGATGGAGTCGCTGTCAATAAATGATAAATGATAAATGATTTTATTTCTGTAAGTAGGTTTGTACAAACACTTTTACACGTCAATCATATTTTAAAAACTAGATGAAGTCGGCGTTTCCTATCTGACTACTCCGAGAAGAAAGGCCGAAACAAACTCAGAGGTCACAGTCTCTTTTAAAGTCCAGACATAATCTTGGTCAGATCATGTGAAGGCCATGTGGATTGGTGTCTGAAGTGGTCTTTATAGGAAAGCACCACACAGATTGAGAGGGCCTGTCCAGTCAGTGCACGCATTTGTCAGTTATCGTGTAGCTCAACTCAGAATTTAAGGAGCTCAACGATTCGACGAACAATACCAAAAAAAGGACATTTGTGTAGGCCACATAAATTACTCAAACTGTCAGACCATGATTAAAACTAACTGAGAAAAAATTAAAAACAAAACAAAAGGAATGACCCATATAGTCTTCACATTCACAATAATTAAAATAATATAATACTTTAAAAGTAAATATTCACGTCATTGTATATGTATATAAAAATCATTAATGTCAATGTGTATATAAAAAAAAAAAAAAATCCGGAAATGATCTTGGTCAGAGCATTTCATTTGAGGACCATGTAGATTTGTGTCTGAAATGGTCTTTTGAGGAAAGAACCATACAGATTCAATACTCAATACTCAATACTCAATTCTTTATTGCATTCCATATGTATTACATAGATGGTATAACAAGTAAAAGATCAATATGGACCCTGTCGGGCACAGCAAAATTAGGAGAGAGGAAGAGGGCTAAGCAGCAATTCAATATTATTATAAATTATTAGATGTGTTTAATTAATAATTGGGTGTATAATTATGTATATATTGTATATTATTAGGTTTGTGTATATAGGTATAGTATATTAGGGATTTTTTTTTTTTTTTTTAAGAAGCATAAGAATAATATAGGTAATTATTATTTAAATGCTTTGAAGTATTTTCATTAATATTAAATTATGTTATTATTTATGTATTCATATTTATATTTGATTTCCTATATTCCTTATTATATTATATTTCATAATGTTTGGTGTATGAGAGAAAGAATAATTTTATTTTGCAATCAATTTGTCATCTAAAAACTCCTTTACTGAGTAGTATGACTTGGATTCCAGAAATTGTTTCAATTTATTAATAAATATATTTGTTTTGCTTACTTCTCTAATGTCATTTGGCAATTTATTATACATTTTTATAGACATAACTAAAGGGCTGGTTGAGTGCATTTTGAGACGGGATTGAGGTATGTGTATTTTGTTTTTGTTGTGTCGAAAGGTGTATTTTGTTTGTGTTTGTTCGCAAGTGGTGTAAAAATCTGGATGTTTTCTGACAAATTTACATAATTCTAAGATATATAAACAGGGCAGTGTGAGTATTTTGTGTTTTCGGAAGTATGGTTTGCAGCTATCTGTTTGTTCTATGTTGGTTATTATTCGAATTAACTTCTTTTGTAAAATGAAAATGGTTTGTGAGTCTGTACTGTTACCCCACAGCATGACCCCATAGCTGAGCCATGCCTGGGCATATGCATAGTAAGTGACAAGTGCAGTTTGCAGGTTGGTAGTTTTTTTAATCTCGCGTAGGGCATATGAAAATTTGGATAGTTTTCCTCTTATTTTCTGTATATGGGATTTCCAATTTATGTGGGTATCTATAGACAAACCGAGGAGAGTAAATTCATTTACTTGTTCCAGTTTTGCATGATTAAAAATGAAATTTAGTTTTAATGGGGATTTTTGATGGGGATGAAAAGTAATTAATTTTGTTTTGGTGAAGTTAATTTCTAGATTATGGTTATCCATCCAGTTTACAGCTGTAGAAAGAAGGGAGTTTAATTTAGCGTTTATATTGTCATCGTTCTGGCATGAGGTGAGCAGAGAGATATCGTCCGCAAATAGAACACATGGTCCATTTATAATTTTTGGAAGATCGTTTATATATATAAGAAACAAAAGGCAGCCTGTCACACTCCCTTGAGGAATTGACGCGTTAACTGCTTTAATGTCGGATCTTGTTTTAATTATTTCACTTGTGGTGTTATCGAAATATTCAATTTCTACTAATTGTACCCTATCCTTTAAGTATGATGCAAACCATTCATGGGCTTTTCCGCGTATTCCTATCCCATGTAACTTGTCTAATAGTATTTTAAATTGCACCTTATCATAGGCTTTGGTCATATCGAGCAGCATACCTATGGCGTAGTTTTTATTATTAATAATAGCTAGAGCCTCTTGTACGTATTTGTAGACTGCTAACGTTGTAGACCTGTTTTTACGGAAACCGTTTTGGCAGTCGTCAAGTATTTTATATTTTTCACAAAAAGAGTATACACGGTCACACATAGCCTTCTCAAAGATTTTAGACGCAGTTGGTAAAAGCGCGATAGGGCGATAGTTATTAGGGTCAGTTTTAGAATTTTTCTTATGTATGGGTTTTATCAGAGCGGTTTTAAGTTGATTGGGAAAGGTTCCCTCTTCAAACGATTGGTTAATTAATTTATAAAAAGGTAGGGTTAGTTCGTCTGCACATTGCTTAAGAAGAAATGGGGGAAGTTCGTCTACTCCAGATTTGAGTGGACCTGTCCAGTCAGTGCACGCATTTGTCAGTAATCGTGCAGCTCAACTCAGAACTTAAAAGGAGCTCAACGATGCGACGAACAATACCAAAGAAAGGACATTTAGGTAGGCCGCATAAAGTACTCAAAACTGCCAGATTATCATTAAAAACTAACTGAGAAAAAATAAATAAATATATATACATGAACTACATAGTCCTCACATTCACAACAATTAAAATAATAATAATGTTATACTTAACAAAGTAAATATTCATGTCATTGTGTATATAATTTTAAAGTTTGCAAAAAAAAAACTAATTTCAAAAGTAAAAAATAAAAATAATAATTGGAGCAGCTCAATCCCAAGCCTTTTTGTCCTCAATGTAATCTTTAACGGTATAAAAAGCTTTCTGGCACAACTTACGTTTAATGAATGATTTGAATTTATTAAGGCTTAGATCTTGTACGTGGCTTGGAAGTTTATTATAAAAGCGTATACATTGACATCTGAACGATCCACCTATTTTTTTGAGCCTTGTTGTGGGTACAACAAATCTGTGTTTGTTCCTAGTATTTATGTTATGGATATCACTGTATTTTTTAAACAATTTTATATTTTTATGGGCATATAAAAGATTATCAAACATATACTGAGAAGGCACAGTCATTATATTAATCTCCTTAAATTTATCTCTGAGAGAGTGTCTCGGACTTAATTTATAAATTGATCGAACAGCTCTTTTCTGCAAAACAAAAATAGTCTGAATGTCGGCGGCATTTCCCCACAACAGAATACCGTACGACATTACACTATGAAAATAGCTAAAGTACACTAAACGGGCTGTCTCTATGTCAGTCAAATAACGAATTTTTCTAACAGCATATGCTGCGGAGCTAAGCTTTTTTGACAATTTATCTATATGTGGGCCCCACTGAAGCTTAGCATCCAAAGTTAAGCCCAAGAAAACTGTGCTATCATCAGGATTCAATTCTTCGCCCTTTATCAACACACTAGTTTTCACCTGCCTAACATGAGGTAAGGTAAACTTAATGCATTTGGTTTTTTTTTCATTAAGAAGTAAATTATTAACATTGAACCAGTGAACTACTTTTGAGATCGCGCTATTTACATCGTCAGTAACCAGCTGCTGACGTTTAAGTTTAAACAAAAGTGAAGTGTCATCCGCAAACAACACTACATCATGGTTATCCTTTATGAGGTAAGGCAAGTCATTAATATAAATAAGAAACAAGAAAGGACCAAGAATTGAGCCCTGAGGGACTCCCATTGTTACTAAAGATCCGGGAGATCTTTTCCCATTAACGTCAACGCTCTGAATCCTATTACTCAAGTATGAAATAAGAAGATTCAGAGCGCTGTTCCGGATCCCATAGTGGCGGAGTTTCCTGATTAACGTTTCATGAAGAACGCAATCAAATGCCTTGGACAAATCACAAAAGATGCCCAAAGCATCGCATTTATCTTCCCATGCATTATAAATATGACCTAAAAGTTCAACACCGGCATCAGTAGTTGAACGACCCCTTGTAAAACCGAACTGTTTGCTATGTAATAATTTATGTCTATTAAAAAATCTTTGCAATTGGTCTAAAATTAATTTCTCAAAAATTTTACTAAAAGTAGGTAGTACTGAAATAGGTCTATAATTTGTGGGGTCTGATGTACTACCTGATTTAAACAAAGGAATTATTTTACTATTTTTCATAAGGTCAGGAAACTCCCCACAGTCGATACAATTATTAAAGATAAGAGCTAAAGTAGGTGCTACAATGTCAATAATAGACTTGGCAACTTCTACAGAATTACCCCACAGATCTGCAGTCTTTTTTACATTTAAGGTGTGAAAGGTTTTAATTATGTCTCTACAGGTAATATGTTCAAAAGTAAATTCTGAATCGCAAACATTAACATTTTCCTTTAACAAAGACTCAGCAACAGAAGGTGAAGAGTTTAGGGATTTAGTAGTTGAAACGGGAATATCTGAAAAGAAATTTTCAAAGGCCGCGGCGACTTGTGAGTCTGATTTTATTATGTTGTCATTAATAGACAGGCTGTAGTCAGTATCTCGGTTATTAGACCTTCCCGTTTCACTATTAATAATATTCCAAGTCGTTTTAATTACATTACTACTATTTTTAATCTTCGAACTCAAATAACGCGACTTGGCCATACAACAAACTTTTTTAAATAATTTTGAATAATTTCTGACATATAAATTAAATTCAGCTGTGTTTACATAAGTCCTTTCATTGTACAACTCATAAAGCCGTGTTCTACTTTTATGAATACCAATGGTAGCCCAATCACTAAAAGATGCGTTACTATTAACCGAGATAGTCTTGGGAATAAAGGTGGAATTAAATTGCTTACAGTATATATTAAAGAAGTCATCATATAGGTTATTAGGATCAGCATGAATAGACAAAACTGGTAATTTATTAGTGAGTTTAACTTTAAAAGTTTCCAAGCGACTTGCAGTTTTGGGGTTAACAGTGATATCCTTTTTAGCCACTTTGTTGTTTTGGTTTGGAATAGTAATCCACTGCCCGCAATGATCAGAATCTAGTAAATTTATAATTTCTTTGTGGCTTGGTATAACATTTGTATAAATATTATCTAGGCATGTGGCACTAGTAGGGGTTATTCTTGTGGGCTCCAAAAATAGGTTTACAAGATTGTAGGACTGAAACAGACTTACTATTTTACTACAAGAACCTGAGTTTTCTAATAAGTTAACATTAAAATCACCGCTAATGATAATAGACTTATTCGAGTTACAAATCTTGTGCAACACTTCATCCATTACCTTTTCAAAGCAGTCATACAATCCTGAAGGGGGTCTGTACACACTTAATACAATGAACTGCTCCAATTCTATACAGGCTATTTCAACTGTCCGCTCAACAGATAGGCTCACAATATCCTTACGGTCTTTAAATTTAAGCTGGTTACTTACTAAAATTAATGAGCCACCGTGTATAGCATTAACTCTGCTGAATGAACTACCTACCTGGTGATTATTAAAATTAAACAAGAACTGGTGTCTTTTAAGCCAATGTTCTGTTATACAAAGAATGTCAATACTGTTAAAATTCATAAATAATTCTACTTCTAAATCTTTGTTCATAAATCCTTGAATATTTTGATGCACCAGGTTAATACTATTTAGAGATTTTAAACTTTTATTTGATCTTATTTTGCAATTCTGTACACTATTGCTAGAGTTTGCCTCTGTTGTCTTAATTTCTAATTTAAATTATTTTCAATGTCAATTTTTGATACCAAATTATTGGCTGAATTATTTAACATGTCACAGCATTGCTCAATAGAAGCAATTTGTTTAGCCAAATTCTTGGCTGTAATAGAAAAGTAATATGATAGCGACACAGCTATCTGTCTTTTACAATAATTTGAAAGATAGTACCTATCCATACAAAATCTATCTTTTGTCAAATAAAAGTGGTTACCAACATAATTGTTAGTGTCAATTAAATGGAATAAATTATTATTGCATGTCAAATTATGTAATGTCATATTCATTTCAAATCTTAAATTATTTTCTTCCTGTGGCAAACTTTGGCTGTATGGGAAAGTGAACATCACAATTTTTCTTAAACTTAGGTTGCACAATGATCTATAATATTTGAGTAATTCTCCTTTGTTCACATTACCCCTATTACCAACAAATATTAATAATATACTATCCTGGTTAAAATTGCACTTCATAACTTTTTTCATTATGTCAAATAATGAACAACCAGGCATACAGTAGTTCATTATTGAGTGTCCTGGATATTTATTTGTCAACAAGTGGCCTAGATCCTTTCCAATTTCATCACAAAATAATAATATTTCTTTATTTACACTCTGTTTAGACAAACAATTAATAATTGATAATGGCAAACTGGCACTAGACTGCGGTATGGTGGTGTCACAAATTGTCAATGAATGGTCCGGTGTGGGTTCAACAGATGGTGGTTGACAATGTTCACATTTGTTAGTTTGTGAACTTACCAGCTCATTCATTGCCAATACATATTCCCTCATTTGGTTTTCAGAGGCTGTATATTTGATGGTCATACAAGTAAGTTTTTCCTGTAGTTGGTCAAGTTCATACTGCAAGTCTTCTGTGTCAATTTGGTATTTCCTAGTACTTTTTTCTAAGTTAAATGAATACATGTCTAATTGTTTTAATAGATGCAACCTTTCTCTATTAAGCTTAACATTCTTGATGAAGAATTTTTGTTTCTTGACCATTTTCTTAGTTTTAACTATGTATTTGTTAATTTTGATGTATTTTTTTATTTTATTTTTACTAGTAACTACCCTCACTGATTTATTTGATTTTGAATCATCTTTACCTGTTAAATCTATTGTGTAAGAGGGGTTTATTGCAGAAACCATTGATGGGGCTATAGGCACCAATTCATTGAATAGACTTTGGTTCAGCGAGGCAGTGATGTTAAGATTTGTTGTCTCAAGTTGTTCAATCTGACTTTGAGCCTCATGTAGCTGCTGTTGTAGTAAATGTTTATGACTAAGAGCTTGTTCATACTCATTGCTACACTTGCTGAACCCGTCCACAACAACTTGGAGCCTGTCCCGGGCTTCTATGGCATCAGTGTGTTGAATGTATAACTGAGCCATTTCGGTTTTTAACTTGCTATTTCTTTCAAGGACACCAAGGAACTCCATTTCATTTTCATCTTTTTCCTTAATCAGTTGGTCACAGAGCTCCTGAGACGCCTTTAATTCGCTCAAAGCCTGACTGAGTTTGGTCTCTTCTAGGCGAGCCCGCGCGCTGCGAGTCATAATCATGATTAAAGAGAAAAAGAGAAGTGGTTGGAAAAGAGTAGTGCTTGGAAAAGAGTAGTGGATTGAGTAACAGATGATTAGTTGAACGGAAAATGAAATTTAGATCGTAAAAAAAGAAGTTCTGTCACCAAACTAATTAAGGTTATGTTTACGTGTTTAAGGTCATTGGCATCAACTTGTAGCCGTAATAATAATGATCTAATAAATTGTAGGTAAAATATTAGAACGCAAACAATCTACTACCAAGTAAAATATTTAGTATTGTACCTGATAACGAGACGAAAATGCAACGTTTGCTTGAGCCGGTAACTGTCAACGAATCACAATGAAATTTTTACACATAATATGCACTTAATTCCTGAATTTAACACACAAAACACTTAATTAAGCTTTAAACTAGTTAATAAATTGGAAATAGGCCTTAATAAGAAGGAAATCTAATATTTAAAATTAAAATTATAGGGACAAATTCAAATCAGCTGTTAGCTGTAGTGTTGCCACAGGAAAAAGCCATATATAAGTTATGCCGACGACATGGTGCTGCTGGGCCCGTCAATTAGAGCCCTTCGTCATCTACTTGGAGTTTGTGAGCGGTATGCTAAGAGTCATGGTCTCAAGTATAATGCTGCCAAGAGCGAGTGTGTTTTTTGGTCTTGGTGATAAAACCCCTCATGAACCGCCACCACTTTTTCTGAACGGTTCTCCTCTCACTAGAGTGAAAAACATTAAATATCTAGGGCACATTATCACTGATGATCTTAGGGACAACGAGGACATTGAACGTGAACGCAGAGCGCTGGCAGTCCGGGGTAATATGTTGGCTCGCAGGTTTGCTCGTTGCTCAGCTGTAGTCAAGTTAGCGCTATTCAAAGCATATTGCCAAACTTTCTACACAAGCAGCCTGTGGGTTAATTATACTCAAAAGGCTTACAGCGCTCTGCGGGTACAATACAATAACGTCTTCAGGATGTTGTTGCGGTTGCCGCGGTTCTGCAGTGCGTCCGCCATGTTTGCCGAAGCGCGTACGAACGACCATTACGCAATAAGACGCAAGCGTGTGGCGTCACTGTTGAGCAGAGTACGAGGCAGCAGCAACGACATTCTGAAGTTAGTTTCGAGTCAATTTCAGTGTCCGATGCACTCGCTCTGGGTAAGCATCGTGGTTGGGACGGTAAAATAAAATGTTTTAATTGTTATCTATATTCTTACCTACTAATATAGTTTATAAGCTCTTGTTGTTACTAACCATAATGGATCATGTTGTCTGACATAAATAAATAAATTAAATTTAAAAAAATTAAATAGGAAAAAAAATATCTTGAAGAAACAAATGGTATTTTTTTAAATTTATGTTTTTATTCCCTTAAAAATATTTTTTTGAGTGCTTTTAGTAAACGCTAACAATTTTTAGTTGTAGGTATTTGAAAGTTTCAATGCTAGTTTTACAACTAACATTTGTTTTAGATATATAAATAACTCAATCTCTAATAGTCTACTTCTCTCTTCTCGCCACGTCAGATTCATTACCAAAAAAACTATGTAAAAGGTGAAGTGGGAACAGAGAATAAATAAATTAGATCCATTTATAAGATTGTCATTTGTCAAAACTATTTTTCTCTGCAAATTTATAAATTTCTTTGATTTATAATATACTTAAGTATCGACAAAAAGTTCAGTAAAAAAATTAAATATGGTTTACACTCTTAGGTGTGTTCCGTTTTACGCATCACAGTAAAGATTAGAAGTAAAGTATTTTAACATTCGTTATTTTTATGCAAAAGTATATAGTATACTTATCGAAAATAAATTATGATACATTATTATAAAGTATGGGTGGCAACCCTACCAGACATACTTTGAAGTATGGGGTCCTCACTCTGGGATGCTATTCGGTTTTTTCTTTTTAAGGTATGGCATCTCATGGTTGACCTGACTGGACAGGTCCACTCAAATCTGTATGGTTCTTTCCTCAAAAGATCATTTCAGACACAAATCTACGTGGTCCTCAAATGAAATGCTCTGACCAAGATTATTTCTGGGTTTTTTTATTTTATTATATACACACTGACATTAATGATTTTTATATATACAATGACATGAATATTTACTTTTAAAGTATTATATTATTTTAATTATTGTGAATGTGAAGACTATATGGTCCTTTTTGTTTTGTTTTTAATTTTTTCTCAGTTAGTTTTAATCATGGTCTGACAGTTTGAGTAATTTATGTGGCCTACACAAATGTCCTTTTTTTGGTATTGTTCGTCGAATCGTTGAGCTCCTTAAATTCTGAGTTGAGCTACACGATAACTGACAAATGCGTGCACTGACTGGACAGACCCTCTCAATCTGTGTGATGCTTTCCTCTAAAGACCACTTCAGACACCAATCCACATGGCCTTCACATGATCTGACCAAGATTATGTCTGGACTTTAAAAGAGACTGTGACCTCTGAGTTTGTTTCTGCCTTTCTTCTCAGAGTAGTCAGATAGGAAACGCCGACCTCATCTAGTTTTTAAAATATGATTGACGTGTAAAAGTGTTTGTACAAACCTACTTACAGAAATAAAATCATTTATCATTTACCTCTGAGATCATGACTACTTAATCGGGCTTTCCTGTGGGTGCCTTAAGCTACTACACTTAAAACCTCCAGCCAGGGGTTATTCAACTATGCTAATTTAAACTAGGTGAATGCTCGCTAAGGGCACGCCCTGTGGGGTACGAACCTCGGCTTAGGGCCTCAACCTGAGGGAGGCCAGCAAGGATGGGACGGGCTGGATCAAAGTTTTGATCATGATTATTAGTCAGGGAATGGTAAAGATTAGAAGTGAAGTATTTTAACATGCGTTATTTTAATGCAAAAGTACAGTATACTTTTCGAAAATAAAGTAGGATACGTTATTATAAAGTATGGTTGGCAGCCCTACCAGACATACTTTGAAGTATCCTCACTCTAGGATGCCATTTGTAATGCAATTTTATTGTAGGGACATTACAGTACTTCAAAACAGTGGATGTTATGAGCATTATTCACCATCTGAGTAATAGAAATAGTTGATAATAAATGAATACCTTAAAATTGACATGGCTATTGACTGACTAGTACAGAAATTTTATGATTCCTAATAAAATTACAGTCACAATTAAATTACAATAGCAAATAAAAAACTTCTCCCAAGTATTTTTTCTTTCACCATTGACCAAATTAAAAGTAAAACAGCAATAACTTTGCTAATGACAAATATTTTGCATGATAATTATCTAAAATGAAATACCGCAAACAAAAATGATTTCGAACTAACCTCAAAAATGTTGAGGAAGGCTCCGACCCCATCGTAGCCCTTTTGTTTCTTCTCATGAGGAAGCTTTGCGGCAGGTGGCAAGTATGGGATAGGATCCCTTGCCGCAAATAATGCTAATAAGTTGGGAGGCAGAAACTGCGTCATTTTGCCAAGCCACTAATGTCCATCTATTTTAACACCCTAGTGCACACTTAAAACACATTACATATTCTTAAACCAAGTCTATATCCTAAATTATATAATTAAACACAATTTTATTTAATTTTCCAATGAATTTTCACTTATTTTTACAAATTTGATAGAAAAATCATAACACGCTTTTGTCCGCCATTGATTGATGGTAGCTGGTAGCATTTAATTTTGCATTGGTTGCAGTGTTGCCAACTTGCCAGTTGCTACCAGTGCTGCCAAATCCAAAAGTTCAAATTATCGAGATCCCAAGTCGATATTATCGTTTTTTGCACAGACATATTTATGTGCCTGTGTTTTTTTGGGCAAAATGATCGTACAGACGCCAGCACATCAAGCTACTACAATCTGTCAAATTTATTTAATAGATTTTCAACTTTATCGCTGAAATCTAAGGTTCAAAGTTGATTGGGAAAATTTGACAGTTTCGCGTAGCTTGATGTACTGGCGTCTGTACAAAAGAAAAACCAAAAAAAATGATAAAAAAACTTAACTCCAAGGTTCAAGGCGTTCACTTGCACCTCGGATGACCTAAAGAATGCTATTGTTGCCGCAATCAACGTGGCCACCTACTGGGCTCATCTTTACAATAATATTGGTATTCGTCACCCTATAAAGTACTTAGGCCTAAAGCAAAAAAACGAGCGAGCCTTACGTGGCTGCCAACCGCGTCCCCGACAGAGGTGACCTTGGTTGGCCCAAATTTGGTCGTAATCCACCAACTACACGGTTGTAAACCACCAAGGTCACCTCTGTTGGGACGCGGTTGGCGACCATTTAGCAGGCACTTTACAGTAGTTGCATATCATACGAGTATGTAAAATGTGACATCTTGGTTTCATTGTGACGTAAGATATAAACAATATTCATCATCGTCATTATCATCATCGAGCCTGTTTGCAACCTCTTGGAAAATGTGTTGGTATCATCTGTCGGCCAACTCTTGCACCACGCGCGCTCAAATAGCACGCGCTTCCCCGGAGTCCCATTACACACTTGCGTCCCTTTGCACGAAATCACTCCCACAGATTTGAGCGAAAGGAAAGCGAGAGGAAAGATATCACACATAAGCACCTGCCAATGTAGTCCGTATTTAGCAAAACTTTTCCTTGAAGATTGATTTGCATACCGTACCTACCTACTATTATTACTACGAAAAATCATACGTTACCTATAGAAAAATTCTGATTGTGAAGTACATACCACTAAAACCACGGAACAGAAAAAACAGTGGAAGTGCAATGCAGCAAAATTACTATGAGAACCGTTGTCGCCAAACCCTCACAAATAAACTGATAATCATATAATGCACTACAAATAAGCCAATCGTTTGATTTGTCGTTTAAATTTTAGTCAAAACTAGCATAAGTCACAGATTCTACATTTGGAAAGAAACCTTAAATTTCTTGTTATAGGATTTATTTTGCGTTCGTGCAGAAAGTATCAACGACGTTTTGTAATCTAAAGTCAAACTAGATTCGATCGCCAAGTAAATTCTGCTACCCAACCATAGATGGCGGTATTCTCAGTTGTCGCAATTATAAACTTAATTGCGTTAGTCGTAAGGTTGACATTCGCGTCATAGGTCGTGTCTTCTGCTACTCGATCAAGGCAGCAACACATTGAATTTTCAATAACATTATCGATATCGATAGATACCCGATTTCATAATTCGAGAAAAAAAGACTTGTTTGGAGTTGAGTAAAACTGTAAGATGAATGACGTAGTATTATTTAAAAATAGAATCTTACATAATATATAAGATTTTAGTTTTAAATAATATTTTCTATATAATAAAAATCAATTGCTATTCGTTGTTCTCGCTAAAGCTCAAAAACGGCTTGACCGATTTATTTATTTATTTATTTATTAGGGACAAAAAAACAGTTACATGTTAAGGTTAAAAATTATGAGTCGTAACACAAATAGGTAAACATATAACCCCCCATTGTCCACGAGTTAATAGATGAATAAATCAGGAACGAAAATGTACTTACAATATTATCTTATTATGTTTAACTGAATTTAAAAATTATTGATAGGTTAAGATTGTGGTGAAAGAGTGTTTTAAATTTTTTATTTGAAAGAGAGAAGACATCTATGTCCATGAAGTGCGTGTTATAGGTTTCAACAAGTTGACGAAGAGGCAAAGTTTTATTTTTATTAATTTTAACAAATGGTGTACGCGAACATTTATATATTTTTCGACTATTGCCTTTATCAAATCAGTGACGTGATTGGACGCAGGAAATTCGCCTATTTGATGGGAGGCAATATCATTAAATAAAACAGTTCCTATAAACTTTCGCATAATTAGAGTTATCGCCACTTCCTTTCGAAAAACCCCTATGTCAACGTTTTTTAAAAATGTTTCCGCCGTCTGACATATTTTGACAACATCTGGCGAAGGATACAACAATCCACCTTGATCTCTCGCAATTATTTACTATTACTATAACTTTTTATAAATCAAAAATTGAAATTATGTACTAATTTAATTATGTATTATCCTTGAGGCGGGCGCCGGCAACCCGGTGTGGAAGCTTAATTCACTGATCTTACACACCGAAATGACTTGAAATTACCGGCTGAACAATGCAACGCGTCTCAAACATTATGTAAAAGTTTGATTACAATTTCGCTATATAGCATCTATGCAACCTTATATTTCGTGTATGAATGTTAGGCGACATTATATTTGTATTGTAATGTTATACAACAAATATTAAATTAGGTAGGTACTTATTTTCTTTTATCGATAACTATCTATAACATCAATACCCCGACCTGACTACATCCCTAATTGAGTAGCGAAGAACATTCGAGAACGAAATAGTGAATACATTCACTTTATTTTAATCGCGTAAAGTTGGTTTTAACTAAACATTCCATTAAATTATTAGTAAATTGACAAAAACTAAGATTTTATTAGAAAATAAATAAAATCATATTTACTGATGGTACGAAACACCTCCATTTTTAAGATTATTTCTTCTACTATCATTTTTGCACTCCAAAACAGAACAATACGGCATATCTACGGAAAAATAAATTTGTCGCGAGACTAGCAACTCGACGCGTTGTTAGAACACGACTGAAGTAAAGTTGCGTAACAGCGCTTAATTGTGACACGCGTGCCACGCCTACTTTGCACTTCCACTGTTTTTTCTGTTCCGTGACTAAAACTGCCAAAAACAGGTAACACTGGAAATGTCAAATCTAGAAAAACTAGATGTAATCTGTGCATGTGGAAAGTAATTTATTCGGGTCTGTGGTTCTGTGTGTCCTGTGTCTGTGTCAAGAGGAAAGTAATATAAGCCGCATTCCGAGTTACGCCAAAAGTGATAATATCGCGAATCCGACCAAAGTCCAAAGTCAATTATTACTCAATAACACTTATATTTTGTGACTATTCAATTTGGTCGGTTTCGCGATGTTATCACTTTTATCGTAACTCGGAATGCGGCCATAGTAGTCTGTGTTCACTTGTGTTTGTCAATATTTATTGCACACGAAATTAAACGTGAACCACCGGTATCTATGGGACTAATAAACAAATTCCTATGAATTACCTGTACCCTAATTGCGTAACTTATCTTCGTAAACAATTTTGGCAAATTTGTTTCATTTTGACAGTTCAACAACATTCATTGCGTTATTTACGTTGTTGAGCAGATTTTTTTTCCAACTTATGAAGCAATGGATTAGCAATCTGTTTCAAATTGAAACAAATTGTGATTGTGTCGTATTACGCAATTAGGGTACTGGACTTTTTGGACAACCTACAAGAGATATAATAAGTTTAGCTCTCTCCGGCTGCAGTCGTCTGACCGTGGTCCACAAAGGACGCACAAAATTCACAAACTTTAATTTGCTAAATGTTCATAGATTACTAAAAAGAAGTAGTAATCACATACAAGCCTCCCGTTATTTGTACGCAAGTGTTTTTCCATAATATATTGTAAAGTTTAAGAAATCCCATAGAAAAAAGGCCGTAAGGTCAATGGGGCGAAGACCCTATTAATAATTACTTTATTAAAAGTTGACTTTGTTAGCCATTTTTGGCCATCTCTATTATATATATAGCTTTAATTTTTTTTTTTTTAAATTAAATTACATAATCACTAATATAATAATTGGAGAAACATGATCTTTTCTTTCTTTTTTTATAGCTATTACTAACAACAATTATTAGTAACAATTACTAAGTAAGAAACAAAAGTTTATCTATATTATTTATAACCTGTTTTTGAGAAACAGGTTATGATTTAATTTAAAGCTTTTATTTAATTAATAATAATAACTATAACTAAAAGAAGTACAGTTTAAATTATAATATTATAAAGGTTATAGATATAATATGATATTATATCATGTCTTTATTATGATAACTTTTTGCTGTAAATCTAATTTTTTCTTTCATAATTAATTTTTATTATTTACGAGTGACATTTTTTTTTTTTGAAAAATTAAAAATGTTATAGTGATTATGTAGAGTTAATTTAAAATTATTTTGTTGATTGTATTTTTAAGAAAATTACCTACGCAAAACCAAAGATTCTTTCATTTTTAGACAATTTTTCCAAATCTCCAGTCATCTTAAAAAGTGCTCCTTTTGCGAAGTGCACCAATTGAGAAGTGCACCAGTTGCGAAGTGTGCCATACGAGAAGTGCACCAGTTGCTAAGTTCACCATTTGAGCATGGTGTACAAGTTGAGATGTGCACCAAATGCGTCAAACCCGTGACGTGTGCACGTGCGTGACTTACGCACGCAGAGCCGCATCTACTCACAAACCGAAAACGCGCGCGTGTGTAGCGGAACGGCAACGTCGCACACGCGCCTGCAGTGATGACGTTGTATTATATGGCGCTCCCTGTTAGATGCCAGACCGGGCACGCACGCACACGCATCGGTCATTGCTGCACGTGCGCACGCACGGCAGGTTGTATTTATTTACAAACAGAATGCAGTTTACGAGTGTTTTTTTCGCAATGGAGACAATTTTAAAGGAAACTCATGGAAATAGTTCGCAAATATGAGTGTCTCTACAACACCAAACATAAAGAGTACAAAAATAAAAGTTATAAATTAATATTATGGGAGAGAATCGGGACAACGCTGGAAATAGACAATAACGCTTCTTCATCAGAGGAACTGCTGTTGTCTAACATCTTTTCGCCAAATACTCTCAACTCAATACAACAGCTGACAAGGTGGCTCGCACGCGCGTGCAGCAGTTACCTGCGTGACGTGATGCGTGCGCGCGTGACGTGTGCTGCACCGGTCTTGGCCGGTGTGACAGGGTTCGCACGCGCGTGCGCACGTCCCGTCGCACGTCACGTCACGCACCAGTTGTAATGTATGAAACTGTAAGAAAGATGCCAGACTAGAAGCGTGACGTGTGCACGTGCGTGTGTAGCGGAACGGCAACGTCGCACACGCGCCTGCAGTGATGACGTTGTATTATATGGCGCTCCCTGTTAGATGCCAGACCGGGCACGCACGCACACGCATCGGTCATTGCTGCACGTGCGCACGCACGGCAGGTTGTATTTATTTACAAACCGAATACAGTTTATGAGTGTTTTTTTTTCGCAATGGAGAACAGAGACAATTTTAAAGGAAAAACTCATAGAAATAGTTCGCAAATATGAGTGTCTCTACAACACCAAACATAAAGAGTACAAAAATAAAAGTTATAAATTATTGCTATGGGAGAGAATCGGGACAATGCTGGAAATAGACAATAACGCATCTTCATCAGAGGAACTGCTGTTGTCTAACATCTTTTCGCCAAATGCTCTCACGCCACGCATCCGGTGTGACCCGGCCTTTAAAGGCCGGGTCACACCAGATGCGTGGCGTGACGTGACGTGCGCACGCGCGTGCGAGCCCTGTCACACCGGCCAAGACCGGTGCAGCACACGTCACGCGCGCACGCATCACATCACGCAGGTAACTGCTGCACGCGCGTGCGAGCCACCGTGTCGACAGCCATATTGAGTTGAGAGCATTTGGCGAAAAGATGTTAGACAACAGACAACCTCTGATGAAGAAGCGTTATTGTCTATTTCCAGCGTTGTTCCGATTCTCTCCCATAATAATAATTTCTAACTTTTATTTTTGTACTCTTTATGATTGGTGTTGTAGAGACACTCATATTTGCGAACTATTTCTATGAGATTTCCTTTAAAATTGTTTCCATTTCGAACAAAAACACTCGTAAACTGTATTCTGTTTGTAAATAAATACAACCTGCCATGCGTGCGCACGTGCAGCAATGACCGATGCGTGTGCGTGTGTGCCCGGTGTGACATCTAACAGGGAGCGCCATATAATACAACGTCAGCACTGCAGGCGCGTGTGCGACGTTGCCGTTCCGCTACACAAGCGCGCGGATTCGGTTTGTGAATAGATGCGGCTCTGCGTGCGTGGGTCACGCACGTGCACACGTCACGCATCTAGTCTGGCATCTTTCTTACAGTTTCATACATTACAACTGTTGCGTGCACGCGTCACGTCACGCCACGCATCTGGTGTGCTCCGCCCTTCAAAGTCGTGGTCCTGTTGAACGAGCGCGTGAAAGTTATCATCGTTGATTTCTCGGTAAATACAAATGTTTCAGTGCTGTTTTTTTACGCAATGAATCACATTTAAGGGTACTAATTATCTGTATACTTAGAATAGCTGCAGCATGCCCTCTTTTTCAACGCTCATGGTGGTCCTGCTGAAGGGAGCGTGACTACCGCCGGACCACCTTCAAGTCGAGTTTCTCGAAAACTACTAAGGTACCAATTTTGTCGTTCGAGCACTAATTAGTACCAATTGGGTAGGTACTAATTATTTACTAAATATGGAAGCGATTGGCGTTGGTGGTCCAGCGGTAGTCACGGACATAACATTATCATAGAATTCCAAAAGTGGACTGTCACTTGGGAATTCTGTTTAGTCTTTGGCTAGATCTTACTTGAAAGTCGATTCGAGTTCCAAGCGATCCTGCGTGTCTGGAGAAAGAGGTTCTTCCCGATTCTGGTGATATCCTGACGCGGTGATACTGTTAACAGGTATACTATTTGAGGTACCAGTTCCGTGATGATCAGGCTGTGTCCAACGAACCGATGGGTTTTACATAAGTCATGTTTTGGTTCAGCAGGAAGGAACCTGTCTGGTAGTTTTACTGGCCTGTTCTAATACGAACGTGTAAAGACGTGACGCCCTGGAGTCGTCCCGTGGTCTGGCGCAATAGAAGTTAGTCCAGAGTTCTGGGAAATTGGAGGTTAGATCAGACAAGCGTGCGGGTGATGTGCTGCTTGACCCGGGCTTTGGCGGTTTAGAGGTTTGACCCGAAGAGTTCAGGCAGTGTGGACATCCCTTTTGTATTGGAAGGCCTTGCCTATCCGAATCCTCGTGCGAGGAAGTGTCGCCGCTCCAGGTAACGATTGCGT
This sequence comes from Agrochola lychnidis, assembly GCA_963680765.1. Classification (NCBI taxonomy): domain Eukaryota; kingdom Metazoa; phylum Arthropoda; class Insecta; order Lepidoptera; family Noctuidae; genus Agrochola; species Agrochola lychnidis. The sequence goes on from OY796875.1 coordinate 16,817,907, forward strand.
CATCGTATCTTCTACTGCATGTTCCCGTAGGTCGCGTTAGTTCGTGGGAACCCAGGGTTTTACCTGGTGTTCCATGCCAAGGGACTTAATTCCGCCAGCTGAGAGAGATAGACCAACTGAGATTATAGCTGTGGTCAGCTGAGATATAATCTGAGACTGAGTGATTCAAGTTAAGCATATCCTATGAGAGAGTGATACCATTGTGACCATAGTTTTCTGAACATTTAGAACTTAGGTAATAAGACCAGTTGTTATAGATTTCATGTGTTAGGTTGTGTCTCTGGGTGCTTTGCCCAAACGTTAAATTCCTTTTATGAGCACAACCATAAATAGGTCACTTAATATTCGATTGAGCTAGAAATTATTAAGCGTTCATCTCACGTACCCTCACAAGAGACTCTGAGCTTGATGTTTTTGGTCTCTTACTTGTGTTTCCACTAACACACCTTGCCACGGAGACAGGGTGAGCTAGAATAAGTTAGTGGCTTGCCACATTTTGTTTGTGGCCTTTGATATTTGTTTTATTACAATAAACCTTGTAATGGTGCCGATTCCCTTGTTCACAAACTAAACTAAATTTAAGTTCAGTGCATCTTTTTCTTTCTATTTCATTAAGAAAAGGACAGAAGATACATTTTAGTTTAGTCCTGTCAAATTAATCAGCGCTTGACGTAAATTGACGTAATTTTAGTCGGCAAGTTTTTAATCACGTCTAAACTTGTATGGAGAGTGACAGGCGCTGATTAATTTGACAGGACTAAACTAAAGGAGATGTTTCATTTTCGGCCATAAAGTGTACGTTAATGAAAAAAAAGGGAAAAATTTCACGAATTGAGGAAAAATATTCTTTCCTGTTTATTCCTCTGATTACTTCGGCACAAAAAATAATAGTTTAACAAATTATTGCCATATTTTATTCATCATGGCGTCGTTTTACTTGCATACTGCTTTCGTCCAGAAATCATGTTACATTTTAACAAAATAATATCATGTAGATGTTATTCAAATAAATATGAAAGGCGTGTATTTCTGTACTACAATAAGATAGCTATTTTATACAACTTTTTTAATTAATTAGAAAGTATGATTCATCATAAAAATAAAAAACTGCTTTTGTGGATTGTAGATTTGTAGGTACTTCTAGACGAAAATGGCTAGCTATCGATAATCGTATTTCTCCTGACAAACGTCAAACATTTTCGGTTTTTATTTTGTGCCCAAAAAGTATTAGATATTATGGAAAAAAACAGTCTTCATTGTATTTAGGAGTTCGTTTCCCAGGTTTTCTGAAGTGTACATGTTATGGCCGGAGTCCCATACAAAAATGAAACGTCTCCTTTATCTTCTGTCCTTTTCTTAATGAAATAGAAAGAAAAAGATGCACTGAACTTAAATTTAGTTTAGTTTGTGAACAAGGGAATCGGCACCAATGTGTAAATAGGTAATTGTTTAATTGGTTCTTTCCTTAATGTCATATATGAAACCTATAAATTTACTATAGCACGGTTGGTTGTAGTATAGTATAATAAACAGTTAACATCTAGTGTTCCCAACAGATTTCTGTGAACTACTAAGTAGCCGGGTTACACCTAAGAGAAGTCTTGTTCCTCACCTCTGGCTTGCCTTTATTGGCCGGTTGGAGTGATCACTGACGAGGAACAGAGCTCTCACCTCTTTCTTGCCTTTATTGGCTGGCTTGAGTGGAGATTCGCAAGAGCAAACGTGCTCGGAGGAAGGAAGTATTCCAGTAAGATGTTGGTAGGGATCTTGACCGTACTTCCGGGATTGTCCTGATAGCCGTAGGGTGGAGAGGTATCTCCACTCCTCATAAGCACCTCAGGACATGTTGCCCCCTTGTCGCTACGACACTCTGTGCCAGCGACCGTTTTCGGGGGCCCATTATTGAGTGTGCAAGTCACCCCCTGCCATTTTATCCGTGTACATATAAATATTGATCAGGCAGGGGCCATAGTCCTTCCATAGTTTCAGGTAACCAGTCCACTTTAGCCACCCAAACCCATAGTCCAATATCTTTGTTTCCATATCCTGCAATAGTCCTATACCAACCGGGGGTTGTCCTTGGGTGCCCTTGCATAGTGCGAACAAGGATAATTGTCAGTTGGTGCCTCAATACTTAAAGATGTCTAATGGGCCTACCTCGCTGAAATTATATAGCCTAACCTAATTAATGCCTTAACCTAATCATACAATTTTTTTTATTATAATAATAAATAATTATTGTGCACGAAATGATGATGTGTCGGCGTCGTGTTGCGCTGCGTGGTGTCACGTAACCTTCCACGAAATCGTCGGGTACGCCCAGTGGCGTAGCTAGGTAACCAAGGGCCCTGGGGCAAATAAAAAAAGGGGCCCCACTGCTATCTAAACTGGTTGGGTTTTATCAAGAAAAAATATTAAATATACAAATACTTTAAAAATGCTAAGCTACTTTATCATCAGCTCTTTTTCGTGCACTGCAAGGCAGGTAATAAAAATATTAAACAGTAACAACATAAATTACAGTTCATACTTACTGTAGGTATTGGGCAATAAAACAAAATAGAAAAGATTCAAGAGTTTATTATATAAGAGTCGGACCTACCAACTAACTCAATAACAATTATTTTTACAATCTTTTCCTAGCTTTAGTTTTCGTAAAAGTATCAATGACTTCGGTTAAATCCAGGCTGGATGCGGTCTTGTTTTCAATTGCTATTAGCGATAAATGTCGGAGTCGAGTTTGGCCCATACTGGTGCCGATTCCCTTGTTCACAAACTAAACTAAATTTAAGTTCAGTGCATCTTTTTCTTTCTTTTTTTTAAGAAAAGAACAGAAGATACATTTTAGTTTAGTCCTGTCAAATTAATCAGCGCTTGACGTAAATTGACGTAATTTTAGTTGGCAAGTTTTTAATCACGTCTAAACTTGTATGGAGACTGACGGGCGCTAGGTAGTTGGAACTCGCACCACAAACGACTTGAAGTTCATGTTAGGGGGCGACTCCAACTTCTCTACTCTCAAGGTCCACTTGGTCTTGGTTCTGATGTATTTTTCTACGATGTCTTAATAAATTATCATTTCGACCAAAACTACGCTGACATACATCGCACTTATATTGTTTTTCGCCAGTGTGTATTTGAATATGTTTTGAAAAATTTCTCTTTCCAGTAAAACTAAGTTGACATACATCACACTTATAAAGTATTAAGTGTATTCGACTATGTTTTAATAAATAATCGTTATCCCTAAAACTACGCTGACATACATCACACTTAGAAGGTTTTTCGCCAGTGTGTGTTCGAATATGTTTTAATAAATCATAACTTTGAATAAAACTACGTTGACATATATCACATTTGTATGGTTTTTCACCAGTGTGTATACGAATATGGTTTATTAAAGAAGACCTGTAATTAAAACTACGCTTACATACATCACATTTGTAAGATTTTTCAGCAGCGTGTGTCCGAATGTGTCTTAATAAATGACTTCTATGAATAAAACTACGTTGACATACATCACATTGTGGTTTTTCACCAATTTTTGTAAGAGTATGTTGAACTTTTTTTTTTACTCGATTCAAACTACGCTGATTACATTTGTAAGGCTCTTTGAAATAAGCGCCAGGTTTGGACGTACGTTTTTGAGTTGTCCGGATAACTTTCGAGTCTGATTTTTCTTTTTTCGTTTGCTCTGCTGTTGTTGCATCTTCTAGTTTTGTTCTTCGTGTTTCTAGTTTTGGTTTCTTCGCAGCGGTTGCCCCTATGATTATAAATCTGGTAAGTACAATGTTGGAAAAATATTAACTTGCACCCGAATCAAAATAATAGCGCTTTGCATGTTTCACACTAGGACCGAAAAGGAGGAATTTCTGGTGACATTTTATAATACACTGTCACTTCACTTAACTTAGGGCCAGTTGTTTCAAACGGTTGGCTAACGTAACATACGTACGTCAAATAATAACGATTATGTAAGATGTTTAACGTTCGTTACATACAAAGCGTTGTTTCACTGCTTAACCTTTCAACTGTCATTATAGTCCGGTCAAATCAGACCAAAAAATAAGAGTGAAGCTACCTAAATTCTCACCAAGCTGAAAATCAGTAAGATTGTTTAAAATATGATGAAAAATAAAATTTGAAAGTTCCCCATCTTTCCCCTATTTTGAAAAAAAATTATTCAAGGTCAAAGGTCAAAAAAATGAGTTTTTCGCGATTTTCAGCAAAACGGTAAGTTTTATCATAAAAATACTTCAGACAAAAATTGTTGATCATAAAATTATCTACAAAAAATGTATCAATATTTTTTTTTTCCTAAGAGCCACCGTTTATGAGATATAACGATTGAAAAAGTTGTAATCGTCATAATACACATGATAAATAAATGTATTTTCTTTCTTTCATGAGTACGCCACGTATATACATCTCTATAGTTGAAATATATTAGGTTGGGGAAAAAGTCTTTTCGCATTATAGTACGTATGAACTTGTAATAAAATCTCTTTGGCTATATATTTGTATCTGGCTGGTTTTGGTATCATTGAAAGTTTAAATTTTAAAGAACATAATTCCAAATTCAAATTAGGAAAATGTGTGATTTTCATTTGTTTTTCGTACCGTCAAGATGTTGTTGCAACTTTGAATCTCTGCACAACTTCTATCCTAACCACGCTCTGCTACCATGTTAAAGTTAGGTGGAGAATATAGAAAAACAGTTATTATGAGAAACGATAAAACTATATTGATGTCTAACAACAGAATAATTCGAATGACATTCATCAACAGTAAGTATTGCTAGGCAACACAACCATAGAGTATTAATAAAGAGTATGTATTCCTCAACAATTATTATCTACACAAATATAAGCAAATAATTATAACCCGTGTTAAATAAAATGATTAGGTAACGAAATTAATATTTAATTAATTTATTTTTTGTCACAAATTACATTAGTATCGATGGTGTCGCCATCTGCAGCGACCCAAAGTAACTAACCGCTTTGGATGGGGATAACAGATGGCACATTTTGAAAACATTACCCCAATCTGTCAATGTATGGAATTGTCCTACCCCTGTTACTGGCTCCCATATTTAAGCGTATTATCTATGCTACTGGCAGTAGGCTGGCCCAGATGTTCGATTTATTTTTCTTTTGTTTCCGAAACGAACGTCAGGTTTTATCCGTTCCGAAAATATTAGGTTGGGGAAAAAGTCTTTTCGCATTATAGTATGTATGAACTTGTAATAAAATCTCTTTGGCTATACTATTTTTATCTGGCTGGTTTTGGTATCATGGAAAGTTTAAATTTTAAAGAACAATTCCAAATTCAAATTAGGAAAATATGTGATTTTCATTTGTTTTTCGTACCGTCAAGATGAGTGAATCTAATGAAGAAATTCGATACATTTTAAAATTTTACTAAAAAAAAGGTAAAAATGCAACGCAAGCCGCGAAAAAAATTTGTGATGTTTATGGACCTAGTGCAGTGTCTGTGAGAGTAGCAGTTTTCAATCTGGAAGTTTTGATGTCAAAGATGCACGTCGCTCTGGTCGCTCTATTACGGATAAAATGGATGCCATTTTTGAAAAAGTGGAGCAAGATATGCATAAGTAGGCATAAGTAGTTACGACGTAGCTCAAGAACTGCGAATTGACCACAAAACAGTTTTGGCGCATTTGAAAAAAACTGGGTACACAAAAAGCTCGATATTTGGGTACCTCACGAGCTCACTGAAAGAAACCTAATGAACCGTGTACTCATTTGTGATTCTTTATTACGACGTAATGAAACCGAACCATTTTTGAAGAAGCTGATAACTGGTGATGAAAAGTGGATCACGTACGGCAAGAACGTGTGAAAAAGGTCGTGGTCAAAGGCCGGTCAGGCTTCACAGACTGTGGCGAAACCCGGGTTAACTCGCAACAAGGTGATGCTGAGTGTGTGGTGGGATTGGAAGGGCATTATTAATTATGAGCTGTTACCACCAGGCAGGACCATCGATTCTGAACTCTACTGCGAACAACTGATGAGATTAAAGCAAGAAGTTGAGAGAAAGCGGCCGGAATTAATCCACAGAAGGGGTGTGGTTTTTCATCATGATAACGCTAGACCTCACACATCTTTAGCAACTCAGCAAAAATTAAGAGTTTGGCTGGGAGGTGTTAATGCATCCGCCGTATAGTCCTGACCTTGCACCTTCAGATTTCCACCTGTTTCGGTCTCTTCAGAATTCTTTAGGCAGTGTCAGGTTAACATCACGAGAGGACTGCCAAAACCACTTGTCGCGGTATTTTGATCAAAAGTCCCAAAATTTCTATAGCAATGGGATCATGTCCCTACCTACAAGATGGCAAAAAGTTATCGAACAAAATGGTACCTACATACTTTAGTTAAATGTAAATAAACTATGTTTATTAAAAAATGTTTTGAATTTTCTTAAAAAATGCGAAGCAACTTTTTCCCCAACCTATTATGTTAAAATATTTTGCTATCGGTCATTAACTACTAGAATATCAGGTAAAATGAAACCCAGTCCCTTAATTTATACGCTGTATCGTGCCGTTTTGAGTTTTATAACAAAAATGTCAGAATATTGTTTTATTTGTGCTAAACTTTTAACTGAAAGTGGAGTTGTTACTGTTGAACGTGGTATGAAGACATTAATTAATGCAAGTATCGAAAGAGCAAATAAAATTTCGGAATATCTTAAAAATCTGAAATCTGTGACAACACATGAAAATTGTCGTAAAAATTATACTCGAAAGCCTTCTATTGCTGCAGCTAATAAAACCAACGTGAAGAACAAGAAGCCAGTACATCCACAGTAAGTCCTCCTCGTACTAAATTACGTTCCAGTGAATCAGCTTTTTAACCGACTTCCAAAAAGAAGGATATATGTTCGTCGCGTATGTTTGTTTTTTTTTTATGTATGTCCACCGATTTCTCCGTCAATAGTGGACCGATTTTGAAAATTCTTTTTTTGTTTGAAAGGGTGTGCTCTGGAATTGGTCCCATATAAATTTTATTAACTTTGCTTGGATAGTTTTTGAGTTAGCTACAAAATACGTATTTTTTTCCCACTTAATATGTAGATGATATGATAAGTTTCTGTCACTGGTAGCAGGTAGTGATATTTGAATGTGTGTGGGGTAGGTACCACAACTAAAAAGTGAAAAATAAAAACTTTTTACATAAAAAAAAAACAACCGACCTCCAGAAAAAACACTACAAAGTGAAACATAACTTTAATTTCGGAAGTCGGTGGCAAAAAACGAAAATACAAAACACAAGACACCGACTTCCGAAATTAAAGTTATTTTTCACTTAGTAGTGTTTTTTTTGGAGGTCGGTTGTTTTTTGTTTTAAAAAACAACGCCTATTTTGTGGCCAGGAATTGAATGAAGAGTATGAGAAAAGAAAATCCTCAGATTTTCGCCGTCGAATTAGCCAAGTAAGTACACTTCAATTTAAAGATTCAATTCTGGAAGTAGCTCGGACTCGTGACGATGCTGCAGCAAACACTGTTCTTGCTCGACTCGAATTTGAATATGATTTAGCTGCGGAAGCTAAATATCATCATGTTTGCTATGCTTCTTTCATGAAACCTTCCACTGGACTTAAAGTCGAGAGTCCTAAAGACGAAGCTACGAATCGGGCAATGGAGGAAATATTTACTTACATTGAAAATAGCGATGACTGTCAGTTCACTTTAAACGAATTACAGAATATTTACAAAACTACGACTCTAAAGTCGTAGTTTTGTAAATATTCTGTAATTCGTTTAACAGTTTCCTAAGTAACAGAACCATTAAGCTACGACTAAAACTGAAGTATGGTGATAAACTTATTATCACTGAGCAATCGGGCTTGTGGCTAAGTTACAACAGCTGCACGGGTCGATCGATCAGGTTAAGCTACGCTTGCCGCGGTTGGTCTGTGGATGAGTGACCATCTTTACATACCAAGACCCCTCCGTGCCTCGGAAAGCACGTTAAGCCGTTGGTCCCGGCTGTCATTTGTAGATCTTCGGCAGTCGTTACGGGTAGTTAGAAGCCCAAAAAGTCTGACAACCAGTCTTACCAAGGGGTATCGTGTTACCTAGTTACTAGGTTGTGGAGGTCAGATAGGCAGTCGCTCCATGTAAAATACTGATATTCAGCTGCATCCGGTTAGACTGGAAGCCGACCCCAACATGGTTGGGAAAAGGTTAGGCAGATGATGATGAATCGGGAGCATCAACATTCATATGCTTAGCTAGTTTATCATTTGACTTCGAGTTACAGTCCTATGGATAGAATTCAACATTGCACATGTAAGCGGATACGCCCTTCAGGTAACGCTAACACTTCCTATCAGGTGAACCGTTGGCCTGTTTGCGTACCTATAGATTAACTAATACTTACTTTTCGTATCCCTGGCCCTTCGTTTCGTCTTAGATACTTCTTGTTCTTCTTCCACTTCAGTTTTAAACTCCATTAAAGGAACATCATCTTCTAAATCTGACTCAGAACTGTTTGGTGGTATATCTGCTACATCTAGACCGCTATTCTCGAAAATTTCCGGTTTTAGCTCTGTAAGTAAAGACATTCGAGAGTATTATTTGTTTGTCGTTAATAACTTTTCATTTTATTTCACAACTATACTCCGTTTGAAATAAGATTAGACATTTAAACAAACCTTTTTTACAGTCCGTTCAACCGATTTTGACTTCTATTGCGTAGGCATAAGGATGGCATTAAAAGCAAAAAAAGTGGTTACAAACCAACTGTTTACTGCAGCTGCCATTTGTCATGCCACCAACGCAATAGAAGTCAAAATCGGTTGACCGGACTGTAAAAAAGGTTTAGTTAAATGTCTAATCTTATTTCAAATGGAGTATAAACGTAGTTACCTACTGTTAAGTTGAATTAAACAAAACTTTGTAGTAGTTCTAAAAAAAATCTGATCAATGTAAAATATATAGATTATATCTATAGTTTATTTTAAGATATTGTTTTTTGTGCTTAAGGGGACGATAACCGACTTTTAATGATTTTATACTAAAGATGACGTCTAAACGAGTAGTGTTAGTGATTTGGAAAAAATATATGTTAAATTAGAGCATTTTCCTAATATTTTAATATAGGCATATTTTTGATTATGTTTATATTACACAGTGAAATTAATTTGTAAAGTTATGTCTAACGCGGATTAAAAACTGAGAATGACGCAAAATCTATCAAGCGTATTGTTTTGAAAACTTCACCATTTTAAAGATAATTAAATTATTGATTTTTTAGTATACGTGTTTTATTAAAATACCTTTTGTTTTACGTGTAATAAATTAATAATGCGTCTAATTTGGGACAGCGCTTCTTGATGGGCGAGTCCTATTACTGGCTGGACGTACGACGCATTGCTTGAGCTCAGTACAGAACACGCAAGCTAACCATTCAAGGTCACTGTCATATATCTGCGTCTTAAAAACATACCTTCACTTTGATGTTCCTCGATTGGCTCAATATCATCTAGTCTCTCACAAACAGCTGGGAATTCTTCTTTGATAGCAATGCTATCTATTTGCAATTCATCAACTATACTTATGTGCACTATTGGAGATTTAATAAGCCCACTGAAAAACTCCAAGTGGTCTTGGTTTATTAAAGAAATGGGCTGTAAAAAGATGATTGTAGTATTAGGAACATATTTTATTTTTTCGGAAGGCTTACAGACTAATAACAATAATAAAAAAAAAAACTAAAAAAAATATAAGATAAATTAGGCATGGGCAAAAAATATCTATCTATAAAAATATCGATATTTTCCATACAAATATCGATATATATCGTCGATATTTTTAATCGCGATATATCGATATTCGATATTTATTTTAGAGTATCGAATTCGTATCAATTTCATTTTTTTTTACATTCATGACATTTCATTTTTAATTATTGTAGTGACATTATTATTTGCTAATCTTTCATTATTATTGGACACTGTGACATTACCCAAAATTGTGTTAATAATTGAAAATATTAATTATAAATTATTGTTGCAAGTAATTGTATAATAAATGTTGTTATACAGTTAAGGGGACGATAACCGACTTTTAATGATTTTATACTGAAGATGACGTCTAAACGAGTAGTGTTAGTGATTTGAAAAAAAAATATGTATGTTAAATAAGAGCATTTTCCTAATATTTTAATATAGGCATATTTTTGATTATGTTTATATTACATAGTGAAATTAATTTGTAAAGTTATGTCTAACGCGGATAAAAAACTGAGCATGACGCAAAATCTATCGAGCGTATTTTTCTGAAAACTTCACCATTTTAAAGATAAGTAATAAAATTATTGATCTTTTAGTATACTTGTTTTATTAAAATACCTTTTGTTTTACGTGTAATAAATTAATAATGCGTCTAATTTGGGACAGCGCTCCTTGATAGGCGAGTCCTATTACTGGCTGGACGTACGACGCGTTGCGTGAGCTCAGTACAGAACACGCAAGCTAACCACTCAAGGTCATTGTCATATATCTGCATCTTAAAGCTTCAGATTTGCATGCCTCAAGGCGTAATATGGTTGAACAATGATCTTTTTTTTTAACAACTTTAAGTATGTAATTACCCATATTAGCAAATAAATAAATTTGAATTTGAAAAAATTGTTTTGCTAAGAGCTTCCTTAGTGTGCTTGCATTGGTGCAGAAAAGGTCAATGCCTTGTTCACAACAAACGTTAAAACTGCGACTGGCCCTAAGAAAGTATTCATGACGCCTATAATTAGTGTTTGCATAGGATACATGTAGAAGTGGTCTCTGTCGCAGGCCCATCTGATTATATGCTAGTGATCACACTCCCACAAGCACAAAAGTCATTCAAAACAACCTCCACAAGTGAGGATACTTAAGTAGGTCCAATGTACCCTTACCCTGGAGAGTCGGCCGTGCTACTAACCTCACTGCACAAGCTATTGTCGTATAGCTCGTGCTGACAAGTGAGGGGACCGTTATTAAATGTCACATACAAATTTCATACAGAAGTTGTTGCAGTATTATGTGGAAGTATTTTACATGTAATAATGTAAACACCTACATTTGACAAGTGTCGGTACATATCGACGGTAAAAAGGAAGTAGGGCCAAGTATAACCCACATTTTGGTCAAAAATGAGTTATATAAGCCATCCTATGTAAAATTTTCCGCTCTTTCGAATGCGCTTACTCCCATGGCTCTATGATGACTTTTTTTGGCTTTTATGGCAGTAAAAATACGTCAGTTTTTCAATAATTTAAACCTTTGAACGGCTCTCCTGAACATTTCATTTTTTGTCGCTTATACCCTATTACCTTTTAACCGTCGATATCAACATTCAACACTGGATGGTACGGTTGGCATGAAATCCAGACACAATAGGTATGAGCTTGAGAGGCATCACTTCCACATTGTATTGAAATAGAAATTATGAGAATAAATGGCTGATGAACACCTCACCTCATAATCCTCATTCATCATCTGAGCGAACAGCTCTTCGGCTTCCAGACATTTTCTCAGTAATCGGTAGCATTGCTTTAGTTTAGTGCAGCAGAAGGCACAAGCAAGAATCGGTCTACTGTCTTCAGTTACAAACTGCAAAAAAAATTGTTCTTCTAATCTTTTATATAATACAGGGCGTTTGGCAGAACGTTGAACATACGAAAATGGTGGATAGGTGGGGTCATCTGCTACTTACTCAGCCCTAATTTATTTGGCCCTGGCACCCTGGATATGGTTCAGAATCATGTACTGAATCCATGGTAACAGTTTTTGCATCGGTGTCCTTGCCACTGTGTATGATAATGCTATCCAAGTCAACAGTATGTGGTCCTTAATGCTTTCTGTGCATCTTACTTTCAAGGCAGATTGGGAATTGAATATACATGTTTACCATTCATAAAAATTCGTGTAGGAAGTATGAATCTTCATGTAAGACGGGTATTACTTAATTTTTAAGTATTAAAAATATCAACTTACTGGAATATCAGTCAGCTTCTCATACAGTTCATGTAAGTTCCTGTTGACCACTGCATACATAGGAACATTCTTCACCAAACATATTCGACACATAGGCAGTTTTTCCATTTTTTATCTCAATCAAAAGTATTTAGTTCAACTTTACAATATATTCACTTGCGTACAAATAACGAGGGAGGCTTGTATATTTTTACTACTTCTTCTTTTTAATAATCTACGAACATTTGGCGAGTAAAAGTTAGTGAATTTAATGCGCCCTTTTTTTGTGAATCACAGTAAGACGGCAGCAGCCGGAGACAGCTAAACTTATTATTATCTCTTGTAGTCCAGATAAATTCACAGAAATTCGTTTAATAGTCCCTTAACACAATCTATTATGTACTTAAATACCGGTGGTTCAGGTTAGGTCTTACTTCACATTCCACACAAAAATAACACATTCCACACACAAGTCTCACAGTCACACACAATAAACTGTTGCTCTGGGCCTCTGGTTGGGTCGCATCTCGCGTAGCTGGGCCTACCCTGGTGGGTATTGGTATTATATAAATGAGGAAACTGGAAAGTAATGTATCGGCTAATAATATTTACCAGCAAGAGCTATACCAAAACCAATTATTATTTATTTTGTTATTTAGTATGCTGGGTACAGTGTGACCATTTAAAAAAAACAGATTCTGGTTCTGTCATATTTTGATACCTATTTTGGTTTAAAACCTGCCAAATCCTAGCTAATGCTCTAAGAATCCTAGAGGTGTGACTAATATCATGTCCGTGACCACCGCAGGACCACCAACGCCAATCGCTTCTGTTAGGTTTCAATTTATAAATACGTAATTGTTGGATATTGTACTGGCAACACCCAAAGATTCGATGTGTCAGAACGTAGCGCGGGAACGAACGCCCTTCACCCTTCTATTCTAGGTCGGGTCGGGCGCTCGTGACAGTAGGACGTGCTTAATGGCTGTGTCGGTAAAAAGATAGATTGGCATAGTATTGGTTGGAGATCTACTGTAAATTAAGGTAACCTGTTAGTTTTATTGTAAATATTAGAATACGGATTGAATTGTGATATTATGTGGGGAATAGGAGATGTGATGGTATAGTGTAGAATATTGAATTTGATGTTGGCAAAGAAATATAAATGACTGACAAAATATCTTGGTGTTGCATATTATTTTCCTTATCCCTGAAATATTATGAATATGTAGTTTTATTAAACAGTTTTAGATTATGTAACCCCGGTGTAACGACTCATTTGGGTATTAGTATCTATTTTGAGGTTAAATAATTATATTCGGAATTAAATTAGTTATTTTAGAGTAAGGATGGTTCTTATTACACTTCCATATTTAGTAAATAATTAGTACCCAATTCGTACTAATTAGTACTCGAACGACAAAATTGGTACCTTAGCAGTTTTCGAGAAACTCGACTTTGAAGGTGGTCCGGCGGTAGTCACGCTCCCTTCAGCAGGACCACTATGAGCGCCGAAAAAGGGGTCATGCTGCAGCTATTATAAGTATACACATAATTAGTTCCTTTAAATGTGATTCATTGCGTAAAAAAAACAGAACTGAAACATTTGTATTTACCGAGAAATCGACGATGATAACTTTCGCGCGCTCGTTCAGCAGGACCACGACTTTGAATGTTGATTCCAAGTTTGACCAGCTTGTCGCTTTCCTCAAACCTATATAGAAAATTAGTACCTTGCAAGATAAAATTAGTGCCCAAAATTCAAAATTGGTTCTTCAGTAGTTTACGAGATATACCATGCTATTGGGTGGAGTGGCCGTAGTCACGGTGTAAAATTTTCATTTCAAGATTTCCCTATTAAAAACTGTGATTTCTTCCCAAATTTATACAAAAATTAGTGCTCCTAAAGAAGTTATAGCGACCAAAAATTCAGATTCCTAAGTGTTGTATTTTCAGAGAAATTAGCTTTCATTACTTTTCCACACTAAATCTCCGCGTATAACCTGACCAAATTAAGTTGTCAATGGTATTGAGCAGTCTATCTTTTCTGTAAAATCTCATCATGAAAACTTAGGTAAAGTGAGCTCGAAGTGAGGTGACAATAGTGCCAATCACTAGCATCAAGTGGAGTGACAGCTCACTTCATCTAAGTTTTCACGGTGAGATTTTTACAGAATAGATATACCATTGTCAACTTAAACCCTAGTTGCGTAACTTATTTTCGTAAACAATTTTGCCTAATTTGTTTCATTTTGACAGTTCAACAACATTCATTGCGTTATTTACTTTGCTGAGCAGATTTTTTATCCAGTTTATGAAGCAATGGATTAGCAATCTGCTTCATATCGAAACAAATTGTGATTGTGTTGCATTACGCAATTAGGGTACGGTTTCTCACGAGAAACGGGTCGGGTCAGGTCACATACAAGCCGCGCGCGGTGCATTTTTATGAAAATAGCTTACTACCTCTCTTTATACTATGGTAATAGTTATTTGGCGTAGTAGTACTTAAGAAAAAAATATGGCGGACGGACGGACGGACATACAGCGGACGCTTAGTAATAGGGTCCCGTTGGCACCCTTTGGGTACGGAACCCTAAAAAGTATAGTAATTTAAAAGGCCATGTCCATCGTAGGCACAGCAGGGAGCAGCAGCGTATTGGGTCCACTCGGTGCGGTGCCGCACAGGTTACTAGAACAGGGCTCCTTCTTCTTCTTTTCCACTTTTGTGAAACCCTCCTCATCAACTTGGCTGCAGGTTCTTGGCAAGGAGCTACGGACCGCAGTCAGGGCAGGTTGAGTACCCTTTTTCTGTTTTTCCCCTTTTCTAGTTTGTCGCTTTGGCTGCGACACATCTGGTTTGCCACCGGTGACAATAGCAGCGTAGGCACGTTTAGGGGTCAATGTACCTACGCGTGACGTTTCCGCAGCCGGTGTTGTGGTCAGTGGTGCGTGCGGGAGACGGCGACGGCGGGCGGCGCTTGCTCAGCGTTATCGGCAGCTAGTAACGCACTTGTGTTTGCCGATTCGAAACTGCCGACGGATGCATTTTGCGCCCCTCGACGAGTATTCACCTGTGAGGCCTCAGGCGACCCAATTACCGAACCAACGTTGCGCAAGAATGCTATTTCTGCACGTAGATAAGTATTTACTTTTTCTGATTCCTCCATTCTGGACTGCATCTTGGTCATCTCCACTTTTAAGGTAGTGATATCTTTTAACAGTCGCGTAACGTCGACATGATCGAACGTGACCGGGGGCAGCTTACCTAGCTCCTTTGCCACGAAATCAGGCAAGTCGTCCGGGTCAGTCTTCTTCAACATATCGATTATATCTTGAAGACTCTTCTCGGTTCAATCTCTGCGGCGAGAGGGCATCTGGTCTAGTCAGTTTTCCAAGTAGTTAGTGGGGGTTCTGAATACTGGAAGAGTTTCCATATACACCGCGCCAGCACCGGTGTCCAATATGGGAGCCAGCGGCGCCGACAACCGATGTTTTTAATCTCCGCTACCGGCAGTAGTGTACTACCGGTTCCCAACGTCGTTATTTTTGGGTGCCGGGAGCGGAGGCACTCCCTTGACAAAAATTTAAAACTTTACGATTAAAAAACCGGAATCATCGGAACAACACTACGAGAAGAAGCTGGCCACTTTATTTTAAGTTAGACATTTTAAAGTTCATACTTCATAAAAGATAGCTTGATCTCTGCGACAGCTGTCAGTAAAAACACGCCTATGAAGTCCTGAATTTCTTAAAGACAGTACCTGTCAATATCATACTTTATGGGCATGCTGACCTAAGTGATGGGCGATGAATCATCGTAACCACATACTTTAAACTATCGATATTTTAAATAAAACTTAATTTAAAATTAATTTATCTTTTAACTTTATTGTATATTTTAATATCATAACATTATTTACATTTGTACATACTTGATCTAAAATAATAGCGAGTAAATAAAATCCAATTTCTCACCTACCCATGTAACATTCCATCCGTCAACGTCCCATCCTTGAGTTTCGGGAGAAAACACACCGCGTTTGGCTCACAGGCCGTGTTACCAGACCAAATTAAACCCAATAATATGTTACATTAGCATCGATAATAGTAAGAAACGTCGATAATTTCTATCGACAATTTTTTATATCCTAACAACCCTAAAAATGTCAGTTTGATATATGTCGCAGAGATCAAGCTATCTTTTATGTAGTATAGTCTTTTTTTTTTGTTTTTTTAGTCTCTGATAAACGTACTGTAAGGGCGTATTTGTATCATTGAGGCTGCGGCCAGCCCGCCGGTTGAACGCGTCCCAGAGGGTCATGGCCATCCGGCTGGCCCGAGGATACCGTACGGTCTCCTGCGAGGCGGCGAGCCTCCTTGCCGGATTACCGCCATGGGATCTGGAGGCAAAGGTCCTCGCGCACGTCTGGGAGTGTCGCGAGGAGGCGAAACGCCGGGGCTTAACTCCGATGCCGCAAGAAATTGCGGCACAGCGGACAGAGCTACGGCGGGATCTCATGGCGTCATGGAGGGTGCGATTGTCGCAACCCCGCGCTGGGCACGCCACAATCGCGGCGATAAGACCCCTCTTTGAGGAGTGGCTGGAGAGACGCCACGGCGTTCTCACCTTCCGCCTGACGCAGGTCCTCACCGGACACGGCTGCTTCGGGAGGTTCCTGTTCAGGATTAGGCGGGAGGAAACACCCGGGTGTCACCATTGTGTGGATCGGCCTGAGGACACGGTGGAGCATACGGTGGAGGTCTGCCCAGCTTGGGCAGAGCAACGCCGTGTCCTCGTAGAGGCGATCGGTGGCGGTGATCTCTCGCGTCCGGCCCTGGTTCAGGCCATGGTACGGAGCGAGAGGAAATGGCAGGCCGTCACCTCCTTCTGCGAAGCGGTAATGCTCGCGAAGGAGGAGGCGGAACGCGTGAGGGAGAGGCAAACTTCGCGCCCTCACGCCCCAAACCGCCGCAATAGGAGGAGACGCCCGGGGCGGGAATCGCGAGCCGATTTCCGGCCACCGTAGGCGCGGGCTTGCGGACGGTGAGCAATGGGTAGCTCGCCGTCCGATAAGGACCAAGCCCGGGTCGACGGCGCGTTGTGTTCCACGCGCGCCTCAAAGAGATGTCAGCAGAATTGACGGGGTCCGCTAGGGCCAGTGCCTGCCGGGGGTTCGAAGAAAACCGATAGGGAAATCGTGGCCCCCGGCAACAGGGCAACCGAAGGAACTCGGGTGGGTTTTAGTCAGTAGGAGTCTGACACGCCCTCCTGGTCCGCCCAGAGCGGGAGAAGTTATTTGATAATTTCCCACCCAGAAAAAAAAAAAAAAAAAAAAGGGCGTGTTTGTACATTTTCCGAACGAAAAAAAAAACCTGACGTTCGTTCCGGTCATTCAGAACGGAAAGAACCGAATGACGTCATCCCAAACGCAGCGCTCGCAAAAATTTTTGCTCCGCCGCCGCACACCAACGGAAATTGTTAAGAACCATGCCGTGTGTATGTTGTGTCGAGTGGACGTCTAGGTCACAGAGTAATTTTACTACCGTATACGTAGGTACGGTATCCTGATCAGGAATCCAGCAGGCCTAACATGACACACGCGACAATTATCCACTCTCGCGCGACTAATTTTTGTCTATTTCTTTAGTTTTATCGTTTTCTGACAGCTACTACGTCATACAAAATACTCGACTCGTTCTGTCAAACTTGATGTTTTGTCGACAAACCCTAACACGACACGTTATTTATTTAGATTTTTGACAGTTCAACACGAGATAATCAGTCATTTTGTCGTATTTAGTCGTCCTCGATTTTGACTACGAGAAGAGTAGACAAAAAGTCAAAATTATGATACTTATAAAAAAACTCGAAAATAAGATGGCAGATTCATAGTCGTTCTTAAAGTAGGCAATTTATTTTTTATGTGGTATTACACCAGTGTACTGTAGTGGAGCAGTGGTGGCCCAGTGGCAACGGCCGCGACTTACGAGTTGTAGGTCGTAGGTTCGAACCCAGACAGGCGCTTTACTTTGTATAAATTATTTCATCGCCACTGCTCTCAAAACGGTGAAGGAAAATATCGTGAGGAAACCGGCATATCCTAAAACCGAAAATTCGAAGACATGTGACATCTACCAACCCGCACTGGGCCCGCGTGGTGGATTACGGCCCACTCCCTCTCACAGGGAGGAGGCCTGTCTCCCAGCAGTGGGAACATTTTATACGCTGATGATGATGATGATGACTGTAGTGGATGGGAGCATCAGTCTCTTTGCCAATTATGGTGATGATAAATAAATTAACGAAATCTAGGGATTATGGCTGTATGGCAATGGGTAGCCCGCCGTCCGATAAGGACCAAGCCCGGGTCGACGGCGCGTTGTGTTCCACTCGCGCCTCAAAGAGATGTCAGCAGAATTGACGGGGTCCGCTAGGGCCAGTGCCTGCCGGGGGTTCGAAGAAAACCGATAGGGAAATCGTGGCCCCCGGCAACAGGGCAACCGAAGGAACACGGGTGGGTTTTAGTCAGTAAGAGTCTGACACGCCCTCCCGCTCCACCCAGAGCGGGAGAAGTTATTTGATAATTTCCCACCCAAAAAAAAGGGTGGTGAATGTGGTGATCAACAATTTGTATGGTTATAATAGCGGAATCAACTCCACCTGCCAATTTATTTGAACGTCAGTCCTTTTGGTGAGTGTGGTGATTAACAAAATTTGCGATGTCATGGACTTTATGGTGACTGTTAAATTGCCTGTGGGCCGAACTATACTCAAAAGTTTTACAGTGCCCTCCGAGTCCAATTTAATAATGCGTTCAGGGTGCTGATGGGGCTGCAGCGATTCTGTAGTGCATCAGGGATGTTTGCTGAACGTTGCGTAAACTGCTTTTACGCTACGATGCGTAAAAGGTGTGCATCCCTGGTGCGTAGAGAACGTGGCAGCTCCAACAGCATCCTTAGCCTGATCGCTAGTCGGCTGGACTGTGGTTACATCAATCATTGCTGCGCCATTTGTCATGGAGTGGCGCAGTAGTGATTGAGTTAACCTTCTTTTATATGTTTTGTTGTGGGTAGTTTTAAGTATTACTAACACTAGTCCATAAAAACATTAATACTAACAAAATGGACACATGGTCTGAAATAAACTCTTTAATTAATTAATTATTATACTTCGATTTATCAAATTGCGATCGTCGGCCCATTTGTCATTTGTGGTGATTATCTAATGAGTATACTTAGGTGACACTAATTTTAATTTCCGTCATTTTGTATTTTAATTTCAGCATGCCAAATAAATCA
This sequence comes from Agrochola lychnidis, assembly GCA_963680765.1. NCBI lineage: Eukaryota > Metazoa > Arthropoda > Insecta > Lepidoptera > Noctuidae > Agrochola > Agrochola lychnidis. The sequence continues at coordinate 16,837,193 of OY796875.1, forward strand.
TTTAATTTTAATCAAAAAGTCGGTTACACAAAAACCTAATCATAAATAATTAAAAAAACGTCTTTGGATCAGTATTTTAGTTTTTTGACACCGACTTCCGAAATTAAAGTTATTTTTCACTTTGTAGTTTGGAAGTCGGTTGTATTTTTTGTATAAAATTTTTTTTTTCTTTTTAGTGGGTTTATTTGTAATTTATCTTATCTAAGTTACAAATAGCCTTATGCCAACTGCTCATCAAAAATACCCCAAATCGCCATAGATGTGCCTTTAATACTTGAAGAGTTCCCTCGATTTCTCCAAGATCTCATCATCAGATCGTAACCAAATGACAATGGGACCAACTTGAAAGTGTACCCTTTCAAACAAAAAAAGAATTTTTCAAATCGGTCCAGCTGTCTTCGAGTAATCGGGGAACATACATAAAAAAAATATCCCGACGAATTGAGAACCTCCTCCTTTTTTTGAAGTCGGTTAAAAAGAGAGAATAATTAAGAGAGAGAAAGACGTTTATTCAATAAAGTACATTATTCCAGGCATAAAATTGAATGAATGAAACAAACTTCAGGCCGATGTTGCTATCATAAAAATAATTTATTTTTAATAATTTGCAACATCGGTCCGTCGCGCGATAAAGAAGTGTCAAAGTGCCTTTTTCGAGTTTACTCGTCGTTAACGGTCATGTTAGGGAATTAGGGATTAGAATGACGTCAGAATCGTAGACAAATTACGATAAAACAAGAAAAAGAGCGTTCTCGCGCTTCTCATTTTAGCCCTGCTGATTCGAAAACCTGTATGCTTGCCTTCCATGTTCAACTAGGCACACACGTCTGTATATTTTCGGAACGGATAAAACCTGACAAAAGAAAAATAAATCGAACATCTGGGCCAGCCTACTGCCAGTAGCATAGATAATACGCTTAAATACGGGAGCCAGTAGGTAGAGGGACGCTTTCATGAGAAAGCACGTATAAACATGGACATTTTGGTATGCAAATAATAATAAAGTACAGAACAATAAAGTGACCTAAAGTTCGTTTTTTAATCCTAGAAATAGGAATTTCAAATCGAAGCGATGTCGACTATTTTGCCCACAGACAATTTATACTGAAAGAGAAGAATAACAACTCCGTACATAGGAGGAAATATTTCCTTACCGGCTGGCGCCATCTATACTCCGCCCACGAAAACTAGAAAGTAGAAGCTAGGGCGGGAATTTCAAATTACAGTGCATTTTACTTTGTATTGCATTTTATCGTAGACATTTAATGCACAAGTACAGTGCGTTTCTCGATAGACAGTGTGACAGTGTGTTTCTAAACAGAATCACTATCAAGAAACACGCTGTACTTTTGCATAAAATGCTAAAATTAATCTCTAAAGAGTAGTATACTAAAACAAAGATCAGTACTTGACTTTTTTATTTAGTATGATAATAATTATAATTTAACAGATATTCATTTGGGCAACATATATATTATGACTGATTTTACATGACTACAGAGTGTCCTCCGTGTGTTATTTGAGTTCCAAATTCAGTACCTGACATACATCAGTGATGTATGTCCTCCTAAGTGTGATGTGAAATCACACTTATGAGATTTTTCGCCTGTGTGTATACAACAAGGATTGTTAAATGACTCTTTTGATTAAAACTACGCTGACATACATCACATATGCAAGGGATTTCACCAGTGTGTATTCTATATGTCCTCCTACTAAATGATCCTTTACACTAAAACTACGTTGACATCCATCACACTTGTAAGATTTTTTACTAGTGTATGTTCGAATATGTTGTGATAAACGACTTTTTTCACTAAAACTATGCTGACATACATCATACTTGAGGTTTTTCACCAGTGTGTTTACGAATATGGCATGTTAAATTACTAGTATTTCTAAAACTATGCTGACATACATCACACTTATAAGGTTTTTCACCAGTATGTATACGAATATGGCTTTTTAAATGATATTTTTGACTAAAACTACGTTGACATATATCACACTTATAAGGTTTTTCACCAGTGTGTGTTCGAATATGTTTTGAAAAATTACCGTTATCACTAAAACTATGCTGACATACATCACACTTATAAGGTTTTTCGCCAGTGTGTGTTCGAATATGTTTTAATAAAGCAAAACTTTCAATAAAACTACGTTGACATAAATCACATTTGTAGGGTTTTTCACCAGTGTGTATACGAATATGTTTTGTTAAAGTACTCTTACAATTAAAACTACATTGACATATATCACACTTATAAGGTTTTTGGCCAGAGTGTGTTCGAATATGTTTTAATAAATCATAACTTTGAATTATTGTTGCAAGTAATTGTATTATAATGTTGTGATACAGTTAAAGCTTCAGATTTGCATGCCTCAAGGCGTAATATGGTTGAACTATGTTCTATTTTTTTAACAACTTTATGTAATTACCCTTATTAGCAAATAAATGAATTTGAATAAAACTACGTTGACATATATCACATTTAAAAGGTTTTTCATCAGTGTGTTTTCGAATATGTCTTGATAAATGACCCTTAACGCTAAAACGACGCTGACATATATCACATTTAAGAAAAAATTTCACCAGTGTGTATTCGAATATGTTTTCTTAAAGAACTCTTACAATTAAAACTACGTTGACATACATCACACTTGTAAGATTTTTCGACAGTGTGTATTCGAATATGTCTTGATAAATTACCCTTAACACTAAAACGACGCTGACATATATCACATTTAAAAGGTTTTTCACCAATGTGTATTCGAATATGTTTTGTTAAAGAACTCTTACAATTAAAACTACGTTGACATACATCACACTTGTAAGGTTCTTCGACAGTGTGTATTCGAATATGTCTTGATAAATGACACTTAACACTAAAACGACGCTGACATTTATCACATTTAAAAGGTTTTTCACCAGTGTGTATTCGAATATGTTTTGTTAAAGAACTCTTACAATTAAAACTACGTTGACATACATCACACTTATAAGGTTTTTCGACAGTGTGTATTCGAATATGCTTTGATAAATTACCCTTTGCACTAAAATGACGCTGACATATATCACATTTAAAAGGTTTTTCATCAGTGTGTTTTCGAATATGTCTTGATAATTGATCATTTCGACAAAAACTACACTGACATATATCACATTTAAAAGGTTTTTCACCAGTGTGTGTCCAAATATGTGATAATAAATGACCTTTTTGACTAAAACTACGTTTACATACATCACATTTAAAGGGTTTTTCGACAATTTGTGGACGAGTATGTCGCATCATTTTTTTTTATTCAAACTACGTTGGTCACATTTGTAAGGCTCTTTGAAATAAGCGCCAGGTTTGGACGTACGTTTTTGAGTTGTCCGGATAACTTTCGAGTCTGATTGTTCTGTTTTCGTTTGCTCTGCTGTTATTGCATCTTCTAGTTTTGTTCTTCGTGTGTCTAGTTTTGATTTCTTCGCAGCGGTCGCCCCTATGATTATAAATCTAGAAAGTACAATGTTAGAAGAAGATCATCTTTACATACTGAGACTCCTCCGTGCCTCGGAAAGCACGTTAAGCCGTTGGTCCCGGCTGTCATTCGTGGATCTTTGACAGTCGTTACGGGTCGTCAGAAACCTGAAAGTCTGACAACCAGTCTTACTAAGGGGTATCGTATTACCCAGTTACTGGGTTGTGGAGGTCAGATAGGCAGTCGCTCCATGTAAAATACTGGTATTCAGCTGCGTCCGGTTAGACTGGAAGCCGACCCCAATATAGTTGGGAAAAGGCTAGGCAGATGATGAAGTACAATGTTAGAAGAAGGTGAACATGCACAAGAATCAAAATAATAGCACTTTGCATGATTCACACTAGGACCGAAAAGGGTATTTTTTGGAGACATTAAATAATACACTTAATCACCAGAGACATGAAGTACAAAATTGTACTAACGTCGACATAATATATTATAAATTGTTTATTGATCAAGAAGGTACAGATGGTGAGAAAAACAAAGCTTAAACTAGTTACAAGCAAGTTGTACAAAGTTATGTAACTACTTTTTATGGTAGAACATGTTGATGTAAGTACTCATGGAACATCTGCTGACAATTTACGTTACCCTGTCTCTTAAACTAGGGTATACCTGTATCTTAAGAGACAGTGGACGGCCAGAAAGTTATGTTCAATATTACCTATAATTTAAGAAAGGACCCTGTCGATCCACCCACAAGTAAACAATTTTTAGATAATGGTAAGTGAAATTGAGTAAAATTAAATTAAATAAAGAACTTAATTCTAGTGAGTGTGTATGTGTGTGTGAATGAGTGTGCATGTATGTGCGTGTGAATGCGTGTGCATGTATGTGCGTGTGTGCATGAGTATTCATGAGCTAGGTTATGTAGGTTAATAGTGATTCAGTGTGAACATAGTCTTGTTGAAGTAGCCACTCTGTAAATTTCCGTTTAATTTCCCATTTTGTCAGATCAAGTATGTTTAAGAGTTTCTGTAAATGAGACTGCTCAGAATATGAAATTGATGTTTGGCAACGGCTGTTCTATGAGGAGTACTAGGAGGGATAAAGGTGCGTTTTTTTCGGTTTGAAGGAGGTAGAGATGAATGTTTTTTAAGAACTGAGTAGAGTACATAGAGTTGCCGTACTGTGAGAATTTTACAGTCGGAATACAGTTGAGTTGTTGGGTATCTGTAGGGTTTTCTGGTCATAACTTTAAGTATAGCTCTCTGTGCTCTCTCTAGTTTGAGAAGAAATGTTTTACTCGCCCCTCCCCACACCGTTATGCAGTATCCTAGTACCGATTGACACAGCCCAAGGTACACCATTTTTATAGTGTCAAGATTAGCGGATTCTCTCATGGACTTAAAGATATGTAAGAGACGAAGGGTTCTGGTGGTGAGAGCATCAATTTGTTTTTCCCATTTTAGTTCACTATCTATTTGTACACCTAGATATTTAACGCAGTTTGTTCTGGTAAGATTGGGACAAGAACACGACGTGGGCGAAGTAGAGAGGACCTGACATGAGTGAGCAGTAATCGAGAAAGTGTCTAAAGGTGAGTTTTTATTTCTTATAGCAAACGGTATGTAGTTGGATTTTAGTAAATTGAGTGTAAGTAGGTTTGAGTTTAGCCACGTCATTATCGTACTTAATGCCGACTCTGCTGCAGTTTTAACACTATCCCATGTAGGTCCATGTACTATTAACGCTGTATCATCAGCGTAAGTAAAAATGTTTACATTTTGGGAGCTTTAACTTGCATAGGTCATTTATGTAAATTTAGAACAAACTAGGCCCCAAAATGCTACCCTGCGGGACGCCGAAGGAGATAAGTTCTTCGTGACTGAGGTACGTATTGATTTTAACTCGTTGAGTGCGGTTACTTTAGTAATCTTTAAATATTTCTAGGGCAATTCCTCGCACACCAAGCGAATACAGCTTAGAGATCAATAAGGAAACAGAAACTGTGTCAAAGGCCTTGGACAGGTCTAGAAATATGCCAAGGCATTTAGTTTTACCATCCAGGTTCTTTGCTACGTGTTTCGTCAAATCAAGTACTGTGTCTTCTGTTGATATTCTTTTCCGGAAGCCGTACTGATTCTCAGCGATTATTTTATACCTATCCAAAAAACCTTTGAGGCGGTTGTTGAGTATCCTTTCAAGAATTTTAGAAAGTACCGGTAGCACCGAAATAGGCCTGTAATTACTGACACAGTTTCTGTCTCCTCCCTTATGGATAGGATGCACTATAGCCTTTTTTAAAGCATCAGGAAAGACTCCCTTTTGCAGACAGCAATTAAAAAGGTAAGTAATGTGAGGAACTAACACATTTTTGCAGTTCTTTAACAGTAAGGGTGATATTCCATCCCAGCCAACAGCACTGTCATTATTTAATTGAAGTATAAGGGACTCTACTTCGGCTTCGTCTACGTCTAGCAGAGCCAATGAATTGGTAGTTGAGTTGAAGATATTAGAGGATGAACTCTGTTCTGGAAGCAGGAGGGGGATTGTGCACCAGATTGGATATTTGCCGCTAGGTTCTTGCCAACGTTAGTGAAGAAATGGCATACTTTGTTAACAGAAGAATAAGAATTGTCACATAAACTTAATAGCTCTTCAGGTATAGATCGAATTTTTGATGTGTTTGTAATATTTTTAATGGTTTTCCATAACTCTCTTGGATTATTTCTCGTTCTCTCCAGTTCACTTTTTTCGTAGGAGATTTTTAACTTTCGAAGTAAAGAATTGCAAAAGTTTCTATAGCGAGTGTAGGTTAGCCTTAGTATTACATTATCGGGTGCTTTTTTGGACTGATTATGAAGTTTATCACGGTTTTTCATGCATTTCAGAAGACCAGGAGTTATCCACGCTTTTATAGTTCGTTTGCGTGTCTAGGGATTTTGATTTGTATTGAGTTATTAGATATTATAGACGTTATTATAGTGATGAATTTATTCATGGATAGATTTGGATCGGTGGTTTTGAAAATAACAGAAAAATCCGTGTTTAGTAGATTTTGAACTATAGCGTCATGATTTATACGGGTGGCAGTGTGGCGTAGCTTTCGCACAAGTTCGGGGTCAGCGATAGATAAAAGAGTGGGTCTATGATCGTTAATGTGGGTTTCCAGAACAAGTGTGCTTACGGGTGAGTTTGTTTTTAGGAATGTGTGATCTAGGCACTTGTCTAACCGGGTAGGGAATAAGTGGGTAGGAAGAAGCCCATGAGAGGCATTAAGCAATAAATAATCAAGCCTTCGCTGGTTTCTGTTATCTTGACTTATATCAATGTTAAGATCCCCAACAAGAGCGATGTTAGGAAACGAGGGCATTTTGTTGTAGACGTCATTTAGACTTACTAGAAAATTATCATAATTTTCTTTTGAATTGTATGAAGGTGAGCGAAAGACTGCCGCCACTGCCAGTTTATTGTCCAATTGACATACCAGGCAATTCCCACACTCAAAGTCCGGTTCCCACACTGTAGGTTTTAGGCCCTGTTTTATATAAAAAACTACGCCATCATTTTGATTCGAATTTGTTTTTGTACAGTACGATTGAAAGCCATCCAGTTTAGGTAAATTAGATGTTTTACTGAGCCAACTTTCGGTATTATGATATCATGATTTATATCAGTTCGGCTCAATAGTACTTGAAGTGAATCAAAGTTTTTATTTATACTGCGTATATTTATGTGTAAAAGATTTATATTGTTTTTGTCAAAATGTTCAATATGTTTTTTGCAATTTTCAGGACTGCAGATAATCGCTTCTCCTACGCAGAGTTTGTCGAGGTCATTATTTATGTTAGTGAGGTTAGCCATTAATTTTAGTTGTGGATACACCGAAATATCGTTTGACATAAGGAGACCGAATATTTATGAGAGAGTAATGTGCCATTATGTAGTAAGTGCTATGTTTTTTTGAGTGTGTTGGAATTTTGTGCATGTGTTGAGTAATGTGAGTTTGTTCCAAAACTATATGATCGAAGTTTAAATAAACCCAGTTCAAGGGAATTATTATCTAATTCATCTGTATTTAGAAGGTTTCAACTTTATATCTCACCCTCTCTTCTTCTCTTTATCATAAAAATGTAACTCAAGCAATCATTATTTTATTGCGTAATTGTGTATAACATAATTAAATTGAAACATCAGCGACGTAATTATCAAATTAAAACATCTATAAAGTGATTCAAAATTATCAATGTAGCGGGTCAACGATTAGAGATTATGATTTTCATTTTCAAATATTTATTCATTAACATCGGAACAATGAACAAAATGCACTTATCATAAACTCATTATAATATGAGGATTTATTTTAAAAGTTGGCAACGTCGTAAATAGCTGTCAAAAATTTACCTTTTTGCATTTTGCAGGTCAGTGTCAGGTTTTATGTTGATATTAAAATATGATTCACGGTCGTAACAAATATGGCTTTACTCAATTATAAATTTATAATCATTACAATCAGCAATAGTAATTAAGAAGAAGATAAAGGTGTCAAATGTCACGATTTCATGAAATCATGACATTTGACACCTTTGCTAACTTATGGAGTCGTATTGCTGATTGTAATGATTATAATTGAGTGAAGCAAATTGATAGAATATTGTAGGCGACCTATGATCAAATCGGTATCATCGGAAGAGGTATAAGGCCCGTATTACAGAACGTCACTCAATACTCAAGCATTACTTAAAACTAGATTCAAGCCATTTGATTGGTTGAAACTAGTTTTAAGTAATGCTTGAGTATTGAGTGACGTTCTGTAATACGGGCCTAAGAGGCAGTATCGTCAGCAAAGCAACCCCATTTGGTTCGAGGTTGAATAGGTCCTACAATCGAGCCCGGAGGAACGCCAGCTGGGACATTTTGAAGTGATGAAGTGGTGTTTTCGATGTGTACCTGGAATTTGCGATCCGCAAGGTACGATTGAACGAGTTTGATGAGAAGCATAGGCACGTTTAGAGTGAGCAACTTGGGAAGCAGGCTGTCGTGCCACACGGTATCAAATGCTTTTTGGATATCCAGCAGAAACATACCTGTAGACTGTTTGAGATTTAGGTGATGAGATATGTGTTTTGTAACCCTGCCTAGCTGTTAGATCGTTGAATAAGTGGCACGAAACCCAAACTATCTTGGATCAGGAACTGCCCAGTGGCACGTAATGTGTATAAATAACAGACTAAAAAAAAATCCAGCAGAAGGTAGAAATAAAAAAGCTTTTTATTTCTTGCAAAAGTTAAACAGCCATTGAAAATGTTTGTAACAAACTATCGCTTTCTGTGCCAAGTTTTTTAAAAGTAAGGTATGGATTTCGTCATGACTTAGGTACAGACGCCAGCACATCAGGCTACTACAATCTGTCAAATTTATTTAATAGATTTTCAACTTTATTGCTGGCAGTTAAGGTTCAAAGTTGATTGGGAAAATTTGACAGTTTCGGGTAGCTTGATGTGCTGGCGTCTGTACTACAGATTTATGGGATTTAAGCCTAGTAAAAATTTTACAAATCTCAATTGGCCTCACCGGCTTTATAAAGTCGACACACGACATATAAGATACGTCGTCGAGGATGCCCCCCCTGCGCGCCTCCGGCTCTAAAAATATTCACGAAACAAGTATAACGTGGAGTCGCGATTGTCAAATTAGACCCAAACATCGCAGCCCTCTTGTTGTCGAGGCCGCTAGTTACACTCCCTCTAGTATCAATCGAAATCGCCGCCCTAAGCGAATCCTTACCGACCCTGACGACCCCATTACCCTCCTCCAGAAGAGCAGTAGGGAAACCAGCACCGTGTACAAAAACAGACGCCTCCCGTCATTCCGACCTCGCCGCCGAGGTCCTTTGCGATCGCGACCGCGTCCCCGAGTAAATAATACTCCTCCCCGACCCTTGCTTGATAACGAGGTGCCAGCAGTTGTTGCAGCTGAGCACGTAGCTTTAAATTCCCCGACTAATAATCATGATCAAAACTTTGATCCAGCCCGTCCCATCCTTGATGTCCTCCCTCCGGTTGACGCCCTAAGCCGAGGTTCGTACCCCACAGGGGGTGCCCTTAGCGAGCGTTCACCTAGTTTTAATTAGCATAGTTGAATAATCCCTGGCTGGAGGTTTTAAGTGTAGTAGCTTAAGGCACCCACAGGAAAGCCCGGTTAAGTAGTCATGATCTCAGAGGTCAACTACGAGATGCCCTACCTAAAAAAAATAAAAAATGTCAAATTAGATTTTAGTTGTGACAAAATTATTTTCAAATTTAGAGATTTTCTTTTTTGCAGAATAGCTTCTCATAGCCAAAATTAAGGAATTTTAGTGATAGGTTAGAAATTTTACCTCTAAATATCATAAGCAAACAAAGTTTTATGTCTTACCCTATATCTAAGCAGTTTAATTATGTTAACAGCTTCGAATCAGAACAAAAATGACAGTTGAAGGTTTAATGACTCTTGAACCCAAAACCTAGAAAAAATATTTCGATAATCTGTGGAAATAATTTATGCCGCGCAAATTTTGAATTTTGTTGCTACCGTAAGCGAAAACATGGCGAAAACTAATCAAAATGTATGAAAAACTACCGCGTTTTGCAGCAGAACCTCAGCGGTAAGCGTCAGCGAGAAAACATTTATAACAAAATCGATATAAAAACAAAACGTAGTACTTATATTGTTGGACAAGTGTAATTTTTAACGTTCCATAGACAATAAATTTTGGAAAGCTTATTTCCAACATTGATTTTAGTTCTTCGACTCCCACAAATGGGGGTCGCAATATGCCGCTGTCGAGAGTTATTTTTATTAATGTGATATCGCGGAATGTAGGTGTAGGTATTATTTATTGATCATACCTACATTCGACGATGGAGGTGTATGTACAGACGCCAGCACATCAAGCTACCCAAAACTGTCAAATTTTCCCAATCAACTTTGAACCTTACCCTTCAGCGATAAAGTTGAAAATCTATTAAATAAATTTGACAGATTGTAGTAGCCTGATGTGCTGGCGTCTGTACATACTATACATACACCTCTGACCCTGCGGGTAAAAAGGTTTGGGTTACTCAGTCCTAGTATCTACGTTCGGGCGTTTTTAAATGTCATGCGAATTTTCTCCCGCAGCGCACGCGGAATAAACCCGCATGTGTCCCGTGTACATGAATGTATTAATTATTCTTGTCAGAGCAACTGGCAGCAAGCTCGCCATGCTCCCTTGTTGCCACTGCTTGCGGTAGCGTCGGGGCACAAAACCAGCGAGCGGGTAATGGCTGATCTTAGCGTTATGTTCGTGAATGAGTGCTGCTTGTGGTGACTGGTCGTAGTTTATCATTTGACTTCGAGTTACAGTCCTATGGATAGAATTCAACATTGCACATGTAAGCGGATACGCCCTTCTGTTTGCGTACCTATAGATTAACTAACTAATACTTACTTTTCGTATCCCTGGCTCTTCGTTTCTTCTTAGATACTTCTTGTTCTTCTTCCACTTCAGTTTTAAACTCCATTAAAGGAACATCATCTTCTAAATCTGACTCAGAATTGTTTGGTGGTATATCTGCTACATCTAGAAAGCTGTCTAAACTTCCCGAGTTTAACTTTGTAAGTAAACAAAACCACTCCAGAGTATTACTTGTTCATCATTTATGAGTTTTCATTTTATTTCACAACATAAATTCAATTGAACTAAACACTAACAATTTTTTTATTAATTCAAAACATTTTTAGATCCGTATTAAAAAATACTATACTCCGTTTGAAATAAGATTAGACATTTAAACAAACCTTTTTTACAGTCCGTTCAACCGATTTTGACTTCTATTGCGTAGGCATAAGGATGGCATTAAAAGCAAAAAAAGTGGTTACAAACCAACTGTTAACTGCAGCTGCCATTTGTGATGCCACCAACGCAATAGAAGTCAAAATCGTTTGAACGGACTGTAAAAAAGGTTTGTTTAAATGTCTAATCTTAATTCAAACGGAGTATAGGTATATCTTTAACTAGCTTTTGTACGCGGTTTCGCCCGCTTGGATGTCGGAAAATATCCCACGGAAACGTACCTTAGAACCGGGATTAAAAGTATCCTGTGTTAATCCAGTACCCTGATTGCGTAATACAACACAATCTGTTTCGATTTGAAACAGATTGCTAATCCATTGCTTCAGAAGTTGGAAAAAAAATTTGCTCAACAACGTAAATAACGCAACGAATGTTGTTGAACTGTCAAAATGAAACAAATTAGTCATTATCGTTTACGAAAATAAGTTACCTACGCAATTAGGATACTGGTTATAAACTATCCGTACGCCGATTTCATCCAAATCCATCCAGACAAACGGACAAAAATTCTAAAAACTATATTTTCGGTATCAGACTCATTCCCACAGCTCGTATTATTTACATTTTTTCAAAAATATTATATGTACAGTTTTGACTTCGTTACTATTTTATTATATACAGGGTGGCAGGGACATCGACGCGAAAACTGAAACCATGGATTCAGTACATGATTCTGAACTGAACTGTTTCATACATTTTGACCGCGTAGGTATTGCACTTTTCTATAATAAAAAACTTTTTACAAAAAAAAAACAACCGACTTCAAAAAAAACACTACAAAGTGAAAAATAACTTTAATTTCGGAAGTCGGTGTCTTTGGTTTTGAATTTTCGTTCTTTGTCACCGACTTCCGAAATTAAAGTTATTTTTCACTTTGTAGTGTTTTTTTTTGAAGTCGGTTGTTTTTTTTTTTTGTAAAAAGTTTTTATTTTTCACTTTTTAGTTGTGGTACCTACCCCACACAAATTCGAATACCACTACCTGCTATGTAAATAACAGTGACAGGAAGTTATCATAATATCATCCACATACTAAGTGGGAAAAAATACGTATTATTGAAGCTAACTCAAAAACTGCCCAAGCAAAGTTAATAAAATTTATATGGGACCACCTCTGAAGTATGATCTACCAAACAAAAAAAAATCATCAAAATCAATTCATAATTGGCGGAGTAATCGCGTAACAAACATACAAAAAAAAAAAACATAATCGATTTGAGAACCTCCTCCTTTTGGAAGTCGGTTAAAAAGGGGTGAGTTGCATTATGTATTATTAGTGGTATTAACCCATTAAAGAATGTTATTTGAGTTTACATTTTTGGTGTCAATTGTTCCAACATACCGTCACGCCCTTTGATTGCTGGAGAATTCTTGTGGAAAATTGTCATAGTGCACATGCTAAGCCGTACAATCTCTCATAGTCATAAATCTATTACAATTTAGGTTGTTACAACAAACATACAAAAAAAAAACAACATACAGTCGAATTGAGAACCTCCTCCTTTTGGAAGTCGGTTAAAAATAAAATCTTTTTTTCAGACACATTTGGCCCATAATGTTGTTACTTGTTAGTAGAAACGACTTGAGTACAAACTATTATTAGTTAAAAATTGTTAATTTAATTCAAGTATTTGCCGCCCACTGGTGCCACGGGCACACGCACTTCTGCTTGAACCCAGTGCCCCAGAAAGGGGCTGTCCAGCTTGTGACTGAGCACGTTCAGGATGGTGTTGGCGCTCCCACGCGTGCGGAACATCAGTGAAGCGATGCGGCGCCGCAGCACAGTGTAAAAGCTGTCTGTGTGCGCGTGCGCAAACATCGCGGATGCACTACAGCAGCGCGGGAGCCCCACCAGCACCCTGAACGCGTTATTATATTGTATTCGGAGAGCGTTGATGGCCCGCTGCGTGTAGTTGACCCACAGATTGCAGGTGTAGAGAATTTGGCAGAATGCTTTAAATAGAGTGATCTTTACTCCTAAACTACACCTCGCAAATCTGGGTGCCAACATGTCTTCATCGTATTTCAAATCCTCGGTGACCACATGGCCGAGGTATTTAAACTCTCTCACTCTTCGAAGAGCGACAGCGTTAAGCAGCACAGGTGCCACTTCCCCCAGTTTACGACCCCTGGCTTGAAAAATCAAGAGCTCGCTTTTCTGTAAATTGTACAGGAGACCATGTACTCTCGCATACTCCTCACACACGCCCTATGAAACAGCAGTTTTTTTTTAAAATAACCGACGAAAAATTTCCACGCTGTGTGGGTTCAGAATCATGTACTGAATCCATGGTTTCAGTTTTCGCGTCGATGTCCCTGCCACCCTGTATACCTCTAGCTTACCCGACAGACGTCCTGAAAAATTTCAATAAGGTTCGTACAAAAATCCCATAGAAAAAAGCATCTTCAAGATTTCCCGAATTTTCCCATTTTTCGGGCATCTTTCCCAATTTTGGTTTCTATAAAACCTAACTCGAACTACGTTCTCAAGTGATGTGCTTACCAACGAACAGCATATCGTGAAATATGCCAACATTGCCCCCAAGGGAAATTTTGCCCGCATAACAATTTAAAAGCATATCTTTGATATGCAAAAATATCTTAATATTATGGCAGCAGTGATGGAAACTTTGGTGGAAAATAGGTTATATGTATGGCAATACTGACTATCGTGTTCGTTTGTTGCTAACTTCGCTTATTAGCTTGTTGGAACTCGTCGAGTGAGTTGTGTGTTTTTGCGGGAAAATACGGCTCGATTTTTAATAGTATCACACGAATGTTTTAATACCTAGTTATGTGCAGTTTCATACACTACTTTATCTACTCTCATACATTGGGTTGGGATTGAACTTACTAAATAAAAGATCAAAGTTAAAAATCTACTATAAATAATTCCCACGAAATTCAGTACAAAACATAATGAATGTCGCCTGCACCAGCACACCACCGCACACGCGTGCAGCGGGTGCGCTGTCCCCCGCTTAGACATTCCATTACAAAAGTTGATGGAAACTCCTTGGTGATAATTAACTGCATGGATTTGCCCTGTATCGTAATAGAAAAAAAATTGTTTTAAAACATTATTTTGTTAGAGAAAAGTGTTAGAATGTGATTCTATTTTTAAATTTCGGTATTCTGTCTATAAAGTATGTCAATATAAGCTCGTTTTGAAGTTTATAATTCGAATATTACGCTATGAGAGTAGATGAAATTATTTGTAGAGTATATTAATGTCAGTGTCATTGCTCAGGGTCTTTTAAAAATAAAGTTATGATCAAGGGCGTCGCTAGCTGATGGTCCAGGGGGAGGCTTGTTGATTAGTTGATATAGAGGATGGGAAAAGTATGGTTTGCAGGAACACATGAAGCTTTACACTTGTAGTGCGAGTCTTACCTCTACGTAGGATTGCAAAATTACGTAATTTTACTAAAAACGCTCGTAAAATACGGGTATTTTACGGTCATTTACATAAATTACGGTAAAATTACCGGCGACTTATGAAGTTTTAAATTTTAATCTGTGCTGTCCTGTGCTCTGCCGCTGCACATAGATGATATTATTATAATCCATGACATGGTGTGATTCATATCTTGAATTCTTGACTTGACAATTAAGTTTTAGGGATTTTAGTACGCATGAGTCGCACGAGCCCAGTTTTCTGTTTTTAGGGTTCCGTTGCCAAATGGCAAAAAACGAAACCCTTATAGATTCGTCATGTCTGTCTGTCTGTCTGTCTGTCTGTCTGTCTGTCTGTCTGTCTGTCTATCTGTCTGTCTGTCTGTCTGTCTGTCCGTCCGTATGTCACAGCCACTTTTTCCGAAACTATAAGAGCTACGCTGTTGAAACTTGGTAAGTAGATGTATTCTGTGAACCGCATTAAGATTTTCACATAAAAATAGAAAAAAAACAAATAATTTTGGAGTTCCCCATACTTAGAACTGAAACTCAAAAAAATTTTTTTCATCAATCCCATACGTGTGGGGTATCTATGGATAGGTCTTCAAAAATAATATTGAGGTTTCTAATATCATTTTTTTCTAAACTGAATAGTTTGCGCGAGAGACACTTCCAAAGTGGTAAAATGTGTGTCCCCCCCCCCTGTAACTTCTAAAATAAGAGAATGATAAAACTAAAAAAAATATATGATGTACATTACCATGTAAACTTCCACCGAAAATTGGTTTGAACGAGATCTAACAAGTAGTTTTTTTTTAATACGTCATAAATCGTAAACCGCAATTTACCTTTCATTCAATGTTACTTGCTGCTACGGAACCCTTCATGGGCGAGTACGACTCGCACTTGGCCGGTTTTTTTTAAGTTCCAATACTGCTTAAAAGTAAAAATGGGCGTTCCACAAGGCTCGATATTGGGTCCTTTCCTCTTTTTAGTATATATTAATGATCTACCCCATTTATTAAAAAACCAACCACAAATGGTGTTATTTGCTGACGACACTTCTTTAATTTTTAAGTTTAATAGACGTGCATCAAATCTTGACGACGTAAATAACGGCCTACTGCAGGTCCAAAATTGGTTCACTGCTAATAATTTAGTATTAAATGGGAAAAAAACTAAATGCATAAGATTTGCTTTACCAAATGTTAAAAGTAGTGATTGTGACATAGTATTGAATAAGGAGAAACTAGAATTTGTCGATAAAACTGTTTTCTTGGGGATCACGCACGATTCAAGGCTGCAATGGGGTCCTCATTTAACATCTCTTGCAGGACGGCTAAGTTCAGCAGCATATGCTGTGAGAAAAATCCGTCAATTTACTGATGTAGATACCGCGAGGCTAGTCTATTTCAGTTACTTTCATAGTATCATGTCTTAAGGTATTTTACTATGGGGACGGGCTGCAGATATCGAGTCTATTTTTATTCTGCAGAAGAGAGCCATCAGAGCAATATATCATCTCCGCAGACGCGATTCTCTAAGGGATCTGTTTAAAGATATTAACATCATGACGGTACCTTGTCAATATATCTATGAAAACATCATGTACGTAAGGAAAAATCTAAGTCTTTTCAGTAAAAGAGGTGATAGACACAATTATAGGACTAGAAATAGGGACCAATTAGTTCAACCGGGTTTCAGACTGGCTAAAATAGACTCGTCCTTCATGGGGTGCTGTTTAAAATGTTATAATAAAATACCTTCCCACATACTCCAACTGAACGAAACGAAATTTAAATCATGTATAAAACGCACACTATGCTGCCAAGCATATTATAAGTTGGGGAATTACACACTGATAAAAATGCTTGGCTCAGCGCTGGTCCAGCTCCACAAGGACGCATAAACTAATTGATTAGCATTCAAAAGTATTGTTGCAGCTGCTGAAGATTGTAAAACTATCTTTCCCTTGTATAAATTCAATCTCTTTGTATTGTATAATTGCATATCAAATGTGTGAGCACTGTGACCATGTTGTACATTCCATAAAGCTACCATTTACTGGGTACGTCTTTGATTGACTTGAATGTGCCCTGGCGGCTGAGAGTATGTCATGCTCACTCAAATGTCTCGCTGATGGTGGCGTGTGTGTTAGATCATTAAGTTCCCTTCAAAATGGTTGAGCTAAATGGTGCTGATCCATGCGTCATGTTCGTGAACGGGCTCCGTCAGTAGGGACTGGTCATCTCTTAGCTGCCACGGTTTATTTTAATTTATAATTTTTTTTGAATTGTTATTATATTTTTATTACGGACGCTTTTAACATGCACGTCTTTCTACATTGTTCTCACATGTATAAGTTCAACACGAATGATGTAACCAATATTTTGATTTAAAAGAGTGTCCGTGGAGTTTCTTGCCCGTTCTTCTCCATAGGTACCTACTACGCTTTAGAATGGGCTACTAGCTTCATTTTTCTGACTGACCGACCCCTTGACAATTCAAAAGTACCTGTAATTGGTTTATTTGAAATAAATGCTTTGAGTTTGAGTTTGAGCTTATTATCTCTGGCAAATTTCATTCAAATCCATTTATCCGTTAATAGTGAAGTTGTCACATACACATGATACACAAACATACTCACTTCCGTATGTGTAGTGTTTTAGTGGGTATGACTGAATGAGTACGTCTAATACGTTTTTTACTGAAAAGTACCATATTTTACCGTAAAGTACCGTAAATTACGTTTTTTTTTTTACCGTATTGTACCAGGTTAAATTTACCGTTTTACATCCTTACCTCTACGGCGCACAATGGGGTCAAAATCGACGCTGGTGGACATTTGATTTTTCACAAATCAGTTTCAACTCGGTAGTCCGAATAGGACTACCGAGTTGAAACTGATTTGTCTGCAGGAACTGAGAAGAATAATAATTTCCATTTTCAATGTATGTATTAGCTGCGAACCATTTCGAAAGTATTGACAGACTATCGTTGACATGTAAGACATCCGTATCTTTTCTATCTATTTTAAAAATAAGAGAAGTATCATCAGCGAATAGAATTATATCCGATAAATTAGCCATCATGTAAGGAAGGCCATTAATATAAACTAGAAATAAAAAAGGGCCAAGAATTGATCCTTGAGGAACGCCCATCTTAACTAGAGACCCTGAGGACGTCGCCCCGTTAACATTTACTTTTTGGAAGGGGCGAATAGGATCAATTTTATTATTTTCTAATTTTTGACGTTCAAAAGTGCCATACATGGGCCTATTTGAAATAAATGATTTGACTTTGCTGCCTGTTTGATAGATAGGAAAAAACAAGATCAGCAGCTTTCACTAACAGCGCTAACAGCGCAACGAAAGTAAGCGAGGCGGCGAGCTTCCTTGCCGGATTACCGCCATGGGATCTGGAGGTCCACGCGCACATTTGGGAGTGACGCGAGGAGGCGGAACGTCGGGGCTTAACTCCGCTGCCGCAAGAAATCACGGCACAGCGAACAGAGCTCCAGCGGGATCTCATGGCGTCATAGAGAGTGCGATTGTCGCAACCCAGCGTTGGGCACGCCACAATTGCGGTGATAAGTACCCTCTTTGAGGAGTGGCTAGAAAGGCGCCAGGCGTCCTCACCTTCCGCCTGACGCAGGTCCTCACCGGACACGGTTGTTTCGGGAGGTTCCTGTTCAGGATAAGGCCGAAGGAAACACCCGGGTGTCACCATTGTGTGGATCGCCCGGAGGACATGGAGCATATGGTGGAGGTCTATCCGGCTTGGGCGGAGCATCGCCGTGTCCTCGTGGAGGCGATCGGCGGCGGTGATCTCTCGCGTCCGGCCCTGGTCCAGGTCATGGTATGGAGCGAGAGGGCATGGGAGGCCTTCACCTTCTTCTACGAAGTAGTAATGCTCGCGAAGGAGGAGGCGGAACGCGTGAGGGAGAGGCAAATTTCGCGCCCTCACGCTCCTAACCGCCGCAGGAGACGCCCTGGGCGTCGGGAGTCGCAGGCCGATTCCCGGCCACAGTAGGCGCTGGCTTGCGGACGGTGAGCAATGGGTAGATCGCTAAACGATAAAGACCAGGCCCGGGTCGACGGCGCGTTGTGATCCACGTGCGCCTTAAAGAGATGTCAGCAGAACCGATAGGGCCTATGCTTGCTAGGGTTGCGGTTTTGTCCGAAAGGGTTACCGTGGCCCCTGGCAATACAGGCAACTGAAGGAACACGGGTGGATTTTAGTCAGTAAGAGTCTAACACGCCCTCTCGCTCCATCCAGAGCGGGAGAAGTTGTTTGATAATTTCCGAAACAAAAACAAAAAAAAAGGCTAATAGAGTAAATAGAGAAGCGAATATTAGAGTTGTTGACATTATTCTGTAGTACATTTTAATTTTTAAATTCTAATTTGGACTGTTAATAATAATGGATGAGTTTATAATTAATTGATTAAATGTAATAACATACCTACTTATATTTGTACGCCGTTAAGGCAGAACATGACTGTGATATAATTTAATTGTAACATCTTGCATGCCATGTGTGTGTATACTCATGTTTTGGACAAATAAATGATCTTTATCTTTATAGCAGTAGGTATTGAAAATGTTGTATTGAGTGATTTATCTGGTAATCTGTGGTGTCGTTTACATTCCTAAAGTAAACGACATCTTTACCAAAATTCTTGTACTGGTTTTTATGTCATCTGCGTAAAAGCCATATTTGCGTCAAAAATTAATGTGGGCAAAGTTGGCTAAAAGTCCAGATAACTTTGCCCGCCAACAAAAACTAACAAGTATTGAATTAAATGTTGAATAATAGTAAATTTAGCTATACTAACACATGTACATGATCTCTGATGAAGGAAAATACTTACGTAGAACAATCATATTAAAATTGTAATTCTCCGAAAAAAGTGGGCAAAGTTGGCATGTTTCACGGTACCTCAATAATCAAAGAGAACAGCATTTAATTTTCATTTCTAGGTAGGTATAAGAGATTATTTAAGATTTTGTTTATTGATAATTATATTATTTTTGTTTGAACATACCTTCACTTAGATGTTCCTCGATTGGCTCAGTATCATCTACGTATAGTCTCTCACAAACAGCTGGGAATTCTTCTTTGATAGCAATGCTTTCTGTTTGACATTCATCAACTATACTTATGTGCTGTATTGGAGATTTAACAAACCCATTGGAAAACTCTAAGTGGCCTTTGTTTATTCCTTTGTTTATTAAGGAATTGGGCTGTAAAAAAATAAATGGAGTATTAGGAAAATATGCTAGTGATCACACTCCCACAAGCATATATTTTTTTTCATTTCACTAGTCAAGTCATTCTTAAAGAGCCCCCAGATGTAGGGTTGCGGAATTTTGCTAGCGTGTCCGGCGAAATGTATACAAGTCCGGCCCACCAAAAGATGCGGAACTAAAGCGCGCGAGCGACTCACGCGGACACGCCACGCATGACTCGCGATAGTAAGAAAAAAAATATGATTCATATAATTATTAGTAGAGTAAGTCTCAAATGAATAACAGTAATAAATACACAAATAAAAGTATCAATATTATTTTTTTTCTTTTAAAAACCAGTGTGTCAGGCTTTCAGGGCAAAATGTCCGGCTAAATATGCATCTGTGTCCGGTTTTTCTATTTTTGGGCCTGGCAACCCTACCCACAAGCCATCATCTGTCTAGCCTTTTCCCAAATACGTTGGGGTCTGCGTCCAGTCTAACCGGATGCAGCTGAATACCAGTATTTTACATGGAGCGACTGTCTATCAGACCTCCACAACCTAGTGACTAGGTAACACGATACCCCTTGGTAAGACTGCACGTCAGACTTTTGGGCTTCTAACTACCCGTAACGACTGTCAAAGATCTACAAATGACAGCCGGGACCGGAAAAGCCCGGGAAAGTGTATCAGGACAATATTTGGATTACAGGTCATAGATACATGTAAACCATTGTTTATTAAATTTAAAATATTGACTCTTCCAGCCTTATATATTTTTGAGGTTGCGGTGTTTGTTAAGACCAATCCAAAGTTATTTAAAAAAATGTCAGATATTAATAACCGAAGTCGACGGGATATCAATAGCTTATGCGTAAGAAGGTCCCACACAGCATTAATGTATAAAAGTGTATTCTGCATGGCGCCAGTCATATTTAACCACATCCCACGATCAATCAAAGAATTGAACGTGAGCTTATTTAAGAAACGCCTAAAGTCCTTACTTGTGAACAAAGCATATTACAGTATTTCGGAATTTATAACAGACAAAAATTTAATGACAGAATGATGACATGCTAAGAAAATAAAATGTATTGTAATCCTTGACATAAATTTTATTTATTGACATTAGTATTATTGACATCAGTTTTTGTATGTTAACTTTAGTATTGTTTAATGACATAGCCTTATTATTTGTTTTCAGTCTGTGTGTTGTCATGCACTGTATTGACATTTGTATTTTTATTTTTTATTTTGACATTGATTTCTATTGCTATTTATTATTAATTAATTTGTATTATGAAATGTGTGGTTTTTATAATTGTTTTTTTATTGTTCAGACTTATTTAATTCAATAATTACTCAATTACAAACATTTGTACGCCCTCTGGTATAACATAGCGAACACTTTATCTTTAAATACCATTACTATTGTACACCTATGTTAAACAAATGAATAAATGACGTATGACTAATGACTAATGACCAACGGCTTAACGTTCTTTCCGAGACATGGAGGGATCTTGGTATGTAAAGATGGTCACCCATCCACGGACCAACCGCGGCAAGCGTAGCTTAACCTGATCGATCGGTCCGTGCGGCTGTTATTACTTAGCCACAAGCCCCTCCAAAAGGAGGCCAAAAGAGCCACCACAAGTAAGAATACTTAAGTACCTAATGAGGTCCAATGTACCTTGGAGAGTCGGCCGTGCTACCTACCTCACTGACGAGTGCACAAGCTATTGTATGCTAATGGTGCCGATTCTCTTGTTTACAAACTAAACTAAATTAAGTACAATGCATCTTTTTCTTTCTATTTCATTAAGAAAAGGACAGAAGATAAATTTTAGTTTAGTCCTGTCAAATTAATCAGCGCTTGACGTAAATTGACGTAATTTTAGTCGGCAAGTTTTTAATCATGTCTAAACTTGTATTGAGAGTGACAGGCGCTGATTAATTTGACAGGACTAAACTAAAATATATCTTCTGTCCTTTTCTTAATGAAATAGAAAGAAAAAGATGCACTGAACTTAAATTTAGTTTAGTTTGTGAACAAGGGAATCGGCACCACTGTCGCATATCTCGTGGTGATATGAGAAAGGACCGTTTTAAAATGTCACAAACTTTCATACAAAAGTTGTATAGTTAAAGAAGCAATGGCATGTAAAATTTTATCGGAGAGGCAACCGGATGGGGAGTGGTAATCTGGGTCTTGAAGTGGTACCGAACCCCCCCGTACCGTCCGAATGGACCCCAAATGGACGGGGGCGGAGATATGGGGGATGGGAGCAACTGGTTTTGATAAAGTTCACCCTCATTTTCGGTGATAAATAAAGTTTCTAGAATTGTATATGTCGCAGTCGGATTGTATAATCCGCCGTATTACATTACGGCTAGCTGTTATAAAAAACAGGGCCGTTTTGAAAAGCGGCGGTTCAACGATTAGCCAGATTTAATGCGGCTGAATAAAAAACCGTCGGAATGTATTCGGCGCCATACGTTATTCAACACGGCTAGCCATAATGTAATACAGCGAGACATTAGCCGCCTCTTTGACAGTTTTTAGTTCCGATTCTTAACACTCGTGGCGCTGCCTGACATAACAACAACAATGGCGTCAGATACAGAAAGTGTGTTGCTAAATTGCGAAGTTATAAGTGAATTAAACAAAGAAAATGTGCTAAGTATGTCCGTGAACAGTGACTTTAAGAACAATTTTCAGGTACAATTAAAGGATTTCTATTAATTTTAAACATTGTTTTATTTTGTAAGTATGGTTACCCTACAATTTAAGTAGTATTACGATGCGGCTAAACGTGAGCCGCCTTATTGAAGAACGTATCGCAATGACAATCTGGCTAATCGTTTAACCGCCGCATTTCAAAACGGCCCTGTTTTTGATAACAGCTAGCCGTAATGTAATACGGCGGATTATACAATCCGACTGCGACATATACAATTCTTGAAACTTTATCACCGAAAATGAGGGTGAACTTTATCAAAACCAGTTGCTCCCATCCCCCATATCTCCGCCCCCGTCCATTTGGGGTCCATTCGGACGGTACGGGGGGGTTCGGTATCACATCAATACCCAGATTACCATTCGCCATCCGGTTACTTCTCCGATTCAATTGTACGTGCCATTGCCTTGAATAGTAGCAATAGGTATTAGGGAGTATTTAACATAATAAATGTAAATACCTAAATTTGACAAAAGTGTAGGTACCTATAACTAGTGGTGGTTAATAAAACGTATAGCGCCAAAACATAGCACGATATGTGTACAAAGCATCTAGCGTTTGCTAGATCGACTACGACTTCGCGCTAGAAATATATTACTTCAACAAACTAAATGTCTAAAAGTCTAAACGTGCACAGCGGAGCCAGAACGGGATAGCAATAAAGTTTTATAGTCTGAGGTGTTGGTGTGAATTTAAAGTTCATGAAAACCAATTTTATTCCACACGTTTTTAATCGCGATTAGAAATAGATTTAGTTAGACAATCAAAATTTTAACACTTTTCACCTAAAAGTTCATTGATTTCTAACGCTTTATGAGAAAAATATATTCTTTCGTGTACAGCGTGTTGTGAGATAACATTCACCGCGCAACATTAAGTCCATCTAGCGTGTTGGCAAATAAAATGATAATGTCTCCGCGTTCCGACTGCGGCCGAGTTTTGTAACAACGTGTTATAATGATAGCGTATAAAATAACGCGCTTGAAAAATATATTTTATAGTCTTATAACACGTCCATAGTTTCTAGCGGATTTGAACATCACCACCTATAACATATCAACATTCAACACAACACTCGATGGCATGAAATCCAGACACAATAGGTATGAGCTTGAGAGGCAAACACTTCCACATTGTACTGACATAGAAATTACGAGAATAAATGGCTGATGAACACCTCACCTCATAATCCTCATTCGTCATCTGAGCGAACAGCTCTTCGGCTTTCAGAGATTTTCTCAGTAATAGGTAGCATTGCTTTAGTTTAGTGCAGCAGAAGGCACAAGCAAGAATCGGTCTACTGTCTTCAGTTACAAACTGCAACAAAATTTGTCTTACTCTATGTTGTTCTTACGAAGAAAATAAGTACTTCTAATCTCACAAATATGTACCTTTAGTAATGCTGTACAAGCTAACAGTTGGTGGTCCTTAAAGAGCCTGCTACACGATTGCCAACCGCGTCCCCGACAGAGGTGACCTTGATTGGCGACAGGCAGAGCTGTTTGTTTGGTCGAAAACCACCAACTACACGGTTGTAAACCACCAAGGTCACTTCTGTTGGGACGCAGTTGGCAACCGTTTAGCAGGCACTTCAGGCTTCCTGTTCCTGTATATGACGTTGGAGCCGCACCGGTACGACGGCGCTGGACTGCACGATGAAAAAAGTTTCAGAACATCTCAGAATGACAATGTAAAATATACGCGGCGCCGCCGCGCCGCCGCCGCTGCCGCGTGGGCGCCGGTGCGGTGCTTGTGTCTATGGCGGCACATATATTCAGTCGTATACACAAACATGCAGGCTCGCCAGAAAGTATAAGGCGTCATGTACAGGAAGCTTTCTTAGTTAAAGCAATGGCACGTAAAATTTTATCGGAGAGGCAACCGGATGGCGAGTATTAAAGTGATACCGAACCCCCCTGTACCATCCGAATGGACCCCAAATGGACGGGGGCGGAGATATGGGGGATGGGGGACAATTTTTTTTTGACATCCCATGTCAAAAACATGCTTAAAACAATTCAACATTTAAGCTCTATTATGTGCAAGGAATTTGTGTGTATCAATGCCATCTACTTTTGATAAAATTCACCCTCATTTTAGGAGTTTCAAGAATTATATCCATTATTTCAATTATAACGATGTTGGGGAGTGGCAACCGGATGGCATTGATACACACAAATTCCTTGCACATAATAGAGCTTAAATATTGAATATCATGTAAAAAAAAATATGTTTTTCCCCCATCCCCCATATCTCCGCCCCGGCCATTTGGGGTCCATTCGGATGGTACAGGGGGGTTCGGTATCACTCCAAGACCCAGATTACCACTCGCCATCCAGTTGCCTCTCCGATTAAATTTTACGTGCCACTGCTGTGCGAATCTTACAGAAAAGGCATGAGCAATGATCAGCATTCTCGCTCAAGGCAGATTGGGGATTGAATATAGGTACATATTTGGGTTTCCTCACGCTCTGTTTTCCTTCACCAATGTCCCGGGATAATTTCCATTTTCCTCTACCGAAAGTTCATGTAGAAACCGTAGGTAGTGCCTATGAATCTTCGCGTATGAGAGGCATTTATAACCTAACTAATAGGTAATTTACATCATTCTTGTTAGAAATGTCAACTTACTGGAATATCAGTCAGCTTCTCATACAGTTTATGTAAGCTCCTGTTGACCACTGCATACATAGGAACATCCTTCACCAAACATATTCGACACAACGGTGCCGATTCTCTTGTGCACAAACTAAACTAAATTTAAGTTCAGTGCATCTTTTTCTTTCTATTTCATTAAGAAAAGGACAGAAGATAAATTTTAGTATAGTCCTGTCAAATTAATCAGCGCTTGACGTAAATTGACGAAATTTTAGTCGGCAAGTTTTTAATCACGTCTAAACTTGTATGGAGAGTGACAGGCGCTGATTAATTTGACAGGACTAAACTAAAATTTATCTTCTAGTTTAGTTTAGTTTGTGAACAAGGGAATCGGCACCAATGGTGCCGATTCCCTTGTTCACAAACTAAACTAAATTTAAGTTCAGTGCATCTTTTTTCTTTCTATTTCATTATGAAAAGGACAGAAGATAAATTTTATTTATTTATTTATTTAACAGTTTATGTACACACATATAAACAGACAAGAAGAAAGGAACAGAAAAATACGTACAAAGGTGATGCTTATTTCTATAGAAATCTCTTCCAGCATACCTGCGATAGGAAAGTAATTAAAGAGATGTAGACAACGTGTGTAAGAGTAGAAGAGAAAACAGAATACATAAAATAAAACTTAACTATTACTAAAACTTAACTATACACTAATTTAAATATAAACATACAACATAAGAATATATTTAAATACATACTTCTAAAATATATATCACTAAAATACTTAAATAAAATTACTTTCTACAATAATAAATACATATTATGCAACTATGACGAAGTGGAAAGATAGTGTTCTTTCACTCTTCTTTTAAAAACCGCAACAGTTTGGCAGTCCCTAATGTCAGGCGGAAGTGAATTCCATAACCGAACCGCATGCACACTGAAGGAGTAGGAGTAGAAGTCGGTTGAGTGGGGAGGGGATTTAAGGAGATTTCTAAGATGCGACCTGCAAAGTGCATCAGAGGGACGGGCGTAGGAAAAGCGTTCCCGCAGATAGGATGGCGTTTTAGGGTTGTGAAGGATGTTAAATAACAGACACAATATCCGAGAGTTAGTTAGTTTAGTTTAGTCCTGTCAAATTAATCGGCGCCTGTCACTCTCCATACAAGTTTAGAAGTGATTAAAAACTTGCCTACTAAACTTACGTCAATTTACGTCAAGCGCTGATTAATTTGACAGGACTAAACTAAAATTTATCTTCTGTCCTTTTCTTAATGAAATAGAAAGAAAAAGATGCACTGAACTTAAATTTAGTTTAGTTTGTGAACAAGGGAATCGGCACCATTGGCAGTTTTTCCATTTTTTTACTCAATCAAAAGTATCACATAAATTATAACATGGAAATAACAACTATGGATGTACAAGAAAAATATATAGGTAACTGCAAAGACATTAAATTATTTACTTAACAAAACTTTGGGGAACTGGTTAGCACCAATAACAAAGAACAGACCAATAAATGGATGACAATCAAAATCACCACTAAAGAACCGTCCTAATCAATAAGAGAAATGCCTACCCGTTATAATAAAGTACTCTTTGTACCAGCGAAAAAGGAAACAACTTACGAAGGCAAATAAATAAAAGAAAGTGTATGAACTGACAGTAAATCGATGGAAACAATAGAGAAACACATTCAACAGGTGGAATCACATACATACTCAAAGAGGGTGGAATCAAAAAGGCGTGTAAAGAAATAACTTACAAAAAAGATTGGATTTTGTGACTGATATACAAAGTAGTATGCCATCTGGTGGCGAGAGGTGGAAGACATTATAGTTCAATCCTTGTAGCTGTCGCCCTTCGTTGCTAGAGGGCGTCAGCATTTATGAATGAATAATAGTAAGATTGCTTGCGCCACTCTCCACCAGAGGTACGATTTATGAATGGGCTATTGTGTATTTATCAATGAATATTATAGTTGTCGCCCTTCGACGCTAGGGGAAGCACTGTAAATCACGATAGAATAATCTGAAGTTTCTAGAAACCGGAAGTTGATTCAAATGTAAGCCCTTTCCGCCCAATTTGTAATTTGACGAAAGTAGTTCGCTTCCAGACGTCATAAGGTTCACACGTTTCGTAATTTTTTTTTGTTATAACCGCGTAATTTAAGAGTTAGTCTGTAACTGAAGCCCTGTTTGCCTGCTTGAATCAGTGTATTTCATAGTCCTAAGATTATATCTGTGGAATACAACCATAAATCTGGTTGTAGTCGACACCCGTTGTTTTACTGCAGCCAGAAGTCCTCTGTCCTCAACAGATTTCGATTGTAAAGATGACATACCGGTGGCAGGGATATCGACGCGAAAACTGTTACCATGTATTCAATACATGATTCTGAACCTCCCTGCGTTGAAATTTTTTGTCGATTATTTTTAAAAAAACAGATGAAACAACAGACTTTTTGTATACTATCTGAAAAAAAAAATTCAACAAAAAAGGTCAGACAAGTTTTTTTTTAAATATACAAACAAACTAGGTATACGAGAGCACTGCAACTGAAAGCGAAATAGAACTGTTAGAGAACACAACCGTATATTAACATGCATGAAGAAATTGAAACTGCTTTATACACCCTTCGAGAAAGACAAAGCTCCAGGACCAGATGCAGTGGCGGACTTTCCCTAAGGCCAAACAGGCCCGGCGGGGCTAGGGCGGAAGTAGTCCACTTAGAGCACCCGTCCGAATAGCACCTGCGCGAATAGCACCCAGATGCTCTTCGTGGATTAAAATTTATTTTTAGATTTTTGTCCACGAAGAGCACCTACGATTCAGCAGCCTACTGCTGGGATGTATTTGTTTTACAGGATGTAATTAAATGAAAGATATCGATAAAAATCACTAAAATGTTTATTAATTACACATACTTAAGTACATACGAAACTTGCCTAGGCGATATTTAAAAATGAAAAATAATAAAAATCACTATGACAATATTAATCTTGCCAAATAATAATACTTCTTATTTTTAATATATCACAATCAGTCTCCAAATATCACTTTTGTTGCAAAATCAGCTGTAATTAAATCTTACCAAGTAATAACACTTTCTATATTTTTAATATATCACATCATAATCAGTCTCCACATATCACATTTTTTGCAAAATCAGCCTTAATTAAATCTTACCTAAAAATAACACAGGTAAAACAGGAGCGCAAATTAAAAACTATGTTATTATTACAGGTTTGCACTAAGAGAAAGGGAAACGAGTAATCTGCTAAGTGTAGGTACCCATAAGGATGTTACCCTTTTTAGGGTTCCGTTGCCAAATGGCAAAAAACGGAACCCTTATAGATTCGTCATGTCTGTCTGTCTGTCCATCCGTATGTCACAGCCACTTTTTTCCGAAATTATAAGAGCTATGCTGTTGAAACTTGGTAAGTAGATGTATTCTGTGAACCGCATTAAGATTTTCACACAAAAATAGAAAAAAAAACAAATAATTTTGGAGTTCCCCATATTTAGAACTGAAACTCAAAAAAAAATTTTTCATCAAGTTCATACTTATGGGGTATCTATGGATAGGTCTTCAAAAATGATATTGAGGTTTCTAATATCATTTTTTTCTAAACTGAATAGTTTGCGCGAGATACACTTCCAAAGTGGTAAAATGTGTGTGTGTCCCCCCTGTAACTTCTAAAATAAGAGAATGATAAAACTAAAAAAAATATATGATGTACATTACCATGTAAACTTCCACCGAAAATTGGTTTGAACGAGATCTAGCAAGTAATTTTTTTTTAATACGTCATAAATCGTAAACCGCAATTTACCTTTCATTCAATGTTACTTGCTGCTACGGAACCCTTCATGGGCGAGTACGACTCGCACTTGGCCGCTTTTTTAATTTATTTATTTGTTAGGGACAAAAAACAGTTACATGCTAATAGCTAACAGAGAAATAAACTAAGATTTAACAAACATGTAACCCACACCATTGTCCACGTTTTAACAATAGGTTAAAAGAAGTGCTGAAGACAAGTGATAAAAAAATAAAAATAAAACAAAAGTCGCTGCCACAATATCGCTGTGTTAGCTTAGCTTACTTTAACTTAAATTACTTGCTTAACAAAATATCCAGAGCCATTTTCATAAATAATTGCTTAGATAAACAAAATATATCCAGTTCCATAAAATGCGTGTTGTAAGAATTAACAAGGCGACGAAGAGGTGCAAGTTCCCCATCGTTAGTCCTGCATATGTCTGTATGGAACAGTTGAGGCACGCGCACCCCCCTTCGAATAACACTTCTGGGTACCTTGTAACACAATTTGTTTGTAAGGTCAATACAGTCAAATTTATTATTGCATATGCCGTGCAGTGTCATAGCATCAAGTAACAGCCGCCTAGATCACAATTCCAGAACGCCATACCGTTTTAAAAGCTGCACGTAAGGAACCTTTGATTGGAAGCACTTATAGTTCATAGACCGTAAGAACTTCTTCTGTACCCTTTCCATTCTAGTGCCGTATTTGTCGTAGAAAGGATTCCAGATGGGGACGGCATATTCTAACTGGGATCGTACCAGTCTTATAAAACAATAAGAACGTAGAGGGCCGCACAAAGTCACGTGACGATCTCATAATGAAACCATACATCTGATACGCCTTGTTTACTATATTGTCAACGTGCTTGTCGAAGTGTAAACTGGCATCCAGTGAAACAACTAAGTCACGAGCAAAGCTAACTTTATTTAAGAGTGCGTTATGAATAGAATAATTAAAATTTATTTTAATTTTCTTTTTGGTAAATGAGATGGTATGACATTTGGGAAGACTGAGAAAGAGCCTATT
This sequence comes from Agrochola lychnidis, assembly GCA_963680765.1. Taxonomy (NCBI): domain Eukaryota; kingdom Metazoa; phylum Arthropoda; class Insecta; order Lepidoptera; family Noctuidae; genus Agrochola; species Agrochola lychnidis. Next base: position 16,867,368 of record OY796875.1, read on the forward strand.
ATTGTTACAGTATGTGTATAACCTATCCAGGTCCATTTGAAGAAGTAAACAGTCTTGTATATTCTTGCAAGATCTGTAAATTTTTATATCATCCGCATACATTAAAAATTTAGAATTGATAAAACATTGTTTAATGTCATTAATTAATATAATGAAGAGAAGAGGGCCTAAAATAGATCCCTGTGGTACGCCAGATGTAACAACTATAGGGTCTGACTCGTAACCATTAACAACAATTCTCTGGGTCCTGTTATAAATATATGAAACAAACCATCTAAGCAAATTACCACGTATTCCGTTGAAAGCAATTTTTTCTAAAAGCAGTGTATGATCCACCCTATCGAAAGCCTTCTGAAAGTCCGTGTACACAGCGTCCACTTGAACTTTTTGACCCAATTTTTCAAATAAGTAGTTGGTAAATACTAACAGATTAGTTGCAGTTGAACGACGTTTGACGAAACCATGTTGCTCGGGTAAAATAAGCTGATGAATGTGGGGGTACACGACGCCATGCACAAGACTCTCGAAAACCTTAGACAAAGTAGAAAGGATAGAGATGGGGCGATAATTTTCTACATTGTTCTTGTTACCAGTCTTATAAACAGGGGTTATAAACGCACGTTTCCAAATCGCAGGAAAAACACCCGCACGCAAACATTTATTAAAAATTATATGTAATGCAGTACACAAGCTATCACGTGTTCTTATGAAAAAGCTGGCTGGTAAGCCGTCAGGTCCGGCCCCTTTAGAGGAATCTAAAGATTTTAAAGCCGCGCGTACAACTTCCGTAGATAGAGAGATTTCGGCCATGCAAGACGAGCTATCTGCATAGCGACCAGATGGCTGCCATTTAACAGGGTCCAAAGTAGAGGGTTCGTAGACAGAAGAAAAGAAAGATGAAAATAGATTGCAAATGTCTGTGGGATCATCCGAAGAAACATTTCTGAAATACATACTAGTCGGATAGTTAGCTTTTCCTTTTCTAGATGAGATGTAGGACCAGAAATGCTTTATATTCTTAGGAATGCTGTCTTCGACCGAATCAATGTATTTCCGATAACATTCAATTAACTCTCCGTGAAAAAGCTTGCGATGGTTAGAAAATTTAAAGTAGTCAGACTGATTATTGTACTTCTTCCATCTTATCCAAGCCCGTTCTTTTGTTTTAAAGATTCTCTTATGAGAGGGTGTAAACCAGACAGGAAAACTTGAGTTTCTTATTCTAGTCAGCGGAACATGTGACTTGATAATACCGTACAATGTTTCATAAAAGACGCTAACAGCTTTTGGGTGGGAAATTATCAAATAACTTCTCCCGCTCTGGGCGGAGCGGGAGGGCGTGTCAGACTCTTACTGACTAAAACCCACCCGTGTTCCTTCGGTTGTCCTGTTGCCGGGGGCCACGATTTCCCTATCGGTTTTCTTCGAACCCCCGGCAGGCATTGGCCCTAGCGGACCCCGTCAATTCTGCTGACATCTCTTTGAGGCGCGCGTGGAACACAACGCGCCGTTGACCCGGGCATGGTCCTTATCGGACGGCGAGCTACACATTGCTCACCGTCCGCAAGCCCGGGCCTACGGTGGCCGGAAATCGGCTCGCGATTCCCGCCCCGGGCGTCTCCTCCTGCGGCGGTTAGGGGCGTGAGGGCGCAAACTTTGCCTCTCCCTCACGCGTTCCGCCTCCTCCTTCGCGAGCATTACCGCTCCGCAGAAGGTGACGGCCTGAACCTCTCTCCATGACGCCATGAGATCCCGCCGGAGCTCTGTCCGCTGTGCCGCGATTTCTTGTGGCATCGGAGTTAAGCCCCGGCGTTTTGCCTCCTCGCGCCACTCCCAGATATGCGCGTGGACTTTTGCCTCCAGCTCCCATGGCGGTAATCCGGCAAGGAGGCTCGCCGCCTCGCAGGAGACCGTGCGGTATCCTCGGGCCAGCCGGATGGCCATGACCCTCTGGGACGCGTTCAACCGGCGAGCTGAACGCAGCCTTAATGAACGCGCCCACACCGGCGCCTCGTAAAGGGCCATGGACCGCACGATCCCCGCATAGAGTCTCCGGCAGGAGGCGTTTGGATCCCCTAGATTGGGCAGGAGCCGCTTCAATGCAGCCCCGGCCCGCTCCAGTCTGGGAGCCAAACGTCGGAAGTGTTCTATGGAATTCCACCGGCTGTCGAGGACGAGTCCCAGATACTTCATCGTCGACTCGATACCGATGTGACCCCTCCCGCCATTACCTGGGAACCCGACGGTGGCGCATTCCGAGGACCATGAAAACCCATGGCCTCAGACTTGTGCAGGGCCACCTGGAGTCCCAGCTGCCGGATCCTGTCAACGATTGTCGCAACCCCGCGTGTCGCTAAATCGGCCGCCACCTGGTACGACCTCCCCTGCGCCAGGACCAACGTGTCGTCAGCGTAACAAACGACGCTGACGCCGCTAGGGAGGTAGGCGCGCAGCACCCAGTCGTATCCGATGTCCCACAGATGCGGCCCTAGGACCGAACCCTGTGGGACACCGCACGACATCTCCTGCCGGTTCCACTCTCCCTGGTGACCGGGGTAGATGACGGCCCTGTCCGTCAGATAGGCCTCGACCACACGACAGAGGTAGGTCGGCATCCGGTCGGAAGGATGTTACCCTGACTGCCAAACTAAGTTGCCTTGTCCGCATGACAGCTAGTGCTTCTACCGATCAATCGATCATAATTTGGCGGAAGATACAGAAAAAAAAAACAACAAAGAAAGCTTAAGATCTAGCACACATGATATGTCGTACACTTAGCAAATTACTCGTTTCCCTTTCTCTTGATGTACTCCTGTTTTACCTGTGTTATTATTATGTAAGATTTAAGTAAGGCTGATTTTGCAATAAAAGTGATATGTGGAGATTGATTGTGATATACTAAAAATAAGAAGTGTTATTATTTGGTAAGATTAATACTGCCGTCATACGGTGAAAGGCCGTAACTAACATTATTATCAAAAATTTGTTAAACAAGTATTAGGACTGGATACAGCAATAAGCTCGCTATATTTCTGTCTATACGGTGATACTTCAAACCGCTTTTAATTGTTAGCCGCAGATACATACTGTTAAAGACTATCGATTGAGCTTGAAAACAAAACTACCATTTACTCAAAACCTTTGAAGTACAGACGCCAGCACATCAAGCTACTACATCTGTCACATTTATTTAATAGATTTTCAACTTTATCCCTAAGGTTCAAAGTTGATAGGGAAAATTTGACAGTTTCGGGTAGCTTGATGTGCTGGCGTCTGTACATAGTTACGGCGTTTCACCATATGACGGCAGAATAATTATTGTCATAGTGATTTTTATTATTTTTAATTTTTAAATGTTGCCTAGATAAAGGAGAAAATTCATTTTGGGCTAAATTATGAAAGTGTCGGCCAAACAATAAAAAAGTTATATTCCGTTAGAACATGTAATTCTCTTCACTTTTCACTAATGGACCAAATCTGTAGGGCCATTCCCTGCGCTTGTTGTAGGAGTTTGAAAAATACTGTTTTCAGTATGTTTTAGAGAGAATAACAGTAATCTAATTAGAGTAATTTTAGCTTTTTATGCCAGTAAATATTACAGTTATCATCTTTTACTGTGAAACTAGGCTCTAAGGTTATTCTCCACATAACTACAGTATGCGAAATAAAGTTTTTTTTTTCACTGGTATTAGCTTATTGAAATAGGTATCACTAATATTAACCGATTTTAAGTCTATTGTGGTTTCTGTTCTCGCAAAAGCAGTGAAATAAAATAACACATTATTTTAGATACATACATAACGGATGTAAAAGAAGCATAACGATACCGAGAGGAGATATTAAGGTCAGTTTTATTTTTATTTACTCTTTTCAAGTTTTAAATGCTATCAACTCCTGTATTCTCCGTAAGGTTCTAATGTTTGTAATGCAATTCCAAATATGGCAAGCTATTGCGAGAGGCATATCTGCACATACTGAATCATAATCCAGTACAAAAAATTCCCAGCTAAAGGCACTAGGAAGTGGTGAAGGGTGGGCGTTTCGGGGGACTGTCTTATGTAATTTTGACGTTAGAAAAGTGCTGATTCTCAGCCTAGTTTATAAATGCCTTTTGAATTTTGGTAATCGTTTAGTTTTTGTGCATAAGTTGATAAAGTAACTCCTTATATGAATGTGCAAACGAAACCCTTACTTAACGAGGTGAAGTACAGAATTTATCGAACTCACTTTGTGGATGCAATCCCCTGAAAATAAGCCTGCCGGCACCCATATAATATAGGTAGGTATTGTAACGGCTAGGGCTGCGCAGGGTAAGCTGCGCAGGCCGTTAACGGTTTGATAGGTAGAGGTAGATAATAAAACAGCAGGATAGGTTAGTAGCAGGGTTGTAACGGATATCATATAACGGATGAGGATGCGGATGAGGATATCGAGATAATCGGGTTTGAGGATGCGGATGAGGATACGGATATTCGAAAATTCCTTATTGAGGATGCGGATGAGGGTGCGGATGTTGTACAAAAAAATGCCCTTGTTTTTTAAAGTATTTGTATTTTAGGTTGTAGGTAATTATTTGGTAGGTTACCGTAGCGTAATTCGCCTGTTAAAAACTTCACTTCTACGAGCAAACAAAAAGTAGACAATAACACGTCACCCGCCACCCAGTAACTCAAATTGTGACATGTGACACCACAGTCGTGCCACCACTGCCACGTGCGGCCGATCGACTGTCAAAGGAAAAGGACATTGTGAATTCAGCCAATAGGAAGGCATAACTCACTTATCGGCCCGCCCATTCAGCTCGGCGCGAGTTTTTAAATTCACTATTTGTGCGAACAACGTAGGGTCACATCCTCATAAAAGTTATGAGGATGCGGATGAGGATGCGGAGCTTTTAAAATCAAAAGTTGAGGATGCGGATGTATTGCGGATATCACAATTTATGCGGATGCTCCGCAGTTGCGGATGCGGATACGGATATCCGTTACATCCCTGGTTAGTAGATATAATTAATATAGAAGTAGTAACACGGCTAGGTTGTGGGTAAGATCCTGACCTGAGTCTGAGCACTCGCACACTTAGGATAGACAGGAAGGGTATCGTCCTTGGTAGCACATGGTAGATGTGGGCGCCTGGTCAGCACAGGCACCGTAGTAGGCCGGACGGCCCTAGCACGTGGTAGTACACGTCAGTAGCCGTGGAGATCGCCTGTCAGCACAGGCTTGCCGTGGTAGGCCGCAGGTAGGTAGACATTGGGCACATGTGGTAGGTCGCCTGTCAGCACAGGCGCGCGGCGGTAGGCCGCAGGTAGGCAGGCCTTCGTTAGCGTGCAGCCTGAGCCCGTACAAAGAGCCCTGAAAGGCGCGGTAGGAAGCGCATGTCAGGTGGGTGCGAGCAGTAGCAGGCCGCATGCGATGTATCAGCTTCTTTCCCCTTTTAGTGACCAAGGTACGGTACGGGGAAAGCGGAATAGGTAGTAGCTAACACATCGCAGCGGCTTATCTATTATCGTATTTATATTAATGACTTGCCTTACCTCATAAAGGATAACCATGATGTAGTGTTGTTTGCGGATGACACTTCACTTTTGTTTAAACTTAAACGTCAGCAGCTGGTTACTGACGATGTAAATAGCGCGATCTCAAAAGTAGTTCACTGGTTCAATGTTAATAATTTACTTCTTAATGAAAAAAAAACCAAATGCATTAAGTTTACCTTACCTCATGTTAGGCAGGTGAAAACTAGTGTGTTGATAAAGGGCGAAGAATTGAATCCTGATGATAGCACAGTTTTCTTGGGCTTAACTTTGGATGCTAAGCTTCAGTGGGGCCCACATATAGATAAATTGTCAAAAAAGCTTAGCTCCGCAGCATATGCTGTTAGAAAAATTCTTTATTTGACTGACATAGAGACAGCCCGTTTAGTGTACTTTAGCTATTTTCATAGTGTAATGTCGTACGGTATTCTGTTGTGGGGAAATGCCGCTGACATTCAGACTATTTTTGTTTTGCAGAAAAGAGCTGTTCGATCAATTTATAAATTAAGTCCGAGACACTCTCTCAGAGATAAATTTAAGGAGATTAATATAATGACTGTGCCTTCTCAGTATATTTTTGATAATCTTTTATATGCCCATAAAAATATAAAATTGTTTAAAAAATACAGTGATATCCATAACATAAATACTAGGAACAAACACAGATTTGTTGTACCCACAACAAGGCTCAAAAAAATAGGTGGATCGTTCAGATGTCAATGTATACGCTTTAATAATAAACTTCCAAGCCACGTACAAGATCTAAGCCTTAATAAATTCAAATCATTCATTAAACGTAAGTTGTGCCAGAAAGCTTTTTATACCGTTAAAGATTACATTGAGGACAAAAAGGCTTGGGATTGAGCTGCTCCAATTATTATTTTTATTTTTTACTTTTGAAATTTGTTTTTTTTTGCAAACTTTAAAATTATATACACAATGACATGAATATTTACTTTGTTAAGTATAACATTATTATTATTTTAATTGTTGTGAATGTGAGGACTATGTAGTTCATGTATATATATTTATTTATTTTTTCTCAGTTAGTTTTTAATGATAATCTGGCAGTTTTGAGTACTTTATGCGGCCTACCTAAATGTCCTTTCTTTGGTATTGTTCGTCGCATCGTTGAGCTCCTTTTAAGTTCTGAGTTGAGCTGCACGATTACTGACAAATGCGTGCACTGACTGGACAGGTCCACTCAAATCTGTATGGTTCTTTCCTCAAAAGACCATTTCAGACACAAATCTACATGGTCCTCAAATGAAATGCTCTGACCAAGATCATTTCCGGATTTTTTTTTTTTTTTATATACACATTGACATTAATGATTTTTATATACATATACAATGACGTGAATATTTACTTTTAAAGTATTATATTATTTTAATTATTGTGAATGTGAAGACTATATGGGTTATTCCTTTTGTTTTGTTTTTAATTTTTTCTCAGTTAGTTTTAATCATGGTCTGACAGTTTGAGTAATTTATGTGGCCTACACAAATGTCCTTTTTTTGGTATTGTTCGTCGAATTGTTGAGCTCCTTAAATTCTGAGTTGAGCTACACGATAACTGACAAATGCGTGCACTGACTGGACAGGCCCTCTCAATCTGTGTGGTGCTTTCCTATAAAGACCACTTCAGACACCAATCCACATGGCCTTCACATGATCTGACCAAGATTATGTCTGGACTTTAAAAGAGACTGTGACCTCTGAGTTTGTTTCGGCCTTTCTTCTCGGAGTAGTCAGATAGGAAACGCCGACTTCATCTAGTTTTTAAAATATGATTGACGTGTAAAAGTGTTTGTACAAACCTACTTACAGAAATAAAATCATTTATCATTTATCATTTACACGCAGAGAGAGAAGTAGCAGAGCTAGCGTGGCACAATGACAGATCTAAAGTGAGGTTAAGTATGGTGAACACGCGAGCATAGAATACAAGGCAAATAGATAGTAGCTGATGGCTCAATAATAGCTTATATTATATATAACAATACCACTAATGTGGAACTCACCCTAGGTCGGGGCACACAGTCCTGAGGGTCACTCCCTTCAGGAAGGCAAGCGGCAGTCGAAATGACAGAGAGTCCTTAGGAAATTAGTGTTGTGCCACGTTTGTAGTGATGTGGTTAGTTACTTACTAATTGATCACTCGACTAATATAGTTGAGACCGCTCACAACGCTACAGTATAATCGCAAGGTTATGCTGCAAAATCAGCAGGAGCGGGCGGAGCAGTCGTGCTTGCAGCCATGGCACCAACGGGGCAGTCACGGTCGATCGATTTTGCCACAAAAACCATAATAAAATGAACACTGTATTATAACCAACATCTTTTTTAATGTTTGTGTAAATAAATACAGAGAAAACTCAGGCTTCTTCTTTACCAACTAATTCTTCTTTACCAACTAACTCTTCTTCACTATTTAATTCATTTTCTTTAATTCCTAATTCTTCTCCAACGTTTACGCTTATTTCTTTATTCTCCATATTAACTACATTTTCAACAACTACTTCTGCATCTTTCCCCTCTTCTGTAGTCATCGTATCTTTCTTAATCTTTTTCTTCTTTTTTTTTCTTTTCTTGTTAAGATCTTCTGGTTTGTTTATATCATTGTATTTTAGCAACTTTTTGTACATTTTCAAAAGTAATTTTGCATCTTTTTTCAAATCTTTCGGTATTTCTTTTACGGGGTCGACGTAAGTAGTTAAAGCTTCTAGAGTATTGTAATGCTCTATAGACCCTTCCTCTAGTACATTCTCTTCTTGTACTTCTTTCTCTTCTGGGACAGCCTCTTCTGTGTCCATTTTAGATTCTGCTAACTTCTTTTTTAATTCTATATTCTTCTTCCTCAAAGCATTCAATATATTCGCTGTGGTTAAAACCTTTTTTACTTTCTTACTGTCTAAGTATCGAACTTTCCAGGATACACGTTCTATAATGTCTATGTCTGTTTTCTCTTGTTCTCTCTCATAGGCTCTTATTTCCTTATCAGTGATGATATCTTCTCTCTCTATTTCGTCAATTTTCGCTGATAAGGCTTCAATTTCTGAAGCAGTTGGTTCTTTAGATAGCGTTGTAGAACATTCTACTTCGCAGCATGAGGAATCGTTTGAGAGCTCCATTATTTCGTAAACTGCTTCTACGTCGCTATCTGAAAGGACAGCAGGGCTTTCCTCGTGAGTTTTGACATCATTGTCTATGTGCAGTTCATTTTTAATGGGTTTTATGTCGTTGTCTATGGTTTTTTCTGCGGTTAAGTCTACTTTGTCTATGATTTCAGTTGGGGCTTCGTCTATGGTTTTAGTAACGGAAGAATTTTTTGAAGGAGCATCAGACTGAGTCGTATTGTCTAAGACTTCTTTAGAATCTTGTGTTACAGAAGAATTTTCCATTTCTAAATTATCTTTATAAAAGTTTTGATCGGCGCTTTCACGAAAATCCGACTTCTTTTTAGATTTCTTATCTTTTTTAGATTTTTTTTCTTTCTTCTTCTTCTTCTTAGTTTTCTTACCTCCATCTTCGTCTGAGATGCAGACCACTTCCGGTTTAAAGTCTACTGCTTCTATTTCTGAACTCTCTCTTTCTGATAATTCTCCTTCGGATAAATTATTTTCTGTTTTTTTCTCTTCTTCATTATCTTTATCTTTTATAGCTACAGTAGGAGTATCTTTTATTAAAGCATCTGAATTCTCTGCAACATTATCTTTTGAAGTAAAATTAGAATTTGTTTTTTCTACAACTTCAGATTGAGTTTCAAGATTAATTTCAATAATTGCAGTATTTGTAATGTTTTGAACTGTCTTGTCAGTCTCCGGTTCTACTTCTTTAGTTTCTTCTGTAATATCGATATCAGAAAACTTAGATTCAGTCTTTTTAGTAATATCTTCTGTCAAAAGTTCAGAAGTAGCTTTAGGATCTTCCTTATTTTTATTTCCATCTGCTTCAGACTCTTTTCCAGGATATCTAGCCACTTTTTCAGTATCTCTATCCACTTTTTCAGCTCTTAAAGCCACGTTTACAGCTTTACCTTCACAATTTATATCTTTTCCAGTCGTAACATCATCGTGTTCTTTTAGACCCCTATCTTTATCATCTTTTTCGTTTACAGACACATCAGAATCGCTGCTAGATTCTGAGCTGGACTCAGAACTAACACTATCATAATGTTTCCTGTCCAAATCTTCTAAAAGATCCATTTTCTCCGTATCTGACAACTGAAGAGTAATCTCATCATTGTCAATGTCATCTTTACTGACATTCTTTTTATCTTTCTTCCTTTTTTTAGATTTATCTTTTTTTGTATTTTTACTATCGACGACTTTGTTTCCAGTATGTTCGACATTTTTGGAGGTGGCAACAGTGGGTGTGTCTGTAGTTTTTTGTATGTTGGCAATACTGGTGGGTTTTTCAATGGTAGCAGGTATAGATTTATTTCTTTTAAGTTTTATTTTCTGTTTAGCTTTTTGCGGGACTGTTATGACCAAGTCGTTAATTCGTTTTGTTACTGTAGTTTGTGGTGTTGTCTGTTGAGGTGCGGCGGCCTCTTTCTCTTCGATTATTTCTGAAAAATAAATATTCTCTTAAAAATATAAATTACTAGCTTCTGGCCGCGACTTCGTCCGCGAGCCTATAAACTTCCTCAAGAATTGGGCTATCCAACGCAAAAATAATTCGTCCATCTTGTAGATTATTAAAAAATATACAACAAAAAAAAAATTACAGCGATACATTGAGTTATTATTATTGTATTATTTCATCACCACTGCTCTCAAAACGGTGAAGGAAAACATCGTGAGGAAACCGGCATGTCCTAGAACCGAAAATTCGAAGACATGTGACATCTACCAATGCGCACTGAGCCCGCGTGGTGGAGTACGGCCCACTCGCTCTCACAGGGAGGAGGCCTGATGATGTTGACATTGAGTTAAAATGTGGCATGACGTCACGCTGAGATTTAATACTACGTTGTGACGTAGCGAGCCCCCACTCCCCAACATTAATGCGTGTTTTCTAAGTTATTTTTGATTAATAAATAAAGCAAAAAATACGTGTCTAATATTTTTTTATTATCTGAAAGACGGACTAAATAGAATTTCTTTTTTTTACCTTGGCAACTACCGTATTACCAGTAAATTGTAACTGTCACGTACACAAACAAACCTTGTCGTTTTATGACGTGCAAGTAACATTCAAACTCAAGGTCAGTGGTAAAGCAATTACGAGGTCAACTATGCAAGAACTACCAAACAAATCGTCAGATAACTTTTAACTGAAGAAAGCGGTCTGCGACTCCCGCATTCCCCTAAAACTTAAGGGGAAGAGACAAGACAGCAGGTCTAACCATTGTTTTATATAACAATGGTTAGACCTGCTGTCTTGTATGGATCAGCATGTTATGCCAGAAAAGGAATGAATGAAAGGCAACTGCATGCAGCTGAGATGAGAATGCTAAGAGGGATGTGTGGTGTTACACGAACGGATAGAATAAGAAATCTAAATATATGAAAGCGAAAGATCACTCACTCACTCATTCATCACGAAGTCTCGAAAACCGCTTGACGTAAAAAGATGAAATTTGGCAGGCAGGTAGTTCATAGTTAGTAGACGTCCGCTAAGATCTAAGTCCGCGGATTTTTGGAAATTCGACCTTTAAGGAGGTGAAAAGGGAGAATTTTGTTTGTATGAAAAATCTTATTCCTTGAGTTAATAAACTTGAAACTTGCCACGAATATTTATCTATGTAAATTATAAACTTTGCCATTTTTAGTTTTTCTAAACTACCCCCTAAAGGAGGATTAGGGGTATCAAAGTTTGTATGGAATAATTTTAACGCGCTTTCTGATTAACTCGAAACTCAGTATTTATACTTAAGATTGAAAATAAATAAAAACGTATATCAGGGATTTTTTTAAATCTACCCCTAACCGAGTGAAAGGGGGTATTCATTTTTACAGGGGAGGATTTAACTGTGTAGCTTGGTTAACTTGAAAATTGGTATAAATAAATAATTGTTGAGACCTCCGCTCTCAACATCGCCGCGCGCTGGCGGCAGTGAACGAGGGGTGCGGGGCAGCGGCGAGTCAGCTGGCCTCACAGCCAAGCGCGGGCCCCCGCGCCTCGGCAGTCAGCTGTTGCACGCCTTCAAGCACGGCTGCGCTTACGCGTCTTGTTGACGTTCCTATTTAATTCTTGTTTTTTCCTATTCCGTGTTGTACTTTTTATATTCATAAACCTACATAATATACAGTCCACTCAATCATGTTTGATTTCTCTCCACTACGACCTATCGTCGCGATCATTGATCCGGCTCGAAGGACCAATGATCGCGACGATAGGTCGTAGTGAAAATAAACAAAACAAAAGCTAGTGTGTACATAAGAGGAAGTCTGTGGCACCGCTGACTGAAAAGTTGTGCGGAAATCGGTTGTCATGGTATGGATGGACTGTGTGACAGATGATATGGATAGGAAGGGGGGTACGAACCTCGGCTTAGGGCGTCAACCGGAGGGAGGACATCAAGGATGGGACGGGCTGGATTAAAGTTTTGATCATGATTATTAGTCGGAGAATTTAAAGCTACGTGCTCAGCTGCAACAACTGCTGGCACCTCGTTATCGAGCAAGGGTCGGGGGGGAGTATCATTTACTCGGGGACGCGGTCGCGATCGCAAAGGACCTCGGCGGCGAGGTTGGAATGACGGGAGGCGTCTGTTTTTGTACACGGTGCTGATTTCCCTACTGCTCTCCTGGAGGAAGGTAATGGGGTCGTCAGGGTCGGTAAGGATCAAATAGTTCCTTTGCCGTAATGTTGGCTCCACTGTTAAACTTTAACAACCGACCAATTACGTGGCGCCGTAGTGTACTCGTGTTCGTCCTACAACAGTGCAGCCAACATTACGGCATAGGAACTATTTGATGAAACGCACTCTAGCGTGTACATTGGCTGTCAGAATATGCCTTAAGAGATTGCGATATACAGGTGACTTGTAATGTAACGTATTCCTCCCAGGAAGTGATAGTGTGACCCATGTGCAACAATTAAGCACCCCATAAAGCCTACGCGAAACCGATTTTTAAGTATTTTTGAAAATTTCCCAGAATTCGTCACTATTACTTTTCTTTTAACTCTCAAATTGAATGACTTTCATTGGTATTCCATTGTGTACCCCATACCTTAACAAACCTTTCGATGTAACCATTTTTTTAACCATCAAACAGTTAAAAATTAACGGAAGAAGTTTATTAATCAATCTGCCTAGCCTTTTCCCAACTATGTTGGGGTCGGCTTCCAGTCCAACCGGATGCAGCTGAATACCAGTATTTTACATGGAGCGACTGCCTATCTGACCTCCACAACCTAGTTACTGGGTAATGCGATACCCCTTGGTACGACTGGTTGTCAGACTTTCGGGCCTCTGACGACCCGTAACGACTGTCAAAGATCCACGAATGCCAGCCGGGACCAACAGCTTAACGTGCTTGCCGAGGGACGGAGGAGTCTCGGTATGTAGAAATGGTCACCCATCCACGGACCAACCCCGGCAAGCGTAGCTTAACCTGACAGATCGACCCGAGCGGCTGTTAGTACTTGCCACGAGCTCCTCCATGAAGTTTATTAACCATTCTCAAAAATAATTTATGTTTGTACTATCGGGGTAACGCATATCTAAGCAATTTGAAAACAAAATCCCGTGCACACGACCCTTTTTTGTCGATACTATAGCGGGCGAGGGCTGTAAGCGAGAATAGTCCTTATAGTGTACAGATATGCATTTCTTCGATAGTACATGAACTTTGAGACCAGTTATCTCAAAAATTGTATAAAGCTTAATGCTTTATACAATTTTTGAGATTAGCGTACGAATTACGGGGATATCTTCATTTAATCAGCTATCCAACGAGGTACAAAAGTAAAAAATATTGAGAGGTGCCGATGAAGCAGTCGATAATGCTAGCAAAGGCCGAATTTGCAAATTGTTGAAAAAAATAAAAATTGTGTGATAATCGAATTAATTAACTGGTTTATGCTTTCCCACTCATATTCATATTTATTTGCATTCCATAATGTGCATAGGTGTTACAATCTATGTATGGTGTCTGTTTGTATTAAATCAATTTTTTTGTCATGTATGTATTCGTTTATTGTGTAGTATGCTTTTTTAATTCATATTTGCTTGATCTTATTAATAAATACCATATCGCTGGTTTCATCTTCCTAGTCTCCCAGCACTCCATCACACGTTAGGCACCCAGGTCGTCATGACCAGGGGACCTACTACCAGCTCATAAAGCAGTATTATTTTAATATTATTTCAGTGTGGGAAAGAGATGAAGCTCTACAGGTCGTATAGCTCCATCTCTTTCTCCCACTGAAGTAATATTAAAATAATACTGCTTTATGAGCTAGTGGTAGGCCCCCAGTACCCTAATTGTGTAACTTATTTTCGTAAACGATTATGACTAATTTGTTTCATTTTGACAGTTCAACAACATTCACTGCGTTAATTACGTTGCTGAGCAGATTTTTTTCCAACTTATGAAGCAATGGATTAGCAATTTGTTTCAAATCGAAACAGACTGCTTTTTTAACGTGACTCACGATCTTCTCGCTGGTTACGGTTCACTGATCGTTTAGTTTACGTGTATTTTTAAACATACAGCACGCATACAATGTACTATCGAAGAAATGCATATCTGTACACTGTAAGGACTATTCTCGCTTGCAGCCCTCGGCCGCTATAGTATCGCTTACCTACGACAAAAAAGGGTCGTGTGCACGGGATTTTGTTTTCAAATTGCTTAGATATGCGTTACCCCAATGGTATATACTCTAATAGTTTGACATACGTCGACTTTTGAGGATTTCGAAAATAACCTGTCAATTTTAGTCACTAGATCTTATAAACCACACTACTGCCTTATCACATCATTCATAGTCAGGCCACACATGTTTCGCAAGGAACGCATTTCCACAGCATTTATTCTACTTTCATGCTTGTTTTGCCGCACCCAACATTCACTTCCATACATACGCGTGGGCACCAGCACACCATTGTCAACAGTCGAGTCTTTTTGGACATCAACTGGTTGGTCACAATCGCATGTACAGCACCATTCACTTTATTTCCCGCATTTACTTTCCTTTCAAAATTCAAATTATTTTTAACCGACTTCCAAAAAGGAGGAGGTTATATGTTCGTCGCGTATGTTTTTTTTTTTTATGTATGTCCACCGATTTCTGCGTCAATAGTGGACCGATTTTGAAAATTCTTTTTTTGTTTGAAAGGGTGTGCTCTCGAATTGGTCCCATATAAATTTTATTAAGTTTGCTTGGATAGTTTTTGAGTTAGCTACAAAATACGTATTTTTTTCCCACTTAGTATGTAGATGATATGAAAGTTTCTGTCACTGGTAGCAGGTAGTGGTATTCGAATGTGTGTGGGGTAGGTACCACAACTAAAAAGTGAAAAATAGAAACTTTTTCCAAAAAAAAACAACCGACCTCCAAAAAAACACTACAAAGTGAAAAATAACTTTAATTTCGGAAGTCGGTGGCAAAAAACGAAAATACAAAACCCAAGACACCGACTTCCGAAATTATAGTACATTACTGCCGCGGTCTATAATGACTACTTTGTTGGTCGCGCTGATGATGGCCGACAGCGCAGCGTAGCGCACCTCCAGGCCGACACAGCGCGGTCAGCGTGCAGCACTTGATGGACGAGCTGAGATAAAGGCCGAGGCCGCAGGTCGAGGCCTTTACAGCGAGGACAGCGAGGACAGCAAGGACTGCAATGATGGCCAAGCTGGAAGGCCTATAGCGTAGCTAGGCTAGCTCGAGGCAATCATAGCGTGACCAGCGAAGCAGTCATAGTGGGCCAAGGCTTGTATAGTGCTTTACTCAAAAATGCAAGTACCTAATCTAAATAAAACCAGCAAGTAAAAATTTAGATTTCCTACTGATTTTCCACTGCACAAATTTTTCATATGCAAGCTTATATTTTTCCTTTGAGTTTCGCGGTATTAAATTTTCAACCACTAATTTAGCTTCATCTTTAATGTCTGGCGGAGTTAAACACATTGAATCGGAAGAATTTTCGCTTTGAGAGCTCATTTTTATCAAAAAAGTCACTAAATAAAAATAAAATTTTCGCTGAACCGCGCTTTTGTTACTTCTTGGTTTTTTTTTTTTAACAATGGTAGTTGGAACTATACAGCCAAATATGAAATAAAATCTTTTTGTACCTATCTCTATAAATACAAACAGCTGTGTTTTAAATAAAATCTTTTTGCATTTGATTTTTTAAATCGTTGAAACGTCAAAATAGCGGCCGGCAATGTTTTGCCGGCCTGTTAGAGCGACCAGCAAAACTTTGGCGGCCGCTCCTTGAAACAGAACGGCAAGGTCGACTTTGCTCAAACAAGTCAATTACTGATAAATATTGACCTATAACTTGTATGTGTGGTGCAAACTGTTAGTATAAGTTGGTTTTTTAATAAATAAATAAATAAATAAATAAATAAAGGTTGTCAAAATAATGACCACATTACATGCATTTTTGAGTAAAAGTTATTTTTCACTTTGTAGTGTTTTTTGGAGGTCGGTTGTTTTTTTATTTCACATAAACTATACTACAAGGGCATTTATGAAACGTCAGAAGCTAGGTGCACGGTTCCAATTGGTCGCTTCCTATGGAGAAGAGCCGGCAAGAAACTCCACGGTTACTCTTTTAAAAATAATTGGCTTTTACAATACTTTCAAATAACAGTGTTACTAGGTATGGGAGGACAGTGTAGGTCTTTCAATAAGTACCAAGTACTTAACAAAATAGAAAATGGTCAACAGATCTACAATCCACTAAGCCTACAGCGTTCTCACATTCACAAAATAGAAAAGAATCCGTACAAAAGATAAATAAATTAATAAAAGTTAAAACCTATTTTAATAAAACGCACACATCCACATCTTCATCAATATTTCCATCTCTATATGCAAACTCACTCACTTGCTCCACACTCTTATCATTGATTTGTATACTCGTGACTACTAATACTCACTCTTCTGCAACTCCTCTACTTTAGGTTTCTCCTCATCGCTACTAATCTCCACGACCTCTGGCGGCTCCTCTTTGATCTCCACCTCGTTGTCTGACAAGTGCGGCGGCTCCTTTGACGTGCTCTCTGATACAGGTTCTATATAAGAGAGAAAGTACGTTTATTAACAAACTATGATTATTATAAGGTCTCCCAAATATCTGAACAACAGAACACCATGATTAAAAATAAACTTTGAAATAAGCCAGTGAGGTCCAGGGGTAACGACCCCGAGTTACGAGTTGTGGTTAGTGGGTTCGAACCCAAGCAGGCCCTTTATTTTGTGTGAATTATTTCATCACCACTGCTCTCAAACGGTGAAGGAAAACATCGTGAGGAAACCGGCATGTCCTAGAACCAAAAAACCGCTGACATGTGACGTCTACCATGTGTCATGTTTACGGTTACTTACTCTTCGGCTGTTCCTGCTGTAACTGCGCCCTAATAGCTCGAGCTCGAGCCTGCAGCTCTAACAACTCGAGCACTGTCAGGCCGGCTCGAGACGCTTTGTTCTTGTCCCCTTCGCCTTCATCCCCGTCTTTTGACTTCTTGCGCTTGGCTTTAGATTTTGAGTGGCGGCGGTGTTTGTGCTGGAATTGAGTTTAAATTAAACTTAATTGAATAGCAGCAATGGAGGCTTGACTTGTGAAGTCGTGAGGTCCTGGACTAGTCTTTTACTTTGGGCAATTTACGCGCTTCGTCCTAGAAGTAAAAATCAATTACAATGTAACCACAAATTCAAATTCAAAAGTCATTTATTCAAACTAGGCTGAGAATCTGCACTTTCGAACGTCAAAATTATATAATACAGTCCCCCAAAAACGCCCACCCTTCACCACTTCCTAGTGCTTTTCGCTGGGAAGAAGAAGAGGCGCAACAAACTCCCCAGCAGCACAGCTGTCTGTTCAAGTTAGAAAAAAAAAATTCTATACAATAGTATGCAAAATAATTTACAATATGCAACACAAAACATAATTTAAATGATAAATTATTGGCCAATATACTAACCAAAAACATCGAGAACTATACTCAAGCTATACTATACTTAAAAATTAAACGTAAACAGAATTAATATCTAAATAAAACCCTCCGGGCATAAAGGGCGTGCCCGCTTACACAAAGCTATACGGGGTGGCAGGGACATCGCCGCGAAAACTGAAACCATGTATTCAGTACATGATTCTGAACTCTTTTTCTTTCTTTTTTTTTTTTAACTCCCCGGCAAAACCTGCCGCCCTCCGCCAAGCTGGATTTTTTTTTGAAATATACTTGGACGTCGTGAGATTATAGCATATATTAGAGTTTAAGCTTCGTGCAGAATAGCACGACGCGACACCGGTTATTGTTATCCGTACATATTATAAAACAAAGTCCCCCGCCGCGTCTGTCTGTCTGTCGATCTGTCTGTCTGAACGCGATAAACTTAAAAACTACTGAACGGATTTTCAAACGGTTTTCACCAATGGACGGAGTGATTCGTGAGGATGGTTTAAGTGTATAATTCATTAAAGTCTTGTGTAAATTGGCTGAAATTTGACGGATTATTGTTGAAGATGGATAAATCATGCCGACTGGGAACTTTATTGGCGTGCGCCGCGGAAATCGTAAAAGTTACATCAAATTTATGTTCTACAGTATCGTTCATCTTAAAAAGTTCAACAAAAAAGTCCGCAATGGCATATGTCTATTGTTGACGGTAACGCGGGCGCAGCGGTAGGAGTCAATGACCTTTTCCTCGGCTATTAAGTATGTAATCCCGGTATCGGTAGTACGTTCCCGTGGGATATTTTCCGACATCCACGCGGGCGAAGCCGCGGGCAAAAGCTACTGGGAGGAAACTTCACGCTTAATTCGTGAAGTTTCCATAGAAATTGTATTGTTCGAGTCACGTCGCGGCGTCGCACAGTGATGGAAAATGGAAACAATTCAACCCTCGCGGCTGTATCAATCGTACTTTAATTTTTTTTTTTTTTACAATTTATTATTATTTCTTTGAGAAGTGCGAAAAATTTGAAATTTAGTAAGGCATATTTATGTTAAAATAGACCAAAGAGCGCTCATAGAGTTCCTGGTAGAATTTAACTGCGCCCGCTCACACCCTGCCACGCTTGAATTTGTCGACCCTTGACGTTGGCGCCCGGGGCACGTGCCCCGGGTTGTCCCCCCCCCTGAATCCGGGGCTGGGTGACGACGTGTTGAAATGTCTATTTCCTGTCCAAATGTATCGAATATTGATAGAAAATAGAGATTTCAAAATGTTTTGTTGTGAATTTTCGCCACCGCACCAGTGCAAACGCAGTTACGCTTTCACGCTAAAACGGCTAAACGGATGTGGTGAAAGGAGATGTTTCATTTTCAGCCATAAAGTGTACGTTAATGTAAAAAAAAGGATAAAATTCCACGAATTGAGGAAAAATATTCTTTCCTGTTTATACCCCTGATTACTTCGGCACAAAAAATAATAGTTTTTACAAATTATTGCCATATTCTATTCATCATGGCGTCGTTTTACTTGCATACTGCTTTCGTCCAGAAATCATGTTACATTTTAACATAATAATATCACGTAGACGTCATTTAAATAAATATGAAAGGCATGTATTTCTGTACTATATTATGATAGCTATCTTATACAACTTTTTTGATTTATTAGAAAGTGTGATTCATCATAAAAATAAAAAACTGCTTTTGTGGATTGTAGATTTGTAGGTACTTCTGGACGAAAATGGCTAGCTGTCGATGGTCGTATTTCTCCTGACAAACGTCAAACATTTTCGGTTTTTATTTTGTGCCCAAAAAGTAATAGACATTATGGAAAAAAACAGTCTTTATTGTATTTAGGGGTTCGTTTCCCAGGTTTTCTAAAGTATACATGTTATGGCCGGAGTCCCATTCAAAAATGAAACGTCTCGGTTCGGAACGGTTAGGACATAGGATACTTTTTATCCCACAGGATCGAGACTTTTGTGGGTTACACCGCAGGGCTCAGCTGTAAGCTCTCCTAAGAATCTTTCTATACTTTACTATATAAAGCTGAAGAGTTTGTTTGTTTGCTTGAACGCGCTAATCTCAGGAACTACTGGTCCGATTTTTTCAATTGTTTCAGTGATAGATAGCCCATTTATCTATGAAGGCTATATATCATCACGCTAAGACCAATAGGAGCGGAGCACCAATGAAGAATTTTTCAAAATCAGGGTTTTTTTTTTCCTTTTGAGAGCTTCCGCTGTGTGCGCTGCGTAAACGGTTAGTTTCGCAAAAATCATGTATGACAGAATTATTCCCCTTTAAAAGTTCGCGACAGCACATGTCTATCATTTAAGGTTCATAATCATTTAATCATTTGTTAACATAACCTTGGGCTCACTATAACCATTTTGTAGCTACCTGCTAACCAAATTTGTTCTAAAATAATGCATTATTTGCGAAGGAGTTCTTATCCAAATAAATAAGCCCAAAGTAACAATTCCGAGCGTACGAATTCGCGGGCAGAAGCTTTAAATAAATAATAAGAATAAATGTTCACAAACCAGTTGTCAAGTACACAAAAGTATGTGAAGATTTAAATATATTTTTTTAACTGTTAAGCTATTACATGGCTTCTTTGATTTTTCTCTTCTATCATTTTTGACTTCAAAACTAAAATTACTCAGTGGTGCCGATTCCCTTGTTCACAAACTAAACTAAATTTAAGTTCAGTGCATCTTTTTCTTTCTATTTCATTAAGAAAAGGACAGAAGATAAATTTTAGTTTAGTCCTGTCAAATTAATCAGCGCTTGACGTAAATTGACGTAATTTTAGTCGGCAAGTTTTTAATCACGTCTAAACTTGTATGGAGAGTGACAGGCGATGATTAATTTGACAGGACTAAACTAAAATTTATCTTCTGTCCTTTTCTTAATGAAATAGAAAAAAAAAGATGCACTGAACTTAAATTTAGTTTAGTTTGTGAACAAGGGAATTGGCACCAGTTCATAATAATTGGTAGTTTGTTTTTCTATTATGGAGCTGTGAACGTACCTTTTTCTTCTTATTGCTTGTTTGGCTTAGGATCTCATCATCTGAAGATATGCTGTCCAGGGATATAGTTTCCATCTGTTCCGGAGGTGGAGACGGGCTGGATGACTCTGTATCAGACGGAGGCTCAGCACCGTCCAGGATTGCACAGAGGCGCTTTGAACTTATGCCTAGGAGCTGGAAATATGAGACAAGTGGTTTAACATACGGGTGTGGTGCTGGGCCATTCCTTCTTAGCTAACACACTTTAGGCTGATTTTAGTCTCACGCTGACGGTCGGCGCTAATGGGTCAATATGTATGTAGTTATAGATAGCGTTTTTGAGTCGCGCTGACCGCTCAGCGCTTTAACTACATACATATTGACATCAGCGCCAACCGTCAGCGTGCGGTCAGCGTGAGACTAAAATCAGCCTTACACACTAGGAAGTGGCAAATGGTTATGAAGGTCATTTTATGTAACCCTTGACGTTCAAGAAGTGCTGATACTGAGCCTAATTTAAGAATAGAATACTTAGATTTTTTTTTAATAAGAGTAACCAAGACTGAATAAGATTGTTAGTAAAACTTACGACTATGTTAGTAAGCACAGACACTAAACAAAAACAAGGAAAACAATACAATCAATAACGGTTGGTCACCGCTGCGACATCCCATGAGAGAGGGCACAACAGTGACCCACGTATACACAGTCCAGGCGACTCACAACCATGCTTAAGACACTGTTGGAGCTGCCCCACACCCTGTGCACCAGGGAAGCGCACCGAAACGGGGCAGCCCTACCAGTATCCTAAATGCATTATTATATGTATTGAAGGCGGAGAGCGCTGAACGATCTTTGCGTATATCAAAGTCAAATAATTTATTTCAATTAGGCACATAAAAGGCACTTTTGATTGTAAAAATTTACAAAAATTAGAACTAATTCCAGTCGCCCCTTCCAAAAGTTAGTTTTCGTATGGAGAAGGATGGGCAAGAAACACTAAGAAGAATCCTCCTTTTCCATTTAAATCCATCCAAAGGTTGTCTGTAAAAGATCGCTTTTAGCGATAAGACCGCCCATTGTGTCACCCAATGTAAAATTTCTACATTAAATCTGTTATTTTTATGGTGTACATAATAAAGAATATTCTATCTTCTATCTATCTAGCCCACAGGCTACATGTGTAAAAGATAGTACAGTAGGCTCGAAAGAGCGTCATTTTAACAGGAAGTGAGCATCGTGCAAACCTGCGAGCCAGTTTAGGGGTATGAGGAACAGGGTGTAAAGTTCACTCATCCACCATAGAAAAGGGAGGATCCTCCGACCAGACGGGTGTTGTGTCTGGCGGGCAACTGCCCATCGGTTTGAAGTTGAAATCTTGTATGTATGTCGATCGCTCGGTAAACTCTAACTGCGCGATGCAGGATTTGTGTGACGTCATGTCTGTGATGCGTAGTTTGTATGTGGCGGTGTAACCGCTACATCACTCCCCTCCGGAAACCGGAGGTCGATAGTGGGCTGAATCTTGCGATGCTTCACGGTGCCAGCTGTGGTTCCAGTGAGTCGGAACCGGGTGCCACATAGTTCGCGGTGAGTCGGAACTGTCTGTGGTGATTCCCCAGTGAGTCGGGGTGATTGAGTTGATTCCCCAGTGAGTCGGGGTGATGAGGCTGAGGGTGATGACCAGGAATGCGCGTTCGCTGCATGCTGGTGGTCAGGATACCCGTTGAAGTCGTGGATGCTGGCCGGCTGTGTGAGTCGCCTCACGAAAGCTTGCGGGAGTGATGATGATGACGTCACGCCGAAGTATTTGCACGAAGGCTGCGTTGACGTTCATACTCGGGGTCACCAATTTAGGGGTATGAGGAACAGGGTGTAAAGTTCACTCATCCACCATAAAAAAGGGAGGATCCTCCGACCAGACGGGTGTTGTGTCTGGCGGGCAACTGCCCATCGGTTTGAAGTTGAAATCTTGTATGTATGTCGATCGCTCGGTAAACTCTAACTGCGCGATGCAGGATTTGTGTGACGTCATGTCTGTGATGCGTAGTTTGTATGTGGCGGTGTAACCGCTACACCAGTATGTTTGCTCTAATTGTCAAGGTCAGTGGAAGACCATGACCTCCAACCTCTTAGTGTTGTATGCCTAGCCATAAACTTTAACATACACCTCACATTGAGCAACCAATTGTTTCAAGCCACAAACAAACGAATTGAGCAACGAAACGAAAATTGAAATTAAAAAAAAATATTAATTATATTTATTTATATATATACTTTATTGTACACCACAAAAATACATAACAAAAAAATAAACCACAAGCCAATTCACGTAAACCAGAAGCTAGGTGCACTGTTCCAATTGTTCGCTTCCTATGGAGAAGAGCCGGCAAGAAACTCCACGGTTAAAGTACTCTTTTCAAAATAAATGGTTTCTACAATGTTTCCAAATTACAGTGTTAATAGGTATGGGAGGACAGTGTAGGCCTATCAACAAGTACCAGGTACTTAGTAAAATAGAAAATGGTCCACAAGTCTACAGCCTACAATGTTCTCACATTCACAAAACTAAAAGAAAAGAATCTACTTATTTAAAAGATAAACAAAATAATAAAAATAAGGCCCTATTTAAACCAAATGACATGATTGTCACTACAGCTGCGACAAATCTAAATGAAATTAATGTCTTCCTGTCTGCTTTCCTCAGTATGTGCCTCTTTGTCAAAGACTCCCCTGCACCTGTAGCATGGCCACAATAGAAAAGGGTTTTGTTGATGGAAAAACAGACAAAATGACAAATTCACAATCTGTCATTTTGTCTATTCTCTCATCGACAAAACCCATTTCTATGGTGATCATGCTGATTGTAAAAGAGTCTTGAGTAGAATAGATTGGCAGTCAATTACACTTAAGACGACCCACTGACCCTGTTGGTAATAACCTTCATGGTACAACAGACCCACTCCTGCACGCATAGCATGACCACCATGGAAACGGGTTTTGTCGACGGAAGAATAGACAAAATGACAGATTGTGATTGTTTATCTGTCGTTTGGTCTATTCTTCCGTCGACAAAACCCGTTTCTATTGTGGTCGTGCTACGTGTCCTGGTCTATTATGAGACTATTCTAACACTCGAATCATCAATATATCCATCGCAGCTAAGTTCTGGGTCGAATCAATGTAAACAGTAACAGATCTTTTTAAACATAAGAATACATCTATCAAGTGTGCTGATAAAGGCAGCGCCTCAGACATACGATAAACAGAACACCACAAAAACTGCTGCTTAAAATTTAAATAGCGGTATAGGTTAGCCAAAACAGTATTAGGGTAAGTGCTATAGAATCCAACAATTTTGTAGAAGAAATGCATGAAATATCAAACCTCTTCAGTGCATAGCTCTTGCAGATCATCCAAAGATATATTTCTGATGCTTGCGGGGACCATAGCTTTCAATTCCTTGTATTTGATCACAGAAAACACTTGATGCATGAGTTCCACCCTATCGTGGATGTAATACGCCAAATCATGGATTTCTTGCTCTCGGTTGTGGGATGTGGAAGTTTCCGGCGCCTCAGACTTTACTTTATGCGTTTTGATTCGCTTCATTTTTATTTATTTCTCTCTAAAAATCACTTTGCACTACACACAAACAATTACTTTTGCTTTGCTAATGTCTTCAATGTCAAATGTTTGTTCATGAATGTACCCTGTGGTACAAAATAACATTAGTCCAAACTACATATTTGGAGACTTAAAAAAAAATTATGTTTACAAAATTATTAGGCTGGGAACACGTTTGATTTTTTCATCAAACAGTCGCATCCTCACAGATCGCATCCTTCTTAGGCCGCATTCCGACTTACGATAAAAGTGATAATATCGCGAATCCAACCAAATTTAATAGTCACAAAATCTAAGGGTTATTGAGTAATAATTGTGACTTTGGACTTTGGTCGGATTCGCAATATAATCACTTTTGGCGTAACTCGGAATGCGGCCTTAATATTTCGTAATTTCGCCGCACACGTCGGTAAGCCTTCATGTCATTGATGTCAGGTCATGTCAATTTTGACATTAATTGGATGCGTTCAAAAAAATGAAAAGGTCTTTTCATACTACGCTACGCTATATTTTCTACGCTACGCTATATTTTCTACGTTATTGTGATTATAGTATAGTAATTATATCGTACAGTGAAGTGTGAACGTGTACATAATAATGTACGGTGCGCGATATTGTTGTGCTATGAACTTTATGCCATATGCTATTTTATAATAGCGTAGTCTGAAAAAACCTTAAGAAGAGGGGAGGGAAGTTGCTCGCATCGGATATGCATACCATCTTTTTCTAGATCCACCTTATACGTCTCCCACGGGTGGTGCAAAACGAGCAGCAACATCGAGTCTTGGGCGGCGGTAACAAACCTGACTCTGCAGGATTAAAAGTCCTGTACCGTTGTGGTAGGAAATGTCTTCCACAAGCCGTAACCCTGCAATTTATTACTAGGAACGCCGAACGTCTTGGCTTAATCGCCCCGGGCTAAGAGGAAGAACACCTCATTATAAAAATACCCTTAGGGTCAGTTCACACCGAGACATGACGTCACGCATGATGCTTGAAGAGGCCAATGGTTTCGTGCTGCGCAACGCGAGCCGTGAGACGCACGTCACGAGGCGCATCGTAAATTCGTTAGTAGCGCCACGCCCCGCTGCGCAACGAGACACAGCGCAGCGCAGCGAGAAGCGGAACGTGTCTACGTTCGCCGCAAGCTTCTGCCCCGCTAGGTAATAGTAGAGACAAGTCACCACGACAACTTCAGGCTGTGCCTCGCAGCGCGGTGGTGTCGCCCAGCCCGTCCCTTCCTTGATGTCTTCCCTCCGGTTGACGCCCTAAGCCAAGTTCGTACCCCACAGGGGGTGCCCTTAGCGACCGTTCACCTAGTTTTAATTAGCATAGTTGAATAACCCCTGGCTGGAGGTTTTAAGTGTAGTAGCTTAAGGTACTCACAGGAAAGCCCGGTTAAGTAGTCATGATCTCAGAGGTCAACTACGTACGAGATGCCATACCTAAATAAAAGGCGGTGTCGTGCTGCGTCACGCAGCTTCGCGAGGCGCAGCACGCGCCTCTCTCTCTTGCACGCAACGCCTACCGGTGAAGCAGCGCTACGTAGCGCGACATTTTCGAATTATATCAAATGTGTAACTTTTTATGTAGTAAATAAAGTTATATTTTGTATCACTATCTTCAAAAGTGCGCGCTGCGTCGCTTCGCGTCACGTCTCGGTGTGAACTGACCCTTATCATACAGTGGGAACGTGCTAAGAGGATACCAATCAGTGGCTAGTGAGAAATCTAATCTCTGAATAAATAAAAAAAAAAGAACTTAAGAAATAGTGGGTACCGTTGTCTCCCATAAATAAATAATAATATACACTTTGACCGTTGTAGTCTATGTACATACAGACGCAATCTGTGATTGGGAAAATTTGACAGTTTCGGGTAGCTTGATGTGCTGGCGTCTGTACTTTCAGCCAGCTTTTGTTTTGCCAACCATAACTTCAAAGAGTATGTATACGGTTCCCAACTTAGGGGTTTTCCCCCCAGATTTAGGGGATAAAAAAGTAAGATGGGATTTTTTTAAGGGTGACTTATTGTTAGGGGTATTTTTAAGGATTTTTTAACTACTAATATTTATTTTATTTTATTGAAAATATAGGCTCTATTATTACTCAATCTTGTTTATTTTTGAAATAGCGGCTTAGCGACATCTAATACTGTTGCTTGTTACTAAGAATGCAATGTTTAGTTGAAATCAAATGTCACTATAGTGTTTACCATAAATATAAACATACATTGAGATGGTTGGTGGCCGCGTAGGTATTAAGGTACTTACTCTTTTATTTAAAAAAAATACAAACAAGTATGCGTTTTATTTTATGAGTTACGAACAATTTGGGCAGTAGCGCACATTTTTTTTAAAATTTACATTTGGGCTTTTTTAGGGGGATTTAAAAAAACTTGGGGGAATATTTTGGTAGGGGTTGGCAGCACTGGATATAACACAGTAGCACACTACGTTTAATAACTTCTTTCAAACAAAAATGGTGTGTGAATTATTTAGGAAATAAAATAAAAATATTATCGATATCCAGCGGGCAAAATGTCACTGGAAGATTTATTTGATACTTACATCGACAGAGCTATACGAACCGTTATCATATCACTCTTGCTGTCATTTTGCCCCAAGATATCGCAATGTATACCATTTATTAAAAATTTTAACAATCGATCCTCACAATTAAAATGCCTGTGGATAATTAATAATAATATTTCATTGGACCAGTTTTGTATCTAAGCGAGTGAACGCATTTTATTTGAAAAATTGCGGGATAATTTGTTAACAAAGATGGCGGTCGAGAGGCTTTACGAAAGTGAAAATTTTTTGGTCGTAAATAAGCCTTTCGATATGTATATTAATTCGGAGGATAAAAATGAAAAGGTAAGCCTATTCAAACGTATTCCATAAAATAAAACGATTCAGATAAGCGGTTCAAGGTTATGTTTATATAGTGGGTGCCGAGTTGGTGGAGGAGGTGGAGCTTAGCGATAATGTTGTAACACAGTATCGATAAAACAAATGGATATCGAAAGGAATAACAGTGTAACAATAATACTACAGTCCTTTGCAACGAGAATAAAGATCACTATAATGCTAAATCAGAGGTAAATTGGTGGTACAATTACTGTAAGGACTGCATAGCATCCAGCTCAAAATAGGTAGTTGTTTTTTTAGCGTTGGATTAAAAATACTGCATCAATGGTGCCGATTCCCTTGTTCACAAACTGAACTAAATTTAAGTTCAGTGCATCTTTTTCATTAAGAAAAGGACAGAAGATAAATTTTAGTTTAGTCTTGTCAAATTAATCAGCGCTTGACGTAATTTTAGTTGGCAAGTTTTTAATCACGTCTAAACTTGTATGGAGTAGTGACAGGCGCTGATTAATTTGACAGGACTAAACTAAAATTTATCTTCTGTCCTTTTCTTAATGAAATAGAAAGAAAAAGATGCACTGAATTTAAATTTAGTTTAGTTTGTGAACAAAGGAATCGACACCGATAAGCCTCTAAACATAACTGGCGAAATGTGGGGGTACAGTCAACCGCACATCAGTTGTAACAATATGATATTAACAGCGCCTTTATATCGGAGCTGTAAGGGCGGTATTCATGGAGCAAGGGTTACATTGATGTGTGGTTGACTCGGTTGACTGTCCTAAATACCTAAGCTTCCGGGAAATATAAGGGTGATGAAATATTTCTAAGTTCCGGCTTCTTTTCCAGAACACAGTGACATACCACGTAGCGTCGCATGATTCGCACTTATCGTCGTCGATGTTCCCGCTTCACTTTGTGCATCGACTCGACTACGCGACGAGTGGCGTGCTTTGTATCGCCAAAAATAAATCGTTTGCTGCGCGCGCAGGGAAGCTGTTTGAGAAGCGTTTGACCACGAAATTCTATTTGGCTGTTGTTCGAGGACATGTGAAGTTTGAAGTCGCTGATATCGAGTTTGATGTTGGTAAGTGGTGTTTAGCAAAATCAGCCTATAATGTCCCAGCTGCACGCGTAGCATGACCGACCACCGTAGAAACGAGTTTTAAGAAGAATAGACAAAATGACAGATTATGATTGTTTATCTGTCATTTTGTCTATTCTTCCGTCGACAAAACCCGTTTCTACGGTGGTGGTGGAAGCTGAAGTCGTGAATCATATTTTAATCAACATAATATAATCTGACACTGTCCTGCAAATTGAAAAAAACCTAAGAACATTTGAATTTCGCGGGCTACCTTACCGTTAGCGCATTCCTCTTAAGTTATTAAATACACGTTTTTCATTTAAAGGCGTAGATCCATCTACAGCGGACTCGAGCCATCAAATGTTAGCGCTGACCTCAATTGAGAAGTCACTGAGATGCGTCCAGTCGCGGCATGCACACACGCGTGCCCTGCGGCTAGAGACAGGCTATTATGAGAATAGCCCCATCTCTATTTTGCTGTTGAAGCCAATTACAGGTAATTTATTATGGTATCTTCTCTTCTGTGAGTTCTGTGATACTTAAAATAGGTTAGCAGTTTTTGATATCGCCCTGACAAAAGCGCAAATATCTTCGTACAATAATTTTCTTTTTTTATTAGTTTCCGTTTAAAAATAGACACCCATTTCAGACAGAGAGTTCGCCACTCAAAATACAGTGCATCTTGGTTAGCTAACTTGAAATTTTGTGAATTGACATTAGTTAATTTTAATGTAGTGGCTTTAGACATCTTCCCTTTATAAGCAGCGGCACCATTATTGTTCACTAATGTTTTACGGATTATTATAATGTTCCCGTTTTCAAAAACAGGTAGACGCCACCAACTGCGCGTGCATTGCAGCGCGCTCGGTCACACGATCCTAGGCGATTACACGTATAGCGGCACAAGAGACAGTACGCCTCACAGAATGTTCTTACACGCCACCAGGTATTTACCACCTCTGTTAAAAGGTCAAATTAAATTAGCTAGCGAAACCGCCGATGTGATGGTTAACAATATCTAAACACGATACAAGAAATATGAACGCTTTTTTGCATGACAATTTCTACTAGTCAAACCGCAAGCCGTGTAAAAGAACTTCGTTCCAAAAAAAGTTTTAATGTCATTCTTAGGGTCAACAACCGCTGCTAGTATATAGTAACTTGGTGTAACTTGAACTCTGTTTTTTTGGGTTCCGTACGTCCGAATGAAACAACGGAACTCTTATAGGATCACTCGTGTCTGGCTGGCTGTCTGTCTATCACAGGCAATTTTCTCCGATTCTGCTGGATTAATTTAGTTGAAAGGAGATGTTTCATTTTCGGCCATAAAGTGTACGTTAATGTAAAAAAAGGAAAAAATTCCACGAATTGAGAAAAAATATTCTTTCCTGTTTATTCCCCTGATTACTTCGGCAATAAAAAATAATAGATTTACAAATTATTGCCATATTCTATTCATCATGGCGACGTTTTACTTGCATACTGCTTTCGTCCAGAAATCATGTTACATTTTAACATAATAATATCACGTAGACGTCATTTAAATAAATATGAAAGGCATGTATTTCTGTACTATATTAAAATAGCTATGTTATACAACTTTTTTGATTAATTAGAAAGTGTGATTCATCATAAAAATAAAAAACTGCTTTTGTGGATTGTAGATTTGTAGGTACTTCTGGACGAAAATGGCTAGCTATCGATGGTCGTATTTCTCCTAACAAACGTCAAACATTTTCGGTTTTTATTTTGTGCCCAAAAAGTATTAGATATTATGGAAAAAAACAGTCTTTATTGTATTTAGGGGTTCGTTTCCCAGGTTTTCTAAAGTGTACATGTTATGGCCGGAGTCCCATACAAAAATGAAACGTCTCCTTTGATTCAAACACGGACGTGTAACGTAAACATAGTATAAAGAGTTCTAGTAGGCTATTCTCCGGCTCAATCCGCGATATAATTGCCTACTTGCCTGTCTCAGGGTTGTCACATTTAGCTAAATTTTAATTCAGTACCTAGAAATTGGCAAGAGCCGGGAAGTTCTATTTTTAGGGATCCGTAGTAAACAAGGAACCCTTATAGTTTCGTCATGTCTGTCTGTCTGTCCGCAGCTTAGCTCAGAGACGCTTAGTACTAGAAAGCTGTAATTTGGCATGGGTATACATATTAATCACGTCGACAAAGTGGTAAAATAAAATCAAGAATTTTTTTTTTATTCAGGTAGCTCCCCTAGACGTAAAGTTAGGATATTTTTTTTTGTCTCAATAATCCCATAGTGTGGGGTTTCGTTGGAAAGGTCGTTCAAAAATATTGTGAGTTTGCGAAGACCATTTTTGGATTTAGGAATCCGTTTTCGAAATATTAAGCTTTAAAGTGCTAATTTTTGTTAGAGTCAAGTGTCCCCCCCCCTTGCAAGTTTAATGGTTGGTTTTGGGTGTGTGAAAAAATTCACGACAGTAGCATATATAACGAAATGAAAAGGAAAACTATCACAGCTAAGTAGGCTTTACAAGTTAAGGAGTAATAATCGACCAACTTACATTTGCGGCTGCAAAAACATGTTCTTCCATACAGAATGTATGGGAGAACATGTTTCTCAACTACAAAGGTAAGTTTGTTCTTGGGATAAATTCATCCCAACTACGGAACCCTTCATTGTGCGTGGTCCGACACGCA
Source organism: Agrochola lychnidis (assembly GCA_963680765.1). Lineage (NCBI taxonomy): Eukaryota > Metazoa > Arthropoda > Insecta > Lepidoptera > Noctuidae > Agrochola > Agrochola lychnidis. Next base: position 16,898,266 of record OY796875.1, read on the forward strand.
CTTGGCCGGTTTTTACTTATGTGTTGTCTGGGTTCAGGGTTTGTGAGGTCGATTTTACCTAAACGATGATGTTCATAGTGTTTGTATGAATGACAAAGTTATATTTGCGGTTTATATTTTCTGTTACGAATGGTTACGATTCGAACTTTGCTCTATTAATCTGATTTACAATTCGTCACATATAAGAAATTACGATTTTAGAATAGAATAGAATAATATTTATTTGCTTAAAAACATGGTATAAAAGATGGTATAAAAACCGGCCAAGTGCGTGTCGGACCACGCACAATGAAGGGTTCCGTAGTTGGGATGAATTTATCCCAAAAACAAACTTAACTTTGTAGTTGAAAAATATGTTCTCCCATACGGAATGTATGGGAAAACATGTTTTTGCAACTGCAAAGTTAAGTTGGTCGATTATTACTCGTTAACTTGTAAAGCTAACTTAGCTGTGATAGTTTTCCTTTTAATTTCGTTATATAAACTACTGTTGTGATTTTTTTCACACACCCAAAACCAACCATTTAGCCGGCAGGGGGGGGGACACTTGACTCTAACAAAAATTAGCACTTTAAAGCTTAATATTTCGCAAACGGATCCCTGAATCCAAAAATGGTTTACACAAACTCACAATGTTTTTGAAGGACCTTTCCAATGATACCCCTCACTATGGGTTAAAAAAATAAAAAATAAAACATCACCACTTTACGTGTATGAGAGGTACCCTAAAAAAAAATGTTTTTCATAATTTTATTTTACCACTTTGTCGGCGTAATTAATATGTATAGCTATGCCAAATTACAGCTTTCTAGTACTAAGGGTCTCGTAGCTAGACCGCGGACAGACAGACAGACAGTTAGACAGACAGACAGATAGACAGACAGACGGACATGACGAAACTATAAGGGTTCCTTGTTTACTACGGAACCCTAAAAACTAACTGGTATAACTGTAAGTACTTAGTTACTTTACTATACCTACAATACTGCGAAAGCCAGCATGACTAAACGTAAACAAAGCATTAGCGGCATATCAATAAAATTGACAGATCAAAAGTAGGCACCTAACACATTTTAGTGGGAAAGTAGGCTTGCCTAGCGCAAACCTTGTGCGGCGTTAGCCCCGACTGGCGCACTCTAAAACAGCCGAGATTTTGTTAAGTGTGCGTGCGGCGACGCATAGATACAAGCCGCGCACACATACAAGCCGCGCGCGGTGCTTTTGTATGAAGATAGCGTACTTCCTCTCTTTATACTATGACGTAAATAAATGAATTTTATTTCCATTCCTTCGCTATTATTTGATTTAGGTGACATGTCAAATGAAAGACCTTGTTACAAATATTTTTTTAGAATTGTTTTAAAGATATTTAAGAAAATAGATGAAAATTGCCCCCCCCCCCCCCCCTTGGGGGGTGGTCCGAAACTACAGAGCCTAAAATTTTGAAAAAATACTGAGAATGGTTCTATACCTAAAATAAAATTTACAGAAAAATCTATAAAAAGTTTATGGTATTAAAATAACTTGGTAAATCTCTCAATATTGTGCGTACAAACTTATAATTGCAGTTGGAATGAATGGGAAAACATTTTTTTAACTACGATGTTCAGTTTTTCATGGGATAAAAAAACATGGTAGATTACATATTTATCGTACGGAACCCTCACCACGCGAGTTAAACTCGCACTTGACCAGTTTTTTTTTGCTTCAAGTTTCTACTCTCAAAACGGCGAAAGAAAACATCGTAAGGAAACCGGCATGTCCTAGAACCAAACATTCGAATTCATGTGACATCCACCAATCCACCAGTTCGCACTAGGCCCGTGTGGTGGACTTATAGCCCACTCCCTCTCATAGAGAGGAAGCCTTCATCGAGCTTTTGAGAGACACTTTCAGTGACATGGCAAAGCCGACGGTTTACAAGGCGTAACTTTTTGTAAAACTCTACGAAACTTATGGTATATGTACCACACCATTAATTTAATTTATTTCAATTAGGCACAAAAAGGCACTTTGGAACGTCAAAACCAAAAAATAGAATTGATTCTAGTTACTTCATTTTCTTTTTCCAGGCTTATTGTGCCAATATCAGAAGAGACGTTGGACATTCAGACGAAAGAGCCGTTCTTCACAGACACGGTATTTAGCTCAAAATGGAAACCCGATACGGCTTACTACAAATTTCGAGAGAAAGAAGATTTCAAAGCAGTGTGCGAAATTTTGAATAAATCTTATGTTATAGGCGTTCAGTACAAAATGTTTAAGATGTAATCCGTTCTAATTCATAATTTATTTTGTAATTTGTAAAAAATTTAATATTTATAAAAATTGAAAATAGATCCTATCCATGATTTTGCATTTTCTTTCTGAAAAACTTCTATTAACACTATTATTGTCTTTCGGTATCTAGTTCAGTCAACTGTAAAAAAAAGTCTCGGTAAAAAGCAAATCATCACGCTTATTTAAATAAGATGTGCAAGCAGAAACAACAGAAGTTTGAGAACGTTTGGGAGCAACAGCAAAATAATAATACTTATGAGCAATCGCACTTTACAGGCGGGTTACACCAGGTTTTTTTGTATTGTAATGTGTTCGACCCCATGCGGCTATAACATGTGCCTTTAGCCTATTATCTGGACGTGCCTTGAATATGGCTGGTGGTTAAGCCTGTCCCTTGCTGTCTTCCCCCAGCGACGCCCTAAGCAGAGGTCTATATCCCACAGGGGGTGCCCTCAGTGTGTAGTTGCTTAGTTTTATGCCCTGGCTGTAGGCCTTAATTTATTGAGGCAGCCACAGGAAAGTCCGGTTAAGCCGCCGACAACCTTGTTGCCAGTAACCAAAATTACTGGTGGCGCTGCTTGTGAAGGAAGATGTTGAAAACTGGCAATGCATTTCAATATTAGATTCTGTCTAATGAAAGCTGAGTGTTTCTTTCACTTTTTCATAAATTTACAACACTGCTGCAAATGTCAGTTGTTGTTTTTAGAACCTCTTACGAAAACAAATTTGTGTATATTTTGTCGAGTAGAACAATGCCTAAAACTTTAACAAGCAGTGCGAGAAAGTTGTTATACACTATCATACTTAATATTATAAAGGCGAAAGTTTGTGAGTGTGTGTGTATGTTTGTCTCTTCTTCACGCTCAAACGGCTAGATAGATTTGGATTTTTGGCACACAAATAGTTTCTAACCTGGATTAACACATAGGATACTTGTTATCCCGATATTCCCACGGGATCGAGACTTATGCGGGTGAAACCGCAGGGCGTAGCTAGTGATAAATAATTACAATAGAGTGAAAAGCGAACGCGAGGATGCATTGTAGGAAAAAGTACAATTGTATACATTAATTTCGAAAATTACTGGTAAGCTATTGAATTAGTTTGATACTAAGGAAACAGGATTTTTGTTTATTAGACCTGTTCCATCAATATAACAGTTTTAAAATGTGGACTCATAATTGAATATGTCGATGAGTAATTGCGTGTCATTATAAAATCTGTGTTATTATTTATGTAATTTAGTTTAACACCCTAAGTTTAATGCTATGGAAATCATCACCTTCATAGAATAAAATCAGGATAATTAATAAAAATGATGACCTACTTACATTATATAACACAAATTATTTTGTAATAAACTATGTGACTTTCAAACTTATGTTCATAAAAGCTTATCTACATATTATACATAATTATAAGCTTTACTATTATTTTGTAAAAAACAAAATTAAATAGTCTGCATAGAAATATTCAAGTATCAAATACGTTTTTTCATAGTTGATCCGGGGATATAACCCGATTTCATAACTGTGTGCCTGTCAACGTCAACATTTTATAGTATAAGTAGTGTAATTAAATAATAACAAATTAACGAATAATAAGACAAAACCGTGGAGACGATACTAGTTGTGTACGTGGTGTACGAGGTGTCGGGGCACTAAGGAGGTAACCGGGCAAAATGAGATATACCTACTCGTGAATGTCTCATTTTTAATAACTGTAATTTTTAAAAATTTGCCGTTCTTTTTAACCGACTTCAAAAAAGGAGGTTTCTCAATTCGACCGTATATATTTTTTTTTTCACTCCGCTTTCAGTATACAGATTCTAGTTTTCTATTTCTCCATGTCAGACAGCACTTTAGTAGCAACAAAAATCATCGATATAATCACGCTTCAACACAAACCGATCCCATCACTGCCTGTCAAATTGATTTTTTTTTGACGTTTTGGAGATAGAAAGAATTGGACATTGAAGAAATAGGTACTTGTTTTTCGCTTTATAAAGGAATAAATTGACCAAAATCATCATGGAAATGGATACCGACCCTCTGGAAGGCAGCAGCTACGATCTAGGAGTGACTGTGAAAGCGGAAATAAAGGAGGAAGACGAAGATGATCATTACAATACTATGTAAGTAATAGAACTTTTTTGATTATTATTTACACTCCTTTTGGACTGTTCTTAGTTATTTGACGGCGAAATAACGGACTTAATATTGCTCACATAATCTCTGTCCTGCCTCCTACAAGTTTACTATGAGGATAGAAGATTAAACCAATAAATAAAAAAAAGTTTCTAGTATGCTAGTAATATTTAAGTACCTATGTATTCTAAGTCAATGTTTCTAGTAGGAATGAAATAACAAATATGGTTCGGCAAACTATTTATTTACCATATAATTTACTGCTTTTAAGCATTGTGTTTGTTGTTTGTCCATTATGCCTCATACACTAGAAAATATACTCAAGTCGAATAAATTTATTTCAAATAAGCACTTATAAGGTAAGTACTTTTGAATGTCATGTAAATTTTGGTAAATTTTCATGCAAAAAAATTGGTTCTAGTCGCCCCTTGCAAATGGTAGTTTTGTATGGAGAAGAATGGGCAAGAAACTCCCAACTGAACTAAAAAGGTTTACAATATTTTGTATACATACAGGGGTTTATTTATAAATGTTGCTTATAGTTAACTTATGATTACACTACTAAACAAAATTTTGTTACAAGAAAGGTGCTTACTAATTTTGAAATACCTACCTTCCCATATAATCACCATATTTATTTTGATTCAATCAGGTCTCGTTTTCATGTTACAGCTACTGCCCACAAAATTGAAAATTAACCGTTTTGTTTCACTTTCACATTCAGAGAATTTATTCATTTGAAGAGCGTAGTGTTTTTTTCTGTTCTCTGAGTTAAGTGATTTTAAAATAATGTCAAGAAAATGTAAAAATGATCCTAATAAGTTTTGTCACATTTGTGGCGACATTACTTTTAAAACTTAATGAAGAAATTTGACACCATTAGTAACTAAGTTATATGAACAGTATTTTGACTTTGCGATTGGACAACAAGAAAGCATGGGTCCCACATATCTGTTGTGTTACATGTGTGGGTCTTCTTACTGGGTGGGCGAGAAGATCTCGATCTATGCCTTTTGCAATCCCTATGATTTGGATGGAACCAACAAACCACTTTTCTGATTGTTATTTTTGTCTTCCTGATACAAAAGGTATTACAATTAAAACAAAAAGTAAAATTAAGTATCCTGACCTGCCATCGGCTAAAAGACTGATCCCTCATAGTGAAGAACCTGTACAGAACCACCTCAAAGTTCTGATCTGACCGCTACGCCAGAAACAATCAAACACGACACATCATCCTAACTTTCCAGAAGCTTCCTCATCTAATGAGCCACATTTACTATCTCAAGGAGATCTCAGTGATTCAGTATATTTAAAGAAAAGCTTAGTGATTTGGAAAAATCAGCTTTGGAATCTTTCATGAAAGTTCTTCCAATTTTCTAGGAAATCACTGATCAAATGACTATAAAAGTATTGTCACGGAGCTGTTATCTACTTATAAGGCTTTGGGCTGTAATAAATAGTTGCAAATACATTTTCTTCATTCACATTTAGACTTCATTCTTCAAAATTTGGGAGCCGTCAGTGATGAACACGGTGAAAAATTCCACCAAGACATTTCTACCATAGAAAAACAATGTCAGGGCAAGTGGAGTCACGTATGCTAGCGGAGTACTGTTGGATATTACAATGGGACGCCCCTGAAGCAAAATATTGCCGAAAATCAAAAAGCTATATTATAGTAATGTTGCAATATAACTTCTTTTAATTGATAAAAAATGAAAATTTCTGAAGTTTAATAAAATTAACGATAAAAGTGATAATATCGCGAATCCAACCAAATTTAATAGTCACAAAATAAAAGGGTTATTGAGTATTGATTGTGACTTTGTACTTTGGTCGGATTCGCGATATAATCACTTTTGGCGTAAGTCGGAATGTGGCCTTAGTTTAGTCCTGTCAAATTAATCATCGTCTGTCACTCTCCATACGGGCGGCGGTAAATAACCTGCCCACAGGCATTCGCAGGCCTCGGGAGAATTAAATCCCTTCCAAAAGTGCGACTACAGTACCTTGGGAAAGTGCGGTATGTATGTCCCAAGTCGTAATATGAAAGTATGAATGATAAAGATGTTGATTTGTCATGCGATCCGGCTAACGCCCGGCGCTCGCAGGTACCCGGGCCTGCGAGTGGGAAATTGATTACCGAAGTCTGCACAGGGTTAGGCAACCAGGCCTCTGTGACGGAAAATGCTACTGGCAGCACAAAAAAAAATCTTATACAGCAGGCTTTTCATCCAAGCCTCTTTATCTCAAGACCTAGATCTTCCTCACTTGGAAATAAACCAAGCACAACCAGCACCACAAAGGAGAAAGACTTACCTCAATCGCCACTACCGACGATCACCATAGAGGATGATGAAACAGCTGTCCTCCCACATGGCAAAGAATACCCACCCAACGCAACCCAAAAAGGAAAAAGCTATCTAATAGCCCACCTTCTGCAGAAGGACATAAGAACCCATCACAGAACTCGCAGAGCTCTATTAATACTTCTAACAGATACAGTGGACTTCCAGTAGACATACCTGATGACTCTGCTGAACCAATGGAAAGTCAAGACCATACTAAGAAAGCAAGCAAACCACCACCAATAATCCTATATGGTATTACGGACATATCAAAACTGACAGAACTCCTGAATAGTTCTGTACCAGGCGACACTTACACCTATAAAATAGTCAATAGGAATCAGTTGAGAGTCATGGCGCAGACAAGTGAAGCATACAAAAATATCATAGACCTAATTCGAAAGAATGGACTTATAGGCCATACATTCACACAGAAAGACAAGAGGAGCTGCAGAATCGTGATTAAGAATCTGCACCACACGACTCCAAAAGATGCCATAGTTGAGGAAATAGAAAAAACTGGGAATAAAGTCAGAGGGGAAATCATATGTCCACTCTCAAGAAAAAACAAGAAACCACTAAACATGTTTTTCGTGAATGTAGAACCTGGCCCAAATAACCCCGAACTCAAACGTATAGATTCTATATACCATACAAAAGTAAAGATAGAAGATCCACGAAAAACAAATGATATTCCTCAATGCGCCAGATGCCAACAATATGGGCACACTAAAAATAATTGCATGCGCCCTTACAGATGCGTTAAATGCGGAGAAGGACATAGAACTATAGACTGCCTAAAAAAAGACAGGAATACACCAGCCACCTGTGCATTGTGCCTTGGAGACCACCCTGCCAACTATAAGGGGTGCCAAGTATACAAAGAGATTCGCGCAAGGAAAATTTCACAGCTATCCCATAAAAAACCAACATTACCAAATATGAACATTCCAAGAAATAATACTGTCCGCTTTCAATCAGATGACTTTCCACAATTAAAGCCAAGTAGTCACGCTAGACAACCACCAAATCCACGCATTCAAGACGCCGGATACACTGTGCACTGGAACAAAAAACAAGAGAACATACAATCTCAGCCAACAAATTCACTAGAACAAATCATCACTAAACAATCAGAGAAAATAGATATTTTCATACAACAAATAGGCACCCTAATGGGACTCCTTACTACTCTAGTTGCCCAATATAATAAATGAAATTCCTACGCATTGCAGCATGGAACGTAAATGGCCTGCCTCCTAATAAGCAGGAAGTAGAAATTTTCATTAAACACAACAAGATAGATATTCTTCTAATCTCAGAGTCACACATGACTGACGAAAAAGCCATCCTTATCAAAGGATATAATATATATTACACCAATCATCCTGATGGAACATCACACGCTGGGACTGCAATTATAATAAAAGAAAGTATAAAACAGCACCCTCTCCCAAACTTTAAGCAAGCATACCTACAGGCTACTGTAGTATCGATAGACGACTGGCAGGGCCCAATTAACATCGCTGCAGTATACTCCCCGCCTCGGCATCGAGTCGACGAACAAATGTTTAGCGACTTTCTTAACACGCTAGGTGGCAGATATGTCGCTGGAGGGGATTGGAACGCCAAAAATATCTTTTGGGGCTCCAGACTGACCACGACCAGAGGCAGAGAGTTGAAGAAGGCAATAGATTCAGATTCACTCAATATACTGACTACAGGAGAGCCAACTTACTGGCCATCAGATCCCAACAAAACACCTGATCTCATCGATTTCTTTGTTACTAAAGGAATGTCTGGACTATACACAAAAGTCGAATCATGCCTGGACGGCAACTCTGATCATACACCAATTATATGCACACTGAGCACCACAATTATTTGTAAAGAGCACCGCGAGACGCTATACAATCGTAAAACTGACTGGGACTCATTCCAGAACTTTATAGAGGAAAATACCAACTTGCACATTCCCCTTAAAACAGAGGAAGACATAGAAAATGCAGCCTGGTATACAACGAACCTTATCCAAACAGCTGCTTGGATGTCTACGCCATGTATAAAATACAGTCCTCAAAAACAGGATTATACACTTAAAATAAGGGAGACGATATCTGAAAAACGGCGACTGAGACGACAATGGCACACAAGTAGGAACGCACATGATAAAAGAGTCCTCAACAAAGCACAAAAGGAATTAAAGGAAATGCTTAAAGGGCACGAAAACGCCACACTACAAGATAAACTAAAAACTTTATCACTTCACAAAGCAGACGACTATTCCCTATGGAAAATAACTAAGTCAATGAAACAGCCACAAGAACACATGCCTCCATTAAGACAACCAAATGGTGAATGGGCGAGGAAACCTGCGGATAAAGCGGAGCTATTTGCCGAATTCCTAAAAGATGTATTCAAACCAAATGAATCTGACATCATGTATCCAGAAGAAGAAATTGACGAAATCCTTGACAGTGATCAACAAATGTCTCTACCGTTGCGACTGTGTACCCCAACAGAAGTTTGGAAAGCTGTTAATAACTTGAAGAAAAAAAAGGCACCACTATGGCCCCACACATACAAGCCGCGTGCGGTGCGTTTGTATGAAGATAGCGTGCTTCCTCTCCTTACACTATGCTATAGATAGTGCAATCCACGAAGACGCGCCCCACTCCGCTCCGCGCCGTACTAGAGTTCAGCTTAAAGTACAGTAATCGCAGAGTGGGGCGCGTCTTCGTGGATTGCACGGACTATACACAGGTACGAATGATTAAAAATGAAGCAATGGTGCCGATTCCCTTGTTCACAAACTAAACTAAATTTAAGTTCAGTGCATCTTTTTCTTTCTAATTCATTTAGAAAAGGACAGAAGATAAATTTTAGTTTAGTCCTGTAAAATTAATCAGCGCTTGACGTAAATTGACGTAATTTTAGTAGGCAAGTTTTTAATTACGTCTAAACTTGTATGGAGTGACAGGCGCTGATTAATTTGACAGGACTAAACTAAAATTTATCTTCTGTCCTTTTCTTAATGAAATAGAAATAAACAGATGCACTAAACTTAAATTTAGTTTAGTTTGTGAACAAGGGAATCGGCACCATTGTGTGAGAAAGTAATCACAGAATGTGAAATTAACGTCATGAATATAATAAATTATACAATTAAATCAGCAACCAGTTTCATTTTGTCTAGACTCTAGTGTCCCATGGAGCAGGATCAGCATGTTTCCAAGCATTCGTATCATTAATTTAATTAAATACTTAATATAAACTTAACAAAGTATACTGTTAGTATGAGTTTTAAATTTTCTTTCATTTGATTGCAAATATTACAAGGTATTTTGTAACATTCAACACAGTACCCCATGAAATATGTACAAACTTTAGATAATCTGAAAAATGGTTGATCTTTTACATCTATTTTACTCGCCTGTCGACACTTGACATTTTCGGGTACTATAACCGGCCGCTATAACAACAAATACTCTTAATAAATATGTAGTGTTTGGGCCGCTTTTTTTCGACTGTAACAAACAATAAAAACATTATTAGATAGATACATTAAAAGATAAGGATTTTAACTTCCAGGGCACTGCTGGAGCTCGCACAATGCGTTCAAACGAACCAAGAACCGATAGAGTTCAACTCTACCGACGCGATGATGGATCCGAAGACCGGGCTCATGATCTGTCTCCACTGCCTGGAAGACTTTGACTCCTCCCTACTCTCCGAGCACATGATTAACGCACACAACTACCGAAGGGTGCTCTTCAAATGTCACGTCTGTCAGAATACGTTCCAGGAACGCAAACTCTTAATGATACACCGGCAGGAGTGCCAGCCCGAACAGAAAGTGCGCAAACGGAAAACGTTTCAGCAAATCATGCGCGAAGTCGAGGCTAAGTATTTCATGGAAGATCAAGAGGATTTGCTTGAGCCAGTAGCGTGTCCCATTTGCTTGTTAGAGTTACCGAAGTACTGTTTAAAAGAACATTTGTTGAATGAGCATCGGAAGCCAGATGTTATTCTGACGTGTGGGCGGTGTAACAGGAACTTCAAGTCGAAGCTAACGCTGAGAGAGCATGTCAAGCTGGTACATGAGGCGATTGAGGACTCGGAGGAGTGCGAGCTCTGTGGTCAGAAGTTCAGGTCGCTGAAGTATTTGTCTAATCACAAGAGGAATGTGCATCCTTCAGGTGAGATTTGATTTTTCTATCAACATTATTTATTATTTATTTATTTATTGGATCTCCAACAGAGGCTACACAATTACATGTAAGATTACAAATACGAGGACAAATACGAGTGTGCGCTTCCAATTATGGGAGACCACATCATTCTCTTATAATCTAGGTAAAAACATTAAAGCTTGACAAAGTGAAATAATAATAATGATAAAATAAATCAAAACATAAAACACGAAAATAATCATAAAGAAAACAAAATTAAATACAAAACAAATTAACAATAAAAACATTAAAAAAAATTGATAATAATAATAACCATAAAAGACAACAGACAAAGATAACAGTGATTAAGTCTTGGATATTATGACTAATATTTTTTTTGAACTTTGACATAAATTGCACGTAATATCCAATTCATTACGCTTCGATACTTCGTTGTACTGTCTACAGAGCCTTTGCAAAACGGCGAAGTGTCCGAGGTTTGTTTTGGATCCCGGCACATAGAAGAGGTTATAGTTACATTTGCGTGGCAAGCGAGATGGTGCACTTATCTGCAGCTTTCCAAGAAGCTCGCTACAGTCAACAACCCCATTGAACAGTTTGTGTAGAAATGTGAGATCTAGAACCCTTCTTCTATCTAACAACGACGACATTTTGTACGCTGTAGTCTCAAGTTGTAGCTCCTGATTTTTTTGCGAGATGGTCTTTATAGCATAGATGGTCTTTGTACACTTTCCAGGCGTTTAATGAAAACGTCATAGTGTGGATTCCATACCGTGCTGTTGTATTCAAGGAGTGGGCGAACTAATGTATTAAATAGATGAATTCTAGTTGAAGCTTTAGAAAATTCTTTGCTTATTACGCAAGACAAATCCGAGCACCTTGAACCCTTTTGAGGTCATATTTAGTATATGCCTATCAAATTTCAGTTTTTTGTCAAACACAATTCCCAGGTCACGAACTTCGTCTACTTCTTGTAGTGTTTGCTGGTGCAATGTGTAATTGTGGGTTTGTGCTGTTTTATTGCGAGAGAATTGCATACAGTGGTGCCGATTCCCTTGTTCACAAACTAAACTAAATTTAAGTTCAGTGCATCTTTTAATTTCTATTTCATTAAGAAAAGGACAGAAGATAAATTTTAGTTTAGTCCTGTCAAATTAATCAGCGCCTGTCACTCTCCATACAAGTTTAGACGTGATTAAAAACTTGCCGACTAAAATTACGTCAATTTACGTCAAGCGCTGATTAATTTGACAGGACTAAACTAAAATTTATCTTTTGTCCTTTTCTTAATGAAATAGAAAGAAAAAGATGCACTGAACTTAAATTTAGTTTAGTTTGTGCACAGGAGAATCGGCACCAGTGACATTTAGAAACATTAAGTGACATTTTGTTTACTCTACACTACCATTATATACAGTGTGAGTCTTCATAATGTGCACATATCGAAATGAAGGAATCTATGCTTCATTTTATCGACGGAAAAAATATTTTTACTATAATTATTTTAGTATCTAAAAAAAAAATCTCTTTTACATCTTATTTATAAATTTTACAATTATTGTAAAAATTGATGACAAAAAATACAGATTTTTGTTAAAAAAACATTTATTTTCAATTGAGGGTAGTTTTTTTTCTCAGTTTTCATTTTATGTGGACGCCTAATTACTTGCAATCATTATGGAGTCTGTTTCATCGCGATAGATGATTTAGTTTAACAATTACACAGTTCTGTTACAATATTTTTTTTAATTCCATAAAAAGTATAAAAAAATATTTAGATTTTTAAAATATTTTTTCTGTCGATAAAATTAAGCATAGATTCCCTTGGTGTATAAGCTGAAGCGACTTCGAAGGACCATACTCGGGAAAATAATTTACGTGGTGTGGAATATTAGCCGACACAGAATTGAGCTACACACAGGTATGAATAAGGAATAGGGATGGATGGACTTACTTGGGAATCTTCTGGACGAAACACGTTGACTCAAGGACAGCTCTGGCTATCCTGGTGTTCACTGATTCAACTCACTGTGGTGCACTTATTTGGTTTAAATGTCACAATTGTATCGGCCTTACAAATAGAGAGCTCGTGAATTTTAATATAAGAAGGATATAAGATGGCGCGGTGTGCGCGCGGCGCGGTAAGATGGCGGTGCGGTTTTTGGAGCGCGCGCGTGGCGCGCGGCGAGCGGCGCGTGGGCGAGCGGTAGCGGTGAGCGGTCACTGACAAGTGTTCAAAATTTGAGAAGCAAACTCAAATCACAGGAGATGCGATTGGCTCCCGCCACAGCGGCAGCAGCCTCTGATTGGTGCGTGCGATGAGCGTCCGTTTCGTTCCGTTGTACGGGAATTGGGAAGGAAGGAATATAGCTCAAAACTGCGTTCGGACTATTATAAAAAAAACTTATTATTAAAACTTGCGCGAGCATCCCTCATTTCGATATGTGCACATTATTATGTAGCGGTTGCCACGTCGTGTGACAACGACAAGTCGTCTTCCATATTTTTCATCTCTCACAGAACCCATCTATCATGTCTTTGATCTTCCTCTGTACTAGACATGCGTCATATGTCTCAAAACGTATCTAAAATCCGATTTCATTCACAAATCGTAACGTATCGATAATCCGAACTAGACAAAAAGTAGATTTGCGTAAACAAGTAGGTATTTGTTTATGTTTGGATAGTTTTGATCGATCCACTTAGGGTTCATTCGCATTATGCGGGTAGCCGCAATGCGGCTAGCCGTGCGGCTGACCGCAAGATGCGGTTGCGAATGCGGCCAGCCGGATCGCGGGCAGCTGCATTCGCAACCGCAACGTGCGGTTACATCGAGCCATTTCAAAGATGGACGCTGAAGAATTTGCAACTATTTACTACATTTACACACGTTACGTAAAGATGAAAAAACAAAGAAGAAGTACTGGGTGCATCCTTATTTGCAAACACGAGATGAAAACAAACATTATGTAATATTTTTCGAAGAACTCAATGGCGGGAAGCCGCAGACTGAGCCGCACAATGCGTATAGCAACCGTCCGGCTAGCACTCGGGCTGCAGTCCTCCGAGCGACCGCAGCGGTTTGCGGGTAGCCGCATCGCAGTGTGCATAGAAATGAATATTACGTACATAATTGATGAGCCCACTCATCATCTGCCTAGCCTTTTCCCAACTATGTTGGGGTCGGCTTCCAGTCTAACCGGATGCAGCTGAATACCAGTATTTTACATGGAGCGACTGCCTATCTGACCTCCACAACCTAGTGACAAGGTAACACGATACCCCTTGGTAAGACTGGTTGTCAGACTGTTTGGGCTTCTAACTACCCAGTACCCGTAACGATTGTCAAAGATCTACAAATTACAGTCGGGACCAACGGCTTAACGTGCTTTCCGAGGCACGGAGGGGACTTGGTATGTAAAGATGGTCACCCATCCACGGACCAACCGCGGCAAGCGTAGCTTAACCTGATCGATCGACCCGTGTAGCTGTTATTACTTAGCCACAAGCCCCTCCAGCTTGATGAGCCCACTACCGAATAATATTACTAGATACGATCGAAACTGCAAGTCGGAGGCGCCGCCGTAGTTTCTCCTGAAATCGATTTCTAAAAACGGATTTTTAAAACTCTTAAAATCTGATATCGGATATTTAACCGTTTGCGTAAAAACCACAAAAACCTGTCTACTCTGTACTGGCAAGATTCACAGATCGCATTTTGACTTTGCTTATAGTAAGCATACACAAAAAAAAAAAAAATAACCAGTGCGCAAACTTAAACACGTGACATTACTCATCACTATGAACAACTTTTACTATGGGACCAAACCTGAAACAGATTACTAGATAAATCACTCCATGTACTTACGCGCGCTAACTACCTACCGGCCGGCGGGTCGCACGCGACCCATTTCTCAGTGGGTTGCCGACAGCCGCGAGCCGCGTTACGTACGCATATTAAGTTTTCATTCATAATTTTTAGTATTTATTTATTTTATTTATTTATTCATATAACAATTCGCATTGTGTTTGAATTTTGTAGTACATTAATTAATATTTTACAGCTAAAAACAATAAATTATGAATATCAAACAGTAAATTTCACTAAAAATAAAATCAATAACTTATATGATAAATTAATATGTCAATGGATTGTAAATAGTAATTATATAAATTATTGTAAATATTATCATGTCAAATTCGTATAAATCTATTCTCTAAAATGCAAAAAATCGAACAATGTCTTGAATGTATATTTAATGTCAAAAAGGTAAATTACTAAATATAAAAACTATTCACCATCATTTGTCACCAATTCAGATATAGAATATAAACATTTATTCAACAGGAATGCTTTAAGTTTGGCTTTGAATAGTGTACCTTTGTAAATCAATGATCTTAATTAAGTCAGTAGGCAACTTATTAAATAATTCTACTGCTTGGTATTTAGAGCAATGTTCAGCAATATTAAGTTTTGGCGCTATTTTATTTTTTATAACGTTTCTTCTAGTTTTCTCTCTAAGTTCACGTTCTTCCTGTGATTCGTGCTCGTGTATGTATTTCGCAGTATTACGGATCACTTCCAAATTCATCATACATTTTCGAAAGCTAGTAGTGCTATCGCGTCAAACAATAATTGTCAATGTGTGCGTGGTAGTATTGCTCACTGTAGGTGTATATCGCTCCGACAGGCACTCGCACTAGCGCAACGTGCTTGGAATTGAATTTTGCAAACATCTCGATTTGTAGTTGCGAGCCGTGTCCGCAGGCCTCTTAAGGCGAATACACTTCGTTAGATAGATAGATTCATTTATTTGCCTGAAAAATGGTATTTTACAGATTTTATAACAAATACACAATAGTTCTACATATTCCGCCAACTAAATTCGGCATGCAAATTTTGTGACAATAACAATGATTCTAATTTAACAAAATAATTAAATTCCAATGTCAGAAAAAATAAGTACTAAATCAAGAATTGTCTAAATTAACAAATTACAAATGTCAAATAAAAATAACAATTACAAATTTTCTAAAAATCGACTTACAAAAATAAAAAATAAAAATTAAATTGGAAATTAAATTACAAAATATTATGTCAATAGCTTAAAATAAAAATGTCAAATGTAATTTACATGTCCTGCAATTTTCCTATTTGTTCTAGAATTCATAAATTCTTTAATACTATAAAAACAGTTTTCTATCAGCCATGCTCTGAGATGCTTTTGAAATAGACTGGTTCACAGTTCTCTGATATCCTTCGGAATATTATTAAATATCTGTATTGCCATTCGACTCGTGTTTTTATGGCAGTACGCTGTTCTACATCTTGGCATTGCTAATTTTGTTGGATCCCCGTTCTAGTGTTTGTTTGGCACTTTTGTACTTTACACTATTCACTAACACTAAACACTAGCTCGAACGGTTTTGTTCTTTTTAGTCTTCTATGTTATGTTTGTGTGGTGCTTGTTAGTGACCCTAAGATTTCTACTACTTTTTCTGTTTTTGTTTTATTTTACCTGCGAGAACCTGTAATTGGCTCTTATTTTTAACCGACTTCCAAAAGGAGGAGGTTCTCAATTCAACTGTTTTTTTTTAATGTGTTTTACGCGATAACTCGGCCAATTATGAATTTATTTCAATGATTCTTTTTTTGTTTGATTGAAATTTTAATAACTTTGCTCGGGTAGTTTTTGAGTTAGCTTTAATAATACGTATTTTTTCCCACTTAGTGTTGTGGACGATATGTTAAGTTCTTTGCTCTCACTGTTATTTACATAGCAGGTAGTGGTATTCGAATTTGTGTGGGGTAAATACCACAACTAAAAAGTGAAAAATAAAAACTTTTTACAAAAAAAACAACCGACTTTAAAAAAAAAAACACTACAAAGTGAAAAATAACTTTAATTTCGGAAGTCCGTGGCAAAAAACGAAAATTCAAAACCAAAGACACTGACTTCCGAAATTAAAGTTATTTTTCACTTTGTAGTGTTTTTTTTTAAAGTCGGTTTTTTTTTTCAAGTACAATTGTTATCCATCTGTTATAGCTATTGGTTCTCCAATTATGAAATAATAGTAGATTGTTATACGAGGGGCTAAAATAACCCATTGTAACGAGGTAGTTTTACTCCCGAGCTTTAGCGAGGGAGTAAATAGAAACCGAGTTGTAATGGGTTTTAGCGCCGTGTGTTACACTCTACTCAGTGCCGGAATAAGTCAGCACGGGGCCTGTAGCAAATTCTACCTAGAGGTAGGTACCTAAAAAAAAAAAAAAACCAAGAAAATAAAAACCAAGTATTACCATAGGGGGTAGGTACCCCCTATGGTAATACTTGGTTTATTTTAAGTTCTAAAGTTTAGGAAATAAACTAGTCAAATCAATGTATCAAATACGTTCTGTTCCTGTTCCTTAACAGTCAAGTAGGCAGCCCCGGATCTAGTGGAGGGCAAGCCGGGGCCCGTGCCCCAGGCGCCAACTTCAGGGGGCGACAAATTCAAGCGTAGCAGACAAGCGCACTACCCAGCTCACAGCAGCTTTGCAATAAATGAGACGCGCAGCACATTTATAATCTTTCTATTGTTTTTTCTTTTTTACAACAGTTTTGGCGCCCCTGTTGAATTGGCGCATTATCAATCGATACAATTTGATTAATATGTTGCGGCAGATGGCAGTTTTTGCCCCGCCTCAAAAAAAAACTAGATCCGGGACTGCAAGTAGGTACTTCAATCAAATGAGTTTTTTGAAACAATGCTAACTGTAGTAGGAAGGTACCTTTTAAAAACTTTTAAGATTCATTTTTAGAATTGTTGGTGCTGGCAGTGATTTAATTGTAAATTGTAATTCTTATAACAGAGCCTTGATTGCAAGAGCGAGCGTAACGAGCTCGACATTTTTTGGCACCTCGGATAGTCTATTCTTCCTGACCGTTTATACTGAAATAGAAGTTACTTAGTTTCCTAATGTAGAAAAGTTTATGAAGGAAGAGAAACTAAGATGCACGAGCGAGCGAAGCGATGTCGATTTTTTTTTTTTGATCATCATTTTAGTTAGGTGACCTATTCCCTATTTATATTGAAATAACTTATTCAAAAAACTTTATGAATGAATAAATACTTGCAAGAGCGAAAGCAGCTCGAAAATTTGTAGCAGCTCATCTCGGAGAGGTTCTTTTGACAATACATACAGAAAAAATTACAAATCAACCCACTAAAAAGTGAAAAAAAAAACTTTTTTACAAAAAATACAACCGACTTCCAAACTACAAAGTGAAAAATAACTTTAATTTCGAAAGTCGGTGTCTTTGGATCAGTATGTTAGTTTTTTGACACCGACTTCCGAAATTAAAGTTATTTTTCACTTTGTAGTTTGGAAGTCGGTTGTATTTTTTGTAAAAAAGTTTTTTTTTTCACTTTTAAGTGGGTTGATTTGTAATTTATCTAAGTTACAATAGCCTTATGTCAACCGCTCATCAAAAATACCCAAATCGCTATAGAAGTGCCTTTAATATTTGAAGAGTCCCCTCGATTTCTCCAAGATCTCATCATCAGATCATGACCAAATGACAATGGGACCAACTTGAAAGTATACCTTTTCAAACAAAAAAAGAATTTTTCAAATCGGTCCAGCCGTCTTCGAGTAATCGGTGAACATACATAAAAAAAAAAAAATATCCCGACGAATTGAGAAACTCCTCCTTTTTTTTGAAGTTGGTTAAAAATAGGAGTTGCTTTGTTGACATACGCAAAAAACCTATAGAATTAAGAGAAACTAGGATTCAAGGGCAAGCGAAGCGAGCTCGATTTTTTTTACACCTGCTACTTGGCTAATCCGGCCCTGTCCACACTGAGTGTCAAGTAAGGCTGCTCGCACACGTCACACTTTTTCTAGAGCCGATTATCGGGGTGATACAAATTCTAAACATTTATACAAGCGACTTTTTGTAGTATTTTCGCCAAAGAAATAATCGGTTACCGATTGTCTCACGTGGGAGAAGGTGTTACGTTTTTGTGACATCAAGTAAAATTAATACACAACGTCTTAATAAGTTTTCTTAAAAAATTACGCTCAGGCGGGTTTGGGTATACGGGACACTCATCGGCGCGGGGTCCGTAGCAATTGCTACTCTTGCTACGAGGTTAATCCGGCACTGACTCTACTTTTCACTACGATTGCGAGAAAGTAAAATAATCCAATACAACATTAAACAGTTTATTTTATTTAAATGTACAATTTGTACAATTCTGGATATTTAACGAGATGTTTTTTTCCGGCAACTTAATTTCAGTCCTCTGTGAAGATGTTCTCACTAAAGTCCCCGTCACGAGAAGCTATAATTTTTGTAAATAAAGAACTTCTACCAAGTTACGTAGCGACAATTTAATCAACAACAAATAATCCCAAATTCAATGAAGTCAAAGTAGCGTACGTGTTATACGAAACTAATGAGCAATTTCACTTGATCGGGTTATATTTTAGCGATATAAAGCGCTGTCGTTTAAGGTTTTGTGGTACTGGAACGCATCTGATTCATGGAACGTAAACATTTGGACCACGATTTTGAAGTAAGTTCATGCTGACATTGTCTCTGCTGTCTTTCGAGTTTCGAATGCGTCTGTTTGTTTGTGGTGTTTTCGCGGATTAGGTTATATTGTTTGTTTGTAATTAGATGTGTGTGTTAATATAATTATATCCCTGTAAAAAAATAGTACAAAACTGTTTTTATTTTATTTTACCCAAAGATTGCAAACCCCTGAATGTGTGTTTACTAAATTTATAGCTTCTCGTGACGGGGACTTTAGATGATGACATTTTCACTGTTGTAAATTATATTATGGTCACCAATTAAATTCGTACCTAATTAGAGAAAAATTCTAAAGATTTTGCGCCAATGCCTTTTTTATTTCTTCTCTAGCCGCAACGCAACGCACGCATTTTACCGAAGAGATAGCCGCATTTAGTTCCATTTTCAAAAATAAAATGTTCTTCTTATTTTTGTGAACCAGTCGAGTCCATAATCATGATTATTCTAGATAAGAATAAAGACTTTTTCGTTTTTCAAGGCTCATTGGAACAGACAAAAATTAAAAAGAAACTACTTTTTTCCCTAGAGCAAGAAATGCTATTTTTTCCCCGCTCTGGTACTCTACAATGACGGCCTTTTTGAGCAAGAGGAGTGAAAATAATGTTTCTGTCCTCAGGCAACAAGATCCACAAATGCCAGGTGTGCGGCAAGGAGTTCAAGTCGCGCCTGTGCCTGCACCAGCACAGCAAGTACGTGCACCCGCCCGAGTCGGCCATGGTGGAGTGTCCGCACTGCCCCAACAAGATGTTCAAGTCGCGGATCAATCTCACGCAGCATCTCAAAGTGTCACACGGCTGGAAGAGGAAGTGATGATAATGAACTCTATGTCAGTCATCTTACGGCGGAAGTCTGCGAAATTCATGTTTTCTTCCGTTTCTTTTCAATTTGCAGGTCAATATTCGGTTGTATTGTTACGACTTGATAATCGAGGGTGGTTCGACAGTGAAACTACTGCATGATTTCAACATGGTTTTACGTGTGTGCAAACGTGGCCACTTGAGCGACGTATTTTTGTTCCTGATCCTTAATCTAGTACTATTATTGATCGAAGGGGCTATCAATACAATTAACATTTTACTTAAAATTTAGGTACAGGTCATCTCTCATCGAATGACGTCATTACAGTATGTTGATCAAAATATGATCCGTGACCACCAAATAGATATTTACAGAATTACACACATAAACTCCCGCCGTCTTCCCGCGGCGGTAGGCAGACACTACAGAACGCCACCTGCTACGATCCTTACGTACTCCTTTTGCCTCGTTTATTAAAACAATTATAATTATTAAAATCAACTCTATAATAATAAAACTCTCTAAAATAAATAGGATTTCGCGAGCTGCCTTAGCGTATCTCCCTTAAAAAAAAGCTCGCATGTCAAACATTTTAACCATAGAGGGAGAGTTTTATTTATTTATTGATACTAGTTGAAGGCGCATTTGTTAGGCCTCCCACAAGGTAGGCGGATCAATCTGCTGGATGCGACCACCACAGAGCGGTCGATATGGCGACATTTGGCGGAGACCTATGTCCAGCAGTGGACTTTTCTCGGCTGAAATGATGATGAAGTTAAGTAAATATAAATAGCTATTGATTCTATTTCAAATGTCTAAAAAAGATATGTCTCAAGTCTAAAATGACAGGACAATTTTATCGATCTCTTTTTTAGGGTTCCGTACCAAAATGGTAAAAAGGAACCCTTATGGTGCGAGTCTGTCTGTGTCACAGCTGGATATCTCAAGAACTACTAATGCTATTAACTTGAAATTTGGAATAGTTTAGATGACGTTTGCCCAACAATTTTACTTTGCAAATAAGAAAAATAAAAATGTATACATTTTTTTTCAACAGGGACTGAACGGGGTTCTTAAAATTCGAAGTGGGGCTACTAGGGCATGTGAGGTATCATATGAAAGAGCGCTGTTTGCATATTCTTAAACATTTTTTTTAGGCCGCATAGTTTTTGACTTGTTATGAAAAATGTAAAAAACATACCGTCCCCCGTTATCTCCGAAATTTGCATAGAGAGAAATCTGAAATTATTCTATGTGATAGAAGTTTATGTAAAGATTAATGAAAAATAAAACGATGTCTAAATAGCACACTTTTTCAGAAATCATCAACAAAAATTACATTAGTTCCACTATCGGTCAAGAGATGGCGTTGAACTAAAACTGCAATATTCTACACCGCAGTGTGCAATGATAAATTCAAAATGATACGGAACCCTCGATGCGCGAGTCCGACTCGGTCTTGACCGGTTTTTATTAATGAATTAGCGATTCGCTGTTTTTTAATTTTATTGATATTGGTAATTTTTTAAGAATATATTGTAATTAAATATTAATCTTACTGTAATATAAAATTATTATAAACTTAGATGTTCAAAATATTATTTATTTTCATCCCACTGCAGAGGCTCTCATTTTTCCATCCCCAAATGTCTGTATAATTGAAATTATACAGGGTGACATCTGGATCCGCCATAGCAAATTCGCACATAGAGGAGGTCATTTGCTAATTATTAGACCTTACTTTCCCTTGATCGTAAAGATTTTTTTATTTTTCTTTTTTAAAGCGTACTATCTTATTTTTTAACCCTAGTCTCGCTCCGGCGAGATCTCATGCCATCATGAAGAGTGCGATTGTCGCAACCCCGCGCTGGGCACGCCACAATTGCGGCGATAAGACCCCTCTTTGAGGAGTGGCCACGGCGTCCTCACCTTCCGCCTGACGCAGGTCCTCACCGGACACGGCTGCTTCGGGAGGTTCCTGTTCAGGATAAAGCGGGAGGAAACACCCGAGTGTCACCATTGTGTGGATCGGCCTGAGGACACGGTGGAGCATACGGTGGAGGTCTGCCCGGCTTGGGCGGAGCAACGCCGTGTCCTCGTAGAAGCGATCGGCGGCGGTGATCTCTCGTGTCCGATCCTGGTTCAGGCCATGTTACGGAGCGAGAGGCAATGGCAGGCCGTCACCTCCTTCTGCGAAGCGGTAATGCTCGTGAAGGCGGAGAAGGAACGCGTGAGGGAGAGGCAAATTTCGCGCCCTCACGCCCCTAACCGCCGCAATAGGAGGAGACGCCCGGGGCGGGAATCGCGAGCCGATTTCCGGCCACCGTAGGCGCGGGCTTGCGGACGGTGAGCAATGGGCAGCTCGCCGTCCGATAAGGACCAAGCCCGGGTCGACGGTGCGTTGTGTTCCACGCGCGCCTCAGAGAGATGTCAGCAGAATTGACGGGGTCCGCTAGGGCCAATGCCTGCCGGGGGTTTGGAGAAAACCGATAGGGACATCGTGGCTCCCGGCAACAGGGCAACCGAAGGAACACGGGTGGGTTTTAGTCAGTAAGAGTCTGACACGCCCTCCCGCTCCACCCAGAGCGGGAGAAGTTATTTGATAATTTCCCACCAAAAAAAAAGGTTGCAAATCTCAAGCTTTAACTGTCAGCCGTATATGTCGCAGGGATATTGTCAAATCAGTGATATTATATTTTCAATAGTGAAATTATAATATCACTGATTTAACAATATCCCTGCAATATAATTGCACGAAACTTTGTCAACCGCCTCCATTTCTCACAATTTAACGGGCTCATTTCAGTGACATTATAATTCCACCGGACCCACGCAGTGATATTGCAAGGCAGTAATATTTTGACAATTTCACTGTATGTGCAAGCCCGTTAAATTGTGAGACGGTCAATGATTGGTCCGTTTCCAATGTCATGCCTTACTTATATCATGGCATGCGACCACAGCTTTATCTTGATTATTTTTGTACCTATGTCTTGACTTCTGTCTGAAATATTTTCTTGTTTCATATCTTTTAGTCGGGTTTTAGTTTTTAAACTTACTTTTTATACTTGTTTGTAATAATTTAAACATATTTATTCACTTGGAAAATATGATATATATACATATTTATAATGTGCTCATCAAGCCCTTTCATTTGATACCCAACATAGCACAAGTCAATTATTTTTATTTTTTATTTCGTTACTTTATGTCCTCTAGAGGGCGCTATATTGCATTTAATGTGACGTCACATAGCCTATAACCAGCGGACAATCAATACGCTTCCAATGATACCTCATTTGTCGAATTATGATCGACAGTTTAGAAGTTACATACATACTTACATACCGGTCAAAATCATAACCCTCCTTTTTGTTTCACCTTAGTCGGGTAAAAATGAATAAACTTCTACACGTTATTATGCAGATCTTAAAGGCGGATGGAGAAGAGTTGACCAATCAAAACGCACGAAGCCCCCACTACAAACTTGACTCATAATATACCTAGGGTTATTATAAAATCACTACAGCGTTCCCGTGAAATTACAATAACACTAAAAAAAGTTGGTTAAATTGTGAGAAATGGATGCAGTTGACAAAGTTTCGTGCAATTATAATTTCACTAGTGAAATTATAATATCACTGATTTGACAATATCCCTGCGACATAGGCATAGTATAGACTATGACATAGGTATACATTGTGAGATGGGTGACCGTCCATTACCCCTCCGTGCCTCGGAAAGCACATTAAAGGTTTTTTTTTTTTTTTTAAACTTTACCCCACACTAGGAATTTCTCCTGTATCGTGGGTGCGTTTACAAACATTTAAACTCACATACACAAACAGCCAGATCCGGTACAACTACTTGTAGGTCATACAAATATTTGTTCCGTGCGGGAATCGAACCCGCGACACGCAGCGCAGCAGTCAATCGCTTAACCACTGCGCCAACCGTGCCGTCAAAGGTGAACGTCCACTGGTCCGCACGGGTCTCCACACGCTGTTGCGAATTATTTTTCCACTGTCTCACAGGTTCGAAAGCTCATGGAATCGAATGAAGTAGTCGCGAAAGATGCTGTTTCGAAAAACATTTTCACTGCCTCATACGCTCGAATGCTTGTGATTTCGATTTATTTAGTCATAAAGTGTACAGAAAAATATTTAAGCAGTAATTAAATAAAATTAACAGATTGCTTGACTGGACGTCGTAGCGAAAGGACGTCTCGAGCGCTCCGCGTCCCTTTCTTTTTTTGTTTGGTCCGCGCATTAGTTTTTTTTACGTTTGGTGCAGCATGCGCCCGCGTCGCGTCAATTAACAGTCAACGAAATTGAACAATGTTTATTTTGTTTTATGTGGCTGTGACATTATGTGTCGACAAATAAATACATACATATAGTGCAAAAGTGAGGTGTGCTAGGCCTAATGCGTTTCCGATCCCAGGCGAGCATTCCTGGGCATACGAGGGTCTAATCGTCTGCCGAAGGTTGCAGAGCCACTGAACGACAGCCAGGATAATCCGGTGAAATCATTCCATATATTTATCTTTCAGGGCGTTGCTTACCTCTGCAAAATACACACCTCGACCTGACCTGCGTCAACAGACGCACAGAGCCCACTATTTCACAAACTACCTACCTACTAATCACTCAGTCAATAAATCAAATTCCTATATTTCAAACTCAAGGTTAACTCCAACGATAGATCCAGATACCAAAACGATTTGCATTTTGAATTGTTTCGAGTAAGTGTAGCAACCAAGAGGACTGAGTTCAATTCTCAGCTCTATCTCGATTACGTGGCTAAAATTCAGTGGCAAAATTCGGTATACCTATTAGGTAC
The DNA here is from genome assembly GCA_963680765.1 of Agrochola lychnidis. NCBI lineage: Eukaryota > Metazoa > Arthropoda > Insecta > Lepidoptera > Noctuidae > Agrochola > Agrochola lychnidis. The sequence goes on from OY796875.1 coordinate 16,923,459, forward strand.
AACATCGTGGGCGCGTGTTTAACTGGGAGGTTTGATGCTACGCGCAGAATCAACTTTTATTTTTAAGTTTCAGGTTTATGGGTATATGTGCATAGTAAAAGTACATAGTATGGCATGATAAAATAATATACGAAGACTTACGATACGTATGATTCTAACAAATTAACAGTGTCGGTCGCTATTGATTTCGCACAAAAATATTTTCCATAAAACTTCTTAGCTTGCCCTGAGCAATAACCTCTTGCTTGCTGATAATTATAACATCAATCTTAATTCCTAGAAACTACCCTAAACTATTTACCCTAACAAAACAGTCGCGTCTAAGACCACCTTTTTTGTTGCATAATTTACCCGAGTTTTTGTGACGAAAGGCATATGAGTGGTTAAGCCTCCATTCAACAAAAAAAAAAGGTACATTTCTGTAGAAAAATAAAGAGTGTAACTAATAAATCGTAGCCAGCGCACGACCCTGTCAAAATTTTGTATCTCTGTCTCGAAACGAAATCTGCACATGCGGCATTCTGACTACCAAACAATAGTTTAACAATGGTAATAAATAGCGTCCATGAACAAAGAAGCCCACCAAATAAATAACACAATGGGCTTAACTTTTGACCACGTGTCTGTCCGCCGAGACCTCGCTACCCATGCAACAAAATTCTTACAAATAAGACAACTAGATATAATCGTGTAAAATAATGTTAGGCAATACTTCAAAAGAAAAACAAAAGACCAAGAGGAAAACAAAAATGCAGGGGTTTCTTTTGTGCGAAATCTTAGACGGAAAAACAGTAACATATCGCATCAAGAATCACAGAATGTGCTATCTCGCACACGTTTACAGACGCGGCGACCACACCAGTTACACGCAGCAATGCAGTATAAGGTCAAATTCAAGAAAATACGTATATCCTATTTCACATTTAACGACAACCTTAACTGCCTATCTGGCCTCCACGGCCCGTTGGCTGGGTGGCGCGATGCCCCTTGGTGGGACTGGATGTCGGACTTTATATTTTAACATTTATTTTAACATGATTTAACATTTATTCAAAAGGAAGTGTGTGATTTGTGGAGATTTAATATTGACCTGCTCACAGAGAGTAAAAAACGAACCGAGTTCTTGAGCCTGTTGACATGCTATAACTTTAGAAATCTTATTAATACTCATACGTTCATGCGCAATCAATCTTATTCCTGCATAGATAACATCTTAACTAACTTGCCTGATGACTGTGTAGACGGATGTGTAGTGGACCACAATGGCTTGGCAGATGGACACGGGGCTCTACTGGGTGAATTCGCTTTGGAAAATGTCATTGATAACTTTGATAATAACAATCATATTACTGTTAATAGAAGAATTTGTAATTATAAGAATGGTGTAAATTTTGGACAACGAATACTTGAACATAACTGGAGTGCTATGGGAATCAACACTTTTCTGAAGACTTTTGGTAAGGTTTTTCAGTACAGTTTTAGAAAACGTAAACAAAAGATTAAATTAAGACGTAATTTTCAATTAAAGTGGATCACAAGAGGTGTGAAAACATCGAGTAAAATGAAACGATTCTTATGCTCTAGTGGAAAAAAACTTGACGCTAGTGTCCTTAACTACAAATATAACTATGTTAGAATTTATAGAAGGGTAATTTCGAATGCTAAAAAACTTACGGTCAGTGAAAAAATTAATCAATCAAAAAATTCAAGTAGGGAAATTTGGAAAGTTATAAATATGAGTACAAATAGGGTTAAAGCAACACGGGCAGAAATTCGCCTTAAAATAAATAACCAAATAATAGATAACCCAGAGGAAGTAGCTGACATTTTACTAAAGCAATTCGATCACAAGTACGTCATACCTGGTAATGGTGGTCAGGATGCAGTCGTTTTACTTCAACAAAGCACGGAAAGAGTGGAAAACGATATAGATATCTCGCTAACTACTCCGAATGAAATTTCAAAAATCGTGAATAGTATGCAGAATAAGAAGTCTTGTGGCTATGATGAAATTCCAATATCAGTAATTAAAGACAATTTACCTATTTTATCTGAGCTGCTTTCGACTTTCTATAATAAGTGCATTGTAGAAGGCATCTTCCCGGAACAACTTAAAATTGCTAAGATCGCCCCAATTCATAAGAAGGGTACAAAAACTGATCCGAAAAACTATAGACCTATTTCTTTGTTGCCCACTTTGGCGAAAATTTTCGAAAAAGTTTTAAAAGACCGCTTAAGTAGACATCTTAATCTGAATAAGGTAATTAATCTAAGACAATTTGGATACCAGAAGAATGTTGGTACAGGAGATGCTATTTATACGTTAATAAATGATGTAGTTAATAAAATAAATTGTAAAATGAGGGTAGCTGGTATTTACTTGGATTTAAGCGCAGCTTTCGACACTATTGACCATACATTACTCATCACAAAAATGGAGCACTATGGCGTAAGAGGTAAAGCTTTACAACTATACTCTTCATATCTCAAAAATAGAAAAATGTTTGTTGAACTTGATTCTACACAACCAAACGGATGTAAAAACAACTACAGGTCATCTATGATAAACATAACAGCCGGTGTGCCTCAAGGATCGATTTTAGGCCCTATATTGTACATATTATTCACTAATGACCTAATCAATTTCATAAATAAACTTTTCCCGGACATACAACTTGTAGTCTTTGCAGATGACACAAATGCCATAGTTGCAGCTAACGACATCCAAGACCTCTCTGTTAAGGTGAATGCAGCGCTAGAGGCTTTACATTCTTGGTTTAATGCGAATATGCTGATGATAAACACAACTAAAACTAACATTATGTTATTTAAAACTACTGCGCGTAACAAAGATGATATGGATATTGAACTAGATAAAGTAAAAATTGAGCTTGTCCGGGAAGTTAAGTTTTTAGGAGTATATATTGATGAATTGTTAAATTGGAAGAAAGAATTAGCATCACTGGATTCATCCATATCATCTGCTTGCTATGCCTTAAGAACTCTTAGGGATGAAGTGAGCTTAATGCAATTAAAAATGGTATACTATGCACTGATTGAGTCCAAATTGAGGTATAGCATACAGTTTTGGGGAAACAGCTACCATTACAACTGGCATAAGGCCTTTATTCTCCAAAAAAGAGCGATCCGAACCATTGTCCTGAACTGAACCTGGTCATGATGGTCTCAGTATTGAGCATTTGAAATATGCTGGTTTCCATTTGTCTCGAGTACTTGCTATGTTTTTCAGTTTATGTATGAGTCATTGTTATCTTCCGGATGAACTTATACATACCGTGGTTGTTCCAGTTATAAAAAACAAGACCGGGGATGTCTCAGACTTGGCAAACTACAGACCCATCTCGCTGGCAACTGTGATAGCAAAAGTGCTGGACAGTCTGCTTGACAAACACCTGGATAGGCATATGGAACTTCATGATGGTCAATTTGGATTTAGACCTGGCCTTTCGACCGAGAGTGCCATCCTGTGCCTCAAGCAGACTGTGCAGTATTATACAGCCAGGAAAACGCCGGTCTATGCCTGTTACCTAGACTTATCCAGGGCATTCGATTTGGTATCATATGATGTATTGTGGCAAAAGATGACAAGTGAAACAGATGTGCCACGTGATGTTGTTGCAATGTTGAAATATTGGTACTCGAATCAAAGGAATGTTGTGCGGTGGGCAGGCTCACACTCGGACGTGTATGGGTTGGAGTGCGGGGTGAGGCAGGGGGGGTTAACCTCTCCTCGCCTCTTTAACATGTACATGAACAAGTTGATCGGCGAGCTCAGCAGAACAAGCATAGGGTGCCATATAGATGGACAATGTGTCAATAATATCAGCTACGCGGACGACATGGTGCTGCTGAGCCCGTCGATCAGTGCCATGCGCAGATTGCTGGATATTTGTGAAAAGTATGCACGAACCCATGGACTCAGATATAATGTGAAGAAGAGTGAAGTGATGTTGTTTAAGGCTGGTAATAAATCCCTCGCTAATGTGCCTCCTTTGTATCTTTGCGGTACCAGCTTAAACAGAGTGTCTAATTTCAGGTATCTGGGTCACTGGGTCTCGGAGGATCTTTGTGACAACATTGATTTGGAGAGGGAGCGCAGGGCGCTGTCTGTGCGCTGTAACATGCTGGCCCGCAGGTTTGCACGGTGCACTGAGCAGGTCAAAGTGACATTATTTAAGGCCTTCTGTCAATCTTTTTACACCTGCAGCCTGTGGACTAAGTACACGCAGCGTACATACAGTGCTCTGCGTGTGCAATACAATAACGCGTTCAGGGTACTGTTCGGGCTGCCGCGCCACTGCAGCGCTTCAGCTATGTTTGCGGTTAAAACCGTGGATGGTCTTCATGCCATCATGCGGAAGCGTTGTGCGTCTCTTATGAGGCGCATGCGGGCCAGTTCGAACAGCCTTCTGAGCGTGTTCGTGGACCGCTGGGACTCGCCGATGTGGCAGCACTGGATGCGACTACACACTGTGGGTGGACGCGTCCAGGGCTTGGCATAAACTGGCACTCCTGTGCGGTGTCACTTCGTGGTTTTAATTTCTTTTTTTTGTTTTTATTTTAATTTCTTCATGTGGCTTTGTTTTTGTTTATACTAACAATAGCTTTATAAGGTTTTTTTTTTTTTGTATTACTAACAGTATATGGACTACGTCTGAAATAAATGTTTTGAATTGAATTGAATTGAATTGTCCGCATTTCTCAACTAGACACCTGTCGACCATTTTTCAAAAAACTTAGTATTCTCACAGTACCTAGCCTTTATGTGGTAGTACTGTTAAACAATTTAAAAAAATATGTTTTTGACTATGAAACTGACGAGGACAGAATGGTAAGGGAAAGTACGCGAAGAAAAGATTTTGGAAACAAAATCATCCCAGCTTTTGGAATAGTTAAACATAGTCCACAGTATCAGGCAGTTAAAATATTTAATAAATTACCGCTTGAGTTAAAAAGCATACTGTACACAGGCTCATTCAAGTCAAGGCTCAAGGCATTCCTGTTGGAAAGATGTCTATTCATTAGATGATTTATAGTCTTCTGTTAAAACTGACATGTCTCATTATTTGTCTATGGGTTATAATTATTGCAGTCATATTTTATTTTTTGATTATTGTTTGCTTTTATATTGCTGTTGATTTTTGACATATGGTTTTTTACTTATGTTTGCATGGTATTTTACATTTATTTTATTTTTTATCGAATTATTATTTCCTAATTTAAATTGAATTGCATGTATTTTAATAATATTTTTTGTGTATGCTTATGTTAAATTATATTCGAACACAATGTGATTTTTTTTTTTTTTTTTTATCTTTATTTGTTTATTGAGGGTTTGATCAGTATGACCACGCCACCCTCATAGGGGCATTCTATCGCTATCTACGCTTAATACCTAAGTTTACAATTTTGTATAATTTTTTGGCTGACCTGGACAAGGGAGCAGCCAAGATACTGTTATACATGCCAACATTTGTATAATTAAAACCATTTTCTATGAAATAGATACTCCTCTCAACCCCGTTCCGGACACATTCCGCTAAAATATGAGTAGTATCCTCTACCTTATCACACTCAGAACAATTGGGCGAATCACTCTTTCTCATTAAAAAGGCGAAGCTATTCAACGGAACATGTCCCGAACGTAGTCTGAAAGCAGTAACTATCTCACTTCGATGCATATCTATACCCACAAACCAAGGATGGCGGGAAAGACTGTGTTGAATGGTTCTATACCAAATTCCCTTACTTAGTGACCTCTCATCGAAGTATTCTTTCCATAATTGTAAACACTGGTCGCGAACTCGGTACAAGAGGTCACTAAATAAGGGAAAACACTCAACAGATACTCCGTCTGTGATGGCCTCTTTTGCTAAACGATCTACTTCCTCGTTTCCATACAATCCAACATGGGATGGTACCCATTGAAGAACAATTCTTTTGTCTTGGACCTTACCAATAGAATCTAAAATCTCATAGGCTATCGGTGCACCTTGACAATTCGAGGTGCATCGAGCCAGGTGTTGCAGAGCACTCCTAGAATCAGTCAGTATAACATAATTTCCTGATTCGAATGATTCAATGTATGAAATAACTTCTGAGATCGCTAGCAGTTCAACGTACATTATTGAAATTTTAGCACGTGATCTAAACTTTATAGATGCTTTCGTTTGCGGATCAAAAACAGCCCATCCCGACTCGTTACCTTCCTGTGACCCATCAGTATAGACTGAGTAAAAATGTAAATAATTAGCCTTAAGATACTGATCACAAATTTCATGTATGTTGCTACATCTATACTGATGTTTCGGTTTGTCTATAACATCTATACAAGGTTTAACTACATTGGATAGGTCCACACTGCTAACCCATGTGTTCAAAGAAAATCTTTCCAATTGCTGTGATGCAAGTATAGGGTAGTCAATAAGAGACTCATGTACCGTCACTAATAGTGGTTTTTTTTTTCGCCTCCAATATAAACTCTGACATGACTCGGCAAGACTGCTTAACAAGAGAAATACTTTGCTACCCCGGAACGAATTCACCTTCAACCAATATTTGCCGGCTAAGAAGTACCTGCGTACATTTAAAGGTTGAAGGTGAAGTTCACACTCCATCACGTGTATTGCAGTAGTCCTCACAAAATTCCCAATAACGCGCATGCACTGATTTTGTATTCTGTCTAATTTAACTAAGTTACTCTTGTACCCGCTATCATATAAAAAGTTGGCATAGTCCAATCTCGAACGAATAATAGAAACATATAATAGCCTCAAGTAATATGGATGTACGCCCCACCCAGACCCAGCAAGAACTTGAAAGATTCTCAAAGATTTTAAACATTTTCCGGATAGTTCTCCAATATGTTTTTTCCACCTAAGCGAGCGGTCTAGCCACAAACCTAAGTACTTTATATTATCTACTACTTGAAGCGATTTTTCATTTACTAACAGATTAATACATTCTCTTTTATATCCTCTCTTAAAAACACATACTTTACTCTTTGAAGATGAAATTTCTAAACCTATGTTTGAGAGCAATTTAACTAAAATATTTAATGAATTTTGTAAAAGATTAACTATTTCTTGTATGTTTTTATTTACTGAATAAAGCACAAAATCGTCCGCGTACTGAGATATCAAAACTCCACTGCTCATAATACGTGCACAGATATTTGAAGTTACTATATTAAATAACAACGGTGACAAAGGGTCACCTTGGGCTAATCCACGGCCAGTAGTTCGACACATGTAAACATTATCTATTAAAACCTTCAATCTTCTTTCTTTTAAAAAATACCATAAATATTGACATATTTTAGATCCCACCCCAATTATGTCCATTGTTCGCAATTGAAATTGAATTGAATTGAATTGAATTGTGTCTCACAATAAAACTGTAAAAAACGTACATTATTGGTGTTGCGTGAATAAACCCGAGACCCCTCCGTGCCTCGGAAAGCACATCACTGGTCCGCACCGGCCACAACGCACGCCCGGCACGCAACGGATTTTGGTTTGTTTTGTATGAATTCATATAGCACTGCGTCCACTATTGGTAACGCCCGCACTGAGCGATATATGAACAAAAACTGCGCAGTGCGCTCGCCGTAGGTGAGTATAATATCGCTCCTTTAATCATAAAACGAAATAACTCAAAATTGTGTTTTTTTGGGAAAGCGCATTTAAATTGTCAAACTTTAAATGCGTTTTCCCAAAAAAACACAATTTTGAGTTATTTCGTTTTATGATTAAAGGAGCGATATGTTCCTTTAATTCTGTTAGTAGAAATATATGTAGAATTGTACAATCTAAAACATCGACATTATACTAACGCTTCGTCCTCGAGATCAGAATATAATAGATACACATGGAGTCTTTTTTTGTTTGGTAGATCATACTTCAGAGGTGGTCCCATATAAATTTTATTAATTTTGCTTGCGTAGTTTTTGAGTTAGCTTCAATAATACGTATTTTTTCCTCACTTACTATGTGGATGATATTATGATAACTTCCTGTCACTGTTATTTACATAGCAGGTAGTGGTATTCGAATTTGTGTGGGGTAGGTATCACAACTAAAAAGTGAAAAATAAAAACTTTTTCCAAAAAAAGAACAACCGACTTCAAAAAACACTACAAAGTGAAAAATAACTTTAATTTCGGAAGTCGGTGACGAAGAACGAAAATTAAAAACCAAAGACACCGACTTCCGAAATTAAAGTTATTTTTCACTTTGTAGTGTTTTTTTTGAAGTCGGTTGTTTTTTTTTTGTAGAAAGTTTGTTATTGTACTGTACTGTAAATATCATGTCTAAAAGAAAGAGTGTGGTGGATTACGAACATCTAACGAAGAAATTACAAAAATATGAACGCAGATTACGGCGTCTATATCCACCTTCGCAAGACTCAACGCTCCCGATCGCGAGTACTTCGTATGAACAAGCAGGTTAGTAACAGCGTGTACGTGTTCCTACCGAGTATTAAAATAACGTATTTACGTTAAATTTTATGTTTTGCACTCCGGTCTACCTATGGGTTTTCCGACGCACAAACTTTACTACCAATACTCAATAAAACAGTCTTATTGCTAAACGTATTTACGTTTAAATAAGTCTTACCTACACTCCGGGCTGTCTTTGGGCTGACTCGACGTAAGGATAAGGACTTTATAAAACAATGATGTTTTACGGTGTAACTGTGCGTTCGCACTGGCGAAACATTTACAACGAAACATGTTGGAATCTCTATTTTCTGTCAATTTTCCATACAAAGTTTGACAGGCACTAGAGATTTCAACATGTTTTATTGTGATGTTTCGCCAGTGCGAACGCATAGTAAGTCAACTACTCGTTAAACGTTTGTTAATTTCGATCGTTATAAACGTGCATTTATTGCTGTCCAGAAAACTTCCCAAACAAAAATAAATCATATTAAAATCTATTTTACCGTTAAACTTTACAAGTAGATATTTATCTACTTCCTTTCTACCTACGAGTAAATAAAAAATAAAAAAAATATTATGCTTTTGCCTTTTATGAAAAGAATATTCTTAAATCGCAATTACTACTACCCTTCGTGTTTCTTTTTAGAATACACGAGTATTGAGCCTGAAGATTGGCTACAAGACTCACCGGAGATCATTAATCCACTAGATGAGACTACCCCGGGTCCTGATGACCCAACTGATCCTGAAATTTCGGTTGATCCTGTCGTATCACTGGATCCCGTGATGTCAATCGACCCTGCAAATCAGCCTGATAAACCGAGTACCTCGCAAGAAGCGTCAGGTGACATCAACGATGCGGACCTAGACCAGGACACGATGGTCATCCTGGGGGAAGACCCGTCGACATCTGTGAAGTACGGACCTAATTTACACAAAGAAATTACCAAACGGTTCCAGCACATCGCTACCGAGGGTTTCGACAGGGATTCTAGGAAAGCATTATTAACTAAATATTTAGTTCCATCGAACTGTCGGTATATTGCTTCCCCGGTGTTGAATGCGGATTTGAAAGCAGCGATACCCGAAGCCGCAGCAAAGCGTGATAAGGCCATAGTCGTCAAACAGGATCAAATGGCGACTGCTATCTCCTGTTTGGGCCAAGTAATTACTAGTCAACTCATTTCTAAAAACAATGAGTTACTACCCAAACTAATGGACGCTGCGCGAATCCTTTGCGACATTCAACATTATGACTCAGTTACCCGCTGAAAATTTATTTTATCTGCGCTAAAAAGGGACATGAAGGACGCTTTAAGTTGCACTAAAATTGATGAATTTTTATTCGGCGACAACCTGTCAAAAACGATAAAATCGGCTAAAGCCGTAACAAAATCGGGTATTGAACTGAAGCCCGATACTATCAATAAAAAACAACCGACCTCCAAAAAAAACACTACAAAATGAAAAATAACTTTAATTTCGGAAGTCGGTGTCTTGTGTTTTGTATTTTCGTTTTTTGCCACCGACTTCCGAAATTAAAGTTATTTTTCATTTTGTAGTGTTTTTTTTGGAGGTCGGTTGTTTTTTTTTGTAAAAAGTTTTTATTTTTCACTTTTTAGTTGTGGTACCTACCCCACACACATTCGAATACCCACTACCTGCTACCAGTGACAGAAACTTATCATGTCATCTACATACTAAGTGGGAAAAAAATCCGTATTTTGTAGCTAACTCAAAAACTATCAAAGCAAAGTTAATAAAATTTATATGGGACCAATTCGAGAGCACACCCTTTCAAACAAAAAAAGAATTTTCAAAATCGGTCCACAATTGACGGAGAAATCGGTGGACATACATAAAAAAAAAAAAAAAACAAACATACGCGACGAACATATAACCTCCTCCTTTTTGGAAGTCGGTTAAAAACCTACTAAAACGACCAAACAACCCAATCCCTCAGAGATATTTAAACCGAAGAGCTCCTGCTCCAGCGCGCAGGCCGCTGGGAGCCGCGCCGAGGAGCCGCGAGCCTGCAGCGCCGCGGCCGCCGCCGCCGCCCGCCAGCTCATCGAGGAGGTTGCCGCCACAGCGCCAGCCGCAGCGCCGATACTAGACCCAGTTAAGTATGCGGGCCGCTTGACATACTTTTATAAACAATGGTCGCTTATAACGAGTGATCAATCGATACTCTCGTAGATTGACGGATACAAACTCACATTTTCCTCTCAGGTAATCCAAAAGGTAGTACCTGCTGAGCAAAGTTATTCCTCTTCTGAATTTACTCATTTTTCCAAAGCTATTAATAGCCTATTAGATATAGGAGCTATATCGAAATGTGACCCGTGCCCAGGTCAATTTGTATCTAGTGTGTTCCTCACTCCTAAACCAAATGGAAAAATGAGATTCATATTAAACCTCAAAAATTTAAATAAGTTTATTAATACACCATTTTAAATTAGAGAACCTAAGAACCGCTATAAAACTTGTTACTAAGGACTGCTATATGTCGACTTTAGACTTAAAATGTGTTTTTAATGTAATTGATTGAATTTAGTTCACATTTTGTAACAAATGATTAAACACAGGGTTTATAATAAATGAAATTCAAACAACCTTAGTAAATTATTTTAATTAGTTATTTATAGAAATAACTGGAACTTATTTGAACTAAAATCAGTTATAATCTAGTCACACGAAAAGCAAATTAACAATCAATTTTATTACTACACAAATATTGAACTACCATAATTTTATTAGGTACAATATAAATTAAAAGATGATGTATACTTATGGGTTCTAATTATCCGTACAAACAACAGTATAAAAATATAATCAAATAGCAAGTTGACAGAGGTTCGACCTGGTCAGTTGTTCTGGTGAAAAAGAGGGACGAGTTTTTTTTTTTTATAAATGGCTTCTCGCAGTTTTGACCACTAAGGTCGTGGCTGCTTAACCGGATTTTCCTGTGGGTGCCATAAGCTTCTACACTTAGAGCCTCCAGCCAGGAGCTTTTTAAACTATTCTAAATTAAAATTAAGCGAATGCTCGCTAAGGGCACCCTCTGTGGGGTACGGACCTCGGCTTAGGGCATCGCTGACGGGAGGACAGCAAGAGGGGACAGGCTTGATCAAATTTATATTATTATCATGATTATTATTCGGGGTATTTAAAGCTACGTGCTCAGCTGCAACAACTGCTGGCACCTCGTTTTCGAGCAAGGGTCGGGGGGGGGATTCGTTTACTCGGGGAGTAGATCGCGTACGTAAAGGACCTCGGCGGCGAGGTCGGAATGACGGGAGGCGTCTGTTTCTGTGCACTGTACTGGTGGCCCTATTCTGCTCCTGGAGGAGTGTAATGAGGTCATCTGGGTCGGAGAGTACATGCCTAGGACGGCGGATCTGACTGATTTGGGACGGGACATAATTGGCTGCCCCGACTATCAGAGGGTTCCGATGTCGAGGAGCGGACTCAAAGTAGCGCTTGGCCATGCGTTTGAGAAACTGGTGGATCGTAGGGATCTCACAGTCGAGATGGAGGATCTCGTTTCTGACGTACCACGGGGCTCCCGTGGCCTTGCGAAGGAATCGGTTCTGAAGGGTCTGCATCCTATGGATGGAACGGGGTTTGGCGTGGGCGAAGACTGCTCCCGCATAGGTCATTATGGGACGGACACACGCTGTGTAGTTACGCAATTTGCACTTTAGTGGCAATTTGCTGCGTGAATTTAGCATACAGTGAAGCCTACCTAGAGCGACAGCGGCTCGCGAACGAACCGTCTTTATGTGCTCTGAAAAGGAGAGATGGTGGTCTAAGATCACACCTGGGGACGAGAATGACGTGCAAGCTTATTTAAGCACTATTTCCCGTCATGGCGTCTTGAAGTGCGTGGAGGGGCTTGACAGTGGTGAGGGCACGCCGACAGTGTTGCCAGCGTCTTAGCGGGCCAGTGTAGATGTAACAATTTTATTGATAGTTTTAAATTTTGTTACACTATTTGCATACCCATTTGTGGTAAAATATGGAGGACTTTATTATAATGAAAAATATCTATGTATCTCTTACCCATGTTTGCAAATAAATAAATGATTTGATTTGATTTGAAAAGATGCATATTTTTCTATTAAAATTCATGAAAGTTCTCGGAAATATCTTAGATTCTCGTTTAATAGCCAATTATTCGAATTCAATGCGTTGCCATTCGGTTTGAATACAGCTCCATACTTGTTTACAAAATTAATGAAACTGGTCGTAAAATTATTGCGAACGGCGGGTTTTTTATCTACCCTCTACTTAGATGATTGGTTATTATTAGCAGATACCTGCAAAAATTGCAAAACAAATGTTGCAATCACAAAGAAACTTCTTTGTTCCTTAGGTTTTATTATTAATAATGATAAAAGCAGTCTGTATCCTTCTACTATATGTCTAAATTCTTAACGCGATATCGCGCACGCACGCGCACGACCACGCACCGCGCACGAAGTGTCTTCCGACGGTGCGCGATATTGCGCACGCAAGCGCACCAGCCCACACAAACATCTGTATTTTTTGTACCTACGTTCTATGCAAATAAATAATGATTCCATTCTATTCTATTGTATTCTGACGACCACAGATAGCTACACAACACACACCATGCCTTTTCCGACGGTGTGTGTCGGTCTGTGTGGGCCTCGAGATTCGAAGCCACATTAGCATTGTTCTGTTAGCTTTGGTGGATGCTGAATATAACTTCACATTTGTGGATTGCGGATGTTATGGTAGAATAAATAATGGCGGTGTTTGCAGAAATACTGAGATGTATAGTTTTTTTTTAGAAATGTACTGTATTTTTCAGCATCGACTAATTTGCCCTTCAAGGAGGAACCATTTCCCTACGTGTTTGTGGCAGATAGTGCATTTCTCTCACTGAAAATATGTTGAAGCCGTCTCCACGCTAAGGGAACAAAAGAAAGATACCTCATTAACGGCATAAAAATGTAAATGTCTATTAACTGCTCCCAAATTACGATGTTTTTTTTTTTTTTTACATTCTTCCTTGACATAATCTTTAATTTTTTGACATTATATACCTACAATCTATATCTATAAAAGGAATGACTGACTGACTGATCTATCAACGCACAGCTTAAACCACTGAACGGAATGGGCTGAAATTTGGCACACAAGTAGATAATATGACGTAGGCATCCATTAAGAAAGGGTTTTTGGAAAACCGACTTTTAAGGGGGTGAAAAGGGAGGAATTTGTTTGTATGAAAAATCTTATTCCTTTAGTTAATAAACTTGAAACTTGGCACAAATACTCATCTATGTAAATTATAAAGTTTGCCATTTTTAGTTTTTCTAAACTACCCCCTAAGGGAGGATTGGGGGGTGTCAAAGTTTGTATGGAAGACGCGCGGTCTGATTAACTCGAAACTCAATATTTATACTTAAGACTGAAAACAAATAAAAACGTATATCAGGGTTTTTTGAAAATCTATACCTAACGGGGTGAAAAGGGGTATTCATTTTTACAGGGGAGGATTTTACTGTTTGGCTTGATTAACTTGAAAATTGGTATAAATAATCTATATCAAATAATGGAAACGTCATAATAGACTTTTTCAAAAAATATTATTATCACGCTATTTGCTATGGAGGATGAGCAATATTGCATTATGTTCGTATTCTTCTATAGTTTACTGCAAACTGTAAAAAGACTATCCAAAAGGTTAGAATATTGCAGATAATTACGGATTTAACCTTTTAAAAGATCGTAATCACGCCATACCTTTATGGAGCTAAGTAGTCGTGGTGGGGCTTGCGCGCTCCGAACTCTAGGCCTGTGCCGGTAGAGTTTACTTTGCCGGAACAGGTCTGGGATTAGGAGCCAGACCAAGAGAGATACAAAAACCCGCAGGGCAGCATGTGGCGAGCTGTTGGGCAGTAGCGACCCCACGGACCCTATCTCCCGGGAGAAGTCTTGTTCCTCACCTCTGGCTTGCCTTTATTGGCCGGCTGGAGTGAACACTGACGAGGAACAGAGCTCCCGCCTCATTCTTGCCTTAATTGGCCGGCTTGAGTGGAGATTCGCAAGAGCAAACGTGCTCGGAGGAAGGAAGTATTCCAGTAAGATGCTGGTAGGGATCTTGACCGTACTTCCGGGATTGTCCTGATAGCCGTGGAATACCTCTCCACTCCTCATAAGCACCTCAGGACGTGTTGCCCCCTTGTCGCTACGACACTATGTGCTAGCGACCGTTTTCGGGGGCCCATTATTGAGCGTGCAAGTCACCCCCTGCCATTTTATCCGTGTACATTTAAACATTGATCAGGCAGGGGCCATAGTCCTTCCATAGCTCCAGGTAACCAGTCCACTTAAGCCACCCAAAGCCATAGTCCAATATCTTTGTTTCCATATTCTGCAATAGTCCCACACCAACCGGGGGTTGTCCTTGGGTGCCCTTGCATAGTGCGAACAGGGATAATCGTCGGTTGGTGCCTCAATACTCAAAAATGTCTAAGGGGCCTCTGCGAGTTGGCTTCGGCCCCTCGTATGCCTTCCAAAGGTCCGGGACCCCAGGGTCCCGAGATATGTCAAAGACATTTAGAAATATAATAATAATAATAACCCCACCGCTGTATCTCTACGTTGACGTCGTGGTGGGGCTTGCGTGCTCCAATGAACCCTAGGTCTGTGCCGGTAGAGTTTACTTTGCCGAGACAGATCTAGGGTGAGGGGCCAGACCAAAAGAGATACAATCCAAGCCAAGGTCGCACATGCCGAGGGCTGCATGGCTAGGAGAGAGCGCTAGTCGTTAGTGTGCCAACTCTGGAAAATAGGGGGACCTCCAGTTTTATTTACCCTTGCCACAGTGAACGCAGGGCTCTGCTGTGGTCGACTTTTTATGTCCCTAGCTTCTCGTGGGAATAATTATGATAACAAGATCAAAAACAAAAAAAGGTATTCAGGCAAATATGCCTTCTGTAGCTGATGAAATATCACCGGTTTCATCATCATCGTCTCCGAGGTCCATATTTTCATCAATCGCATCATCACCACCTTCATATCAATCACGTTCATTACGATCATCATTAACATCATCACCAACGTCAGTAGATGTTGTGTCGGAGGCTAATTTAGCCAATAACCCTTCACCCGCTGCTGTCTTAAAAAATACGCGAAAGAAATGGAGTAAAGAAATGAACGAATTCATTTGGCGTACCTACCTTATCATCACAAACTTAGAATCTGACATAAATGCATACCTATCTTCATTACATCAACAGTTCACAGAAAAATTTCCAAATATGAAAGTCTCCAAGCAAAGGATTGGAGATCAAAGGAGAGCAATAGTGTCCAAAAAGTTGTTACCTTCCACTACACTCGATTCAATTAGGCTAGAAGTAAGAAATAGTTTACAAACACCCAATAATGACTTACAACTACAGCTGCAGACACTACAGGAGCTTCTTTTATCTCAAACGAACACACAACCGCACTCACAATCAGAACCTAAACGCAGGATGAAATGGTCAAACGAACTCAATGAAACACTTATGAAATGTTATTTTAGGGCAACAAAAATGGAGACCGATATGACAGTATGGCGGAAAAATTTAAAAGAAAAATTCATAGAGTGTTACCCTCATTTGTCACATTTATCAGAACAGCGCATATCGGACCAAAAAAGGGTAATAATTAATAATAGTATGATTTCAGAAACACGGCTACAGGTTCTAAAAACAATAGTTGAGAACGAATTACTTGAGACGGACTCTTTTCATTGGCAATCTGATAGTATAAGACCAAATACAGAAAATTTACACTCACAACCACCCACAAATACACTAAATTTCAATATAGAAAATACAGAGGCGTTACAAAGGACAGAAATAGGAGAAGATACGGTAGTTGATAACCCCAATGACAATAGGGTCAGAACACTCCCAACACCTTAATACACAAACAAGCCATGAAAGAAACCTTGAAATAGACAAAATATTTTTAGAAACACTACAGTACTACAGAGACACCAATCCTACAGAGAGGAGTTACATACCCATGCAACAGTCAATCATAACATATACAGGGTCGATGTTGATATGGGGCAATAAGGGCAGGTACCTTAACCGTTATCGCTATAAGATAACGGTCTTAGGAGACTGTCCTTAACTTTTTGAAACATTTTGATCTACATTCACAGATTTTGAAAAAATTGTACAGTCAGCAAGAACATGGGCAATTTTCACAAAAACTTTTTTGATGCCAGTCGATCCTATTTCTTATTACGAGGGTCAAAAACTATATTGGGCCAACTGAGGTTTGAGTATGAGAAAATTCAGAAATTACAAAAAACTTTCCATACATTTCGTAGGAAATGAACCTGAGAGGAGATAGAACAACACGAAATATTATCCGCAACGATCAAAATCCGTAGTGCGCACTTAGCCTAAGTTTTTAATATCTAGGTATTTCAAATTGATACCTCTACGCGTTTCTGAGAAAAAGTGTCTTGACTGGCAACGATGTCATCCTTAAAGGGTTTCCGTTTTTCATTTTGACTGGCAACGATGTCATCCTTAAAGGGTTTCCGTTTTTCATTTTGAGGTACGGAACCCTAAAACAGATTTATTATCTTTCTGTTTGTTACCTTTTCATGCCGTAACGGCTGAACAGATTTAGATGAAAGGCATACATCGGATAGGCCATGACCTGGGTTAGGACAATTATGATAAGTACTCTGAATATCGGTAGTACGTTCCTGTGGGATATTTTCCGACCTTTACGCGTGCGAAGCCGCGGGCAAAAGCTAGTTTTCTATATTGTTTTTATCAAATTAGATTTTTACAGCTGTAGTGGCAATCACGTTATTTGGTTTAAATAGGACCTTATTTTTATTTTATGGTACTTAAGAAACCATTTTTATTGGAATCAAAAGTACTTATCCAATATTGTTATGAAGAGTTGTTTACTGTGCAACTTTTTAAGGCAATCTAAAAATTCACCACGAATACCGGTACTTTTGATACTGAAAATGAAGGTGGAGAGCATCCAGGCTCATGGCCAAATAATCCTCAAGGAAATACTTTCTTGATATCTATGAGGAATCTTCCAAGTAGAGCAACTTTTTTGAACACACAATTTTTTAAATTTTAATATTACATAACATGGGCAGAGGTGTCCCTGTAGCAGGTACCCCCACATTTCGGCAGTTATGTTTAAGTCCCATGTAATAGGGGGCGAGTCTATTGCCATCAACCCGGGCACAAATTCAGACTCCGAGCTGACTAATTGAAACTGACTGAGAAATTTCAGATAGAAAAAAACTTTTTACAAAAAAAAACAACTGTTCGGGGTTGGGGTGAGTTTAAGATAAACTACGATTAAAGGTTATAAAGATTGCTATATTCAGTTATACAAATGGGATAACAATTAAAACTAATGAGGTGAATGAGATTGAGTCGCGCCCGATATGCTATCCGAAAACGTACTGACTATTTTACTTAGATACTACATAAAATATTAAAGGCATGGAGCGCGGTGTCGCGATTACGCTGACATGTTATTATTGTTCGGTGATTGACCTGAACATGCTCCCGAGGGAGAAAAAGATGAGGTTAGTAAGTAGACGTATAGTTAAATGGGTAATGAAATTAATATTAACAAGGTGAAAACAATGTTCAAATAATACTAAAATAGTTATGTAAGGTTAGTTATGTTAAAATATGAGATTAAAGTAACATTACAAATTAAACGGAATCACTACTATGTAAATCAGGAAGAGAAAACACGCGAAAGATCGGTGAAGAACCTCTATCTTCCTTTTTTAAGCACTCACTAGATAGGGTTAGTCGCTTTGGATCACTTTTCACAGATTTACTACTAGATTGCCCTTTTTCCCTAATTTCACTACACTCAATCACAACACTTTCTGTAACCGTATGTAGAGATGGCAAAGCAGTCGCCACAGAGGCTGTCGACCGCTCTGCTGCTGAAGTGGAACGATTTCCTTTACGTTGCCTTTGTCGCCAACGTTTAAAACAGTAAACTGCCACCAATAACAATATTCCCAATATAATGAGATATGTGACAGTATAAAGATGGATGTCGTGGTAGGAGATATTGGTGCTCAAAGGTTCGCTCTGCTTCATGATCTCAAGACTTCTCTTAATGGCTTCAAATTCTCTGAGGTTGTCTGAGTTATTCGGATTAAGCTCATATGAGATTTCTGGCATAGTGATATTTATTAAATGATTTATTGGTGATATTTCTGGCGAGAAAATCTTTGTCGTCGTGCTAATTTTACTAGACAATCTTTTGCTTGAATATACCGTAAAATCTTCTGTTTTTACTAAACAGCCTTCCCCAACACGCAACAGACCAGCACCTGATAACTTAACAGCCATAACTTGATTTTCACACAGAAGCTTGACGTTACATTCATTGCAGCATAAATAATAATTTTTGTTTTCTGAGGTTAACTCTCTCCAGTCATTCTTGCACGAGGTAGTTTTAGTTTTACAAGTTCTTGTGCCTGGGATCGTCTCACAAAGGCTATGATCATCTTTCATGTGGTGAATAGGCTTTCTGATATGACACAGAAAAGTCACAGGATTTTGTAATACACATGACTGCAGATCCGTGTCTGTGATAGTTAAATACGAATCCTTTCTCATGTTGATGGCTGCTAATTCAGAGATAGTTTCGACCTTCATCATCATGTTATCTTTCACAATGCGTGGAATCGGGATAAGATTGAATACCTCATAAAGATCCCTTTCAATCAGGGGTATTCTTATTTCTATAATTAGGTATTTGCCAGAGTATTTGGCTCTTACTTTAAGCAAGCTGTAAAGATCTTTAAGATGAAAGTTGTCGACAGGAACTACCAAGTCTCCAGATATTTGTGCTGATATTATGCTTAGCTCTGATCTGAGTTGCTTCGGAGATATCATATGAAAATCTAATTTTCCACTATAAATATCAGTTACTGTATCTAAAATTGAGTCCTGGATTCGTCGAAGGGTATACAACAAGTTGTTGGCAGTGAATGCCGAGGTTATGAAGTCCGTAATGATGGTTATGTTTTGCACTTGCTGAGAGAGATTTTTATAAGTATCTTGGAGATAATTAAGCTTTTGATTTATTATTTTGTGATGTTTGTTTATAGTAGTTTCCATCCTTTTCATGAGATTAAATTCAGCTTCTACGACCGACGTTTGATTTTTCCAGAGGTTGTATAAATGGTTTTCATTATGCTTTAAAAGGTCAATATCCTTCTCATATTTCTCTGCAAATCGTTGGTCCAACACTCCGAATAAACTATTTGCAACGTAACCTACTCCGTCTATCAAGCCGCGTCGCCGGCGTTTCTTATTAGTCATAAACGAGTCATTTATCATGAGAATATTATCATAATGTTTAATTTCTTCGAACTCGTGCTCGAGTTGTAACATGACGCCGTCGCAAGGTGTTTGTGTTCTAATCGTAGAGCATAAGGTTTCAAGATATTTGATATACTTTAATAATGCCGCCGTTCCTTCTTGATAAGGATTTGTGTCATAATAGACTATTAAATGCCAATCATCTCTAATTAAATGCATATTAGATATTTTGTCGAAGTAGACACTATTGTTTGTTAGCAAGGTAAAGTTGTAAGATGCTTGAGCGGTGTTTATTAGTGACAGCAAAAATAATGTCAGAGATAAAACTATAGCTGAGAATGAGATAGGACGTTTTTTCTTCGTCGCTGGCAATTTTTTATCAACTTTTGGGGCATCTGGACCTTGATCATTTTTATTTGTTGGCAGTAAGGATAATTTTACAACTGGGCGTTTTAAGAGCCCGTTTTTGGTTTTAAGTGTGACGACCCTTACGTGTCCGTCACTTCCAGGATGCAGTGCTACTACACGACCTAGACTCCATTTTCCTGGTGGAAGGTTGTCGTCCTTTATAATAACGATGTCGTTAAGGTTGAGATCTTTTTGTTGCTGTCGCCATTTGGACCTCGTAGAAAGCTGCGAGAGGTAGTCAGTCTTCCACTTATCCCATATATCTTGATAGATTTTTTGCGTCAAGTGCCACCGCGTTCTGAGATCATGCTCTGTTTCGAAAAGCGTTAAGTTGGGACCACTTGCTAAAAAGTGAGCCGGGGTCAAAAAGTCCAGATCCTCAGGATCTTCTGTCAGAGGGCACAGTGGTCTGGAGTTCAAACAAGCCTCGAGTTGGGATAGTAGGGTAATATATTCCTCGTAGGTTAGTTTTTGCTCTCCAACGACACGCTTGAGATGATGTTTTAGGCTCTTCACAGCAGCTTCCCAGAGTCCGCCAGCTGATGGCCATGATGGGGCGTTAAAGTGCCACTCAATATTCATTTCAGAGATTGTCGAGATTACTTCATTTTCAGATAAGATGTAGGAGATTTCATCATATTCTTGTTTTAAAATTTTGTTGGCTCCTATGAAGTTAGTTCCCTGATCACTATAGATGTGCCCAGGAACACCTCTTCTAGCCGACATTCGTCGAAGGGCGGCAATAAATGCTGACGCTGTGAGATCTGAGACGATTTCTAAATGTATGGCTTTAGTTACCATACAAACAAAAACTGCGACATAGCCTTTACAGGTTTTAATGCCACGACCTTTGTTTGCCTTAATAAAGATGTGTCCGGTATAATCTATCCCAGTGTGGTAAAAAGGTCGGTTAGGAATCAATCGTGCGGGAGGTAAGTCTCCCATGATTTGATGTTGTGGTATGGGATTATTTCTTTTACATTTGACACACATTCTTAATCGTTTCTTTGTGACTCTGTTTCCTCCAAGAATCCAGTATTTGTGTCTTATAAATCCAGTAGTCATTTTTACTCCACCGTGAAATACAAGCTCGTGGGATTCATCTATGATAAGATCTGCCAATTTTGATTGATTCGGGATTATGATGGGATGCTTCATTTCGGGATCAAGATTCGAATGTCTAAGTCTGCCACCGACACGGAGTATTTGATTAGTGTCTAGTATGGGATTGAGATTAAGAATCTGGCTTTTCTTATTAAGTGGTTCATTATTTTTCAGCCGCAATATTTCTTCGTTGAAAAATTCGTTTTGAACTTGCTTAGTTAACATTTCTCTTGCTGTCTTTATATTTTGCAGAGTAAGAAAACATGTGCGTTTTTTCTTGTAAACAACAATGTCGATGAATTTGTTGATGTAAGCTAATACTCGAGTAACTTTTCTTAAAGTACTATATTTTGTTAATAGATGATTAATTATTGAATTTTCGGGATTAACAACGACCGTATTTACTTGCTCCTTTTTTCTGAGTTCTTCGCTAATAATACTCGTATAAATCGGCATCTTATGAGATTCTTCAGGCTTATATTGTGGTAACCAGTCGGGCCCTTGCCACCACAGCAAATGATTGGCTAATTGAGCAGCAGGTAAACCGCGGCTTGCGCAATCTGCGGGGTTTTCTTTGGATTTTACGTAACTCCAGTTATCTTTAGGGATTATTTCAGTAATAATCCTCACTCGATTCGCGACAAAGGGTTTCCATTTCTCCGGTTCGCCACTTAACCAACCTAGAACAGCCGTTGAATCAATCCAACCGTAAATATGTATCTTGTAGCTTGATAGAGATAAGATGATCTTTCGCATAAGTTTTGACAGCAAGAGAGCGCCACAAAGTTCTAAGCGCGGGATCGATTGTGGTTTTTTCAGCGGTATTACTTTTGATTTCCCTGCAATAAGGGTCACGTGGGTTTCATTTTCTCTCGGTATTTTGCAATATACGACGCAAGCGTATGCTTTTGTGCTAGCGTCGCAAAAGCCATGGAGTTCGATGATATCTTTCTCCTGGGTTTGAATCCAACGTGGTATTTTAAATCGAGATATATGAGATAGATCAGCTTTGATAGTATTCCACTCTAACGCGATCTCTTGAGGGACAGGGTGGTCCCAACCCAAGTCTGATTTCCATAATTCTTGGAACAAGATTTTAAGTTTTATTGTGACTGGTACTAGCCAGCCCAAAGGGTCAAAGATTTTAGATATTTGAGATAAGAATTGTCTTTTTGTAAGGATGTCTTGTGAGATGAATTCTATAGGATGAAAGATAAATTGATCAGTTTTTGGTTCCCACCGAAGACCTAAAGTTTTGGTTGACTCTGGTTGCTTAAAGTCAAAGTCTTCCTTTTGAAGTGCATCAGAACTATCTATTATTTCCACCAAGTTTGATCGCCATTTTCTGAGATTAAACCCGCCAGATTTGAGGAGGTTGATCATGTCCGCTTTGAGCTGTTTAGCTGCTTTCGCTGAATGTTCACCATGCATGAGATCATCCATGTAAAACGAGTGTTCTAAGATGTCAGGAGCGCAACTTTGTGGATAGTTTGGCTTTTCATCGATGGCCAGTTGCTTCAGTGTCATCATGGCCAAAAAAGGTGCGGCTTTTGTGCCATAGGTAACTGTTGCTAACTGGTATTCTTTTAAAGGTTGAGATTGATGGTTCCGCCAGATAATTTTCTGATATTTCTGATTATCAGGATGTAGCCAGATTTTACGAAACATTTTTTCTATATCTGCTGTAAAAGCGTATCTAAATTGTCTCCATTTTAAGATAAGGCTTTGAAGGTCTTGTTGTAAATTGGGTCCTCGGCACATAAGATCATTGAGGCTGGATCCACTCGAGGTTTTTGCCGAGGCATTAAAGACAACTCGCAATTTGGTAGTTGATGACTCAGATCGTTGGACGCAATGGTGCGATAAGTAGCAGTCCGGCTGTACATGCGGCGCAACGGGTGTCATATGTCCGAGCTCTAGGTATTCAGAAATAAACGTTTTATAGTCACGTGCCAATGCTGGTTGCTTACTTAATTTCCGCTCTATTTGGAAAAATTGAGCAACCGATTTTGTTTTCGACTCGCCTATATTTTCCTCAAAATTTTCTTTGAATGGTATTTTCACTACGTAGCTTCCATCTTCCCGTCTAGAGGTTGAAGATTGGTAAAACTCGATGCATTTTTGCTCTTCTTCTGATATCGCTGGAGATTCATGAATGTCTTCCACTTCCCAAAATTGCTGTATCTCTTCGATATTATTTAGGATGACATTGCAATGATACGTTTTGTAGTTGCCGCTTAAGATCCATCCCAACTGGGTTTGTTGGGCAATGGGCAATATACCTTCTGAACGACAGATACCGTCCATAAGGATAGTGGAATAGATATCTGCCCCAAATAAGATGTCAATAGGCCTACTTTTGTAAAATTCGGGATCTGCTAGAGTTATTTGGTTAAGGGTAGGCCAGTCTGGCTTAGGTAAGGTACAGCTGGGTAAGTTGTTTATGAGTCTATTCATTATATATACGTCCGTTTCAAAGGTGAAATCGGTAACCAACGACGAGCATTTGATGTTAATCATACCTTTACAGTTGTTTTCCTTATTTCCTATTCCAGAGATATAACCGTTACATTTCCGTCGCGGTAGTCTTAGCAACTGAGCTGCGCTTTCCCTGATAATGGATGTCTGTGAACCTTGATCTAAAAGAACTCTCATTTTTTGGTAAGATCCATCCGCTGCTTGTACGTTAATTATTGCTGTGGCAAGCAATATTTCTGAGGGTTCTTTAAGGAGCGATGCAACTGGGTTACTTTCTTGCTGCTGAGATGGCGATTTCGTAATCGTGGCTGCATTTGACCCAGATCGATGTGACGTAAAAGATTCATGCAAAATGGTATTGTGTTCGTTATTGCATTCTTTGCATCGTATTTCAGACAGACATTTTTGGCCTTCGTGATAATGTAAACAATTATTACAAAGGTTCAAGTTAGCAATAGCATTTTTACGTTCATTAGGTTTCAATTCTAATAATTTTTGACATGCATGAATTCGATGATCATTGGCGTTGCAAATAGGGCATTGCTTGCGATAGTTAATTTTGCGTTTGGACTTTGACGATTGCGAAACTTGGTTTGTTGAGTGATTCGTTTTAGAATTGTTATAATTTTGTTTATAATTGGAACCCTTTGAAAATGATGGTTTGTAATTGTTGTTGGATTGAGATGGGGATGATTTCTGCGTAGAATTTTCAAGCTTCTTACGTGACGTTTCCAGCATCATAAACTTAGTTTCCAAGAAATTAAGGAAATCTTTCAAGACGGGCAACTTTCGCGGGGATTTTAAGGATTGTAGATAATCCTCGTATGTATCAGAGTCCAATTTTTGAGACAGTATACATACCAAGAAAGAGTCCCAGGAAGACACATCGACTCCCAGGTTCTTGATAGCATTCACGCTCTCGTACGTAGTGTCGTGAATGCGTTTTATATGGTTTGAGGATTGTTGCTGGTTTGCAGGGATATTCATGAGATTATTAAGATAAGAAGTGAAGATCAGTCGTTTATTATTATAACGATGATTGAGGATGTTCCAGCATACAGGATAATTGTCGGAGCTTATTTGGAGGTGTTGGATCAATTTTTCGGCCTCACCTTTGACCTTACTCTTTAGAAACTGCATCTTTTGTGCATTCGACAAAGAGGGGTTGTTGTGCACTGCTTCGGTAAAAAGATCTTTGAACGAAATCCACCTATTGTAGTTTCCCTCAAAGGTGACTATCTCCATTTTAGGAGTAGATTTTTCAATATGCGCAACGGACCACATTTTCTTATTGATGTCTTTCTTGATTTTGTTATAATATTTCTCATAATGAGTAAATTGCTCCTCGTACTCGGGGTTTAATCCGCCATACTCGTTGTCTAGCTCCCAATGAAGCGAGTCAATAGCCGCCCAACGAGATTGTATCGTCTTCAGGATGTCTTCAAACTCCCATTTTTCCGTGACGAGATCAAGGTCGATATTGGAAGATGTTCTCAAGAAAGCCTTAAAGTTAGTAGCTTGCTTTTTGAAGAGACCTTCGGCTTTACTCTCTTCAAGAGCAGGGGTTTTAGAAGCAGCGTGAGATGCGAGGTTCGAGGTTTGAGATTCCACAGTAGGTTGGAACGTAGGAGGTTTCAATTCAGGGGTCCGTGGTCTGTTTGCGAGGGGGTCATAGTTTTGAATAGCAGTTTTAATGTTTTTATATTTTTCCTTCATTTGATCGTATTGATTAGTACTAAAATATGCATGAGATTGATGACCAAAGGATAGCAAAGTCATATGATTATTATGGAACTCTGTAAAGTATTGTTCCAAGGTAGCTAATCGACGACGTAAGTAATCTGAGGTCTTGCGCTCTGCACCATCCTTCTTGAAATTGGTGAAGAGCTTATCTAGAGCTTCGATTAGTTGTTGTTGGGTCGCTAAAATGTCATCCATTTCCGACATTATAAAGATAAAAAAGAGACCTTACTTGTACTGAAGACTTCTTTGGAGATCAAATGTCCTTGCGATGGCTGCAAGAACAAACCTGGAGTAACAGCACGAAGAGATGACGCGATGCTTTCGTAAACCCCAGGGTCAATCAGTATCAGCAGGATGATGGCACGTTTCCGTCCGGGGCACCGAGGTTAATTAAGATCAGGAAGATGATGGCACTTTTCCGTCCGGAACACCGAGGTTAATTAAGATCAGCAAGATGAAATTTTTGGATAGTAAATCCATTCAGTTCTGTTTGCCAGGGTCTGGTAATAAGTTCCAAGCGAGACACTCACACAGTACTATTAGTAGTTAGGTACACGCGTAATGGTCCCGCTCCGATGGCTCGAAGGACCAATGTTCGGGGTTGGGGTGAGTTTAAGATAAACTACGATTAAAGGTTATAAAGATTGCTATATTCAGTTATACAAATGGGATAACAATTAAAACTAATGAGGTGAATGAGATTGAGTCGCGCCCGATATGCTATCCGAAAACGTACTGACTATTTTACTTAGGTACTACATAAAATATTAAAGGCATGGAGCGCGGTGTCGCGATTACGCTGACATGTTATTATTGTTCGGTGATTGACCTGAACAACAACCGACCTCCAAAAAAACACTACAAAGTGAAAAATAACTTTAATTTCGGAAGTCGATGTCTTGGGTTTTGTATTTTCGTTTTTGCCACCGACTTCCGAAATTAAAGTTATTTTTCACTTTGTAGTGTTTTTTTGAAGGTCGGTTGTTTTTTTTTGTAAAAAGTTTTTATTTTTCACTTTTTAGTTGTGGTACCTACGTACCACAACTAAAACACACATTTGAATACCACTACCTGCTACCAGTGACAGAAACTTATCATATCATCTACATACTAAGTGGGAAAAAAATACGTGTTGTGTAACTAACTCAAAAACTATCCAAGCATAGTTAATAAAATTTATATGGGACCAATTTAAGGGCATACCCTTTCAAACAAAAAAAGAATTTTCAAACTCGGTTCACAATTGACGGAGAAATCGGAGGACATAAATAAAAAATAAAAAACAAACATACGCGACGAACATACCTCCTCCTTTTTGGAAGTCGGTTAAAAACACAAAAACACTGCCCGACCCGGGAATCGAACCCAGGACCTCAGCAGTAGCGCTTGCAACCACTAGACCAACAAGGCAGTCAATTTTAATGTTCTTTTCTGAAATTGCTGTTTTTATAATTTTCTCAGTTTTGATGTTCTATTTCCTGTACGTGTCCCAAATAAAAAAAATGTTTCTTTCTAACTCTATCAGCTAAGACCATTTATCTATACATATAATAAAATCGTAGCGAAGTCTAAACTGTACATTGAATATTTTTGAAAAAAAGTATTTGCTACGAGGTCTACGATCGATTCTAATGCCAAAAATATTATATTTTTTAGAATTTTTGTCTGTTTGTCTGTATGTATGTTCCAGCATGTCGCAAATTCTAGCGGATAGATTCTGTTAAAATTTTGCATAGGTATTATTATATAAGTCTGGTCAAACTGTAGGGTATAAACTATCACGCTATTTACTATTGGGGACGAGCAATATTATATTATGTTCGTATTTTTGGAAAAAAATGCGCTAAAATATTAGGATATTGTAGATGGTTATCGATTTAACTTTTTAAATGATTATCATCACGCTATACCTTTATGGAACTAAGCAGTCAATCATGAAATATACAATATGTCCGGTTTCGGAATGTACAAACTTAAAGGGGTGGTAGTTTGCTCTATTCTATCAATACAATTATTCTACATGTAGGGTCGGAACCTACCCCCCTGAATGGCAGCCATTTTTGTGTTTTGATCGCCTTTCATGGAGCGTGCATACTAAAAGTACAGTAACTTTAAAATTTAAAGCTCAATTGTCATAAAAATTATACTTTTAGCAACGGATAAGTATTAACAATGGGTTAAATAACTCAAATAATAACATTGAATGCTGCATCACATTGCTTATGCTTAAATTATAAGAAAAATAATTTTAAGATCAATTTTACATTAAAAATAACATCGTTTTTAGGGTTCCGTAGTAAACAAGGAACCCTTATAGCAGGGATGTAACGGATATCCGTATCCGCATCCGCAACTGCGGAGCATCCCCATAAATTTTGATATCCGCAAAACATCCGCATCCTCAACTTTTGATTTTAAAAGCTCCTCATCCTCATCCGCATCCTCATAATTTCTATGTGGATGTGACTCTACCTTGTTCGCACAAATAGTGGATTTTTAAAAACTCGCGCCGAGCTAAATGGGCGCGCCGATAAGTGAGTTACGCGTTCCTGTTGGCTGAATTCGCAATGTCCTTGTCTTATGACAAACGATCGGCTGCACGTGGCAGTGGTGGCACGACTGTGGTGTCACATGTCACAATTTAAGTTAGTCGACGTTCACGGACGTTATAAAATCCCGGCGATTTTATTTCGTGCACTGGATTTTCCACGCTCTGCTTAGCGCCGAGAGTTGTAAATCCAACAGCGTTTTTTCAACGCGCTGGGACGAGAGTGCGTCCCAGCGCGTTTGATTCTCAACGCTCGCCTTAACACCGAGAGTTGAAAATCCAGTGCGCGATAAAATCCCGCCGCGATTTTATTACGTCAGTGTGAACGTCGGCTTACTCGGTATAAAATCATTCGTTTTTTTTTTATCACCGCCACTGGCAAGTATCCCTAGCGAACAATTATTTAATGGAGCAGGCCCTTATCTATGATGAACTTAGAAACCGCTTAGAAAGCGAAAAGGCCTGCAAATTGCTTTTTATCAAATATAATTTACCTTTACGCATCTTGATCTGATTTAAATTTATATTACAATTTTTAAATATATGTTTTTTTTAATTTTGTATATTAAAGTTGTGCAATTGACTCCACAATTTGAAATTTCAGTTCACAACTTTAATATTCAATTTTTTTACCTACCTAATGATTACTGTATAGGTTGTAGCCTATACAAATATAAATACTATAAAAAACAAGGGCTATTTTTGTACGACATCTGCATCCTCATCCGCATCCTCAATAAGGAATTTTCCAATATCCGTATCCTCATCCGCATCCTCAAACCCGATCCGCATCCTCATCCGTTATATGACATCCGTTACAACCCTGCCTTATAGTTTCGTCATGTCCGTCTGTCTGTCTGTCTGTCTGTCCGCGGTCTAGCTCCGAGACGTAAAGTGGTGATGTTTTTTTTTTTATATCATGACGTGGGGTATCATTGGAAAGGTCCTTCAAAAATATTGTGAGTTTGTGAAAACCTTTTTTGGATTCAGGGATCCGTTTGTGAAATATTAGGCTTTAAAGTGCTAATTTTTGTTAGAGTCAAGTGTCCCCCCTCCTGCCAGCTAAATGGTTAGTTTTGGATGTGTGAAAAAAAATTACAGCAGTAGCTTATATAACGAATTTAAAAGGAAAACTATCACAGCTGAGCAGGCTTAACAAGTTAACGAGTAATAATCGACCAACTTAGATTTGAGGTTGTAAAAACATGTTCTCCTATACATTCCGGATGAAAGATTTTTTTTTTCAACTACAAAGTTAAGTTTGTTCTTGGGATAAATTCATCCCAACTACGGAACCCTACATTGTGCGTGGTCCGACATGCACTTGGCCGGTTTTTTTTGTTAATCACGGTTAAGTATTATAAAATTCACCCCGGAGAACTACATTTTTTTATCTACTTGTCTAACAGATGTTTAGTTCACCTAAATAATGATACCAAAAAATTGATTCTATGACTAATGGTTTAAGGCTCCGTGCTGCCGCACCGCACGAAATCACTGATTTTGATCAATTTTGTTTATTCGTTGTGAGAAAGGGGACGAGAATTTAAACAAAATTATTTGTGATTTGAAAAGTCCAATTCTTCGTCTTGTACATAGGGGAAAGGGATTTTTGAAATAAATTAAGGATTCGTGGGAAATTACTAAAATTCGCACCAAGTTTTCCAAAAAATGACGCGAGACTGACGTTTGATCGTTACGTTAGAAGAAACTGCTTTTGATGTTGAAAATTAAAAAATATCATCAACATCATTATATGGTCTACTTGTACATAGAGGAACCACTTTTTTCAACTTTCATACAAAATATAGCAGAAAAAAAATGTTGAAATAACGTAACTTTCTCAAAACTTCAAGCAAAATAAATATTTTTTTCTAATACTTAGAAACACTTTTAAGAAATTTAAAAAATTATATATTAATTTTAAGTTAATTGTTTAATAGAATCTAAATTTTATTTTATAAATAAACAATTACTTCATTACGTAAAGAAATGGCAAAGTGAACTATATAAACGATCGCGGAAAATCTATTCCGTCAGTAGCGAACGGGCCTTCCCAGCGTGAGGATGTATCACTTTGCGTCGCAGCACGCACACACGCACGTACGTGTCCGATGTTAACATATTCCAGAAATTGTACGTCGACTACCACATTTTGATCCGCATTTTATTTTAAAGTACTTTGCTTGTTTTTGAAGAACATTAAAATTTTGCATGCCTGGCAATAAATAAAATACCGGTGTACGTGTGTTCGTAGTTCTTCTTATCCTAAACGGCTTGACTGATTTAGATGTTTTTTTTTTTTAAATTCTTTTTGTGTAACTTGGATGGTTCATAACTATAGTTGGACTCGCGTGGCGCTGTTGTCGCAGGACAACATCTGCCTGCTGGGTTCACTAGTTATATTTTGACTTTAGATTTCATAGTTTTGAGTGATTTTTGGTAGGGGAAAAAGTTATGGGTTCGCGTCACCGATATGCCCGCGCCTATATGCTGTTGTAGCAATAAGTGAAGTATTTTTGGAACGAAGTTTCTTTAACGCTACTGAAGACTACTTTAAGTCAAAATAAAGATCCAAGATGGCGGCTGCGAACATTTAAAAATATTTCGTCATGGGTATCGTTTTCATAGTTTTCGAGGATGCTAAAGCTGATAGTGAGGTCAAATTATAAATCCAAGATGGCGGCTGTGACAATTTTAAATTTTTTAGTTTTGGGTGTCTTTTTCAAAGTTTTCGAGGATTCTAAAGCAGATTTTGATGTCAAAACGTAAATATAAGATGGCGGCTGCGAAAATTTTCACATTTCTTCATAACATCACGCCATCAATTTCAAAGTGTTGGGCCCTTTGAAATCGATGGCGTGATGTTATGAAGAAATCTCATTTCCGCAACTTTTTCGCGCAAGTGGGTTCGCGCAAGTGTCTTTCGCGAAAATGTCTTTCGCGCAAGTGTCTCAGATCCCTTTATGGATACTAGTGCCAATTCTCTTGTCACAAATTAATGCCTCAAAACTAGACTAAAAATCACCAAAGTTTCGTTCATTCCTGTCAAACGATGATTTCCCATCGTGAAATAATTATAGAATATATTTTATTTTGACAGCACTAAGATGGCAATATGGTACCGATTCTCTTGTATACCGAACTAAACTTACTAAACTATCACTAAAATTCCTTACTTTTGGCTATGAAAATCTTGAAGCTCTTCTGCAACAAAAATTTTCTAAATTTAAATATATTTTGACACACTAAAATTATATTTGACAATCGCGAGTCCACGTGGTACTTGTTTGCCCTACCCCGTGATTTTTTTTTAGAGCTGGAGGCGCACGGGTGGCAGCCTTGACGTTTTATATAGAATTTTTACTTTTTGTAAGGAAAATAAGAAAAAATATTACCTACATGTAGAGTGTCAGGGGTTTAAGGCTTTTATAAAGGGGATCGAAATTCTCATTATTTTTGCGATTGGACGCACCATTTTCGAGATATATGCAAAAGAAAAAAAAAGATACAGTACTGTTTTTTGCACCTGAAGCGAGGTGTTGGTGTGAATTTTAGTTCAAGATAACTAATTTTATTCCGCACCTTTTTAATCGCGATTAAAAATAGTCAGATTTAGTTAGACATGGTGCCGATTCTCTTGTCACAAATGCCTCTAAACTAGACTAAAAATCACCAAAATTTTGTTTTATTCCTGTCAAACGACGATTTCCCATTCTGAAATAGACTAAAGTGACACAACTTAACTAGATTTTAGTTTGACAGCACTAAGATGGAACTGAGATTTTCATTTAGTGAAAATAGCAATTTTACTATTCTGAATTTGACGTTTTTCACTTAAAATTTAGATTTTCTAACCGAATCTGACTATTTTTCGCGATTAAAAACGTGTGGAATAAAATTGATTGTCATGAACTTTAAATTCACACCAACACCTCGATTTCACATGCAAAAACAGTACTGAATCTTTTTTTTTTCTTTTGCTTATATCTCGAAAACGGTGTGTCCAATCGCAAAAATAATGAAAATTTCGACTCCCTTTATAAAATCCTTAAACCCCTTATACTCTACATGTAGGTAATATTTTTTCTTATTTTCCATACAAAAAGTGAAAAGTTCCATATAAAACACGTCCGGCTCCGGCTCTAAAAAGATTCACATGGTTAGGTATCACGTGTGGAATCGCGATTGTCAAATTTGATTTAGATATGTCAAAAATTTTCTTAAACTTAGAGAATTTATTTTGCATAATTGTGCCGATTCCCTTGTTCACAAACTAAACTAAATTTAAGTGCATCTTTTTCTTTCTATTTCATTAAGAAAAGGACAGAAGATAGATTTTAGTTTAGTCCTGTCAAATTAATCAGCGCTTGACGTTAATTGACGTAATTTTAGTCGGCAAGTTTTTAATCACGTCTAAACTTGTATGGAGAGTGATAGGCGCTGATTAATTTGACAGGACTAAACTAAAATTTATCTTCTGTCCTTTTCTTAATGAAATTGTAAGAAAAAGATGCACTGAACTTAAATTTTGTTTAGTTTGTGATTAAGGGAATCGGCACCAATAGCTTTGAGATTCTCATAGTCAAAAGTAAGAAATTTTAGTGATAGTTTAGTTCGGTGTATAAGAGAATCGGCACCAATCAAAATTTTAGGTGAAAAAAGTCAAATTCAGAATAGCGAATTTTTCATTTTCACTAAATTAATAACTCATTCAGTTGCAAAAACTGTACTTTATCTTTTTTCTGTTCTTTTGCTTATATCTCGAAAATTGTGTCTTATCGCAAAAATAATGAAAATTTCGACCCCCTTTATGAAACCCATAAAACTCAACATGTAGGTAATAATTTTTCATGTTTTCCATAAAAAAAGTATAAAATTCCATATAAAACAGAATTGTTATAAATATACTAAACGAATATACACAAACATTCCAGACTTATTTCATAAGCGTACCTACGTAACTTAACAAAATACCGTCTATAGGATCAAAACTGTTTAAGCGATCACTACGCTCGATGTTTAGGCGTGTGTGCGTGAACGGTGCACACAAACATAGCATCGCAAGAATTTACCTAAACTCTGTCGAGTGAATTCACAGCCAGGAGCCTTAATTGACATTGCTGACTGTAAAGACATTTGCACGCCATGTTATGGCAGGATATGCTGAAACAAATTTACTGTAATACCTTATGTACCATATTCAAGCAAATCAATATTTTTGATTTGATTTGATTTGATTTTACTTTTATTAATTTATTTATTTTTTGTATAGTTTCTTTTCTACATATTTTGTGAATGTGAGAACGCTGTAGGCTTAGTGGATTGTAGACCTGTTGACCATTTTCTATTTTGTTAAGTACTTGGTACTTATTGAAAGACCTACACTGTCCTCCCATACCTAGAAACACTGTTATATGAAAGTATTGTAAAAGCCAATTATTTTTAAAAGAGTAACCGTGGAGTTTCTTGCCGGCTCTTCTCCATAGGAAACAACCAATTGGAACCGTGCACCTAGCTTCTGACGTTTCATACGTGCCCATGTAGGTTTATGTGAAATAAAATATTTTGATTTTGATTTTTGATGAAGAAGCTTCGGAGATTCTATTAGCGACCGCCATAGTAAAGATAGAGGGAGCTGATGGAACTCAGTACAACATGCGAGCTATTGTCGATCAAGGGTCTCAGATATCACTGATAACAGAACGAGCAGCTCAACTTCTTGGGATCAATCGCCAGAAATGTAAAGGCGTTATCTTTGGAGTTGGAGAAAAGGAGAGCAATTGCAAGGGCATGATAACAATTTCATGCAGCTCTGTCTGCAGCGATTTTACGTTCAAAAAATCAGTATACATAATGAAAAACTTAATCAAGAATCTACCGAACAAAACTTTTAAAAAACCATCATGGCCTCAAATACAAAATATCAACTTGGCGGATCCGGAATTCAACAGCAGCCGGCCAGTAGATCTGCTATTTGGAGCAGACATTTACTCACAGATCATGCTAGGAGGAATGATCAAAGGGGATGACGTCACACGGCCCATCGCACAACAAACATACTTAGGCTGGCTACTATGCGGACACGTCAAAATTACAATGCAACGTGGTATTGAATAATCTAGAGGATATGATACAGTTTTGGGATTCCGAAGACATCAAAGACCGAGCCGATTTCTCAGTGGAAGATCAGAAATGCGTTGAGTACTACAGGAAAACCACACAACGTTTAGAAAATGGAAGATACGAAGTGAGACTTCCATTGATAAACGACTGACATTGATAAATGCAAGCTGGGCTCTTCCAAACAGATGGCCATTGCCCAATTCAAAACGTTAGAACGAAGATTAGGAAAACAACAACACTTAGCAAAAGCCTATAAAGAATTTATAGCAGAGTACATTGACTTAGGTCACATGCAACAATCAACACGTAACAAGATACTCGACTGCTACTTGCCGCACCACGGCGTCGAACGCGCTGAGTCAACAACAACCAAGTACAGGGTCGTGTTTAATGCATCCGCAAAAACAACTACCGGTTGGAGCTTAAACGATCTCATGTACAAGGGCCCAAACCTACAACAAGATTTACAAACTACATTAATACAGTGGAGGCAATACAAATATGCTTACACAGCTGATATTGAAAAGATGTACAGGCAAATTTTAGTGGCCCACTGTGACCAAAGCCTACAACAGATTGTCTGGCGAGAATCACCGGAACAACCCCTACTTTCATATCAGCTCGCTACAGTAACGTATGGGACCAAAGCAGCGCCGTTCCTGGCCATAATGACACTACGAAGACTGGCGGAGGACGAGCGTCAAAATTTCCCGGAAGTTTCAAAGGTAGTGGAGGAGTCATTTTACGTCGATGATCTCGTTCACGGATCGCATACCAGTGAACAAGGACAGAAGCTAATTTCGGACCTAAGACAATTACTCAAGAGTGGAGGATTCAACCTTAGAAAATGGTCATCAAACGAACCGGCACTCTTGGAAAATGCAACAACACAACATAACAATGAAAACACTGTCTTCAACTTCAGAACAGATCAAACATCAAAAACATTGGGCCTATGCTGGAATTCAATAGAGGACAAATTTACATTCCAATGTTCGATTTCAAGCGTCAACAAAAACATACAAAACGCAGCTTATTAGCTGAAATATCAAAATTGTTTGACCCACTTGGCTGGCTAGCCCCCTTATCAACAAAATAAAAATTATTATTCCAAAAAGTGTGGGAGGTCAAATTACAATGGGACGACGAAGTTCCCGACAACATACACAAAGAATGGTACATAATTCAAGCGGACATAACGACGATAAACTTGTGTGAAATACCAAGATGGCTCAGATGTGACGGAAAACAAGCTATTGGCTTCAGTGACGCCTCCCTGGATGCCTATGCGTGTGTTATTTACGCACGAGTTCACCCATCAACAGACGTTATACTTGTCGCTGCAAAATCTAAAATTACCACACAGAAAAGTAACAACATTGCCTAAACTGGAATTAAATGGAGCGCACCTACTATGCAAATTAATGCAAAAGGTTAAAGAATCCTTACATCAACATGATATTCGAGTCTATGGCTGGACTGACTCTATGGTGGTCCTGGGTTGGATACAAGGTGACCCATCACTATGGAAAACATATGTAGAGAATCGAGTCCAAAAAATCAACACAGTAATACCGCGTTCGTGTTGGGATTACGTCAAGTCAAGTGAAAATCCCGCTGACGCCGCAAGCAGAGGCCAGTACGCCGGTCAATTGAAGGAAAACAAACTGTGGTGGCAAGGTCCTATTTGGCTATCATCCTTTGAAATGACGACCTTAGTCAAACAGGTCTACACATCAGACCAAGAGGTGAAAACAACGGCAATGAAACAAGTCAATGCTGTCCAAACCAACACAGTAACCATCAACATTATCGAACAATTAGTGCAAAAACATAGCTCTATTAATTATGTCATACGAATAGTCGCATGGATACACAGAGCATTGAACTTAACAGTTCGAACATTGGACTCGAAAAATCACCAATTACCGAGTTACCTTACGTTGCAAGAATTGAACAGTGCAACTAAGGCAATCGTAAAACAAACGCAACAAAAGGTATTTGAAACGGATATGAGTCATTTACATAAACACGGCAGAGTGACATTAAATAGCAAGTTACTGCCTCTTAATCCTTACATTGATCAAGAAGGCTTGCTAAGAGTCGGGGGAAGATTGAACAACGCCACGTTAACTGAAGAGATGAAGCTTCCGATGATCATCCCTCACGACAGCCGCCTAACGCATTTGCTCATCGATCAAGCTCACCAAATGACGTATAATGGTGGACCGCGACTCACCCTGTCGCATCTTCGCCAAAAATACTGGATCATCGGTGGCGTGCGGGTCACGAAAATGCAAGTTAGAAAATGCGTAACGTGCCGAAAAATCAGTCCAACCAAACAACAACAAATCATGGGTGAACTGCCGACTGCAAGAATAAACCCTGCCCCGCCATTCCACCATACAGGAGTGGACTACACGGGATTCGTCTCAGCATTTTTGGCAGCCCTTAACAGAATGGCAGCAAGGAGAGGCGCCCCCCGTCATATGTACAGCGATAATGGCACGAACTTTGTCGGCGCTAATCGATTGCTTATGGAACAATACGGGGAAATAGAGAACACCTACAGGAACGAACAACTACAGAAGGAAATCGCCGAAATGTTCATACAGTGGCATTTCAACGCTCCTGCAGGGCTCTCGGCGGGCGGATTGTGGGAACGAGCCGTAAGAAGCTTGAAACACCATTTAAAACGAGTGGTGGGTGAACAAAAGTTAACATTTGAGGAGTTCACTACAATCTTAACAAAACTAGAAGCATGTCTAAACTCCAGACCTCTGTGTGCGCTGAGTGAAAATGCGGAAGACCTAGACTGTCTGACGCCAGCACACTTTCTAACAGGGAGGTCCGGGTTAACCGTCATCGAAACAAGAGAAGACGCCCGAACAAGATGGGAGCTTACTAGAAAAATATACACAGAAATCTGGAAGAAGTGGAAAAACGAGTACTTGTGCCAACTGTTAGCAAGAACAAAATGGCAGAAGCCTCAAAATAACGTGAAGATTGGTGATTTGGTTGTTGTACATGATGACCAGCGGCCCGCAGGAAAATGGTTGATGGGCAGAATAACAGATCTTCCCCCGGGAAACGACGGATATGTTCGTGTCGTGACCCTGAGAACAAGAAACGGCTCTATAAAGAGACCCATAACAAAGCTATCTATTTTACCAATAGAAAGCAAGGAAAACTCTGTTCCACAAAACACCGAAAATAGACACAAAAAACAAGCTACAAACGACACCACAACAAAACGTCAGCAAAATGCCAAGACAGGCAAAATTAACTTGATCGGATTAGTAATGACCCTGCTATACCTACTGATTCCAGCAAGCGCGACAACGAACACAACAAACTTTATCGAATTGCAACAAGGCCTATATTTCGATAAAGCCACGAACATGAAATTGAGTCGCGACGAGTGGAAGATAGTTGTCTACTACGACGTCAAACCTTATTGGCATGGTACAGCAGTGTTCACCAAATTCAACGATCATCTTGAAAACATATGTTCAAAACTAAAACAGAAAACTCAATGTGACGTTATTTCTTTACAATTACATCACGCGTTCGCTGAACTCGAACACTACAACCGTATGCTGCTGAATCCGCAAGGTCGAGTGAATATGAGAAGCAAACGCGGCCTTATCAACGGTGTCGGGTCAATCGCACGTTCCCTGTTCGGAGTATTGGATGACCAATTCGCCGAACAATATCAACGGGACATAAAACACATCAAAGAAAATGAGAAACATCTGGCCCTTTTGTTTAAAAGTCACGAGAAACCTGAGGCACCACCTGTTCCCAATCCAGCGCCCCGAAGGAGGTCGACCGCAAGCATCGTGGACAACGCAGCTGTATTTGACGTCACAGACGAAAGCAGCGCAGTGCACTTATCGAGTGCACGTACACTCAACAAAGCAACGTCGCCTATTGCGCGTTGTGAGTTAATTGTTTAAGGAATACATTATTTTATTTTACATTTTAAGTCCTTTTGTAACATATTATTTAACATAACACTTTCATTTTATTGTTCAGAGTTACCTTTTGTGAGTGGGCAATATGTACGAGCTACGCTGTACATTGACCTTTGTGGTAGTTTGTACGTCATACTCAATAATGCACATCCATATTGTTTAGCTGTGCATTTCTCTAACATAGCATTTAAGTGGAACAAATGTCTGATTATACTTAGGAGCAATAAATCCATCAAGGGAATCATACGTCTACTCATTTACATAACATAACATACCTAACAGGTTTACATAACAAGTACATAACATTTTCACTGTTGGGCATTACAACCCCAACAAGTAGTATGTCATCCGTCAGCTGTGCAACGCATCAGATTACATTTTTTACGAAATGTGTTCTTCGCCCCGAAACCCTATTGTATTCATATTTATATTATTATATTGTGATATCTGTATGTTGAAATTTCTAATTATCTTTAACCGATTCAACGATCTAATATTAACAAATTTTTCAATACCAAAGAGAATTTTAATTCAACAAAATGAGCAAATTTGAAAAAAAAAACACCCTTTTAAAGAAAACCAAACGAAAAAATTATATGCAGAAGACATTCCATCAGTACGTATCGATTTCGGTGCAGATGGTATTCAAGTAATTAAACCAATATCGGTACAGTTCCCAGCAAAACACAGCTATGGAACTACTGAGAGACGTATGTTGCCATTGATTCTGAGTTGGGCATCGACTGTCCACAAGGTGCAAGGCTGTAAAGTTGATCATGCAGTCATTTATCTAGGCTCTCGACTGTTTGCAGCTGGACAAGCTTATGTAGCACTTAGTCGTGGAAGATCTTTGGACGGAATTCGAATTGAAGAACTTGATTGCTCAAAGCTAACAGGTAAAACCCCTTATAACAGAGAAGCATTGGATGAAATGATTCGATTACGAAGTAACACGTAATAAGACTTGTCATTATCACTTGTTCGGCAATAACCTTATACCATTAAGTCTCACTGTATATATTGACAACGTTAAAATCTTTGAATGACTTCTAAAATCGAGATTTAATTTTTACCATTTAATACAGCCGTACACATGAATAATTTGGAAAATAATTAGTTACTTACAGTAATCACGGAATTAATAGTAGAACAAATAACAGTTTAAAATTAAAAAAATATGCTATTATAAATAAACCAAACTAAAAAGTATAGAATAAAATAACAGTTTAAAAAACTAAAAAACACGCTTTTTATAGAAAACCGAACTAAAAAATTTAAAATAAATTTAAATTAAGAATAGTGTTAAAAATTTTGATAAATATAAATTAATAATAGTGTAAATAAGAAAAAAATATATTTTATTTTAATAAAAAAGCGTGGGGTGCTTTTTAAAATAATATCTAAATGATAATCCTTCTACTCATATCTGTCAATAAAATATTTATAACTATTGACACCATGCACCCCACGATTTTTTTATTAAAATAAAATATTTTTTTTTCTTATTTACACTATTATTAATTTATATTTATCAAAAATTTTAACACTATTCTTAATTTAAATGTATTAAAATTTATTTTAATAAACAAGCGCCGCCCCTGAAGCGCCACATCCGGTGAGACCCCTGTCGTTGCGTGTTCACAATTGCGGTACTGGAAAAGAACTCTGCTTAGAGCGACGTTCACGTCCTCGCCTTCGTATATCGCTCTCTTTATGGCCTTTTTTACGGTTTTAACTGCGTTCTCCGCCGCGCCATTCCCCTGGAGTCTATACGGTGCCGAAGTTGTATGTTTAATACAATTATTTTCACAATAAACCCTAAACTCTTGAGAAGAGAACGGCGGGCCGTTGTCAGTCACAAGCTGCGATGGTAAACCGAAAGTGCAAATGTACCTCTAAAGACTTTAATAGTAGAAGCTGCGTTTGTGCCGCGCATCGGCAGGGCCTGTATCCATTTGGAATGCGCGTCTACTATTATAAGATATCGCACGCCGCCGCAGTCTGCGAAGTTGCCACGGGTGCAGTGGAAACTCCCAGGGATGCAGCTGCGCCCGCGGCGGCGCGTCCTGCACGATGCGGCACGCAGCGCACGACCTACACACTTCTTCAATGTCCTGATCTAAGCTCGCCCAGTAAATGTAGCTCCGCGACAACGTTTTCATTTTGTTCATCCCTAGATGGCCCTCATGAACTTCGTTTAATATTTTCTTTTGTAGAACTTGAGGGACCACTATCCTATATTTATATATGATGCATCCTTGATCCACTAGAAAATCATTTTTCCTAGCAAAAAATGGTTTTTCCGCGTCGCAGCTTGGGATTGTCGGCCAACCGAATAAAACATAGCCTTTAATTTTACATAATACCGGATCGCGCTCTGTCTCTTTTGCTATATCTTTAAAATAAATAGGCAACGACTCCTCTATAAGATTCAAAAAAATTCAAAATTCAAAAGTCATTTATTCAAACTAGGCTGAGAATCAGCACTTTTCGAACGTCAAAATTACATAAGACAGTCCCCCAAAAACGCCCACCCTTCACCACTTCCTAGTGCCTTTAGCTGGGAAGAAGAAGTGGCGCAACAAACTCCCCAGCAGCACAGCTGTCTGTTCAAGTTAGAAAAAATGATTCTATACAATAGTATTCAAAATAACTTACATTATGCAACACGAAACATAATTCAAATGATAAATTATAGGCCATATGCCAGCTAGCACACGCCAATATACCAGCCAAAAACATCGAGAACTATACTCAAGCAATATTTAAAAAAAATAAAAACTAAACGTAAAAAGAACTAATTATCTATATAAAAGCCTCCAGACATAAAGGGCGTGCCCGCTTACATAAAGCTGTAATTGGCAGTTATAAATGATAAACTAGGACCATCGGGGTAAATGAACAGTTAATTACTAGTAACAATAACAAAACCTTGATCAGCAAGACGACCAAGCAGCACCCGTCCACAAGCATAACTCAAAGATCAGCCATTACCCCCCTCGCCATATTTGAGGGAAGGAGGCAACCCGACCTCCGACGCTACCGCAAGTAGTGACATCTAAGGGAGCATGACGAACTTGCTGCTGATTGCTCAGGCAAAAAATAATATGATCAATTGTCGAGGTCGCTAGCTAATCACAAATTGCAATACAACTCATAACAAAAACATTGTAATGAGTAGATTATGTCAACAATAAAATAAAATTAAAAATAAAAACTCATAAAACTGACAGTAGGTAAGCTAATTCTGGAGAAAGAACATAAACATTGTCTTGAGTTAATCACAGCGACCGACTATTCTTATCATTTAAGTAATCGTTGATACAATAGTATGCCTTTGAACAAAGGTTGGATTTTACTTTAGTTTTAAATGCATTAAAAGGCAAATCTAGAAAAGAAGAGGGTAGCTTGTTATATAAAGTTATACCAAGCTCAACAAATGAGTTATGAACCTTATGAAGCCGGTGAAAGGGAGCTCGTAGTTTGTCCTTATTTCTAGTGTTAACATTGTGAATATCACTGTTTTTAGAGTATAAGTGTATATTTTGCCTAATATATAAGATGTTGGCGAAAATGAATTGTGATGCCACCGTGAGAATACCAATATTTTTAAACAAATCTCTTAGAGAAACTCTGGCACCTAGCTGGTAAATTGCTCGAACTGCTCGTTTTTGAAGAACAAATATATTTTGAATGACAGCGGCTTTGCCCCACAGCAGAATACCATAGGACATAACGCTATGAAAATAACTAAAATAGACTAACCGAGCTGTATCAACGTCAGTGTATTGTCTTACTTTTCTGACAGCGTAGGCGGCCGAACTGAGCCTTCCCGCTAGGCTTGATATATGTGGGCCCCACTGAAGTTTGGCGTCTACTGTTATGCCCAGAAAAACTGCCGAGTTCACAATTTCAAGCA
This sequence comes from Agrochola lychnidis, assembly GCA_963680765.1. Taxonomy (NCBI): domain Eukaryota; kingdom Metazoa; phylum Arthropoda; class Insecta; order Lepidoptera; family Noctuidae; genus Agrochola; species Agrochola lychnidis. Next base: position 16,965,601 of record OY796875.1, read on the forward strand.
CCTCTTTATCTAAGACGATGTTGGGTCCTAGATTTCTAACATTTGGTAGAGCGAATTTTATACATTTCGTTTTCTTGGCATTGATAACTAGGTTATTTGTCGTAAACCAATCCGTAACCATTGAGAGTGCACTGTTTACGTCGTCAAAATCTTGTCTATTCCTGTCTACTTTATTTTAAAAATAAGAGAGGTACTTACCTATCATCTGCAAACAGTACAGCGTTACAGATATCCTTTAAATAAAAAGGCAAGTCATTAATCTATACATATAATAAAATCGTAGCGATGTCAAAACTGTACATTGAATATTTTTGAAAACAAGTAATTGCTATGAGGTCTGGGATCGATTCTAATGCCGAAAATATATTTTTTAGAATTTTTGTCTGTTTGTCTGTTTGTCTGTATGTATGTTCCAGCATGGCGCAAATTCTACTGGACAGATTCTGTTAAAATTTTGCACAGATATTCCCTGTGTGTCTGGTCAAGTTATAGGGTATAAATTATTACGCTATTTGCTATGGGGGATGAGCAATATTACATTATGTCGTATTTTTATATTCTAGCATGATGCAAATTCTACCGGATAGATTCTGTTCAAATTTTGCATAGGTGTTCCCTATAAGTCTGGTCAAACTTTTAAGTATAAACTATCACGCTATTTACTATGGGGGACGAGCAATATTATATTATGTTCGTATTTTTTGGAAAAAAAACGCGCCAAAATTTTAGGATATTGTGATGGTTATCGATTTAACTTTTAGAATGATTATCATCACGCTATACCTTTATGGAACTGAGCAGTCAATCATGAAATATATAGGAACGGCTATTTAAGATAAACTTCAACGAAGCAATTAACTCAGCGGTTGGACGATTGCTTTGCAAACATGGGGTTGTAAGTTCGATTCTCAACTACGGTTTTTGTTTTTCTTTTTTTTCACATTTTGTTACACGATTTTTTTTTTTGATTATGTCCCTATAATATACCTATTATAATAAAATCGTAGCGAAGTTAAATTTTTTGAAAGAAAGTTATTGCTACGAGGTCTGGGATCGATTCTTATGCGGAAAATATAGTTTTTAGAATGTTTGTCTGTTCCAATTGTAGGGTATAAACTATCACGCTATTTGCTATGGGGGATGAGCAATATTACATTATTTTCTTATTTTTCTCTGCAAATTGTAAAAGAACGCGCCAAAAGGTTGGGATATTGTAGATAGTTACCGATTTAACTTTTTAAATGATTATCATCAAGCTATACATTTATGGAACTATGCAGTCAATCATGACATAATTATATAGGAACGGCTATTTTAGCTAACTTTCAACAAAGTGAATAAGTAAGCGGTTGGACGAATGATTTGAAGTCCTGGGGTAGTAAGATCGATTTCCATCTGTTTTTTTAAACTATTTTTTTACATTTTGTAAAACGTTTTTTTTTATTAATGTACAAATGTACAAAACAATTTTAAATTAATTCACAAAAAAAGGAAAACTTCGTAAGCTATGGGAACCTACTACGTCACAAGTATTTTACAGTCACAAAACATTCAAGGTTGTGTTCTGATCATTTTAGAGCTAAAGACTGTAGGAATAAAATTATTTTTACAGATTTTGATAGCAGATTTGTCCCAGCGATTTTAAAATATGTATGTGTGTGGATCTTCTGGAATCGCTGCCACACTGCTTCTTGGTGACAAAACAGCTCACGCCATGTTTAAGATTCCCATCGATTTAGAGAACAACGAAACGCCTGTTTGTGGGGTGTCACGCAACAGTAACAAGAGATGTGTGCATAGGGATTGCGCTTCATCGTATAGTATGAATTCATTATGGCAAATAGAAAAGCAGTGGAAGCTGTAAACAGAACCCTGGAGGACATCCGCAGAAACCAAGATATGATGGGTGGTGTCACTGTTCTGACAAACAAAGTGAATACTTCGTTGAAAAGGTCGACTCTATGGTCGAGAGTTCATAAATTGCGCTTGACCATCATCATACGAGCTCGGTTTGGCGTGAATTCAAATGCTCAAGAATTCTCCGATGTTCTTCTAAAAGTTGGTGAAGGCACTCTACCAGAGACTCTTGGTAGAGTAGATCCCACTTTAGAAGATCTTATTCGTTCTGATATACGAGGACATCAGTCAAATACCGTACCAAGAGAATTCTTGGGTGTGTTTCCATTTTAACTCCGAAAATGATCAAGCTGCAGCGATCAACCACAGTATTCTCTCACAAATTGAAGGGAGTGAAGTGATATACACCTCCATTAATGCCACATATTACCCCGTAGAATTTCTCAATTCGCAAATGGCAAGTATCTTTTCCGGTTGTATATCTGTGTAACGGAAACCGGCTCAAAGTCATGTCTTTACAGAGAAACGTCATCGAGACGGAAATTCTAACAGGTTGTGGTGATGGCGAGACAGTGTTTATAGCGCGTATACTACTAATTCCCCACCATTACCAGTTTAAGCACGTGCAGTTCCCTGTGAGCGTATGCTTTGCGATCAACAAGTCACAGGGGCCGACACCGAAGGCTGAAGGCTGCGGGTGTCGACCTCAGGACAAGCTGCTTCTCATACGGACAACTGTTACGTCGCTTGCTCCCGAGTCACCATTCCTGACTGTATAATTTGGCTGCTGAGAATAAAACTACAAACGTAGTATACAGGGAAGTTTTATAAAAATTGTGATCTTTTACGACTTCCACGTGAACGAAGTCGCGGGCAGAAGCTAGTATATACTAAGAATAAGAATGGACCCAGTATTGAGCCTTGAGGTACACCTAACTGAACTGGTAGCTCGGAAGATTTCACACCATTAAAGATTCATTGATTATTGATTCAAATAATCTACTGTGTCAACGTTGCGCCCCTCCCGAGGTAACGGTAATCGCGACAAGGCATCGGCCGGACCGTTGTCCACCGATCGCACGAATTCTATGGTGAAATCATATACAGCCAGGCGTGCCGCCCATCTTTGTAGACGACTAGCAGCCGTCTGTGGGATTCCCCCCTTGGCCCCAAAAATATGAGTCAGGGGCTGGTGGTCAGTGCGTAGCGTAAAACGCCTCCCGAACAAATATTGGTGATGTTTCGTGACACCGAACAGAATAGCCAGCGCCTCTTTATCGAGCTGGCTGTAAGCAATAGAATAACGAAGGGGCCCGCTGGATAGAAACCGATAATAAATGCCATTTCTGTCTTAGTGGCAGAGGTACCTACATTGAAAATTTTCGTTCGATTCGATAAGTACGTTCAATAAGCTAACACTCGGTTTCGTTGCTATGGCTCAGGGGGGCCTAGATGGAAACATATCTTTGAATATTTAGTGATTAAACGAACTTACCTGTAAGCGAAGTTCGACCATAATTATACGAAGCGCTTCGTCCTCGAGATTAGAATATAATACACATGTAGATTTTGAGAGTTATTTCTGGAAATATTAAGAACGCACTGTTATTATTTTAGAATTATTTATTCTGGAAACACAATATTAATAAGTAACAAAAATGAATCAAATCTTAAATTATAATAAGGATTTCAAAAAATTATGTTTCATAAACGATCACAAAAAATAAATACATTCTAATTTTGTGCATGAGTACAATTTATTCTTAACTAGCTGCGCCCCGCGGTTTCACCCGCATAAGTCTCGATGCCGTGGGAAAAAAAAAAGTATCCTATGTTCTTTTCCAGGGCATCATCTATATATATATTTCCTGATCTGATGAAACTTAGCAAAGTGATTCCACTGTTCAAATCTGGCAGCACAACTGATCCTACAAATTTTCGGCCTATTTCGATATTACCCACATTGAGTAAAATCTTTGAAAAATTAATTTTAAAACAAATGTTGGGACATTTCAATGCACATAATTTACTTCATCTGAAACAGTTTGGTTTTACAAAGGGTCGTTCAATTACAGATGCGGGCGTGGAATTACTAAAGAATATATTCGAGGCCTGGGAGGAGTCGCAAGATGCTCTTGGCATTTTCTGCGACTTGTCTAAGGCCTTCGATTGCGTACATCATGATACACTCATCAGGAAACTGTACCACTATGGTATGAGGGACAAGGCTCTTGACCTTCTGACTTCTTATCTGAACAACAGAATTCAGAGGGTCGATGTTAATGGCAAGAGATCTGCAGGATCTGCGGTAACCATGGGCGTTCCGCAGGGTTCAATTCTTGGTCCTTTTTATTTCTAATTTATATAAATGACTTGCCCTATCACATAAGGGATAATCACAAGATCGTTTTATTCGCAGATGATACTTCCCTCATTTTTAAAATCAAACGTCAGTTAGTCAACTTTGAACAAGTTAATGATGCACTCTCTAAAGTTGTGCATTGGTTTAATGTAAATAATCTTCTCCTGAACGAAAAAAAAACTAAACTCATTAAATTTTCAATGCCAAATGTCAGGCAGCTATCTACCAATGTTCAGGTTAATGGAACAGAATTGGACCCTGTTGAGTCGACAGTTTTTCTTGGAATTACTATTGATGGTAAATTACAATGGGGCCCACACATAGAAAAATTGTCAGGAAGGCTAAGTTCGGCCGCCTATGCTGTTAAAAAAATTAGACAGATAACTGACGTGGATACAGCCAGAATTGTTTATTTTAGTTATTTTCATAGTCTTATGTCATATGGGATTCTTCTCTGGGGAACCTGTGCGGACATTAATACTATCTTTGTTCTACAGAAAAGGGCTGTTCGAGCCATTTACAACCTAGGTCCAAGAGATTCCCTTAGAGAAAAATTCAAAGAAATAAATATTCTGACTGTAGCCTCACAATATATTTTTGAAAACCTATTGTATGTACACAAAAATATATCAAATTTTAAGAAAATGTCCGATATTCATAGTTTAAATACCAGGAATAAACACAACCTTGCTGTACATCGCACACGTCTCCACAAAGTAGGCAACTCATTCATGGGTCAATGTATACGCTTTTAAAACAAACTCCCCATTGAAATTCGAAACTTACCCATTAAACGATTTAAAATCTGTATTAAAACCAAACTTTGTAGAAAAGGGTACTATACAATTTCAGATTATTTAGAAGATAAAAAAGCTTGGGATTGAACTGCTCGCTCTACTAAGCCTTGTGATAAAACCATAGAACTAGACATTTTAATTATTATGTAAAATCAACATATACCAGTTTTATAAAACGTTGACATTGTTGGAAAATATAATCAAAATGACATGATTACTTTGTAAAGTATTATATTATTTTAACTATTGTGAATGTGAGGACTATGTGGATATTATTTTTATTTTTATTTCTCTTCTAGTTTTAGTGATGGTCTGGCAGTTTGAGTAGTTTTTGCGGCCTACCCAAATGTCCTTTCTTTGGTATTGCTCGTCGAGTTGAGCTCCTTAAGTTCTAAGTTGAGCTCCACGATTACTGACAAATGCTTGCACTGACTGGACAGGTCCACTCAAATCTGTGTGGTTCTTTCCTCAAAAGACCTTTTCAGACACTAATCTACATGGTCCTCATATGGCCTGACCAAGATTATGTCTGGACTTTAAAAGAGACTGCGACCTCTGAGTTTCTTTCGGCCTTTCTTCTCAGAGTAGTCAGATAGGAAAAGCCGAACTCATCTAGCTTATTTTTAATATTTTTTTATATGACGTGTAAAGGTGATTCCGATATCCTATTTACAGAATAAACAATTTCATTTCATTTCATTTCATATTATGTGCCAAATTTTATCCAAATCCGTTAAGCCGTTTTAGCGTGACGGCGTAACAAACAAACTTACTTTCGCATTTATAATATAAGGATTAATAAGTTGCAACAGCGACAATGATTGAGAAATGAAGACTATTCTATTTCTCACTAATTGATTATTTATTGACCTAGCTAGAGCACTTTCATCATGATCAATGATGGTGCGATTATAAAATCTAGCAAACGTTTCAGAACTGCCGCTCCAGCCGGCAGTCCTGCGAATTTCATCAATATTAACCCGAAGTGCATGCGCACGCGACGTAGCCGCGTGACGCGTGCTATACGCCGAGAACATACACACATCTAACCCACTATCGCTTAATGTGCACTTAATCCAGCGGCTAAGTGTTTGCGTACTTACAGAGCTGTGTGGCTTTTTTGGAGATTTAAAAGGATGCCAGATTTGCGAAGATCTTTGGATTTGTTTAGGTAAAACGCTAATGTGTTAGCGGGGCATATTTCTACACTCTCTTAAAAAAGGGCAAAGTTAATAGAGATTGCTTAGACCCAACTCGAGAAGTTTTTATTAAATCGGGAATTTTAATAATAATTTTGGATGGCATTATAGTGATATTTTTATACTAATTTTTGAAAATGTTTGAACCCTATGAGCCGTGGTAAGGGCTAGTAATGTTACACATTTTTTTGAAATTTCATCGAGCGAAAGTTGGTCATTGGGGTATTTAGAACGTAAAAAATTTAGCACACAATTAATATCCCACGTGACATTATATTTCGGCCTAGGTGGTCGTAGGCGAAAAACACCTTTAAAAAATCTAACAATGCGATCGTCTTTTGACATATTTGAGCCCAAAATTAGTGATAAAGCTGATCGATATGAATTTAAAAGTTCCATATTGACTACCTTTATTAAAAATTTGCGTAAGAAAATATATTAGGTACTGATGAAACCGAGGCCTCGTATTTATCAACACCTGATTCTTTGCAGAAGGCCCACCATTTTTTTAGACATACGTTATATTGTTTCATCGAGTTATTTGATAAAGAAGCCATCATGATATCTATCGATGAAGGCGGCAGGCATCGTCGTGAAAACGCCTCCCGGATAACACTCCGGCAATCAGGGTAAGCGTCGAGTGCACCTGACGGTTGCTGGAATGAGATATCAAAACGTTTTCATTAGGGGTGAATATAATTGGGTCTGATATAAGCAGAGACCTATATAAAGGATACCACGGTTGCGTGGGCCATAAAGGAGCAATGAAAATTCCCTGAGCGTTATCGTTAATAATTTTCCTAAGATTTTTCAAAATAACTGAGAAGGGGGGAAAAGCATAGAAATAACATGAACCCCAATGGATTGTAAACGAATTTATACCGTAAGCGTCCGGATCTTTATGCCAGGAAACGTATTTCGCACATTTTTTGTTGATTCGGCTGGTAAACAAATCTATATCAGGTTGCCCAAACCTATCATCATTATCAGCCTATAAATGTTCCCACTGCTGGGACACAGGCCTCCTCTCTGTGAGAGGGAGTGGGCCGTAATCCACCACGCGGGCCCAGTGCGGGTTGGTAGATGTCACATGTCTTCGAATTTTCGGTTCTAGGACATGCCGGTTTCCTCACGATGTTTTCCTTCACCGTTTTGAGAGCAGTGGTGATGAAATAATTTACACAAAGTAAAGCGCCGGTCTGGGTTCGAACCTACGACCTACAACTCGTAAGTCGCGGCCGTTACCACTGGGCCACCACTGCTCTGCCCAAACCTATACTTAAGAGTATTGAAGGCCCCCTCTGACAACTCCCATTAAATGTCTGGGTGAATACGACGCGACTCGGCGTCCGCGCTGGTGTTATCACAAGATCGTATATATGAGGCAAATATGTAAAGTTTGCGTTCTTCACACCACTTCCAGATCTCCCTTGACATACCAGTTAAATGGGGGAAATTGAACCCCGCCCATACGATTGATGTATGCTATAGCAGTCGAATTGTCTACACGAAGTACTTAGTACTTGACAGTCGTATAAATCCTTAGCAAAAAGTTTTAAAGCGATGAAAGCGGCTAGTAGCTCTAAATAATGTATGTGCTTATCGCGTTCGCTATTTGACCACTGACCACTTGCATTTTCACCATCACAGGAGGCGCCCCATCCCGTTGTTGAGGCGTCAGAAAATATTTCGATGCTATAGTTGTCATCTCTAATACGGTGCTTCGAATTATCAATAACCTTTAACCACCAGTGAAAATCAGGCATTAATGAACCAGGGAGAAACGGATTTCGTTTATAATACGCGCTTTTTCTGTGGGTAAACTAATTTCTAAGCTGGCCGAATTTATAAATACTCCTAAAGCTGGCTTCCGACGCGTGCGTGAAATGGCGCACGCACGCGCACCGGCCCGCACGACGCACCGTGGGAAGGGTATCGTGCGTGGTAGCGGAGACGCGTGCGTCGCGGTGCGTCCCGGTGCGTCCGAGTTTGGATACATTCCCTTTGAAGTTACCGACTCGGTGCGGATCAGCTCGCACGGACACGCACCATGGGAAGGGTAACGTGCGTGGTAGCGCAGACGCGTGCGTGGCGGTGCGCCCGATCCGCGGCGAGTCGGTTGACTTCAAAGGTGCGCGAGGTTTTGCTCGGTTCCTATAAACAAAAACGAATCGTTTTGCTTACCAATGGTAGCGTTTTTCGCGCTGTTTCGCACTGATGGCTTTCATGCCATTATTCGCAAAAGAACGGTATCCCTGATCTGCAGAATGCGTGGCAGCCGCATCAAAATCTAGAAGACAATAGCCGATAAGATCTCATCCCCGCTTTGGAGGTCACTTGTTAAATCAGTCATCTAGACATAGTTTGACTGATTCTGACTTTTATTTTTATTATTTTTAATATTTGTAATTTTTACATAATGAATTTTTGGATTTTAATTTTAATGAATTTAAAGAATGTAAATTATTTTAAAGATTTGATTTAATTTAAAGATCAATTTATTTTACAATTAGATTTTATGAAACTTATTAATTAATTTTACAATTTGATTTTATGTTCAGACGCCAGCACATCAGGCTACTACAATCTGTCAAATTTATTTAATAGATTTTCAACTTTATTGCTGAAGTATAAGGTTCAAAGTTGATTGGGAAAATTTGACAGTTTCGGGTAGCTTGATGTGCTGGCGTCTGTACGTCTGTCTCTATTTCAATTTCTATGTAGTTATTTATTTTGATTATAATAATATTTATTATTGTGGCATGTATCTTTGATTAAGTACTACCGTAATTTTTAAGTAGGTCTACTAACATTAATATGGATCACTGTATCTGATTTAAATAAATAAATTAAAAAATAAATATGTATGTATTGTATTCATAAGAATTTTTTTAGACATGGGCGTTTATAGATTTTTACGCAAACGGTTAAATATTCGATTTCAGATTATGAAATCGTTTTCAAAATCCGTTTTTAGAAATCAATTTCCGGAGCTGCTCTGGCGCCTCCGGCTCGCAGTTTCGATCGTCTCTAGTAATATTATAATTCGGTTGTAAGTGCATCGATCAAAACTATCCAAACATAAACAAATACTTGCTTACGCAAATCTACTCTTGCCGTAGTTTTGTGAAATCGGTTTGTCTAGTTCGGCTTATCGATACGATACAATTTGTGACTAAAATCGGATTTTAGATACGTTTCGATATATCTGACGCATATCTACTAATTTTACCTTTGACAGCTAAGTAGTTCCATAATTTGCGTATATGTGCATATCTGCAAAGCTATGAGTTTTTGCATCATTATTGGTAAAGATACAAAAAAGTGGTAATGCAACTATTTATTTGTGATTTTTTTGTGAAAATATCAAGTACTTATTTGATATTTTCGTCGAATTTGAAAAAAAAAATTGTTATGGTTATACTTTCTAGTTGGTTCCATTGTCATTTGATCACGATCTGATGATGGGATCTTGGAGAAATCGAGGGAACTCTTCAAATATTATAGGCACACCTATAGCGATTTGGGTATGTTTATAGTAACTCATAGATTTGCTCTCAGAAAAAACCATTTGGTAAAGCGGAACTGATGATGAAGGACACAGATGGCCAACGGAACTTCTCAATAATAAGTAGGTATTTCACGGGTTTCAATTTGATTACTTTATATGGTGAAGGGTGGGCGTTTTGGGGGACTGTTTTATGTAATTTTGACGTTTGAAAAATGCTGAATTTTAGCCTAGTTTGAATAAATGACTTTTGAATTTTCATTTTTTTTTTATTGTTTATGGTTGCCAAGCAATTTATCTTCGTCACAATGCATATGATATGGAGAAGTGTTTGCGATCAACAAGTCACAGGGGCCGACACCAAAGGCTGAAGGCTGCGGGTCTCGACCTCAGGACAAGCTGCTTCTCACACGGACAACTGTTACGTTGCTTCCTCCCGAGTCACCTTTCCTGACTCTCTGTATATTTTGACTGCTAAGAATAAAACTACAAACGTAGTATACAGGGAAGTTTTATGAAATGTGGCTGTTACTGTAGTATATTGTGGTGTTTTACGACTTTCACGCGAACGAAGTCGCGGGCAGAAGCTAGTAATGTAATATTGCTCATCCCCATAGCAAATAGCGTGATAGTCTATACCCTACAGTTGGAACAGACAACATTCTAAAAACTATATTTTCGGCATAAGAATCGATCCCAGACCTCGTAGCAATAACTTTCTTTCAAAAATATTCAACGTACGTCTTTAACTTCGCTACGATTTTATCATGTGTATAGATATAGATAATAAAAATCGTAATACAAAATGTGAAAAAAAGAAAAACAGCAAAACCGTAATTGGGAATCGAACTTACAACCCCATGTTTGCAAAGCAATGGTCCAACCGCTGCATTAATTGCTTCACTGAAATTTACCTATAATAGCTGTTCCTATACAATATGTCCGGTTTCGGACTGTACAAACTTAAAGGGGTGGTAGTTTGCTCTCTTCTATCAATAAAATTATTCTACATGTAGGCAGCCATTTTTGTGTTTTGATCGCCTTTTATGGAGCGTGCATACTAAAAGTACAGTAACTTTAAAATGTAAAGCCCAATTGTCATAAAAAAATACTTTTAGCAACGGAAAAGTATTAACAATGGGTTAAATAACTCAAATAATAACATTGAATGCTGCATCATATTGAAATAAATGCTAAAAGATCAGTTTTACGTTAAAAATAACATCGTTTTTTTTGTTAATCATGGTTATTACAAAATTCATCCCGGAGAACTATCTTTTTTATCTACTCGTCTAACAAATGTTTAGTTCACCTAAATAATGATACCAAAAAATCGATTCTATGACAATTAGTTTAAGAGATATTGTTGCTTGAACGCAGCCATTCCGTACGTGCGATATGAATGAGCGCTGCATTCCATGTGGTAGCAGCCAGTAGCAGGTACAAAAAAGATTTTCTGCACGTTATTGAAGTGAGAAAGGGATAAAATACACATTTCGGGGGATGACGCGAAAACAAAAGAAGTATTCATCAAATTAAAACTTAACTAGTTTTTTTTTATCAGTCCGTTTGTTCTATACAAACCTTTTTTACAGTCCTTTCGACCGATTTTGACTTCTATTGCCTAGGCATAAGGATGGCATTAAAAGCAAAAAAAGTGGTTACAAACCAACTGTTTACTGCAGCTGCCATTTGTCATGCCACCAACGCAATAGAAGTCAAAATCGGTTGAACGGACTGTAAAAAATGTTTAGTTAAATGTCTAATCTTATTTCAAATGGAGTATAGTTATTGAGACTACACCTGTTGTTCCAACAACAATATCTCTTAAGGCTCCTGGCTGTGAATTCACTCGACAGAGTTTAGGTAAATTCTTGCGATGCTATGTTTGTGTGCACCGTTCACGCACACACGCCTAAACATCGAGCGTAGTGATCGCTTAAACAGTTTTGATCCTATAGACGGTATTTTGTTAAGTTACGTAGGTACGCTTATGAAATAAGTCTGGAATGTTTGTGTATATTCGTTTAGTATATTTATAACAATTCTGTTTTATATGGAATTTTATACTTTTTTTATGGAAAACATGAAAAATTATTACCTACATGTTGAGTTTTATGGGTTTCATAAAGGGGGTCGAAATTTTCATTATTTTTGCGATAAGACACAATTTTCGAGATATAAGCAAAAGAACAGAAAAAAGATAAAGTACAGTTTTTGCAACTGAATGAGTTATTAATTTAGTGAAAATGAAAAATTCGCTATTCTGAATTTGACTTTTTTCACCTAAAATTTTGATTGGTGCCGATTCTCTTATACACCGAACTAAACTATCACTAAAATTTCTTACTTTTGACTATGAGAATCTCAAAGCTATTGGTGCCGATTCCCTTGATCACAAACTAAACAAAATTTAAGTTCAGTGCAGCTTTTTCTTACAATTTCATTAAGAAAAGGACAGAAGATAAATTTTAGTTTAGTCCTGTCAAATTAATCAGCGCCTATCACTCTCCATACAAGTTTAGACGTGATTAAAAACTTGCCGACTAAAATTACGTCAATTAACGTCAAGCGCTGATTAATTTGACAGGACTAAACTAAAATTTATCTTCTGTCCTTTTCTTAATGAAATAGAAAGAAAAAGATGCACTTAAATTTAGTTTAGTTTGTGAACAAGGGAATCGGCACAATTATGCAAAATAAATTCTCTAAGTTTAAGAAAATTTTTGACATATTTAAATCAAATTTGACAATCGCGATTCCACACGTGATACCTAACCATGTGAATCTTTTTAGAGCCGGAGGCGCGCACGCTCGACGTGTTTTATATGGAACTTTTCACTTTTTGTATGGAAAATAAGAAAAAATATTACCTACATGTAGAGTATAAGGGGTTTAAGGATTTTATAAAGGGAGTCGAAATTTTCATTATTTTTGCGATTGGACACACCGTTTTCGAGATATAAGCAAAAGAAAAAAAAAAGATTCAGTACTGTTTTTGCATGTGAAATCGAGGTGTTGGTGTGAATTTAAAGTTCATGACAATCAATTTTATTCCACACGTTTTTAATCGCGAAAAATAGTCAGATTCGGTTAGAAAATCTAAATTTTAAGTGAAAAACGTCAAATTCAGAATAGTAAAATTGCTATTTTCACTAAATGAAAATCTCAGTTCCATCTTAGTGCTGTCAAACTAAAATCTAGTTAAGTTGTGTCACTTTAGTCTATTTCAGAATGGGAAATCGTCGTTTGACAGGAATAAAACAAAATTTTGGTGATTTTTAGTCTAGTTTAGAGGCATTTGTGACAAGAGAATCGGCACCATGTCTAACTAAATCTGACTATTTTTAATCGCGATTAAAAAGGTGCGGAATAAAATTAGTTATCTTGAACTAAAATTCACACCAACACCTCGCTTCAGGTGCAAAAAACAGTACTGTATCTTTTTTTTTTCTTTTGCATATATCTCGAAAATGGTGCGTCCAATCGCAAAAATAATGAGAATTTCGATCCCCTTTATAAAAGCCTTAAACCCCTGACACTCTACATGTAGGTAATATTTTTTCTTATTTTCCTTACAAAAAGTAAAAATTCTATATAAAACGTCAAGGCTGCCACCCGTGCGCCTCCAGCTCTAAAAAAAAAATCACGGGGCAGGGCAAACAAGTACCACGTGGACTCGCGATTGTCAAATATAATTTTAGTGTGTCAAAATATATTTAAATTTAGAAAATTTTTGTTGCAGAATAGCTTCAAGATTTTCATAGCCAAAAGTAAGGAATTTTAGTGATAGTTTAGTAAGTTTAGTTCGGTATACAAGAGAATCGGTACCATATTGCCATCTTAGTGCTGTCAAAATAAAATATATTCTATAATTATTTCACGATGGGAAATCATCGTTTGACAGGAATGAACGAAACTTTGGTGATTTTTAGTCTAGTTTTGAGGCATTAATTTGTGACAAGAGAATTGGCACTAGTATCCATAAAGGGATCTGAGACACTTGCGCGAAAGACATTTTCGCGAAAGACACTTGCGCGAACCCACTTGCGCGAAAAAGTTGCGGAAATGAGATTTCTTCATAACATCACGCCATCGATTTCAAAGGGCCCAACACTTTGAAATTGATGGCGTGATGTTATGAAGAAATGTGAAAATTTTCGCAGCCGCCATCTTATATTTACGTTTTGACATCAAAATCTGCTTTAGAATCCTCGAAAACTTTGAAAAAGACACCCAAAACTAAAAAATTTAAAATTGTCACAGCCGCCATCTTGGATTTATAATTTGACCTCACTATCAGCTTTAGCATCCTCGAAAACTATGAAAACGATACCCATGACGAAATATTTTTAAATGTTCGCAGCCGCCATCTTGGATCTTTATTTTGACTTAAAGTAGTCTTCAGTAGCGTTAAAGAAACTTCGTTCCAAAAATACTTCACTTATTGCTACAACAGCATATAGGCGCGGGCATATCGGTGACGCGAACCCATAACTTTTTCCCCTACCAAAAATCACTCAAAACTATGAAATCTAAAGTCAAAATATAACTAGTGAACCCAGCAGGCAGATGTTGTCCTGCGACAACAGCGCCACGCGAGTCCAACTATAGTTATGAACCATCCAAGTTACACAAAAAGAATTTAAAAAAAAAAAACATCTAAATCAGTCAAGCCGTTTAGGATAAGAAGAATTACGAACACACGTACACCGGTATTTTATTTATTGCCAGGCATGCAAAATTTTAATGTTCTTCAAAAACAAGCAAAGTACTTTAAAATAAAATGCGGATCAAAATGTGGTAGCCGATGTACAATTTCTGGAATATGTTAACATCGGACACGTACGTGCGTGTGTGCGTGCTGCGACGCAAAGTGATACATCCTCACGCTGGGAAGGCCCGTTCGCTACTGACGGAATAGATTTTCCGCGATCGTTTATATTGTTCACTTTGCCATTTCTTTACGTAATGAAGTAATTGTTTATTTATAAAATAAAATTTAGATTCTATTAAACAATTAACTTAAAATTAATATATAATTTTTTAAATTTCTTAAAAGTGTTTCTAAGTATTAGAAAAAAATATTTATTTTGCTTGAAGTTTTGAGAAAGTTACGTTATTTCAACATTTTTTTTCTGCTATATTTTGTATGAAAGTTGAAAAAAGTGGTTCCCCTATGTACAAGTAGACCATATAATGATGTTGATGATATTTTTTAATTTTCAACATCAAAAGCAGTTTCTTCTAACGAAACGATCAAACGTCAGTCTCGCGTCATTTTTTGGAAAACTTGTTGCGAATTTTAGTAATTTCCCACGAATCCTTAATTTATTTCAAAAATCCCTTTCCCCGATGTACAAGACGAAGAATTGGACTTTTCAAATCACAAATAATTTTGTTTAAATTCTCGTCCCCTTTCTCACAACGAATAAACAAAATTGATCAAAATCAGTGATTTCGTGCGGTGCGGCAGCACGGAGCCTTAAACCATTAGTCATAGAATCAATTTTTTGGTATCATTATTTAGGTGAACTAAACATCTGTTAGACAAGTAGATAAAAAAATGTAGTTCTCCGGGGTGAATTTTATAATACTTAACCGTGATTAACAAAAAAAACCGGCCAAGTGCATGTCGGACTACGCACAATGTAGGGTTCCGTAGTTGGGATGAATTTATCCCAAGAACAAACTTAACTTTGTAGTTGAAAAAAAAAATCTTTCATCCGGAATGTATAGGAGAACATGTTTTTACAACCGCAAATCTAAGTTGGTCGATTATTACTCGTTAACTTGTTAAGCCTGCTCAGCTGTGATAGTTTTCCTTTTAAATTCGTTATATAAGCTACTGCTGTAATTTTTTTTCACACATCCAAAACTAACCATTTAGCTGGCAGGGGGGGGGACACTTGACTCTAACAAAAATTAGCACTTTAAAGCCTAATATTTCACAAACGGATCCCTGAATCCAAAAAAGGTTTTCACAAACTCACAATATTTTTGAAGGACCTTTCCAATGATACCCCACGTCATGATATAAAAAAAAAACATCACCACTTTACGTGTATGGGAGGTACCCTAAAAAAATATGTTTTTCATAATTTAGTTTCACCACTTTGTCGGCGTAATTAATATGTATACCTATGCCAAATTACAGCTTTCTAGTACTAAGGGTCTCGGAGCTAGACCGCGGACAGACAGACAGACAGACAGACGGACATGACGAAACTATAAGGCAGGGTTGTAACGGATGTCATATAACGGATGAGGATGCGGATCGGGTTTGAGGATGCGGATGAGGATACGGATATTGGAAAATTCCTTATTGAGGATGCGGATGAGGATGCAGATGTCGTACAAAAATAGCCCTTGTTTTTTATAGTATTTATATTTGTATAGGCTACAACCTATACAGTAATCATTAGGTAGGTAAAAAAATTGAATATTAAAGTTGTGAACTGAAATTTCAAATTGTGGAGTCAATTGCACAACTTTAATATTCAAAATTAAAAAAAACATATATTTAAAAATTGTAATATAAATTTAAATCAGATCAAGATGCGTAAAGGTAAATTATATTTGATAAAAAGCAATTTGCAGGCCTTTTCGCTTTCTAAGCGGTTTCTAAGTTCATCATAGATAAGGGCCTGCTCCATTAAATAATTGTTCGCTAGGGATACTTGCCAGTGGCGGTGATAAAAAAAAAACGAATGATTTTATACCGAGTAAGCCGACGTTCACACGGACGTAATAAAATCGCGGCGGGATTTTATCGCGCACTGGATTTTCAACTCTCGGTGTTAAGGCGAGCGTTGAGAATCAAACGCGCTGGGACGCACTCTAGTCCCAGCGCGTTGAAAAAACGCTGTTGGATTTACAACTCTCGGCGCTAAGCAGAGCGTGGAAAATCCAGTGCACGAAATAAAATCGCCGGGATTTTATAACGTCCGTGAACGTCGACTAACTTAAATTGTGACATGTGACACCACAGTCGTGCCACCACTGCCACGTGCAGCCGATCGTTTGTCATAGGACAAGGACATTGCGAATTCAGCCAACAGGAACGCGTAACTCACTTATCGGCGCGCCCATTTAGCTCGGCGCGAGTTTTTAAAAATCCACTATTTGTGCGAACAAGGTAGAGTCACATCCACATAGAAATTATGAGGATGCGGATGAGGATGCGGAGCTTTTAAAATCAAAAGTTGAGGATGCGGATGTTTTGCGGATATCAAAATTTACGGGGATGCTCCGCAGTTGCGGATGCGGATACGGATATCCGTTACATCCCTGCTATAAGGGTTCCTTGTTTACTACGGAACCCTAAAAACGATGTTATTTTTAATGTAAAATTGATCTTAAAATTATTTTTCTTATAATTTAAGCATAAGCAATGTGATGCAGCATTCAATGTTATTATTTGAGTTATTTAACCCATTGTTAATACTTATCCGTTGCTAAAAATATAATTTTTATGACAATTGAGCTTTAAATTTTAAAGTTACTGTACTTTTAGTATGCACGCTCCATGAAAGGCGATCAAAACACAAAAATGGCTGCCATTCAGGGGGGTAGGTTCCGACCCTACATGTAGAATAATTGTATTGATAGAATAGAGCAAACTACCACCCCTTTAAGTTTGTACATTCCGAAACCGGACATATTGTATATTTCATGATTGACTGCTTAGTTCCATAAAGGTATAGCGTGATGATAATCATTTAAAAAGTTAAATCGATAACCATCTACAATATCCTAATATTTTGGCGCATTTTTTTCCAAAAATACGAACATAATATAATATTGCTCGTCCCCAATAGTAAATAGCGTGATAGTTTATACCCTACAGTTTGACCAGACTTATATAATAATACCTATGCAAAATTTTAACAGAATCTATCCGCTAGAATTTGCGACATGCTGGAACATACATACAGACAAACAGACAAAAATTCTAAAAAATATAATATTTTCGGCATTAGAATCGATCGTAGACCTCGTAGCAAATACTTTTTTTCAAAAATATTCAATGTACAGTTTAGACTTCGCTACGATTTTATTATATGTATAGATAAATGGTCTTAGCTGATAGAGTTAGAAAGAAACATTTTTTTTATTTGGGACACGTACAGGAAATACAACATCAAAACTGAGAAAATTATAAAAACAGCAATTTCAGAAAAGAACATTAAAATTGACTGCCTTGTTGGTCTAGTGACGTTTTGACGTTTTGACGTTTTGACGTTTCTACTGGTTGGATCGTTGTCTGATTTTTTTACGGAAATTAAATAAAATAACGTTGATTAAGTGTCTGGAAAGTTTATAATTAAGTCTTTAGCAACATAATATTACATATACAGTGTAGTGAAGTCTCGTGCGTCTCGTAAAGTGCATAATTCTTGCATATAACAATATCAAAATCTCCAAACCATAATTATATATACCCTCAATAAAAATAAAAATAAATAAGTTCGCGACGATAAACTGATAAGTAAACAATAATTTGTGTGTCACACTAGTGAGGTTCATTGAACTCATTCCTGCTGTAACAATGGCAGTGAAGTGCGGTGGATGCGGTAAATTTGTGTCAGCGGTTGACACCGCTAGGTGCTCAAAGTGTAGCGTCTCTTATCACCGAGTGTGCGTCGCCCTCCCTATGAAAGGTCCCTTAGTCTCTGCCTGGCATTGCCCTGAGTGCAAGAGAAATGTCCGTAGGGACAATAAGGCTGATACGCCGGTTCGAGGTTGTGTAGCAGAAGTACAGAGTGAGGAGCCCACGACGCCTACGACGACGCAACTGTCAACTGCCGCATCGCCGACGCCTCTGTCAACTGTTGCACCGTTGACGCCCCAGTCAATCGCTGCACCGTCGTCGCCTGTGATCCCCGAGTTCCCACCGGACGTGGGCTCCACTTTGAAATTGGTAGTGGAGGAGATACGCACCTTGCGTTTTGAAGTCATGGAGCTTCGGAAAGACGTCGCCGAGCTGAAGGCGTCTAACGACTCGTGTCACACGCGCATGGATGGGATTGAGTCAAGGCTGGAGGCGCTTGAAAAGCGTCACGATGCCGGATATGATTCGACAGTAAATTTAAATGCAGTAGAGAGTGTGGTTCAACAGCTCAAGAGGGACCTAAATGACAGAGATCAGGAGCTGATGGCAAACGATTTGATGATAGCGAACGTACCTGAGATGCAAGCAGAAAACCCATCACACCTGCTCCAGCTAATTGCCACCAAGCTAGGAGTTGCTTTGGAGGACCGCGACATCGTGTGCGCAGAGCGAGTCGGCGGCAGACATATTAAAGCGACAAGCCCTATAATTTCAACAGAGCCCCGCCCTCGCGCTATCATGGTGCGCCTCGCTCGACGGGACCAGCGGGACGCCTTGTTGAACGGCGCTCGCGTGCGACGCGACGCCACAACAGAGAATCTCGGGCTCTCAGGGAAACCCGTACGCTTTTTTGTCAATGAGAGGCTGACCAGGTCGAATCAGCAGTTGTTTCGTCAAGCAAAGGCAGCTGCAGGGATTCATGGATGGCGGTTCGTATGGACGAAGCGCGGTCGCATCTTGGTCCGGCAAAAGCCTGAAGAATCCACTCACAGGATTGCATCTGAGGATGACATTAAACAAATTATTGGACCATACACGGACACTAACAAATAAATCTTTGTTTGATGATGCACTTTTTTTTGTACTAGTTCATAGTCTTTCTAACTGTTATCGTTTTTTAAACATAGTGTCTGTGTGTCGTATCTGTCGTAATCTGGGGAGCTGGGAATATCAAAGTGAGTACTACAATCATATGAGGATCACAGTTATATTATCTACACATATTATTATATACACACAAACAACAACATTATTTACAAACAATAGATATATTATAGTATTTACAATTCATAATGATTTGGAGCATTATTTTGAGGGAAACATAGTTATTTATTTACTACCAAAACTAAATCTTATGTACAAAAATTATTTACACAGAAGAATAAACAAAATTACTATAATGAATATATTAATAAAATATTATCCTTACCTACTATATAAATACACTTATACAGCCGTTACTAATTGCATGCCATGACTAAGTCAAAATTATTAAAGTTTGGTTTATTCAATGCGGGGTCTCTAGCAACTAACCAGGACGAGTTTCTAATTGCCATGTCACAACACTCAGTGGATATAATGGCAATCAACGAAACGTGGCTGAGACATGGGGAGGAGGGACGCGCGCCTAAGGTTCCGGGATATAGGTTGAAGCACGTGCCGCGCCCTGTGAATATACGCGGGGGACGAGGCGGAGGTGTAGCGTTTTACATTAAAACGGGAATTAGGGCGCGAGTACGGCCGCACTCAGAGCAGTCTGATGTGGAACAGATTTGGTTAAACCTAACTGTAAATGGTAAAAAGTTGTTGATTGGCACTGCATACAGGCCACCCTGGTTTGAACTGTCAAAATTTCTGGATGGAATAACTGACAGTATTAGCGCATTGGCACCTTACGATCATTTGGTGTTATTGGGGGATTTCAATGTTAATTTATTAGATACAAACAATGCAAAAACTAAAGACATGATGGAATTCCTAAATTATACGAATCTAAATCAGGTAGTGCAGTCACCAACCCATTTTGTAGGAGATAGTAGTACTCTCATCGACGTGATCTGTACTGATGTGGGGGTTCGTAATGTACTGGTCAGTCATGTCAGTGAACTTGGTCATCATTCGTTCATTGTATGTGATACTGTCATAAGGAAGGTAAAAAGCAAACCTAGGCTAGTTGTATATCGGTCTCTAAGGGATATATTGGTGGATTACTTTGCAGTGGATCTGAAATTAATGCCATGGTCTGAAATTGGTTTACTGCCAGATGTTAATAGCATGATTGAACGTTTTAATTTCCTTATCACGCAATTATATGACTTACATGCCCCCATAAAGCGTAAAATATTTAGGGACCGACCCACGCCGTGGATAACTGACAATATTAAATTGATGTTTAAGCTGCGAGACGAGGCAAAAAATAATTATCATAAGGACAAGTTAGACACTACAAGGAGATATTATTTGGATTTAAAAAAACAATCTTTTATAGCACTAATGCAGGAAAGGAAGGCGTACTTTGACAGGCACATTAATAGTCAAATAAAAAACCCCAAAAAGCTTTGGAAAAATCTTAAATCAGATGTTTTTTCAGAACAAAGTGAAGGTACGCTTCCTGGACAATTTAATGACCCAGACGAAATAAACAAGGCATTTCTAAATGTACCAGGACAGTGCATACTGCCCGCATCGCAACTATCATATTTTGAAACAAATAGATTTGGTGAAACTCAATTTGAGCTACGAAATGTTAATGAGGAAGAAATTTCGAAAATTATTAAGAGCTTAGGGACAAATGCTAGAGGGAGTGATGGCATCAGTCTGGATATGATAATGTTAACGTTACCAACCACCCTTCAGGCTATTACTACAATGGTAAATAAGTCTATAGATACCCACACTTTCCCTGATTTGTGGAAGTGCGCTATTGTGCGTCCTTTACCCAAAATCGGAAACCCAACTACTTTTAAGGATCTACGTCCTGTAAGCATTTTGCCTTGTTTATCTAAAGTCTTAGAGAGGGTGGTTTATAACCAAATGTTGGAGTATTTAGAAGTAAACAAGA
The DNA here is from genome assembly GCA_963680765.1 of Agrochola lychnidis. Classification (NCBI taxonomy): domain Eukaryota; kingdom Metazoa; phylum Arthropoda; class Insecta; order Lepidoptera; family Noctuidae; genus Agrochola; species Agrochola lychnidis. Next base: position 16,986,999 of record OY796875.1, read on the forward strand.
TGCTACCCGACCTTCAGTCTGGTTTTAGGAAGGGCCGTGGGACGGCCACAGCCCTCTCTGACGTAGTGGGGAATATCCTAGAGGCACGGGACAGGGGGGAGGGAACAATCCTTGCACTCCTGGATTTTTCACGGGCCTTCGATGCAATAAACACCACACTGTTACTTTCCAAGTTGGCCTATTACGGTTTTTCAACGGAAACAATACAGTGGTTCGCTAGCTACTTGCAAAATAGGTCACAGCTCGTTGAAATCCAGAAGGAGGATGGATCAAAGATGTCATCCCCCCCTCGTCGGGTGTCACGTGGTGTGCCTCAGGGATCAATTTTAGGGCCCCTTTTGTACATTCTTTACAGCGCAGACATAATTAAGTCATTTCAGCATTGCAGGTATCACATGTACGCAGATGACATCCAATTATATATATCTTTTAAACCAGTTGACACATCAGAGGCAGTGCGAAAAATGAATGACGATCTGGAAAGAGTGATGGCATGGTCAGACAATAATTCACTGGTATTAAACCCACTGAAATCGAAATTTATGGTTTTAGGAAGTAGGAAGATGATCAGTGCAATACTGTCAGCCAAGCCAGAAGTTGTTGTCAGGGGGGAAAAAATAGATAGGGTAGAGATAGCATGCAACCTTGGGTTAACCATGGATCCGGAACTACGATTTGAGAAACACATAAGTAACTCCATGAGAAATTGTTTTTATAGATTGAAACTCCTATATTCAATTAGAGACTACCTGAGTGTTGATCTACGGAAACAATTAGTGGATAGCCTAATTTTATCAAGACTTAACTATTGTGATACCGTATATGGCCCGTGCCTGTTAGCAAGAACAGAGAAGCTGATACAACGTATTCAAAATGCATGTACACGGTTCTGTGTGACGATACCTCGTAGAAGTCACGTCACTCCTTTTATAAACGAAAATAATATTTTGAAAATGGCTGCTAGGAGAAAGTTACATATGGCCAGTTTACTTTTTGGAGTAGTGACAACACAAAAACCACACTACCTGTTTGAGAAGTTGAGCTGGAGGCAGAGCAAATACGAACCACGTTTTTCTACCGAACCCCTTTGTACATCAACACATAGGACCGCAGCATTCAGGGGGAGTTTCAGATATGCTGCCACGCACTGTTGGAATAACCTTCCTCCACCAGTAAGAGTCCTGCGAACAAAAAGGCATTTTTTGAGTATTTTGAAGAAAATTTTCATGCAGATACAGCAATCCACATGATTTTCGAACTGGAAATAGTAACAATAGCTGCTCTTATTGGACTTACCTTATGGGTCAGGGCCTACGGGCAATGAATATGGCTTTCCAACAGTGTGAGTGGCCTCTGTCTGATTCCTCCCAGTTTACGTCCGGTCTGTGTTATTGTCACGGGCGGAATGGCAGTCCTTAGTCATCTGGGGCGTATTTGCTGTGTCTTTCCGAAGCTGCATATCTAGGTGGGACAATGGGTGGGTATGAGTCGATGGTGTTGCAAGGATTACCAATTTTATTCAATATAAGTATTGGTTACAATTTAAATTTGTTTACTAAGGCAATACAAACACCTATTGTAATACTTACCATTACGATCAGGAGGTTTGGAAGGTGGTTTGGTTTAGCATTTCTTTATGTCGGTGGATCTTGCTCCTTCCATCGATTTACATCGAGCTCCTTCGCACATCCAAGAATCGGCGACCCATTCGGTCCACTAAAGTAATAAAAATGAATATCTATTAAGTAGGTAATAACATTTATTCAACTAAGAATAAAGCATGGTTGTCACTCGCCAACGCCATGCTTTTTGCAAATGGCCGCCATGCCATCGCAATTCCCATGGTGCATGAAATTATAAATAATTACTTATTTACCTACTAAAATATTAGATTTAGGAAGACACCACAATAACTTAGTATTTTGTTTTTATTTTTATTGTAATTATTATAACTCTCAGTTTGTTGCAGTATCTTTATTTATTTTTTATAAGTTACGCTTAGTTAATTATACATAAGTACTTATATGTATATTTTTTATTGTTATTTTTATGTACATATTATGTTCAGTTAGATTCACACTTATTTCCTTAGTCAATTTTGCTTACCTGATTTAATTATGGTCACACAGGGGGACGTCATTACGTCATTCGCGAGGTTTTTGCTGAAAATCAGCGCCACAACCGTAGGTTCGTCCGAAGTTGTGGCATTTCGCTGAGCAACGACCTATTCTTGCACAGATGCGACGCACAGATTAATTGTTCTTGTTAATGTGGTTTGCTTGTTACAATTTTTATTTTTATTTTTTATTATTTCACTCAGCTATCGGCATTTTGTTTGTTTTGATTGTTTGTTGTTTTCATTTGCTAATAATGCAAACAAAACTAAATTGTCTTTGGTATCTGGCCTTGACATAAGCAATAGACAAAATTTGTCGAACTTTTTATTAGTTTTTGAAAATTGGATACGAGGCTTTTTGCTATTGGTGAATGTGTATTTTATGTTATATTTTTTTGTGTAATGTGCGTTTATTTTGTGCAGAATAAACAATTTTTCTTTCTTTCTTTCTTTCTAGTGGTTGCAAGCGCTACTGCTGAGGTCCTGGGTTCGATTCCCGGGTCGGGCAGTGTTTTTGTGTTTTTAACCGACTTCCAAAAAGGAGGAGGTATGTTCGTCGCGTATGTTTGTTTTTTATTTTTTATTTATGTCCTCCGATTTCTCCGTCAATTGTGAACCGAGTTTGAAAATTATTTTTTTGTTTGAAAGGGTATGCCCTTAAATTGGTCCCATATAAATTTTATTAACTATGCTTGGATAGTTTTTGAGTTAGTTACACAACACGTATTTTTTTCCCACTTAGTATGTAGATGATATGATAAGTTTCTGTCACTGGTAGCAGGTAGTGGTATTCAAATGTGTGTTTTAGTTGTGGTACGTAGGTACCACAACTAAAAAGTGAAAAATAAAAACTTTTTACAAAAAAAAAAACAACCGACCTTCAAAAAAACACTACAAAGTGAAAAATAACTTTAATTTCGGAAGTCGGTGGCAAAAACGAAAATACAAAACCCAAGACATCGACTTCCGAAATTAAAGTTATTTTTCACTTTGTAGTGTTTTTTTGGAGGTCGGTTGTTTTTTTTTGTAAAAAGTTTTTTTCTATCTGAAATTTCTCAGTCAGTTTCAATTAGTCAGCTCGGAGTCTGAATTTGTGCCCGGGTTGATGGCAATAGACTCGCCCCCTATTACATGGGACTTAAACATAACTGCCGAAATGTGGGGGTACCTGCTACAGGGACACCTCTGCCCATGTTATGTAATATTAAAATTTAAAAAATTGTGTGTTCAAAAAAGTTGCTCTACTTGGAAGATTCCTCATAGATATCAAGAAAGTATTTCCTTGAGGATCATTTGGCCATGAGCCTGGATGCTCTCCACCTTCATTTTCAGTATCAAAAGTACCGGTATTCGTGGTGAATTTTTAGATTGCCTTAAAAAGTTGCACAGTAAACAACTCTTCATAACAATATTGGATAAGTACTTTTGATTCCAATAAAAATGGTTTCTTAAGTACCCTAAAATAAAAATAAGGTCCTATTTAAACCAAATAACGTGATTGCCACTACAGCTGTAAAAATCTAATTTGATAAAAACAATATAGAAAACTAGCTTTTGCCCGCGGCTTCGCACGCGTAAAGGTCGGAAAATATCCCACAGGAACGTACTACCGATATTCAGAGTACTTATCATATGTCCTAACCCAGGTCATGGCCTATCCGATGTATGCCTTTCATCTAAATCTGTTCAGCCGTTACGGCATGAAAAGGTAACAAACAGAAAGATAATAAATCTGTTTTAGGGTTCCGTACCTCAAAATGAAAAACGGAAACCCTTTAAGGATGACATCGTTGCCAGTCAAAATGAAAAACGGAAACCCTTTAAGGATGACATCGTTGCCAGTCAAGACACTTTTTCTCAGAAACGCGTAGAGGTATCAATTTGAAATACCTAGATATTAAAAACTTAGGCTAAGTGCGCACTACGGATTTTGATCGTTGCGGATAATATTTCGTGTTGTTCTATCTCCTCTCAGGTTCATTTCCTACGAAATGTATGGAAAGTTTTTTGTAATTTCTGAATTTTCTCATACTCAAACCTCAGTTGGCCCGATATAGTTTTTGACCCTCGTAATAAGAAATAGGATCGACTGGCATCAAAAAAGTTTTTGTGAAAATTGCCCATGTTCTTGCTGACTGTACAATTTTTTCAAAATCTGTGAATGTAGATCAAAATGTTTCAAAAAGTTAAGGACAGTCTCCTAAGACCGTTATCTTATAGCGATAACGGTTAAGGTACCTGCCCTTATTGCCCCATATCAACATCCACCCTGTATATGTTATGATTGACTACTTAGCTCCATAAAGGTATGGCGTGATTACGATCTTTTAAAAGGTTAAATCCGTAATTATCTGCAATATTCTAACCTTTTGGATAGTCTTTTTACAGTTTGCAGTAAACTATAGAAGAATACGAACATAATGCAATATTGCTCATCCTCCATAGCAAATAGCGTGATAATAATATTTTTTGAAAAAGTCTATTATGACGTTTCCATTATTTGATATAGATTATTTATACCAATTTTCAAGTTAATCAAGCCAAACAGTAAAATCCTCCCCTGTAAAAATGAATACCCCTTTTCACCCCGTTAGGTATAGATTTTCAAAAAACCCTGATATACGTTTTTATTTGTTTTCAGTCTTAAGTATAAATATTGAGTTTCGAGTTAATCAGACCGCGCGTCTTCCATACAAACTTTGACACCCCCCAATCCTCCCTTAGGGGGTAGTTTAGAAAAACTAAAAATGGCAAACTTTATAATTTACATAGATGAGTATTTGTGCCAAGTTTCAAGTTTATTAACTAAAGGAATAAGATTTTTCATACAAACAAATTCCTCCCTTTTCACCCCCTTAAAAGTCGGTTTTCCAAAAACCCTTTCTTAATGGATGCCTACGTCATATTATCTACTTGTGTGCCAAATTTCAGCCCATTCCGTTCAGTGGTTTGAGCTGTGCGTTGATAGATCAGTCAGTCAGTCATTCCTTTTATAGATATAGATTGTAGGTATATAATGTCAAAAAATTTAAGATTATGTCAAGGAAGAATGTAAAAAAAAAAAAAAACATCGTAATTTGGGAGCAGTTAATAGACATTTACATTTTTATGCCGTTAATGAGGTATCTTTCTTTTGTTCCCTTAGCGTGGAGACGGCTTCAACATATTTTCAGTGAGAGAAATGCACTATCTGCCACAAACACGTAGGGAAGTGGTTCCTCCTTGAAGGGCAAATTAGTCGATGCTGGAAAATACAGTACATTTCTAAAAAAAAACTATACATCTCTGTATTTCTGCAAACACCGCCATTATTTATTCTACCATAACATCCGCAATCCACAAATGTGAAGTTATATTCAGCATCCACCAAAGCTAACAGAACAATGCTAATGTGGCTTCGAATCTCGAGGCCCACACAGACCGACACACACCGTCGGAAAAGGCATGGTGTGTGTTGTGTAGCTATCTGTGGTCGTCAGAATACAATAGAATAGAATGGAATCATTATTTATTTGCATAGAACGTAGGTACAAAAAATACAGATGTTTGTGTGGGCTGGTGCGCTTGCGTGCGCAATATCGCGCACCGTCGGAAGACACTTCGTGCGCGGTGCGTGGTCGTGCGCGTGCGTGCGCGATATCGCGTTAAGAATTTAGACATATAGTAGAAGGATACAGACTGCTTTTATCATTATTAATAATAAAACCTAAGGAACAAAGAAGTTTCTTTGTGATTGCAACATTTGTTTTGCAATTTTTGCAGGTATCTGCTAATAATAACCAATCATCTAAGTAGAGGGTAGATAAAAAACCCGCCGTTCGCAATAATTTTACGACCAGTTTCATTAATTTTGTAAACAAGTATGGAGCTGTATTCAAACCGAATGGCAACGCATTGAATTCGAATAATTGGCTATTAAACGAGAATCTAAGATATTTCCGAGAACTTTCATGAATTTTAATAGAAAAATATGCATCTTTTCAAATCAAATCAAATCATTTATTTATTTGCAAACATGGGTAAGAGATACATAGATATTTTTCATTATAATAAAGTCCTCCATATTTTACCACTCTATGGGTATGCAAATAGTGTAACAAAATTTAAAACTATCAATAAAATTGTTACATCTACACTGGCCCGCTAAGACGCTGGCAACACGCCGCTCCTCGACATCGGAACCCTCTGATAGTCGGGGCAGCCAATTATGTCCCGTCCCAAATCAGTCAGATCCGCCGTCCTAGGCATGTACTCTCCGACCCAGATGACCCCATTACACTCCTCCAGGAGCAGAATAGGGCCACCAGTACAGTGCACAGAAACAGACGCCTCCCGTCATTCCGACCTCGCCGCCGAGGTCCTTTACGTACGCGATCTACTCCCCGAGTAAACGAATCCCCCCCCCGACCCTTGCTCGAAAACGAGGTGCCAGCAGTTGTTGCAGCTGAGCACGTAGCTTTAAATACCCCGAATAATAATCATGATGTTAATATAAATTTGATCCAGCCTGTCCCCTCTTGCTGTCCTCCCGTCAGCGATGCCCTAAGCCGAGGTCCGTACCCCACAGAGGGTGCCCTTAGCGAGCATTCGCTTAATTTTAATTTAGAATAGTTTAAAAAGCTCCTGGCTGGAGGCTCTAAGTGTAGAAGCTTATGGCACCCACAGGAAAATCCGGTTAAGCAGCCACGACCTTAGTGGTCAAAACTGCGAGAAGCAATTTATAAAAAAAAAAAAAAAATCTCGTCCCTCTTTTTCACCAGAACAACTGACCAGGTCGAACCTCTGTCAACTTGCTATTTGATTATATTTTTATACTGTTGTTTGTACGGATAATTAGAACCCATAAGTATACATCATCTTTTAATTTATATTGTACCTAATAAAATTATGGTAGTTCAATATTTGTGTAGTAATAAAATTGATTGTTAATTTGCTTTTCGTGTGACTAGATTATAACTGATTTTAGTTCAAATAAGTTCCTGTTATTTCTATAAATAACTAATTAAAATAATTTACTAAGGTTGTTTGAATTTCATTTATTATAAACCCTGTGTTTAATCATTTGTTACAAAATGTGAACTAAATTCAATCAATTACATTAAAAACACATTTTAAGTCTAAAGTCGACATATAGCAGTCCTTAGTAACAAGTTTTATAGCGGTTCTTAGGTTCTCTAATTTAAAATGGTGTATTAATAAACTTATTTAAATTTTTGAGGTTTAATATGAATCTCATTTTTCCATTTGGTTTAGGAGTGAGGAACACACTAGATACAAATTGACCTGGGCACGGGTCACATTTCGAAATAGCTCCTATATCTAATAGGCTATTAATAGCTTTGGAAAAATGAGTAAATTCAGAAGAGGAATAACTTTGCTCAGCAGGTACTACCTTTTGGATTACCTGAGAGGAAAATGTGAGTTTGTATCCGTCAATCTACGAGAGTATCGATTGATCACTCGTTATAAGCGACCATTGTTTATAAAAGTATGTCAAGCGGCCCGCATACTTAACTGGGTCTAGTATCGGCGCTGCGGCTGGCGCTGTGGCGGCAACCTCCTCGATGAGCTGGCGGGCGGCGGCGGCGGCCGCGGCGCTGCAGGCTCGCGGCTCCTCGGCGCGGCTCCCAGCGGCCTGCGCGCTGGAGCAGGAGCTCTTCGGTTTAAATATCTCTGAGGGATTGGGTTGTTTGGTCGTTTTAGTAGGTTTTTATTGATAGTATCGGGCTTCAGTTCAGTACCCGATTTTGTTACGGCTTTAGCCGATTTTATCGTTTTTGACAGGTTGTCGCCGAATAAAAATTCATCAATTTTAGTGCAACTTAAAGCGTCCTTCATGTCCCTTTTTAGCGCCGATAAAATAAATTTTCAGCGGGTAACTGAGTCATAATGTTGAATGTCGCAAAGGATTCGCGCAGCGTCCATTAGTTTGGGTAGTAACTCATTGTTTTTAGAAATGAGTTGACTAGTAATTACTTGGCCCAAACAGGAGATAGCAGTCGCTATTTGATCCTGTTTGACGACTATGGCCTTATCACGCTTTGCTGCGGCTTCGGGTATCGCTGCTTTCAAATCCGCATTCAACACCGGGGAAGCAATATACCGACAGTTCGATGGAACTAAATATTTAGTTAATAATGCTTTCCTAGAATCCCTGTCGAAACCCTCGGTAGCGATGTGCTGGAACCGTTTGGTAATTTCTTTGTGTAAATCAGGTCCGTACTTCACAGATGTCGACGGGTCTTCCCCCAGGATGACCATCGTGTCCTGGTCTAGGTCCGCATCGTTGATGTCACCAGACGCTTCTTGCGAGGTACTCGGTTTATCAGGCTGATTTGCAGGGTCGATTGACATCACGGGATCCAGTGATACGACAGGATCAACCGAAATTTCAGGATCAGTTGGGTCATCAGGACCCGGGGTAGTCTCATCTAGTGGATTAATGATCTCCGGTGAGTCTTGTAGCCAATCTTCAGGCTCAATACTCGTGTATTCTAAAAAGAAACACGAAGGGTAGTAGTAATTCTCGCTCGTTTGTGAAACCTTAAAATAATAATTTATTCATGAAACCTTAAAATAATAATTTATTCAGACCACATAGAAATGTCTCCTAAATTGTGCAACTATGCATTTCCATCTAGCTGTAACATGGACTTATTATACAAACTGGACTGAGCTCTCGTACCAAAAACACGAGCAGAGAGAGACATGTATACCGAGGGGGTCCATATTGGCTCAACTAAAGTTCTTTACCCGAAATTGTTCTTCCTAACGATTTGTAATCCGAATGATCACTCTTCCTAAAATTTTTCATCCTAAAGTTTTCATTCATACTATTTGTAGTGCTACCGGCGATGTTCATAACACTCATGTTTCCGAAAATTGTAATTAATAATATCATTAATGTAAATATATTTAAACTCCTACTGTTTTTTATCATAACGCTTTTATCCCTAAACATAATTACCATAATATTTTCACTCATACTCAGAAAGAAACATTTACCAAGTGTTATAAAAAATATATGTGGGTAGAAGATGATATTTATAGTTTTAATTTGAGGGTTTGATTATTTATTATTTGGGGGTATGCTTTACATAACGTACTGTGTTGTGTCTATTGCTAAGTTCATGTCGGTGTATTATCATTATTACGTGCATGTTTGCAACGATTCGTTTCTTGGGGGCACTATGAAAAAAATACTTAGAAAAATTTCGCGACCAATTTCGATGTAGCGCTCGCCGGCCGCTGCCGCGGCACCGCTCGCTTCGCTCGCTCGGCTCGCGCGTAGTTGGTCACAGTTCTAACCTAACCTATGGATATCTTTAATCTTATCTTTTTTTTAAAATCTAAACAAAAAAGATATGACTTTGAATAATAGTATAAAAGATGGTTATGTTGAGAAAATATAGGGAAACAAATAAAAGTATAATAGATGTTTATTGCTACTGACATTATGAAGTTGAATGCTTCGGAATTATGAACATTAGAGACAGAGTAGTTAGGAATTGTGATTGTTAGGATGAAAAATGTTAGGAAGAACATTTTCGGATTTCCAATTATCGGAGTTGAAAATTTAGGTAAACTTTGGCGCACCCATACCGAGGCTGTTTATCTCTTTCTAATAGGGTGACCAAACATTTTTTATCAAACAGAATAGTTCGTTTTGAAAGAGATGATTTGTGTACGGTTGTAACTAAGGTGATTTCAAATATTTTTTTTATTACAAAAATATCCTCCTAAATATCCTTCTAAAATAATAATTTATGACAAAATAATTAAAAACTCTTATTGAAGTACTTTTTCTCTAAAGGTCGATTTGACAGTAATATTGTTGTGTTGTAGGTCGATGTTGGATCGTGTACACTTTTTGAGAAAAGAAGTTATGATAGCTAGACTAGACTACAATATTGTTAAGACACGTCTTGAGTCGAATCATCAATTTAATATGATCACGTACACGTGACTTATGATGAAGTAAGCAAGGGTGCATGCAGAATTTAGTTCCGGGACCTTTTTTGCTCTTTTTTCCGTTTTCTCTACAAAGCTGGTGTTTGGGTATTTAAATAAAGCAAAGGGAAATAAACCAAAGTGTGTGTGACAAACATTTATTAAATATAAATATAAAAATCTGCCGGCTTGAAATGAAGGCTGCACACAACAGAATTTTTGGTATTCGTTTGTGATTCGGGAATTACATCCAACCATTTTTGCTTCATTTCTTCTTTCGATGGAAAGCTGTAACCAATATAAAAATAATACTATTTCAATAATGCGATACATAAGTACAAATTGTATTTATTATACGCATAATTCATACATACATAAACTCACGCCTTCTTCCCATGGGGCTAGGCAGAAAGTACAGAACGCCACCTGTTACGATCCTTACTACTCCTTTTGCCTTGTTTACGTTCATACATCTGGTCATACACGCACGCCGGTTGCGAGTACTACACACCTGGCCTTTCTGAAGAACATCACCAATAAGGTCAGTATATGTCCTCCTAGGGCGTCCCCGACCGGCCTTTCCCTTCACATCAGCCTTGTAAATACATTTTGTTAGTCGCCTTTCATTCATCCTCAAACCATCTCGGCATACCCTTTTCAATATTTGTCACTTTTAAATCACATAATATTAATAGTTTTAATCAGAAATTCACAAAAGCTTTAGTGTCCGTCTACAAAACGTCTAGAGCATGGTCAACCTACTTGACACCATTGTTAGTAAACAAAATATTGTTATTCCTTACCTGTGAAATTAAATGCCACAACCAGCATATGATTCACTTTTACATGTCTTGATACAACACTTTTTCACCATTATCATTACAAAAATTAAAAAAAGATCCGAAGCTAAAACTTTAATGCGTTATGCGTTTCCACAAAACAACAAAAAAAGTCGCCTATGTCGCCATGACACCAATTGATGTTATGTCAATGAATTGATGTCATTTTTCAGTATTACCTACCAGTGTAATTTTATGATAATTACCAAAAATCATACTACCTATTTTTATTTTACTTAAAATAAATTATTTACTACTAAGTACAGATTGTAAATCTATAAATAAAATTATTTGAAACTATCTATGTTCTATGTTATGGGGTTTGGTTTCCGCACTTAGTCCGTCAGGTGGACCATTGTGCGTGGGCCATGGCGGCCGTTTGGTGGTTATTCCAACCAGCCCACCTCCCTCCAGAAGTTAATCAAAACTCCTGGTTTGTTCAGAACATCTGTAAACGATCTGGGTGACCCGAGGGTTTCTGTTCTAATCTGGGTGACGCCTGTGCATTCGAAGAGCACGTGCGCGACGGTTTCCTCAGCCTCCATGCATGCCCTGCACAGAGGGCTGTCCGTTATGCCTATTGTGTGGAAGTGCTTGTTTAGCGAGCAGTGTCCCGTGATGGTTCCCGTCACCAGGCGCAGGCCGTTCCTGTCCAGGCGTAATAAACGCCTGGTTAGCCTGCTATCCAGGGATGGCATAGCTTCCTTGGACTGCCTGCAGCCCGGTGTCGAGGTCCACCAGTACTCCGCTTGTGTGAGGGTGAACTCCTGTAGCCACCTGCGTATTTGGTTGAACGGGATTGGTACGATAGGTTCGGGTCCACAGACTGCCGTGCCAGAACCTCTTCTAGCAAGTTCGTCAGCTGCGTCGTTACCTAGCGAACCGCTGTGTCCTTTTATCCATTGTAGCGTCGCCGTGTTGCGACTAGATACCGTTACTTGTTCTAGTGCATTGTGACATTCTAGTATTAACTTCGAGGTAATATATTTTTTCTTCAAGGATTGGAGAACTGAGGCGCTGTCAGAGAGTATACGTATGTGAGTGTCCGTAACTCTCCTGGCTTCAATGGCATGGACCGCTTGTATGATGCCCACACACTCCGCCTGATAGACGGTGTTGAACATTCCTAGCGGTCGGGATATCTTAATGTTGAGGTCGTATGAGAAGACTCCGACCCCGGTACCGGAATCGGTCTTCGATCCGTCAGTGTAAACCCTCAGCTCCTCCGAGCCAGAGTAGTCACACTGTTCTTCTGTAAGTATTATGTTGTAGTGCCTTTGAAAATGGTGTGATTTCGGGGCTTTGTCGCAGGGTGATGCCATCATTGGCCGACGTTTGATTACATCTTCCTTTATGCGTGTGTGCTTAATTCTAGAATCTCTGCTTAGAGTTCCTGATAAATGCAGCCTGAAGGCGGCCAGAGCCGCCTCTTCCCGCACAATGAGGTGCAGAGGCGGCAGTCCAAGCATTGCTTGTAGGGCGGCTGTGGGTGTAGTTCTCATACTGCTAGTGATTGCAACACAAGCAAATCGCTGCAGTTTTTCGAGATCTCTTTGGGCTGTGCTCAGGTCTGTCCTGGGCCACCAGACCAGTGAGCCGTATGTGATAAGCGGTCGAATGACTGTAGTGTATAACCAGTGGGTGACCTTGGGGCTAATCCCCCAATTCCTGCCAAGCAGTCGCTTACACTGCCACAGGGATATGCTGGCTTTAGTTGTGACATAGTTCGTGTGTTTTGCCCAGTTCAGTTGTTTGTCCAAAAAGATGCCCAAGTATTTGGTTTCAGTTGAGAGGCTTAGGGTTGTTCCAAAGAATCGTGGTAGCTGTAGTGTCATCAATTTTCTCTTTTTTGTGAAGAGAATCAGTTCGGTTTTTGTAGGGTTCACTGAGAGTTGGTGCATGCTGCACCATTCCTCTACTATTTTCAGAGCTTGACGCATAAGATTGCATAGGGTGTTTTCGTGTGTCCCGTTTATTATTATGGTTATGTCGTCGGCGTAGCCCACGGTGAAATAACCTTTGTCATTGAGTGTTTTGATGAGGCTGTCTACTACCAGGTTCCATAGCAGCGGCGAGAGGACGCCCCCTTGTGGGCAGCCCTTCGCAACGATGGCTCTCGTAGTGTCATTTTATTTGAAACTAATGTAAAAGCTGAATATATTTATACGTAACTTGTTTTACTTGTAGTTGGTAAAATATTTTCTACCAACTTGTAAGATTTTTATCTTTTGGCAATTGAGAAAAAGGGACAAATAGCCTCGGCTCGGCTATCTCTCTCGTCTCGTTTTGCCTCGGCTAAGATTGCCTAACAAATGTAAACCTAAGCTGCAATTCATATGGTTCATTTTTGTATAATACGATTTTTGGAGAGGTCAGTCCAGTTTGTATAATAAGTCCATGAGCTGTAATAACAAAGCCGGGTTTTTTTTCATTCGAACGTCAAAAAATAAAAATAAAAAGTGACGTACGATATTATGTCAAATTTAGCGTGAACAGGAAGCAACGATATTTTGTATAAAATTCTCAAAATTTACGCCCATAACACTTAGTGTATTATATTCTGCCAACACGAACACATAGTCCTGCCGTGTGAAATACAAGAATGAGAATAAAGTAAAAATAATCGTCTCATGTAAGTACTGTGAACAAAGGAGAATTGCTCCAATATCATAAAAAACCGGCCAAGTGCGTGTCGGACCACGCACAATGAAGGGTTCCGTAGTTGGGATGAATTTATCCCAAAAACAAACTTAACTTTGTAGTTGATAAACATATTCTCCCATACGGAATGTATGGGAACACATGTTTTTGCAACTGCAAAGTTAAGTTGGTCGATTATTACTCGATAACTAGTAAAGTCTACTTAGCTGTGATAGTTTTCCTTTTAATTTCGTTATATAAGCTACTGCTGTGATTTTTTTAACACATCCAAAACCAACCATTTAGCTGGCAGGGGGGGGGGGACACTTGACTCTAACAAAAATTAGCACTTTAAAGCTTAATATTTTGCAAACGGATCCCTGAATCCAAAAATGGTTTTTACAAACTCATAATGTTTTTGTAAGATCTTTATGAATGATACCCCACACTATGGGATAAAAAAATAAAAAATAAAACATCGCCACTTTACGTGTATGGGAGTGTTACGAGGCCAACCTGCAAGCTCAGCATATCTTACCGACAAAGTGACCGATCGCATTACGACACCGCGCTTCCCACGTCACCAACTATTGTCATCGTCTTTCTTTACCTAACTTCGGTGGGAACGGACACTATTATATCAAACCTAATTAATAAGAAAGCTATTTTATAATTTTAAAGTTAAATTGTGAACTTTCAAATACATTTCGAAACCTAAAAGGACTTAGTTATTGAAGAGTTTCCCGACACACGCCCCCACACATATCTGGAGGTACCCTAAAAAAAATATTTTTCATAATTTTGTTTTACCACTTTGTCGGTGTAATTAATATGTATACTTATGCCAAATTACAGCTTTCTAGTACAAAGGGTCTGGGAGCTAGACCGCGGACAGACAGACAGACGGACATGACGAAACTATAAGGGTTCCTTGTTTACTACGGAACCCTAAAAATTGTGTAATCTAAGTTTTAAAAAAATGGTGTTGTTTACATTTCCATATAGTAACAGTTTGCCACAGGAAGAAAATAACTAAAGATTTGAATTAAATATGACATTGTATAATTGGACATTCAATAATAATCTGTTCCATCTAGTTGACACCAACAATTATGTTGGTAATAATTTGTATTTGACAAGAGATAGATATAATATTGTTATGTACTATCTTTCTAACTATTGCAAAGGACAGATAGCTGTGTCGCTATCATATTTTTTTCAATTTCAGCCAAAAATTTGGCTAAACAACTTGCTTCTTTTGAGCACTGCAACAACATTTTAAATAATTCTGCCAATAATTTGGCAACAACTAATGACATTAATTATCATTTAAATTAGAAATTAGGACAATAGAGGAAACCTCTTGCTTAGTAAATAAAGAAAATTTAAATACTGGTTTAAATCATCAAAATGTTAAAAAAAGTTCTTCTTTGATATCTCACCCATCAAATTGTAGTAATCTAAATAAATGTAATAATAATACTCTAAAAATTGTTCATCAAAATATACAGGGTGTGATAGGTAAGGAATTAGAATTGGAGTTGTTCATGAACTGTAGTAATATTGATATCCTATGTGTAACTGAACATTGGTTGAAAGTCCACCAGTTCATGTTCAGCTTTAACAACCACCAGGTTGCCAGCTCATTCAGCAGAGTTAATATGATACGTGGTGGCTCTCTAATAATTGTTCGTAACAATATGAAATTTAAAGAACGTAAGGATATTGTGAGCCTCTCTGTTGAGCGAGTTATTGAAATAGCTTGCATTGAGCTTGAGCGGTTCATTGTAATGAGCGTGTACAGGCCCCCATGTGCTTTATATGATATTTTTGAGAAATGTATGGAAGAAGTATTATTAAAGACTTGTAACAGTAATAAAACAGTTTTAGTCTGTGAAGATATCAACATTAATATACTGGAAAAATTTGCTGTAGTAAATAAATTTATAACTTTACTAGCTGCGCCCCGCGGTTTCACCCGCATAAGTCTCGATACCGTGGAAAAAAAAAGTATCCTATGTTCTTTTCCAGGCCATCATCTATATATGTGCCAAATTTCATCCAAATCCGTTTAGCTGTTTTAGCGTGAAGGCGTAACAAACAAACTTACTTTCGCATTTATAATATTAAGGATTAAAGTCATATAATTTGTACAATACATTATTTGAGCCGACTAGAATAACTGCCACTAGTGCTACCTGTATTGACAACATTTTTACAAACTTAAAGACCTTCCAGCCATTTAATAATAAATGAGTTGGACTCTGATCACTGTGGCCAGTTAGTCACTTTCCCTCTGAAAACAGTCAGAGCTCAAAGTAAACTTGTAAGTTTTGTTCCTGTAAATAAAGTCGCTTAGGACAATTTAAAAATAATTTTATGGAAAAACTACCAGGTTTGCCTTATCATGATGACCCGGATCAAGCTTACACTTTACTATTTAACCTCATCAATTGTGAGTTTTATAAGATTTTCACCTCAAAAACATTGCCTGTTTGTGACCGCGTTCTATTTAGTGACTGGGCAACACCAGGTATTTACAAAAGTAGGCAGAGGTTATTTGAATTGTATCATGAAAAAACATATAACCATGATGAAACTTTTAAAGAATTTGTTAGGAAATATTCAAAAACTTTTAAAAGAGCCTGTTCCTCAGCAAAAGCCATAAACATTAAAAATAAAATAAAATGTTCTGGAAATAAAATTAAAACAACTTGGAATATAATTAATTCAGAAACGGGAAGAACGACAGTATGGAATCGTGACTTCCATCTAAAAATCAATGATATAGATATTAAGGCAGATGTGGAGGTGGCAACTGAGTTTGAAAATTTCTTCACTAATATTCCCATTCTAACAACCAAAACTCTGTCATCGTCGTCCTCCACTTCTGCTTACTCAATACTTAAAGAATGTGTACCAGAATGTGACAAACTTTTTGAATTTACAATTATTACTGCTAAAGACATTATAGAATCTTTTAAAAATCAGTACATACCGTGTCCTCAATAATTGATGTTATTTCACCCTTTTTAGCAATCGTTTTTAACTCTTGTATTGCATCCAGCTGGTGTATTTCCTGATCTGATGAAACTTAGCAAAGTGATTCCACTGTTCAAATCTGGCAGCACAACTGATCCTACAAATTTTCGGCCTATTTCGATATTACCCACATTGAGCAAAATCGATGAAAAATTAATTTTAAAACAAATGTTGGGACATTTCAATGCACATAATTTACTTCATCTGAAACAGTTTGGTTTTACAAAGGGTCGTTCAATTACAGATGCGGGCGTGGAATTACTAAAGAATATATTCGAGGCCTGGGAGGAGTCGCAAGATGCTCTTGGCATTTTCTGCGACTTGTCCAAGGCCTTCGATTGCGTACATCATGATACACTCATCATGAAACTGTACCACTATGGTATGAGGGACAAGGCTCTTGACCTTCTGACTTCTTATCTGAACAACAGAATTCAGAGGGTCGATGTTAATGGCAAGAGATCTGCAGGATCTGCGGTCACCATGGGCGTTCCGCAGGGTACAATTCTTGGTCCTTTTTTATTTCTAATTTATATAAATGACTTGCCCTATCACATAAGGAATAATCACAAGATCATATTATTTGTAGATGATACTTCCCTCATTTTTAAAATCAAACGTCAGTTAGTCAACTTTGAACAAGTTAATGATGCACTCTCTAAAGTTGTGCATTGGTTTAATGTAAATAATCTTCTCCTGAACGAAAAAAAACTAAACTCATTAAATTTTCAATGCCAAATGTCAGGCAGCTATCTACCAATGTTCAGGTTAATGGAACAGAGTTGGACCCTGTTGAGTCTACAGTTTTTCTTGGAATCACTATTGACGGTAAATTACAATGGGGCCCACACATAGAAAAATTGTTAGGAAGGCTAAGTTTGGCCGCCTATGCTGTTCAAAAAATTAGACAGATAACTGACGTGGATACAGCCAGAATTGTTTATTTTAGTTATTTTCATAGTCTTATGTCATATGGGATTCTTCTCTGGGGAACTTGTGCGGACATTAATACTATCTTTGTTCTACAGAAAAGGGCTGTTCGAGCCATTTACAACCTAGGTCCAAGAGATTCCTTTAGAGAAAAATTCAAAGAAATAAATATTCTGACTGTAGCCTCACAATATATTTTGAAAACCTATTGTATGTACACAAAAATATATCAAATTTTAAGAAAATGTCCGATATTCATAGTTTAAATACTAGGAATAAACGCAACCTTGCTGTACATCGCACACGTCTCCACAAAATAGGCAACTCATTCATGGGTCAATGTTTACGCTTTTACAACAAACTCCCCATTGACATTCGAAACTGTAGCAGCAGGGTGAGGTTTGTGAAAACTTAAGGTGTCTTTTAGTTTTGTGTTGAGGATTTTAATAAAACGATGCGTTAGTCTTAACGAACAAATTCTGTATTGGCCATTTTGATTTTTACAACGTTCAAGGAGAGGGGGAGTGGGAACAATATTTTATATGAAGACCAATCACAGTCGAGTAATATGTATGACGTAGCGTATGGTGTCATTTATTGTTTCGAGATGTCGCCTTTGGTCCCTGATGTGCGTAAATGGAGTAGGAGTCCACAACATGCCCCCGGCCTTGGAAGCAGTGGCTTTCAATGGTCGTCAGTCACTGCATCAGTGTCGATTACGTCCTGTAGAAGCGGACAAATCTTGATGAATGCGCGTCTCATCACGCCCGATGACGTCTGTATATCGGCCACCCGGGATATACTATCCTTTCCTAGGATAGTGCAAAGCACACGTCCCAAATGCCACTTCAACGGCGGGAGGTTGTCATCCTTAATAGCAACTAAGGAGTTTGGTTTGAGCTCGTCCTTATTCGCCGTCCATTTTGTCCGCACCTGCAGCTCGGAGATGTATTCCTTCGCCCATCGGTTCCAAGTGTTGGCGTAGTTGTTCTACCCTCTGGTATCGCCGGAGACGACTGGCAGGAACATCACGTAGGTCATCGCAGGTTGGCGCAGTCAATGGTCGGCCAATAAGGAAGTGCCCGGGAGTGAGCGGGGAGAAGTCATGAGGATCGGGGGAGAGAGGAGACAGAGGTCGGGAATTGAGTACGGCTTCTATTTGAGCCAATATTGTGCTGTACTCTTCGAACGTGAGATGCGCGTTACCTATCACACGACGAAGATGATGTTTACTCGACTTTACTCCAGCCTCCCACAGACCACCAAAATGCGGAGAATAAGGGGGAATAAGATGAAATTTAATATTCCGACTAGTTGCGAATTCTAAAATATCGTTACTACAATTAGTTAAAAATTTTGAAAAATCGTTCATTACTCCTACGAAATTACGACCATTGTCAGAGTAGATATGTGCAGGCTTACCACGGCGTGAAATGAATCTTTTTAAAGTAAGTAAATACGCTTCACTGGAGAGGTCACTGACTAACTCCAGGTGTATAGCACGTGTCACAAAACAAACAAATAGACAAATGTAGCCTTTAATAAGCCTAGCACCCCTACCTTTGCGGTTCAGAATGAGCACTGGCCCAGCGTAATCCACCCCACACCGAACGAATGGAAGACTAGGTGTAACTCGCTCCCTAGGTAAGTTACCCATCATAGGACTAAGCGTCTTACCTCTAATGCGCGTACAGGTAACACAACGATGAACTACCTGGCGAGCTAAATTTCTGCCTCCGACAGGCCACCATGATTCGCGTAAATGAAAAAGCAATGCCTGCGGAGCAGCGTGGAGAAGCTGAATGTACTCATGATGGAATAATAAAGTGGTAAAATAATGCTTACTATGAATTACAATTGGATGTTTTTTACCGTAACTGAATTCATTAGAATTAACTAAACGACCACCTACGCGCATTAATTTGTGATTATCTAAAAACAAATTGAATTTAGACAAACAACCTTTTCTAATAGTCTCATTATTAGATAATGCCTTATATTCAACAGGATAAGATTCCATTTGACAAAATCGAGCCAATGTTTTGTCTGCATGGTCTAACTCGTCTACACTAAGGCCGCCTGTACGCTTAGTATTTTTACAACGACTGTTATTTATAAAATGTAATATAAAGGCAGCCGCACGCCTCATACGTTTAAATTGAGAGAACCGATGAAAGGGAAACAAAGATAATTCACAGCAATCTTGAGCTACAACAGCAGTGACGCATGACTTGACCTCAGGTAACTCGCGATGTTTGAACGAGTCCGAACTTTTGTGATTGTCTATTGAAAAACTAGGGTCATGAAGAAATTCAGGACCCTCCCACCACAAGGTAGACGAAGAAAGTTCTTCCACTCGAGCACCGCGTGAGCCTAGATCGGCGGGATTATCTACACCGCTTACGTGACGCCACGGGACGTTCAGTGTAAGATCATGAATTTCTGCGATCCTATTTTGAACGAATGTCTTAAGTTGGTTCGGCCTCATGTGCAGCCAGCCTAAAGCACCTAATAAGGCCCCACAAAGTTCGAGACGTGGGATACTAATAGGTTTTAAGGGCGCGACCTTTGTTTTTGAAAACAATAATCTAACCGATACTGTTAAATCATTGCAAACTGTTCGAACATAAACACATGCGTCGTAGGCCGTCTGAGATGCGTCGCTAAAAATGTGTAACTCAATATACATAGGCTGTGTACATATAGTGGCGAGGTATACGGACAGTGTTTAGCGCCCGCAATGAAATAACAAACCGGTTCCACACGCGCGCCGTGCCATCTGGAACGTTATCATCCCAACCTATTTTTAATAGCCACAATTGTTGTAAAAGAACTTTGACAACAATTATGGCAGGACTCAACAAACCGAGAGGGTCAAAAATTTGCGAAACTCTCTCTTTGTAATAGGCTTGGTGTTTTCAATATTAACGTGAGAATTAAAATAAAAACTGTCGCTTGCGTTATGCCAGCCTATTCCTAAGGTTTTAGAACTAACATTTTCATCTAAACTTAAAGGTTTAAACTGACTAGACGACTGATGGTCATCATCGTGTTTAAAATTAAATATCCACTTCCTAAGTGGAAAACAGCCCGACTGCAGCGTCTTCTGAGTTTTGTCGCATAGATCTAATAGTTTTATTTTATCATCTAAGCCCGTAATGTAATCGTCGACATAAAAATCCTCTTTTATAGATCGAGCGACATCAGGATCAGGAGATTCGGAGGCTAATTGTTTTAGGCACCTAACACTTAGAAAAGGTGCGGAGGCGGTTCCATACGTCACGGTGTTTAATTTAAATATACCTAACGGCTTGGAGGGATGGTCACGCCACAGAATCATTTGCAAGCTGCGCTGACCCTCATCTACCTGGCACTGTCGGTACATCTTCTCCACGTCGGCGCACGCTACGTACCTGTGCTGCCGAAAGCGGAGAAGAATGGCAACGAGATCAACCTGTATAGGAGGGCCAACTAGTTTCAAATCATTCAGTGACTTACCAGAGCTTGATCGTGCGCTTGCGTCAAACACCACGCGCAACTTGGTGGTGGTGCTGAGCTCGCGGAACACGCCATGATGCGGCATAAAATAACACGGGGATTCATAGGAATCTACCTGTGTCATATGGCCTAAGCTAAGATACTCCTCCAAAAAATTTGAATAAAGAATTTTATATTCAGGTGAACGCTGCAGACGTTTTTCTAGCGCAAGAAATCGACGTTCTGCTTGTGTATAAGAATCCCCCAAGGTATCAGGTGACTGATGGAGTGGAATGTGCACGCAGAATCTCCCCTCGCTGTTGCGAGTAGTGGTGCGAACAAAGTGATCTTCACATGCACGTTCTTCCTCAGTCTGTGCGTCTCTGACCTTAGAGACTTGTGTATTGTAGACTCTGTATTCTTACAGATAATCTAGTAATAGTTTAAATACGAAAACTAATTGTTATTCAGGTTCATGGCTTTTGAAAATAAGGTTTAGAAATAATAGGCACTTGTTCATGTACTTACATATTCTATTTCTCCAACACAATATCAAATATACCTCACAGTTAACACTAGGTATGCTTTTTAAAATCACAGCTCGAGCCTTAGTACTCGTATCTCGACGTCTAATCCACGACTGAGCTCGCAGCACTGGCACGACAACCATAGTCGCGTTCTCCCACCATTATGATTCCCGCCATTGACTGGCAATGCGCTGTGATTGGTTAGTCGTGCCATCTACGAACACAGTCGGTACTACATTAGTCACAACAATACTTTTAATATTAAAACAGATTAATTTAACATATTCAATTAGCGAATAAAATACGATATAATTTACTATTGATAACAGTCGGCCATCCAAGGTAAATTATACGTCCTCGTGCAAAGAAAGGACAATAGGGAAATAGTCTTCAAAGCTCAGAAAAAGTGTATCAGGACAATTTTTGGATTACAGGTCATAGATACATGTAAACCATTGTTTATTAAATTTAAAATATTGACTCTTCCAGCCTTATATATTTTTGAGGTTGCAGTATTTGTTAAGACCAATCCAAAGTTATTTAAAAAAATGTCAGATATTAATAACCGAAGTCGACGGGATATCAATAGCTTATGCGTAAGAAGGTCCCACACAGCATTAATGTATAAAAGTGTATTCTGCATGGCGCCAGTCATATTTAACCACATCCCACGATCAATCAAAGAATTGAACGTGAGCTTATTTAAGAAACGCCTAAAGTCCTTACTTGTGAACAAAGCATATTACAGTATTTCGGAATTTATAACAGACAAAAATTTAATGACAGAATGATGACATGCTAAGAAAATAAAATGTATTGAAATCCTTGACATAAATTTTATTTATTGACATTAGTATTATTGACATCAGTTTTTGTATGTTAACTTTAGTATTGTTTAATGACATATCCTTATTATTTGTTTTCAGTCTGTGTGTTGTCATGCACTGTATTGACATTTGTATTTTTATTTTTTATTTTGACATTGATCTCTATTGCTATTTATTATTAATTAATTTGTTTTTTTATTGTTCAGACTTATTTAATTCAATAATTACTCAATTACAAACATTTGTACGCCCTCTGGTATAACATAGCGAACACTTTATCTTTAAATACCATTACTATTGTACACCTATGTTAAACAAATGAATAAATGACTTATGACTTAAAGCAAAACAAAGTGCCCTAATTTAGCCTTAATATTATCAACGTTAATAATTATTAAACAAATTAATACATTACAATAATACGTTCTAACAGTAGTAGATCATCATTGTGGAGTAATTATTATGATAGGTTTAAAGAACATGAGTGTATTATTATTAACAATTGTAATTTTATAAACGTTGATTATTATTTTAATCACAATTCATTATTTTGGGCATTATTTCGTGGCCCCATTATAATTAATAACGAGCGTTATTTCATGGCTCGATGTGCATAAACGGGCATTATTTCATGGCCCCTTATAATTAATAACGAGCATTATTTCATGGCTCGATGTACATACACGGGCATTATTTCATGGCCCCTTATAATTAATAACGAGCATTATTTCATGGCTCGATGTACATACACGGGCATTATTTCATGGCCCCTTATAATTAATAACGAGCATTATTTCATGGCTCGATGTACATACACGGGCATTATTTCATGGCCCCGAGCATTATTTCATGGCTCGATGTACATATGCGGGCATTATTTCATGGCCCCGAGCATTATTTCATGGCTCGATGTACATATGCGGGCATTATTTCATGGCCCATTTTGAGATTTGGCATTATTTCATGGCCAGAGACCTCAATAGACATTGGTCTAAGGGTCTGAAAAATCATGTATAGTAACGGGCATTATTTCATGGCCCAGATACTAACAAGGTAAACCTGTAAGTAAAACAGAGAACCTGTAAGTAAAACTGAAACATATAAAGATTTGTTAAATCATATAATGAACAATAATATAGACATTGCTGCAAGAATACTTATTTAGGTTATTTGCTGTCATTGCCAGACGAAGTGTCCTGTGTGTAGGGCATTATTTCATGGCCCCCTATTATTAAAATTGAGCATTATTTCATGGCTCGATGTACATATATGCGCATTATTTCATGGCCCATTATAATTAAAAACGAGCATTATTTCATGGCTCTATTTACATATGCGTGCAATTATTTCATGGCCCATTTTGAGTATTAGGCATTATTTCATGGCCAGAGATGACCTCAGTAGACATTATTTTATGGTCTAAGGGTCTGAAAACTTATGTGTAGTAACGGGCATTATTTTATGGCCCAGATACTTATAAGATAAACCTGTAAGTAAAACTGAAACATATAAAGGTTTGTTAATTACATAATTAACAATAATATTGACATTTGCTGCAAGAATAGAAACTTATTTAGTTATTTGCTGTCATTGTCAGACGAATTGTCCTGTGTGTTGTATTAAAATTCAACCAGGCCTCAATTTTGTCACTGCAACAAACTGTCGAATAGACCGGTTAGATTTTCATGTTCGGGGAGTATTCTCAATTTGACACCGATCGAAATCATAAATTTTATTTATTTATTTATAGATATACTTTATTTATTTAGTTTACATAATATACCTATTTTTTTTTTTTTTGTATTATTTGTAATTTATGACAAGTTTGATTATTAGAAGAACCATTTCAGTCATCTGACAGATTGGATACAATTCTACACTCATTAGGACCCGATAGTCCAATGCCGAATAGAGCCTCTATGGTGTTCGATTTATGCTACTATGCATACTGAACATCAGCTAAATGCTCATTCCATTTAATTTCAGGGCAGCCAACACACTTCATCATTCTTTAACATATAATTTGAGTACGTCATCAAACTGAGGATCTTTTAGAATAGAATAGAAAAGTCTTTATAATGTAGGTACACTATACGAATTACAAACATAAGTGTAGAAATAACAAAAATGTTAATGTCGTCGTTGTTGCTATGTTAATAATATGTAGAATTCTAACTATTCTTTGAATCTCACTATCTGCGCCTTGGACTTAACTGAGTTAGCTAATCGTAATCACTAACGACCATAATACCATCAAAAGCCTGCTGCATGTGCGACGGCTTCATATAACCCTATTCCTACAGGCTTTCCTTCGATTATACTTGAGTTTATTTCAGGCTATATTATTTGCCAATATTTTATTGTGTCGTCTTATTGACAGATAAATTAACTTTTATTTCTATTTATTTTGTACTAGCTTCTGCCCGCGACTTCGTTCGCATGGAAATCGTAAGACATCACAATATACTACAATAACAGCCACATTTTTATAAAACTTCCCTGTATACTACGTTTGTAGTTTTATTCTCAGCAGCCAAAATATACAGAGAGTCAGGAATGGTGACTCGGGAGCAATCGACGTAACAGTTGTCCGTGTGAGAAGCAGCTTATCCTGAGGTCGACACCCGCAGCCTTCAGCCTTCAGTGTCGGCCCCTGTGACTTGTTGATCGCAAAGCATACACTCCCAGAGAACTGCACGCGCTTTAACTGGTAATTATGGGGAATTTGTACTTTATACGCGCTATAAACAATGTCTCACCATCGCCACAACCTGTTAGAATTTCCACCTCGATGACGTTTCTCTGCAAAGACATGACTTTGAGCTGGTTTCCATTACACAGATATACAACCGGAAGTCCACTTGCCATTTGTGAATTGAGAAATTCTACGGGGGTGATATTTGGCATCATCTTCCTCCACATCAGTATTAATGGAGGTGTATATCACTTCACTCCCTTCAATTTGTGAGAGAATACTGTGGTTGATCGCTGCAGCTTGATCATCTTCGGAGTTAAAACGGAAACACGCCTAAGAATTCTCTTGGTACGGTATTTAACTGATATCCCCGTATATCAGACGAATAAGATCGTCTAAAGTGGGATCTACTCTACCAAGAGTCTCTGGTAGAGTGCTTTCACCAACTTTTAGAAGAACATCGGAGAATTCTTGAGCATTTGAATTACCACCAAGCCGAGCTCGTATGATGATGGTCAAGCGCAGTTTATGAACTCTCAACCATAGAGTCGACCTTTTCAACGAAGTATTCACTTTTTTTGTCAAAACTGTGACACACACACACACACTGTGATCTTGGTTTCTGCGAATATCCTGCAGGGTTCTGTTTACAGTTTTCACTGCTTTCCTTTTTGCCATAATGCATTCATCCCATACGACGAAGCGCAATCCCCTAAGCACACATCCCTTGTTACTGTTGCGTGACACCCCACAAACAGGCGTTTCGTTGCTCTCTAAATCGATGGGAATCTTAAACATGACGTGCGCTGTTTTGCCACCAGGAAGCAGTGTGGCAGCGATTCCAGAAGATCCACACACATACATATTTTAAAATCGCTAGGACAAATCTGCTGTCAAAATCTGTAAAAAAAACATTTTATTCCTACAGTCTTTAGCTCTAAAATGATCAGAATACAACCTTGAATGTTTTGTGACTGTAAAGTACTTGTAACTTAGTAGTTTCCCATAGCTTACGAAGTTTTCCATTTTTTGTGAATTAATACATTCTATGAACTATTACATACACAATCCAAAAAAAAAAATCGTCATTTTACAAAAAGAGTTTTAAAAAAACAGATGTAAATCGAACTTACTACCCCGGGCGGCCTACCACCAGCTCATAAAGCAGTATTATTTTAATGTTACTTCAGGGGGAGAAAGAGATGGAGCTATACATCCTGTAGAGCTTCATCTCTTTCCCACACTGAAGTAAACTAAAGTAATATTAAAATAATACTGCTTTTGAGCTGGTGGTAGGCCCTCAGGACTTTAAATCATTCGTCCAACCGCTTACTTATTCGCTTTGTTGAAAGTTAGCTAAAATAGCCGTTCCTATATAAAAGGTAGCGTGATGATAATCATTTAAAAAGTTAAATCGGTAACTACCTATCTACAATATCCCAACCTTTTGGCGCGTCCTTTTACAATATTTGCAGAGAAAAATACGAACATGATGTAATATTGCTCATCCCCCATAGCAAATAGCGTGATAGTTTATGCCCTACGGTTGGTACAGACAAACATTCTAAAAACTTTATTTTCCGCATAAGAATCGATCCCAGACCTCGTAGCAATAACTTTCTTTAAAAAAAATTAACTTCGTTACTATTTTATTATATCTATAGTGTACGGTCTCATCAACCGTACATTTACTTTGCAAACGCAGCAACCTACTTGGATGTCGTGCGTCACTAATATTTTATAACGTTTTAAGTAATGCACATCAGAGTCAGACTATAACTGTGGAACTAACCACTAGTCAAGAGAAGGAATCGCTACCACTTTAACTTGTGAACTTTATACATTTTAATATAACTTTAAACTCAACAACTTCTTTCTTTCTTTGTACTTCATAACTAAACCAACATTAACTAAGTGATAGTGTACGGTGCCTACAACCATTGGCTCCTACATTAAATGGTCCTTCGAGCCGGATATTTATTGTGTGTAGTGTCTCTATTTGCGATAGCGAATCGGTTCAGCTGGTCTCCCACAAGCGGGTCGCCCCAGTTGGATTGAGAAGGCGCATAATATCGTACATAGAGTGCGAACGCAATAAATAGAAACAAACGACAATTTCAAGACGCTAAGGATTACGCAACTCTACTACAACTACGAGAACGTTTCCGTGGAGACTTGGAAGAAGAAGCCTGCAAACTGTGGTCTTCGTGTCGTGAACTAACGTCAAGCTATACGTCTATCACCGTCAACTACGTGCTGGACTACTGAACTACCAACATAAAACTAAACTTACTTCTTTTCGACAACTAGAGAAGAGAACTCACTATGGAGAAGCTACAACTCCAACAATTTTGCTTTGAAAACATCAAAGCTCTGTGCTCTAACTATAAAAAGGATAGCCCCTCAAGAAAAACGGAAGAGTACCTAATCAAACGTCTAGAATCGCTCGAAGCACAATGGAATGACTTCGAGGAACGACATGTGATTCTGGAGCAAACCTTAGAAGACAAAAACATCAACTACTTCGTGGATAGCGTGTACAGCAAAACTCAAGCTCAATACGAATCTACAAAAGGTGACATGCTTAACTTACTGGAATTACTACAGGGAAAAAGTTTGTAAAGTTCGACTTAACTGGGATGTTGGATCGAGATACTGACGATACCACCAAAGCATCGCTGAGTAAGCAAGAGTGCAACTTTAAAGCCCTCGAACGCGCCATGTCAAAAATTGACATAAAAGCTGTCACGGAGAAATGGGAGCTAAAAGACCATCTCTCCATTTTAAAGTCGAAGTGGAATGCCATCGACAAACAACACTGGGAGCTGGAAGCCAGACTCAAAGGCTCTAACGGTAATTACAACAACATGTTCGTCGATATGGAGGACAAGTACGACGAGCTAAGAAAAAACTTAAACAGTAAGATTTGGTCGACAATGCACTACGAAAAGTCGGCGCCAAAAATTGAGGTTCCTGAATTTTCGGGTAGCTATATTCAATGGATTTCCTTCAAGAATCTCTTCATGGAAACCATTCACAACAACCCGATGATTAACAAAGCGCAAAAGATGCAGCATCTGAAAACAAGGTTGAGAGGCGAAGCTGAAAGATTAGTGCAACATCTCAGTATTGGTGCAGAAAACTACACATCCTGTTGGGAAATACTGACTCAGCGTTTCGACAACCGAAGGCTGCAATTTACGTCATTCCTGAACACCATGCTCAATCTGCCTGTCATTCAACAACCCGACAGCTTCAACCTCAAGAATATGCATGACGTCATAACTGAATGTACGAACGGACTATCAAACATTGGTTTAGACATCGCAACATGGGACCCAATTATCGTACACTTGATGTCGCAGAAACTTGACACGACTACCTACAGCGAGTACATAAAGGAATTGTGAGATCCTAGAGATGTACCAAACCTGAACGAGCTATTATACTTCCTGGAAAACAAGTTCATGGCGTATGAAACCATGAAGAATACGAAAAAAGAAGCACCTAACCAGCAGAAGCAAGTCTCGTCCAAGTCGTTTAATAATCATCATTCCGCAAAACTGCATGACTACGCGCGGGAAAAATCTTTCAAGAAAACTTATCATACAGCATATGGACACTGCCCACACTGTGACGGAAATCATGTATTGATGAAATGTCCAAAGTTCATCAATATGGACTCATTCCAACGGAATTACACAGTCGCAAAATTAAACGTGTGTAAAAACTGCCTATACAGTCATGGCAACACAGACTGTGCGTCAGCAAAAACGTGCAAAGAATGCAATATGAAGCATCACACCTTATTGCACAACGCAGGCAAGAAAAATACTGTAAACGCAATGAATACGGAAATAAACAACGACAATTTAGGTCAACGACCAACCGCATCCACACACAAACAAAGCTCCAACCATTTATCTACTAACGAGATGGAGGTTTTATTAACTACTATGCAGCTTAAGATAAAGTCTGTAAATGGGGATTACGTTACGCTTCGAGCACTGCTAGACCAAGGTTCGCAAGTAAACTTGATTACCGAGAACGCTGCACAGATGCCACGACTACCAAGGAAACGGCTGAATGCAACTATAACGGGAGTGGGAGCTGCACCTGGGAACTGCAAAGGACGGCTTCAGCTTACCTGTAAATCGATTCACTCAGACTACGCATTCGAAACTCAGGCACTCATCTTAAGCAAACTGACAAACAGCTTACCCAACTCATCGTTCGAAAAGGAAAACTGGCCACACCTGGAAAACTTGAAACTAGCAGATCCTGAATTCAACGTATCTTGCCCTATAGATCTATTACTTGGGGCAGACGTATATTCCAACATCATCCTTGACGGAGTCTTGAAAGGCAGTCAACAGTTTCCTGTAGCGCAACAGACGCACTTAGGCTGGATCCTATGTGGCAAACTGAAAACTTTTAACTGTCACATGACACTGGTCGACCTAAGCGAATTAACTAAATTCTGGGAGAACGAAGACATAACTATCAGCAACCAGGACATGCCCAAGGATAATCAGTGTGAAGAATACTACACCGAGACAGTACAACGAGACGCAGATAACAAATGCATCGTTAAGATGCCTATGAGCTCTGAATTGCAAAACAAATTAGGCAAATCAAAGTCAATGGCTATCTCGCAATTTCTCCAATTAGAAAAACGCCTGGGAAAGAACAAAAAACTTGCAACAATGTACCGGGACTTCATCAGAGAATATACGCAACTACAGCATATGAAACCGGCGTCTCCAATATTAACTGCTATGTCAGAATGCTACCTTCCGCACCATGGTGTTTTGCGAGAACAATCCACTACTACCAAACTAAGAGTGGTTTTTAATGCCTCGCAAAAGACAACAACTGGGTACAGCTTGAATAGTTTAATGGAAAAGGGACCAAATCTACAGAAGGACATTCAAGCCCTTATACTAAAGTGGAGGTCCTACAAGTACGCTTTTACCGCCGATATAGAGAAGATGTACCGATGTATCGGATTAGCTGAAGATCAACAATCACTTCAGAAGATAATATGGCGCGACTCTCCTGCTGAAAGGTTACAAGAATTTCAACTTTGCACCGTGACATACGGGACCAAGTGCGCGCCATGGTTGGCTATGAGAACTATGAAACAGTTAGCCCTGGATGACGGTTATAAACATCCAGAGGCAGCCAATACATTACTTAACGAGTTCTACGTTGATGATGTGATTAGCGGTCACTACTCTCTGGATAAAGCTAAAGACCTACAAAGTTCCCTTATAAACTTATTAAAGGGCGGCGGCATGAACTTACGTAAGTGGTCAGCCAACCACCCCGCGCTACTAGAGAGTTTAACTGACGATCAAATATCGACTAAAAGTATATTTGATTTCAAAACTGAAGACTCAACAAAAACGCTTGGACTCGGCTGGAATCCAAACACCGACATGTTCATGTTTAACTGAAGTCTGGAAGAAAAGTCGAATGGTCGGACAATGAAAAGGCACTTACTTTCCGAAATTTCGAAACTGTACGATCCTTTAGGCTGGTTGGCTCCCATAACAGTGGCGGCAAAACTATTATTTCAAAGAGTATGGAACAGCAAACTTACCTGGGATGAAGAACTACCGAGTGACATACTAAATGATTGGGCCAAATTGAACACTGAACTTCCAAATGTAAGGAAAATAAAACTAAACCGATGGATTGGTGCACAACAATCAATAGAACTGCTGGGATTTTGCGATGCGAGTGAAAAAGCATATGCGTGTGTCATATACAGCCGAGTAAGGA
Organism: Agrochola lychnidis; assembly: GCA_963680765.1. Lineage (NCBI taxonomy): Eukaryota > Metazoa > Arthropoda > Insecta > Lepidoptera > Noctuidae > Agrochola > Agrochola lychnidis. The sequence goes on from OY796875.1 coordinate 17,017,829, forward strand.
ACGAACAAGATATACCGACTGTAACTTTACTCGTCGCTAAAACCAGGGTAGCGCCTCTATCACAAAAAACTACGTTGCTGAGATTGGAACTATGCGGCGCACTACTGTTGACTAAACTCATGGAAAAAACTACGGAAGCTTTAGCTGGATACAATTTGTTATTACAAGCATGGTGTGACTCTCAAGTAGTCTTAGCGTGGCTGCAAGGAGATGCATCAAGATGGGATAAATACGTGTCCAACAGAGTTAACAAAATAAAACAAATTATTCCATCCGACAACTGGCGCTACGTAAAATCGGCACAAAACCCTGCTGACTGTGCATCTAGAGGAATGTTGCCGAGCAAACTAGTAAACTTCGATCTTTGGTGGCAAGGTCCGGAATTTCTGAAAACGGTAGAAAAAACTGACCTCATGAGAAACTCCACATGTTTATTTACAACCAACCAGGAAAGTGTCAACTTAGCAGTGGCAACCACAACAGTGCCGAGAAACAAGGAACATTTTATAAATAACTTATTATATAAATATAGTTCATTAACGCAAGTTATTCGAGTAACGGCTCAGGTACTGCGCTTTATCGCGACGGCACGCTCTAAGATGAAATGTGACACCAACTACCTAAGTGTGAGCGAACTCAAGCTAGCAGCTGACCGAGTAATTACATATGTGCAGAGTATGGAGTTTGAAAATGAATACAAACAATTGAAAGCAAACGGAACTATAAACAACAAGAGCATTATATACAAATTGAATCCCTTTATAGATGAAAAAGGGGTTATTAGAGTCGGTGGAAGACTGAAAAATTCCTACTTGCCCTTCGAGATGAAAAATCCTATAATTCTTCCTCGAATGGGCCGACTAACTCAGCTTGTAATTGAACAAGCACACCTTACAACACTTCATGGAGGTGCGCGGCTGACATTGGCCCAAATCCGACAGCGATACTGGATCGTCGGAAGCAACAGAGCTGTAAAAACTCAACTGCGACGTTGCGTGCGATGTCACCGCTACAAACCAACAGATAGCTACCAACTTATGGCGGACTTACCTCAACAGAGAGCTACCCCATCCCGACCTTTTACACATACTGGTGTAGACTTCACTGGACATGTGCAAGTCAAACTAAACAAAGGAAGAGGAGTAAAGACTACGAAGGGGTACATCGCTATGTTCGTGTGCTTGGCTACTAAAGCTGTACACATTGAACTGGTGTCTGATTTAAGCACCGAAACGTTCATTGCCGCTTTTCAACGCATGTGCGCTAGACGAGGTACACCTAAACATGTGTACTCAGACTGCGGCACTAATTTCATTGGAGCTTCGAAAATGTTGCGCAATGAATTCGAACATTTTAAACAAGAGCTTTCGCCGGACTTCTTCAACGAGATCGGGAAAATGGAGGTCAATGAATGGCACTTCAACGCTCCCGCGTGGCCAAGTGCTGGTGGTCTGTGGGAAGCGGCCGTAAAATCGATGAAACATCATCTTCACCGCGTACATAGAGATCAGAACCTAACATTCGAAGAGTTTACTACACTACTGGCAAAAATAGAAGCCTGTATGAACTCAAGACCCCTCTGTCCACTCACTGAAGATCCAGATGAATTTCAAAACTATCTAACACCTGGTCATTTTCAAACAGCATCTCTTGAACCCTCTCTAAATTGGTAATCAGCAAATATGCTGTTAGTGAGGCCGAGTTGAAGTAGTTGGTAGCCATCACTATTTTCATTTCAGACTCCACTTTGGCTAAGTTGGTGTTAGTCTGTGCCATAAAGTCGTCTATTAAACCAAACTGTCGCATGATATTCTGTTCATTCTTCTTCAGCATATTGTTTTGAAGTTCGACTATTGAAGTTTGATTTTTTACCAAATCAAGTAGATAGTTTTCATTATTTTGGACAGCTTGTATGTCGTTGTGGTATTTGTCTGCAAACCGTTGATCTAAAATACCAAAGAGGCTGTTAGCAACATATCCTACTCCATCAATCAGTCCTCGTTTCTTACGATTACTTAAGTGCTTATGAGGAGCTAGGAGTATAGTGTTGTAGTAGCCCAGTATTTCCATTTCGTGGTTAAGCTGTTCTAAAGTTGTCTTGCAGTATCTTGGGTCAGTTTTTTGGCACAGTTCGTTCAATCCCTTGAGGTAGGCTTCAATTCTACCTACTCCGTCCCAGTAAGTTGTTAAGTTATAATACATAAGTAGTGTCCATTCGTCATGAATCACTTGTACGTTTCCTATTGTGTCGTAATAAATCGGCCGCTCAAGTTCGAAGTTAGTAATTTGCACGCCAGACGTCACGATTTCACCATATGACCCAGTTATTAATGTAAATACAATTAATAACATTGTAAGAAGTGTGGAAAAACATTTATTTCCGCTCGTTTTTGGCATGGTTGGAGTTTTCTTTTCTGCGTGATCTTGGACGCTGTTCTCGATAGGAAGTGGTGACAGTTTCACGACTGGACGTTTGATGATACCAGATTGAGTTTTAACCGTGGTCACTCAAACATAGCCGTCGGAACCGGGATGCACTTCAAGTATGCGTCCCATGGCCCACTTTCCTGGTGGCAAGTTGTTGTGCTTGATCAAAACTATGTCGCCTTCCTGGATGTTCTTTTTTGGTTTGTTCCATTTGCCCCTGATCTGGAGTTGTGTTAAGTAATCACTCGACCAACTCTTCCAAAATTGGTGCAGCATGTGCTCTGTTAGCTGCCACCGTTGACGCAAATTAACGTTATTTACGTCACAGTACTTTGATATCGGTAGTGACATCGTTGGGCTTCCAGTGAGAAAATGACCAGGTGTTAGATAGTTTTGAAATTCATCTGGATCTTCAGTGAGTGGACAGAGGGGTCTTGAGTTCATACAGGCTTCTATTTTTGCCAGTAGTGTAGTAAACTCTTCGAATGTTAGGTTCTGATCTCTATGTACGCGGTGAAGATGATGTTTCATCGATTTTACGGCCGCTTCCCACAGACCACCAGCACTTGGCCACGCGGGAGCGTTGAAGTGCCATTCATTGACCTCCATTTTCCCGATCTCGTTGAAGAAGTCCGGCGAAAGCTCTTGTTTAAAATGTTCGAATTCATTGCGCAACATTTTCGAAGCTCCAATGAAATTAGTGCCGCAGTCTGAGTACACATGTTTAGGTGTACCTCGTCTAGCGCACATGCGTTGAAAAGCGGCAATGAACGTTTCGGTGCTTAAATCAGACACCAGTTCAATGTGTACAGCTTTAGTAGCCAAGCACACGAACATAGCGATGTACCCCTTCGTAGTCTTTACTCCTCTTCCTTTGTTTAGTTTGACTTGCACATGTCCAGTGAAGTCTACACCAGTATGTGTAAAAGGTCGGGATGGGGTAGCTCTCTGTTGAGGTAAGTCCGCCATAAGTTGGTAGCTATCTGTTGGTTTGTAGCGGTGACATCGCACGCAACGTCGCAGTTGAGTTTTTACAGCTCTGTTGCTTCCGACGATCCAGTATCGCTGTCGGATTTGGGCCAATGTCAGCCGCGCACCTCCATGAAGTGTTGTAAGGTGTGCTTGTTCAATTACAAGCTGAGTTAGTCGGCCCATTCGAGGAAGAATTATAGGATTTTTCATCTCGAAGGGCAAGTAGGAATTTTTCAGTCTTCCACCGACTCTAATAACCCCTTTTTCATCTATAAAGGGATTCAATTTGTATATAATGCTCTTGTTGTTTATAGTTCCGTTTGCTTTCAATTGTTTGTATTCATTTTCAAACTCCATACTCTGCACATATGTAATTACTCGGTCAGCTGCTAGCTTGAGTTCGCTCACACTTAGGTAGTTGGTGTCACATTTCATCTTAGAGCGTGCCGTCGCGATAAAGCGCAGTACCTGAGCCGTTACTCGAATAACTTGCGTTAATGAACTATATTTATATAATAAGTTATTTATAAAATGTTCCTTGTTTCTCGGCACTGTTGTGGTTGCCACTGCTAAGTTGACACTTTCCTGGTTGGTTGTAAATAAACATGTGGAGTTTCTCATGAGGTCAGTTTTTTCTACCGTTTTCAGAAATTCCGGACCTTGCCACCAAAGATCGAAGTTTACTAGTTTGCTCGGCAACATTCCTCTAGATGCACAGTCAGCAGGGTTTTGTGCCGATTTTACGTAGCGCCAGTTGTCGGATGGAATAATTTGTTTTATTTTGTTAACTCTGTTGGACACGTATTTATCCCATCTTGATGCATCTCCTTGCAGCCACGCTAAGACTACTTGAGAGTCACACCATGCTTGTAATAACAAATTGTATCCAGCTAAAGCTTCCGTAGTTTTTTCCATGAGTTTAGTCAACAGTAGTGCGCCGCATAGTTCCAATCTCAGCAACGTAGTTTTTTGTGATAGAGGCGCTACCCTGGTTTTAGCGACGAGTAAAGTTACAGTCGGTATATCTTGTTCGTTCCTTACTCGGCTGTATATGACACACGCATATGCTTTTTCACTCGCATCGCAAAATCCCAGCAGTTCTATTGATTGTTGTGCACCAATCCATCGGTTTAGTTTTATTTTCCTTACATTTGGAAGTTCAGTGTTCAATTTGGCCCAATCATTTAGTATGTCACTCGGTAGTTCTTCATCCCAGGTAAGTTTGCTGTTCCATACTCTTTGAAATAATAGTTTTGCCGCCACTGTTATGGGAGCCAACCAGCCTAAAGGATCGTACAGTTTCGAAATTTCGGAAAGTAAGTGCCTTTTCATTGTCCGACCATTCGACTTTTCTTCCAGACTTCATTTATTTATTTATTTATTTATTTATTTATTTCCTTTGGAAGACTTACAGCTAAACAAAACAGACTAATAGCTTGAAAATATGACTGACAGCCAATTACAAGTCTTCACATATAATTAACAGAATAACAATAAAAGAAATCTGTGAACACCACAGTACTGCCAACGAAAACAATAAACCGCCAAAGCTATACAAAACTATACATAAGAATACTAATATAATACAATACTACAATAAATGTGGTAAAATTAGGCTACTGACGCTAACATAATCTGAGCAATATCACGCATCAGGTGAAAAAGTTAAGGCTCAAGCTCTTTCTGGCCACAGATACACCTGTTGTAAACGGATCGAAGTCATGCTGTACACATACCCGATTAAAGTTTCTGCTTGCACGCACAAGGAATGAGTTCTGCCTGTAGTTATTCGGAGCAAACGGCACACGGAGCGGGGGATTGGACCGCTTCGACCTTCCGGGGATGTTAAAGTAAAATTTAGATAGAATTTCAGGGCTATTAATATTATTATTAAAGATCTTTAGTAAAAAAACACAGTCGGAGATCTCACGACGATTAATAAGGGGCAATAAATGATATTTCTTACAGAGGTTAAGGTAATTTTCAGAGTGATACGGTACTCTTTGATGGTAGCATAAGTACTTTATAAATCTCTTTTGGATGTTCTCTATGCGATCAATGTATTTGTGGTAACACGGATTCCATATTTCAGACGCGTATTCCAAATGGCTTCTGACAAAAGTACAGTATAGGATTTTTAAGGTTTTGGCTTGAGTGAAGCACTTGGATAGCCGCATTATGAAACCCAGTGATCTCGATGCCTTAGCAACAATTGCATCTACATGTGATTCAAAGGTGAGTTTGGAATCGTGATGGACCCCCAGATCACGGATAGAATTGGATCTGGGTAGTACTTGACCACCTAAGGTGTAAGATGTGGTTATGGTGGAGCGCTTTCGAGAATATGTTATAACCGAGCATTTAATAGGATTCAGATCCAGTTTATTTCTTCGACAGTATTCCTGCAAACGATATAGATCATCCTGAAGTACTATCGCGTCCATCTGCGATGATATTGTGGTATAAATTTTCATATCATCAGCGAAACACAACAGTTTGGATGAGGTCAGACAAGAGTCGATATCGTTGATGTAGATTATAAAAAGTAATGGACCGAGCAATGAACCCTGAGGAACTCCACTTGGGACAGGAACCCAACTGGATATATAATTATTCAATACTACGGCTTGGGACCTGTTCATCAGATAAGAAGAAAACCATCTGAGTAAGTCCCCGCGTATTCCCAGGCCATATAGCTTTGATAACAAGATGCAATGGTCAATTCGGTCAAAGGCCTTACTATAGTCAGTGTAAACGACATCGATCTGTTTACCATTAGCCATGGCGTCGGTGATAAATTCATTGAGAAGTATCAGGTTCGAGACGGTTGACCTACCTTTCAAAAACCCATGTTGAGATGAACTAAATGAATTTTTGAGAGCTGCGTATACCTGGTTATAGATTATCCTTTCGAAGACCTTGGCTATAATGCAGAGTTTGGATATCGGTCGATAATTCACCACGTCAGTTTTACAGTTTCAGTTAAACATGAACATGTCGGTGTTTGGATTCCAGCCGAGTCCAAGCGTTTTTGTTGAGTCTTCAGTTTTGAAATCAAATATACTTTTAGTCGATATTTGATCGTCAGTTAAACTCTCTAGTAGCGCGGGGTGGTTGGCTGACCACTTACGTAAGTTCATGCCGCCGCCCTTTAATAAGTTTATAAGGGAACTTTGTAGGTCTTTAGCTTTATCCAGAGAGTAGTGACCGCTAATCACATCATCAACGTAGAACTCGTTAAGTAATGTATTGGCTGCCTCTGGATGTTTATAACCGTCATCCAGGGCTAACTGTTTCATAGTTCTCATAGCCAACCATGGCGCGCACTTGGTCCCGTATGTCACGGTGCAAAGTTGAAATTCTTGTAACCTTTCAGCAGGAGAGTCGCGCCATATTATCTTCTGAAGTGATTGTTGATCTTCAGCTAATCCGATACATCGGTACATCTTCTCTATATCGGCGGTAAAAGCGTACTTGTAGGACCTCCACTTTAGTATAAGGGCTTGAATGTCCTTCTGTAGATTTGGTCCCTTTTCCATTAAACTATTCAAGCTGTACCCAGTTGTTGTCTTTTGCGAGGCATTAAAAACCACTCTTAGTTTGGTAGTAGTGGATTGTTCTCGCAAAACACCATGGTGCGGAAGGTAGCATTCTGACATAGCAGTTAATATTGGAGACGCCGGTTTCATATGCTGTAGTTGCGTATATTCTCTGATGAAGTCCCGGTACATTGTTGCAAGTTTTTTGTTCTTTCCCAGGCGTTTTTCTAATTGGAGAAATTGCGAGATAGCCATTGACTTTGATTTGCCTAATTTGTTTTGCAATTCAGAGCTCATAGGCATCTTAACGATGCATTTGTTATCTGCGTCTCGTTGTACTGTCTCGGTGTAGTATTCTTCACACTGATTATCCTTGGGCATGTCCTGGTTGCTGATAGTTATGTCTTCGTTCTCCCAGAATTTAGTTAATTCGCTTAGGTCGACCAGTGTCATGTGACAGTTAAAAGTTTTCAGTTTGCCACATAGGATCCAGCCTAAGTGCGTCTGTTGCGCTACAGGAAACTGTTGACTGCCTTTCAAGACTCCGTCAAGGATGATGTTGGAATATACGTCTGCCCCAAGTAATAGATCTATAGGGCAAGATACGTTGAATTCAGGATCTGCTAGTTTCAAGTTTTCCAGGTGTGGCCAGTTTTCCTTTTCGAACGATGAGTTGGGTAAGCTGTTTGTCAGTTTGCTTAAGATGAGTGCCTGAGTTTCGAATGCGTAGTCTGAGTGAATCGATTTACAGGTAAGCTGAAGCCGTCCTTTGCAGTTCCCAGGTGCAGCTCCCACTCCCGTTATAGTTGCATTCAGCCGTTTCCTTGGTAGTCGTGGCATCTGTGCAGCGTTCTCGGTAATCAAGTTTACTTGCGAACCTTGGTCTAGCAGTGCTCGAAGCGTAACGTAATCCCCATTTACAGACTTTATCTTAAGCTGCATAGTAGTTAATAAAACCTCCATCTCGTTAGTAGATAAATGGTTGGAGCTTTGTTTGTGTGTGGATGCGGTTGGTCGTTGACCTAAATTGTCGTTGTTTATTTCCGTATTCATTGCGTTTACAGTATTTTTCTTGCCTGCGTTGTGCAATAAGGTGTGATGCTTCATATTGCATTCTTTGCACGTTTTTGCTGACGCACAGTCTGTGTTGCCATGACTGTATAGGCAGTTTTTACACACGTTTAATTTTGCGACTGTGTAATTCCGTTGGAATGAGTCCATATTGATGAACTTTGGACATTTCATCAATACATGATTTCCGTCACAGTGTGGGCAGTGTCCATATGCTGTATGATAAGTTTTCTTGAAAGATTTTTCCCGCGCGTAGTCATGCAGTTTTGCGGAATGATGATTATTAAACGACTTGGACGAGACTTGCTTCTGCTGGTTAGGTGCTTCTTTTTTCGTATTCTTCATGGTTTCATACGCCATGAACTTGTTTTCCAGGAAGTATAATAGCTCGTTCAGGTTTGGTACATCTCTAGGATCTCACAATTCCTTTATGTACTCGCTGTAGGTAGTCGTGTCAAGTTTCTGCGACATCAAGTGTACGATAATTGGGTCCCATGTTGCGATGTCTAAACCAATGTTTGATAGTCCGTTCGTACATTCAGTTATGACGTCATGCATATTCTTGAGGTTGAAGCTGTCGGGTTGTTGAATGACAGGCAGATTGAGCATGGTGTTCAGGAATGACGTAAATTGCAGCCTTCGGTTGTCGAAACGCTGAGTCAGTATTTCCCAACAGGATGTGTAGTTTTCTGCACCAATACTGAGATGTTGCACTAATCTTTCAGCTTCGCCTCTCAACCTTGTTTTCAGATGCTGCATCTTTTGCGCTTTGTTAATCATCGGGTTGTTGTGAATGGTTTCCATGAAGAGATTCTTGAAGGAAATCCATTGAATATAGCTACCCGAAAATTCAGGAACCTCAATTTTTGGCGCCGACTTTTCGTAGTGCATTGTCGACCAAATCTTACTGTTTAAGTTTTTTCTTAGCTCGTCGTACTTGTCCTCCATATCGACGAACATGTTGTTGTAATTACCGTTAGAGCCTTTGAGTCTGGCTTCCAGCTCCCAGTGTTGTTTGTCGATGGCATTCCACTTCGACTTTAAAATGGAGAGATGGTCTTTTAGCTCCCATTTCTCCGTGACAGCTTTTATGTCAATTTTTGACATGGCGCGTTCGAGGGCTTTAAAGTTGCACTCTTGCTTACTCAGCGATGCTTTGGTGGTATCGTCAGTATCTCGATCCAACATCCCAGTTAAGTCGAACTTTACAAACTTTTTCCCTGTAGTAATTCCAGTAAGTTAAGCATGTCACCTTTTGTAGATTCGTATTGAGCTTGAGTTTTGCTGTACACGCTATCCACGAAGTAGTTGATGTTTTTGTCTTCTAAGGTTTGCTCCAGAATCACATGTCGTTCCTCGAAGTCATTCCATTGTGCTTCGAGCGATTCTAGACGTTTGATTAGGTACTCTTCCGTTTTTCTTGAGGGGCTATCCTTTTTATAGTTAGAGCACAGAGCTTTGATGTTTTCAAAGCAAAATTGTTGGAGTTGTAGCTTCTCCATAGTGAGTTCTCTTCTCTAGTTGTCGAAAAGAAGTAAGTTTAGTTTTATGTTGGTAGTTCAGTAGTCCAGCACGTAGTTGACGGTGATAGACGTATAGCTTGACGTTAGTTCACGACACGAAGACCACAGTTTGCAGGCTTCTTCTTCCAAGTCTCCACGGAAACGTTCTCGTAGTTGTAGTAGAGTTGCGTAATCCTTAGCGTCTTGAAATTGTCGTTTGTTTCTATTTATTGCGTTCGCACTCTATGTACGATATTATGCGCCTTCTCAATCCAACTGGGGCGACCCGCTTGTGGGAGACCAGCTGAACCGATTCGCTATCGCAAATAGAGACACTACACACAATAAATATCCGGCTCGAAGGACCATTTAATGTAGGAGCCAATGGTTGTAGGCACCGTACACTATCACTTAGTTAATGTTGGTTTAGTTATGAAGTACAAAGAAAGAAAGAAGTTGTTGAGTTTAAAGTTATATTAAAATGTATAAAGTTCACAAGTTAAAGTGGTAGCGATTCCTTCTCTTGACTAGTGGTTAGTTCCACAGTTATAGTCTGACTCTGATGTGCATTACTTAAAACGTTATAAAATATTAGTGACGCACGACATCCAAGTAGGTTGCTGCGTTTGCAAAGTAAATGTACGGTTGATGAGACCGTACACTATAGATATAATAAAATAGTAACGAAGTTAATTTTTTTTAAAGAAAGTTATTGCTACGAGGTCTGGGATCGATTCTTATGCGGAAAATAAAGTTTTTAGAATGTTTGTCTGTACCAACCGTAGGGCATAAACTATCACGCTATTTGCTATGGGGGATGAGCAATATTACATCATGTTCGTATTTTTCTCTGCAAATATTGTAAAAGGACGCGCCAAAAGGTTGGGATATTGTAGATAGGTAGTTACCGATTTAACTTTTTAAATGATTATCATCACGCTACCTTTTATATAGGAACGGCTATTTTAGCTAACTTTCAACAAAGCGAATAAGTAAGCGGTTGGACGAATGATTTAAAGTCCTGAGGGCCTACCACCAGCTCAAAAGCAGTATTATTTTAATATTACTTTAGTTTACTTCAGTGTGGGAAAGAGATGAAGCTCTACAGGATGTATAGCTCCATCTCTTTCTCCCCCTGAAGTAACATTAAAATAATACTGCTTTATGAGCTGGTGGTAGGCCGCCCGGGGTAGTAAGTTCGATTTACATCTGTTTTTTTAAAACTCTTTTTGTAAAATGACGATTTTTTTTTTTGGATTGTGTATGTAATAGTTCATAGAATGTATTAATTCACAAAAAATGGAAAACTTCGTAAGCTATGGGAAACTACTAAGTTACAAGTACTTTACAGTCACAAAACATTCAAGGTTGTATTCTGATCATTTTAGAGCTAAAGACTGTAGGAATAAAATGTTTTTTTTACAGATTTTGACAGCAGATTTGTCCTAGCGATTTTAAAATATGTATGTGTGTGGATCTTCTGGAATCGCTGCCACACTGCTTCCTGGTGGCAAAACAGCGCACGTCATGTTTAAGATTCCCATCGATTTAGAGAGCAACGAAACGCCTGTTTGTGGGGTGTCACGCAACAGTAACAAGGGATGTGTGCTTAGGGGATTGCGCTTCGTCGTATGGGATGAATGCATTATGGCAAAAAGGAAAGCAGTGAAAACTGTAAACAGAACCCTGCAGGATATTCGCAGAAACCAAGATCACAGTGTGTGTGTGTGTGTCACAGTTTTGACAAAAAAAGTGAATACTTCGTTGAAAAGGTCGACTCTATGGTTGAGAGTTCATAAACTGCGCTTGACCATCATCATACGAGCTCGGCTTGGTGGTAATTCAAATGCTCAAGAATTCTCCGATGTTCTTCTAAAAGTTGGTGAAAGCACTCTACCAGAGACTCTTGGTAGAGTAGATCCCACTTTAGACGATCTTATTCGTCTGATATACGGGGATATCAGTTAAATACCGTACCAAGAGAATTCTTAGGCGTGTTTCCGTTTTAACTCCGAAGATGATCAAGCTGCAGCGATCAACCACAGTATTCTCTCACAAATTGAAGGGAGTGAAGTGATATACACCTCCATTAATACTGATGTGGAGGAAGATGATGCCAAATATCACCCCCGTAGAATTTCTCAATTCACAAATGGCAAGTGGACTTCCGGTTGTATATCTGTGTAATGGAAACCAGCTCAAAGTCATGTCTTTGCAGAGAAACGTCATCGAGGTGGAAATTCTAACAGGTTGTGGCGATGGTGAGACATTGTTTATAGCGCGTATAAAGTACAAATTCCCCATAATTACCAGTTAAAGCGCGTGCAGTTCTCTGGGAGTGTATGCTTTGCGATCAACAAGTCACAGGGGCCGACACTGAAGGCTGAAGGCTGCGGGTGTCGACCTCAGGATAAGCTGCTTCTCACACGGACAACTGTTACGTCGATTGCTCCCGAGTCACCATTCCTGACTCTCTGTATATTTTGGCTGCTGAGAATAAAACTACAAACGTAGTATACAGGGAAGTTTTATAAAAATGTGGCTGTTATTGTAGTATATTGTGATGTCTTACGATTTCCATGCGAACGAAGTCGCGGGCAGAAGCTAGTACAAAATAAATAGAAATAAAAGTTAATTTATCTGTCAATAAGACGACACAATAAAATATTGGCAAATAATATAGCCTGAAATAAACTCAAGTATAATCGAAGGAAAGCCTGTAGGAATAGGGTTATATGAAGCCGTCGCACATGCAGCAGGCTTTTGATGGTATTATGGTCGTTAGTGATTACGATTAGCTAACTCAGTTAAGTCCAAGGCGCAGATAGTGAGATTCAAAGAATAGTTAGAATTCTACATATTATTAACATAGCAACAACGACGACATTAACATTTTTGTTATTTCTACACTTATGTTTGTAATTCGTATAGTGTACCTACATTATAAAGACTTTTCTATTCTATTCTAAAAGATCCTCAGTTTGATGACGTACTCAAATTATATGTTAAAGAATGATGAAGTGTGTTGGCTGCCCTGAAATTAAATGGAATGAGCATTTAGCTGATGTTCAGTATGCATAGTAGCATAAATCGAACACCATAGAGGCTCTATTCGGCATTGGACTATCGGGTCCTAATGAGTGTAGAATTGTATCCAATCTGTCAGATGACTGAAATGGTTCTTCTAATAATCAAACTTGTCATAAATTACAAATAATACAAAAAAAAAAAAAAATAGGTATATTATGTAAACTAAATAAATAAAGTATATCTATAAATAAATAAATAAAATTTATGATTTCGATCGGTGTCAAATTGAGAATACTCCCCGAACATGAAAATCTAACCGGTCTATTCGACAGTTTGTTGCAGTGACAAAATTGAGGCCTGGTTGAATTTTAATACAACACACAGGACAATTCGTCTGACAATGACAGCAAATAACTAAATAAGTTTCTATTCTTGCAGCAAATGTCAATATTATTGTTAATTATGTAATTAACAAACCTTTATATGTTTCAGTTTTACTTACAGGTTTATCTTATAAGTATCTGGGCCATAAAATAATGCCCGTTACTACACATAAGTTTTCAGACCCTTAGACCATAAAATAATGTCTACTGAGGTCATCTCTGGCCATGAAATAATGCCTAATACTCAAAATGGGCCATGAAATAATTGCACGCATATGTAAATAGAGCCATGAAATAATGCTCGTTTTTAATTATAATGGGCCATGAAATAATGCGCATATATGTACATCGAGCCATGAAATAATGCTCAATTTTAATAATAGGGGGCCATGAAATAATGCCCTACACACAGGACACTTCGTCTGGCAATGACAGCAAATAACCTAAATAAGTATTCTTGCAGCAATGTCTATATTATTGTTCATTATATGATTTAACAAATCTTTATATGTTTCAGTTTTACTTACAGGTTCTCTGTTTTACTTACAGGTTTACCTTGTTAGTATCTGGGCCATGAAATAATGCCCGTTACTATACATGATTTTTCAGACCCTTAGACCAATGTCTATTGAGGTCTCTGGCCATGAAATAATGCCAAATCTCAAAATGGGCCATGAAATAATGCCCGCATATGTACATCGAGCCATGAAATAATGCTCGGGGCCATGAAATAATGCCCGCATATGTACATCGAGCCATGAAATAATGCTCGGGGCCATGAAATAATGCCCGTGTATGTACATCGAGCCATGAAATAATGCTCGTTATTAATTATAAGGGGCCATGAAATAATGCCCGTGTATGTACATCGAGCCATGAAATAATGCTCGTTATTAATTATAAGGGGCCATGAAATAATGCCCGTGTATGTACATCGAGCCATGAAATAATGCTCGTTATTAATTATAAGGGGCCATGAAATAATGCCCGTTTATGCACATCGAGCCATGAAATAACGCTCGTTATTAATTATAATGGGGCCACGAAATAATGCCCAAAATAATGAATTGTGATTAAAATAATAATCAACGTTTATAAAATTACAATTGTTAATAATAATACACTCATGTTCTTTAAACCTATCATAATAATTACTCCACAATGATGATCTACTACTGTTAGAACGTATTATTGTAATGTATTAATTTGTTTAATAATTATTAACGTTGATAATATTAAGGCTAAATTAGGGCACTTTGTTTTGCTTTAAGTCATAAGTCATTTATTCATTTGTTTAACATAGGTGTACAATAGTAATGGTATTTAAAGATAAAGTGTTCGCTATGTTATACCAGAGGGCGTACAAATGTTTGTAATTGAGTAATTATTGAATTAAATAAGTCTGAACAATTAAAAAACAAATTAATTAATAATAAATAGCAATAGAGATCAATGTCAAAATAAAAAATAAAAATACAAATGTCAATACAGTGCATGACAACACACAGACTGAAAACAAATAATAAGGATATGTCATTAAACAATACTAAAGTTAACATACAAAAACTGATGTCAATAATACTAATGTCAATAAATAAAATTTATGTCAAGGATTTCAATACATTTTATTTTCTTAGCATGTCATCATTCTGTCATTAAATTTTTGTCTGTTATAAATTCCGAAATACTGTAATATGCTTTGTTCACAAGTAAGGACTTTAGGCGTTTCTTAAATAAGCTCACGTTCAATTCTTTGATTGATCGTGGGATGTGGTTAAATATGACTGGCGCCATGCAGAATACACTTTTATACATTAATGCTGTGTGGGACCTTCTTACGCATAAGCTATTGATATCCCGTCGACTTCGGTTATTAATATCTGACATTTTTTTAAATAACTTTGGATTGGTCTTAACAAATACTGCAACCTCAAAAATATATAAGGCTGGAAGAGTCAATATTTTAAATTTAATAAACAATGGTTTACATGTATCTATGACCTGTAATCCAAAAATTGTCCTGATACACTTTTTCTGAGCTTTGAAGACTATTTCCCTATTGTCCTTTCTTTGCACGAGGACGTATAATTTACCTTGGATGGCCGACTGTTATCAATAGTAAATTATATCGTATTTTATTCGCTAATTGAATATGTTAAATTAATCTGTTTTAATATTAAAAGTATTGTTGTGACTAATGTAGTACCGACTGTGTTCGTAGATGGCACGACTAACCAATCACAGCGCATTGCCAGTCAATGGCGGGAATCATAATGGTGGGAGAACGCGACTATGGTTGTCGTGCCAGTGCTGCGAGCTCAGTCGTGGATTAGACGTCGAGATACGAGTACTAAGGCTCGAGCTGTGATTTTAAAAAGCATACCTAGTGTTAACTGTGAGGTATATTTGATATTGTGTTGGAGAAATAGAATATGTAAGTACATGAACAAGTGCCTATTATTTCTAAACCTTATTTTCAAAAGCCATGAACCTGAATAACAATTAGTTTTCGTATTTAAACTATTACTAGATTATCTGTAAGAATACAGAGTCTACAATACACAAGTCTCTAAGGTCAGAGACGCACAGACTGAGGAAGAACGTGCATGTGAAGATCACTTTGTTCGCACCACTACTCGCAACAGCGAGGGGAGATTCTGCGTGCACATTCCACTCCATCAGTCACCTGATACCTTGGGGGATTCTTATACACAAGCAGAACGTCGATTTCTTGCGCTAGAAAAACGTCTGCAGCGTTCACCTGAATATAAAATTCTTTATTCAAATTTTTTGGAGGAGTATCTTAGCTTAGGCCATATGACACAGGTAGATTCCTATGAATCCCCGTGTTATTTTATGCCGCATCATGGCGTGTTCCGCGAGCTCAGCACCACCACCAAGTTGCGCGTGGTGTTTGACGCAAGCGCACGATCAAGCTCTGGTAAGTCACTGAATGATTTGAAACTAGTTGGCCCTCCTATACAGGTTGATCTCGTTGCCATTCTTCTCCGCTTTCGGCAGCACAGGTACGTAGCGTGCGCCGACGTGGAGAAGATGTACCGACAGTGCCAGGTAGATGAGGGTCAGCGCAGCTTGCAAATGATTCTGTGGCGTGACCATCCCTCCAAGCCGTTAGGTATATTTAAATTAAACACCGTGACGTATGGAACCGCCTCCGCACCTTTTCTAAGTGTTAGGTGCCTAAAACAATTAGCCTCCGAATCTCCTGATCCTGATGTCGCTCGATCTATAAAAGAGGATTTTTATGTCGACGATTACATTACGGGCTTAGATGATAAAATAAAACTATTAGATCTATGCGACAAAACTCAGAAGACGCTGCAGTCGGGCTGTTTTCCACTTAGGAAGTGGATATTTAATTTTAAACACGATGATGACCATCAGTCGTCTAGTCAGTTTAAACCTTTAAGTTTAGATGAAAATGTTAGTTCTAAAACCTTAGGAATAGGCTGGCATAACGCAAGCGACAGTTTTTATTTTAATTCTCACGTTAATATTGAAAACACCAAGCCTATTACAAAGAGAGAGTTTCGCAAATTTTTGACCCTCTCGGTTTGTTTCTTCGGTAGCACGGATATGTTTGCTCCGGTGTCGACTAAGAATGATAGTTTCGAGTTTCTATCGGTGATGTATAAGCGGTGGGATTTTTCTAGAACGCCGGTGTCCGCCTCTGCCAACGTCCTTTCTAGTTTTCCGCATTTTGCTTTTTGAATGAGCATGGCGATGTGCAGCGTCTAGCTTGCTCTTTGAAACGTTGGTGATAATAGCAGAATGGTGATGGCGATGTTGATCGATGGCGTGATCGTGATGTGTGACGGTGACGAGATGGATAGCGGCTGCGACGATGGTTGTCGTATGGAGGTCTCGCTTTTAGCTCCGCTATTTCTAGCGATAGTTTCCTGATCTCGTTGATAAGAAACTGCGAGTCTGCTTGCGGTGTGGATGGTGGAGGTGGTGCGGGTGATTGCACGGCTGCGACTTCTGTTGATGCAGTCTGCTCCATCATTTTATCGGCGAGTAGCGCGAGTTCTTCGAGTGCTGTCTTTGTGCTGAATGATTCGCTGACTGCAAGGACTGAGCGTACGTGCGATGGAAGGTGGTTGGTTCACATGAGACGTAGGGTGGAGTCGGGAACTTTGTCTCTAGCAAGATTTCTCATGCGGCGGAGTAATTGGGTCGGCTTCTGATCTCCGAGTTCCATGTCCGATAGCAGCTTTTGGAACTGGCGGCTGTCTGATTCTTCATAAGCGGATATGAGTCTTTCCTTGATGGCTTTGTACTGATCCGTCTCTGGTGGGTTGTACAGTAGATCCAAGATCTGCTCGATATCCTGTTTCTCCAGCTGTGCTATGACCATCTGGGCGAGCAGTGATTGGCCTTTCCTGAGATCGTTTGTTACGGCTTCGAAGCTAATAAACCAGAGTCGTGGTCGATCGCGCCAGAATGGTGGAATGCGCATGGTGAGAGATATGCCGGCAGCTTCAGCCTTCGTGACGGTGTGTGATGTCGATGGGTTTGACTGGTCTTCCGCTGGGCTGGGATTTGGCATCTTCAAATTGGATTAGTCTTCGGCAGTTGAGTAGCTCTCTTCAGGTGTGTTTTGTCCGGGTGTGTTCTGTTCGGGGTCACCACTTTGGAGGAGTGTCGTAGGTAGATAAAAATAATACTCGGACTCCAGATTTGTACAGAATAATGAAGAATCATATTTATTTAAATAATGTTCCTGCTTATGTACTATTTACAACTATCAACTAACTAGTGAGACTACATATATTTACAAAAGGTTTGACCAATCAGATCACAGCACGTTGTTGACTGTTTGATCCGCACGGTGTCGCCATAGACGCGCGCGCACATCTGGTCGCGCTCTGACACCGCGGTTATAAATATATGTGACACACGCGCACCGGCATTCATCGAGGCGGCGTGGTCCAGTGATGGTGTGAGTGTAGTGCGCGTGTTAGAAAGTGCGGTGGGCACTGTAAATGTATATATAGGTATTACCCAAATTAGCAAGTTTTGAATGTCAGAATGATTACTGGTTATTTACTATGTATGAAAGTTCTGATGTATATGTTTATAGGTAAAGGATTTCATGAATTAAACCACAGAAAGACAAGGCTAGACATTTATTTAATTAGACTTGTCAGTATTTAATCAGAAAGCTAGTTGTCCGTTCACAAAACTAGGTCTTCATGGAGAAGAAGGACAAGAAACTCCATGGAAACAGTATTACAGTATTCTATCAATACATTTCTTATATTTAGCAATATTGGCAATAATATACCATACACAACAACATAATCATTATAAGCAATAATTACTGTATAATATCAAATTACTTAACTTAGGTCCGTTCGGTGTGACTGCTCCGGAGCGAATGTGCCGAGAATGGCGGAGCGGCGGCTTTTATAACCGATAGTCAACAAGTGACGTCACATCGTACGATTTTGCTACAGACTTGCATTTTAACATAAAACCATGATTAAATTATATAAAAATAGAGTAAATATGTTTAAATTAATTAGTTCTATTACATACTTGGTCTTACAATGGCATTATTAGTAAACAAGTCACATTAAACGGTAAATATGATTTTATACAAAACAACAATGAAAGAACACAGTTTAAACTTATGTTATAAACGTATTTCGTAACAGTATTTGATAAGAAACTATTGTTATGTTGTATTTCACATGTAAACAAGGTTATAATTATTATAGGGATATTTTTCTTTGTGTCTAATTAAGGAATAATCTATCACGGCCAGACTGACCTGTACTTCGCTCTCGAAGTACCCAACTAATTATATTTATTTTCAAGAAGTCTCTGGCCTTGGCATATTACTTCTATCATTTGCTGCACATGAATTTCAAACTAATATCAGGGCAGTGACTGACCAGCAATTCAAACAATAGCCTCTGGCCTTGACATACCAGTCCTATCACCTGCTGCGGATGAATTTCAGACTGGTATCAGGGCAGTGGCCGACCAGCAGTAACGTAAAAACTGTTCTGTTACAAGCTTAACTCACTTTAAATCAACCAGTATTAATTAGACAACAATCATTAAAATAACAACATAATTAAACAATTAAAAAAATAATAATTATAATGTAACAACATAAACATGATCTTGTAGCATAACAAAGAAATGGTAACATGATAACAAACTAATAATCTATCATGGCATAAGATGCTGGAGCTATGGGGACTCCTCAAAAGAAAAATTTTGTTCAACCCATTCCCCCGGCCATAGCCTTAATTTTTCTTTTGCCACAGTAAGATTCCTTAATGTATTAAGCCCCTTCAGAGAAATTCTATCATGCTCTAATATATCAACTATAACGTAAGGGCCTTTAAATTTAGGACTTAATTTGTCATTTCTTCTGTGGTTTTGATTTACATAGACTGTATCACCTATATTGAAAACCATATTATTTCTACGAGTACTATCAAATCGTTTTTTATATTTTTCTGCAGCTTCTCTAAGATAGCTAAGTCCCTATCAGCTTCAGCATCAATGTTCCGAACGGAATCATTATCCTGTACTTCGTCTAGGCGAGCCTGAATTGGAGGTATATTTCCGTTGCAACCAATTAACAACCTTGTTGGTGCAAAACCTGTTGTTTTTTGTATCGTAGTATTCAGAGACTGTTGTATTTTCCACAAAACGCTTGGCCATTCTGAAGAATCGTTAACAGTAGTGGTTAACATATTAATTATGGTACCAACATATTTTTCAACTTGGCCGTTGCTTCTAGGAGTACCCGTGGCTATCATATGGTGATTTATTTGCATACTTCTAAGTAATGATCGTACGTGATCAGAAGTAAAATTTGTGCCTCTGTCAGTTACTATCATGGTAGGTGTACCGAACAAAGTTAAGTTTTCTCGCAAGATTGGGACTAATTCTTGACCGTTAAGCGTCTTAAGTGGTTTAAGTAAACTGTATTTTGTAAAGCCATCTATTATTATTAAAATATGTTTATAACCTTCGGAAGATAGACTAAAAGGTCCTGTACAATCCAAATGTAACGTGTGAAATGGTATAGTTTTTTTCTATAGGATGAAGGAGGCCTTGTTTTGGCCCCGAATGACCTTTACCCTCTACACACACTAAACAATGACTTATATATTTTTTTGTAAAGGCAGCAAGACTAGGAAACCAAAAGTTTTCGGATATTTTGTTTAGGGTTTTGTTATAACCAACGTGACAATTTTCATCATGAAACAACCGTAATAAACTGAGACGATAACCTTTTGGTATGAAAAATTTAGGTGGATCACCATCCTCGTTCTTATAAAGCAACAAGCTATTTCTGATCATGTATCGATTTGTATCTATATCACCGGTCCTGACCTTCTCTAAAAGATTTTGTGTCTCAGGGTCGTTATTCTGTGCCGAGTGTAGCCAAGATGGTGGAGAATCTGGTTCATTAATTATATTAACTACCCTTGACGATTCTGCAGGTGTGATTACGGGATTACGACTGAGATAATCAACGTGAGTAACGAATTTTCCCTTTTTATATACAATATCAAATGTAAAATCTTGCATATATGTTCACCATCTTGCTACACGAGGAGAAATATCTCTTTTATTCATGGTCGATTTAATAGAATTACAATCCGTAATAATAGTAAAATTTAAACCTAGTAAATAAACCCGAAATTGTTTAAGGGCATTGAAAATGGCTAACGGTTCTAATTCGTACGAGGGGTATTTAGATTCGGCTGGAGAAGTACGTTTACTAAAGTATGCTATGACGCGGCATTGGTCATCCTTTTTTTGGAAAAGTATAGCACCGTATCCAATGCTGCTAGCATCTGTGTGCAGTTCAGTTCTTAACTCTGGGTTAAATATATTCAACAGTGGTTTGGAAACGAAATGTTTTATAACGTACTCTCGAGCTGCATCTTGTTCGGGCCCCCATTGCCATTTCTGGTCTTTTTTTTGTGAGTTTAGTGATACAAGCCGTACGATATGCAAATTCGGGTATAAATTTTCTGAAATAGCTCGCCAGTCCCATGAACTGGCGGACTTCTTTCACTGTACCTGGGACTGGAGAGTTAGTTAAAGCGTTAACTTTGTCATTGCTCGGCCTAACACCGTCACTAGAAATATGTCTACATAAGTAATCCATTTCTTGAACGAAGAACTTACATTTTTTTAAATTAATGGTAAATCCTGACATACATAGAGCCTCAATGGTTTGTTCGAGGTATTCTAAACCTTGGACTATTTCTGAAAATGGAATCAGCAAGTCATCGATATATAGTAACAAAAATTTCAGGTTTTGAAGTGCCTTATTAATGGCCCGCTGAAAAACAGAGGGACCGTTGCAGATACCAAATGGCATTTTAAGGAATTCAAAATGCCCATCAGGTGTAACAAAAGCAGTATATTTAATACATTCCTCTTTTATAAGAATCTGGTGAAAACCATTTTTCATGTCTATAGAAATGAAGTATTTTGCTTTACCTAATTTATCAATTTGATCTTCGATTAACGGCAGCGGGTACCTATCTTTTTCAATAATTTTATTAAGAGCCCTATAGTCAATACAAAGACGATCGCTGCCATCCTTTTTCTTTACTAAAAGGACTGGGCTAGCGAATGGACTTTGACTTTCTCTAATTATATTCTTCTTAAGTAAATCAGAAATAATTTCCTGAATTTTTTCTTTTTCTATAGATGCTAGCCTATATGGTCTATAATAAACAACTTCATCCTTTTTCAACCTGATGGTCATTTCACCCGTTTGAACTGTACTGATATAGTTAGAATTTGGCATTACTTTTGGAAATTTATCAAAAATATTTCTTATTTTATGTTGTAGGCTTAAATCAAGATTACTTGTCAACTCCAATAATTCCTGAGTGTGATTATCCATCGCGTTAGGGGTACTTATAGTATTGACTGATTCTGTATAGTTTATTCGTTCTAATCTACAACCACTAGTATCCAAAACAATAGCCATGTTTGGATTTTGAACCGCATTTCTACCTATCAAACAATCATAATGGCAATCCGAATCGTTAGCTACACAGAATTCAATGTCTAAATCATCGTTCGATCAACCTGACAATATTATTAAAAACTGTATTCAACAAACACATTGTCTTTTAACAATTTCATGGTGTCAGAAGTGCCCGTTATTGACTTGGCTTGACTCAAACTCAGAGGTTGCAAAACGTGACATGATCATCAGGATTCAGAGGCCCTTCATTGAAGTTTCACTTTTGTGAACACTTGCATCATACTACATATTATTATTTTTTCCAAATTATATTTTAAAAAGATTGATTCAATGATTCAATAATGATCTAAAATTATTTCGATTACCTTACAATTTCATCATCATAAATAATAGTATTTCGTTTTAATATAAAAATCCTCTAATGGCCTTACCGACTTTAGCTACTTCCTATTGCAAGGAAGTTTCCCGATATTCTTACAGTAGCTTGAAGCTCAACAGTCTCAATGTTCATACAATAACTTGCAGCTTTGCACCTCCGATGTCAGAGGCGGCAGCGCGATGTCATCGTTATGGTGTGAGTGAAGTCAGCAAAACGCCAACAAACGTTTCCAAATTAACGTTCAATAAGCTCCAACATCGATCATGAAAATAGCGAAATAAAATTAATTAGTAAACTGTTTTAAAAGGCCATAGAACGATCCCACTTCTGATGTTAGAAAGTGCGGTGGGCACTGTAAATGTATATATAGGTATTACCCAAATTAGCAAGTTTTGAATGTCAGAATGATTACTGGTTATTTACTATGTATGAAAGTTCTGATGTATATGTTTATAGGTAAAGGATTTCATGAATTAAACCACAGAAAGACAAGGCTAGACATTTATTTAATTAGACTTGTCAGTATTTAATCAGAAAGCTAGTTGTCCGTTCACAAAACTAGGTCTTCATGGAGAAGAAGGACAAGAAACTCCATGGAAACAGTATTACAGTATTCTATCAATACATTTCTTATATTTAGCAATATTGGCAATAATATACCATACACAACAACATAATCATTATAAGCAATAATTACTGTATAATATCAAATTACTTAACTTAGGTCCGTTCGGTGTGACTGCTCCGGAGCGAATGTGCCGAGAATGGCGGAGCGGCGGCTTTTATAACCGATAGTCAACAAGTGACGTCACATCGTACGATTTTGCTACAGACTTGCATTTTAACATAAAACCATGATTAAATTATATAAAAATAGAGTAAATATGTTTAAATTAATTAGTTCTATTACATACTTGGTCTTACAATGGCATTATTAGTAAACAAGTCACATTAAACGGTAAATATGATTTTATACAAAACAACAATGAAAGAACACAGTTTAAACTTATGTTATAAACGTATTTCGTAACAGTATTTGATAAGAAACTATTGTTATGTTGTATTTCACATGTAAACAAGGTTATAATTATTATAGGGATATTTTTCTTTGTGTCTAATTAAGGAATAATCTATCACGCGCGTGCGGCAGAAGACAGGAGCGAAGCCCGGAGTACGTCTGGTGGCGTCGACAGTTCCTGTTCTGTGCTTCCTCTAACAGTTTCCTTGTTTCTGGTTCAGAGTGTCAAAAACGTGCTATGCCCAAAGTTCTTTTGAGAACTGGTGTGATCTAAGTTTCTTGGTATCAGAAGGTCAAAAACGTGGTGTGATGAGTGGTAGCTACAAAGCTACTAAGTATTACTAAGCCATTTTTAGATAACCAACATTGGCACGATAAAAGCGTAAGTAACATAATAATCTTTATGAGTAAAGTATATTGCAAATACCAGGTCCAACCTAATACCGCCAATACTTACTAAAACATCCAACGAGACAATATAAATTTTATTCTTATTACGTCTGGAGCTAAACGCTCCAGACGTAATAAGAATAAAATAAGAAAAAAATATCCCGCAAACCCGCAAAATGTCAAGCTAATTTCTAATAGCATAGCTAGGCAGCGTTTCATTAGAATAAAAAAAAAAACGTTTAAATTGTTGTTACTTTAAATAAAAAGTTCAATGTAATTTATCAGCCAATAACCAAAACAATTGTTAACGTAGCCAATTATAATGACAAATTAAGAGGAAAAATAAAATACACCCGCAGGTAAATATTAAGGGTACAAAAAAATTTCAACAAGCCAAAACAGGAATCTTTATCCCACTTCTGAGATGTAGACTCTGTACTCTTACAGATAATCTAGTAATAGTTTAAATACGAAAACTAATTGTTATTCAGGTTCATGGCTTTTGAAAATAAGGTTTAGAAATAATAGGCACTTGTTCATGTACTTACATATTCTATTTCTCCAACACAATATCAAATATACCTCACAGTTAACACTAGGTATGCTTTTTAAAATCACAGCTCGAGCCTTAGTACTCGTTTCTCGACGTCTAATGCACGACTGAGCTCGCAGCACTGGCACGACAACCATAGTCGCGTTCTCCCACCATTATGATTCCCGCCATTGACTGGCAATGCGCTGTGATTGGTTAGTCGTGCCATCTACGAACACAGTCGGTACTACATTAGTCAAAACAATACTTTTAATATTAAAACAGATTAATTTAACATATTCAATTAGCGAATAAAATACGATATAATTTACTATTGATAACAGTATATATAGAATTAATAATATTGCAATGAATTGGCGCATTTTTACGCGATAATTAAGTATAGGTCCGGAAATAATCCAGCCTAGTTTGGTGTTCTGTAGAAACGGACCACTAGTCAAACGAATTTTACCGTCTTCTAACAGATCCCAAAACCTATCTGCGCCAATCAAAATGTCAATATTTTTGTAGTCTAGATACTCCGGATCGGCTAACCGTATGTTGTCTGGAATACAGAGTTGCGCGCTTAATTTACATACAGCAGGCATCGAAGCCGTGATCCTAGAAAGCACATAAAAATGAATGCACAATTCAATTCAATTCAACAATCATTTATTCTCTCTTCACAAAGGTGACTTAAAGTTAATGTGTACAAACAAAAATGTTTCGGCTGTATTCCACCTTTGTGAGAGACTGGTGCCTGATATAGGTTTTGGGAAAAACCTGTGTTACAAGTCACCAGGCCCCCTCCACGGATAGAATTAGCTTTTGCAGGGTTATCGTGCAAGAGTCGAAGTTAAACATACCTAACAAAGAAAAACTAAGTAAAAGTTAAAGCAATATGCTTAAAACTAATAAAAGAAGAAGTAAAACTTAAAAAAAAAACCTACCTATAATTATGCAGAGGTACTGCGTCATGTTGTGAGTGAGTGACTGTTTATCTTGTATGAAGTGTTAGACTAGTAAGAGATGTAGTAGGTATGTGAGTAATTCAGATGAGCAGTGTGTGAGTGAAAGTGACTTTTGTGGAGTGAGTGACGCGAGAGTTGTTTTTCAAGGAGGTGAGGAACAGCTATGTATGTGTAGGGTTGGTCAAAATAAGGATTATTTCAGAACGGTCAAAAGATTCTCAGTTTTTAAGTATTTTTTTATTACTTTAATACAGCTTGATCGAGTTTTTGGATATAGGTTTAGGAATTTATTCAATTTATTGTAAAGATAATGCCCAAGGAAGCAATAGAATCTTTCAGGGAGCGTGTATTTGAATTGAGCCTGGGACATACCCTACCCTTTCGTCGGTTGTCTTTGAATACTCGTAGCTTAGCGTCAAACTGCATTTGAGAATGTTTTTCCAGTAATGTACGTAGTATGAACGTTTGTCTGACAGTGAGAATGTCCCATTCTTTGTATAGGTCAGGAGGCCTACCACAAGCTCATAAAGCAGTATTATTTTAATATTACTTCAGTGTGGGAAAGAGATGAAGCTCTACAGGACGTATAGCTCCATCTCTTTCTCCCACTGAAGTAATATTAAAATAATACTGCTTTTGAGCTGGTGGTAGGCCCCCAGTAGTCGGAAAACGAAAGGGGAGACTAGCTCCAACCTTGAGTAAGGCACGCTGTGCCCTTTCAACTTCGATGAGGTGTGTTTTTGCGGCACCTCCCCATGATGTGATGCAGTAGTCAATAAGTGATTGGCATAATGCGTAGTAGACCATCTTAATAGTCTTTCGGTTGGCCGAGTGTCTTAAGGTTTTGAAAATGTAAATCACTTTTCGTAACCTGGTCACGAGGGTTTCAATGTGTGGTTTAAATGAGAGATATTGGTCAATAGTGACTCCAAGGTATTTAATATTCTCGGTCATTTCAAGGGAAGAACATGAGCACTGATTATTTTCAATGCCACAGGTGTGAGCAGTAATCGTTAAAGTTGAGGGTGGGAGCAAGTTAGATCTTTGAGCAAATGCTATGTACTTTGTTTTAGAGATGTTAAGAGTCAAAACATTGTCTTGCAGCCAGTTACTAACACGGTTTAGACCCAGTTGTGCAACATCGAATACCTCCTCCCATCCGTCACCACTAAAGAACAGTGCAGTATCGTCAGCAAAAGTAATGATCTTTCCCTTTAGAAGAGAAAGTTGGCAAAGGTCATTAATGTATACCAGGAATAGTGTTGGGCCAATTATACTTTCTTGTGGTACACCAAAATTGACTGAGAGCTCGTCACTGAGCGAGTCATTTATCCTTACTCGTTGTTTCCTACCAGTAAGATAGTTTTCCATCAGTTTCAGAGAGATTCCTCTGATACCAAGCCGTTCAAGCTTTTTTAGAAGGTGCGGAATAGAGACTGTGTCAAACGCTTTTACAAGGTCGAGGAACACCGTAAGGCATCTCTTTCTATCGTCCAAGCTGACCACAATAGAGTTTACCAACTCGTGAACTGCATCATTGGTACTTTTGCCAGTTCTAAAACCAAATTGTGAAGACGAAAAGAGATTATTTGCTTCCAAAAACTTAACAAGACGTTGATTTATAAGGCGTACCAAAATCTTGGACAGAGCAGGTAGAATAGAGATGGGCCGGTAGTTATTAACGCAGTCTCTTTTTCCAGCCTTATGGATGGGCTTGATAACAGCTATTTTAAAAGCTTGTGGAAAAATCCCCGTAGAGATTGATAGATTGCAGATATGTGTTATGGGAGAAGAGAGGAAATTTGCGTATCTCTTAATGATTTTGCTGCTAATCTGATCGATTCCCATTGCACAATTTTCTTTCAGGCCTCTAATGAGGTTGCAGATTTCTTGTTCATCGGTAGGAAGAAGGACAAGCGAGTTTAAAGGAGTTTCAGATGTGTGATCACTAGTGTGGCAAGGTGCTGTAGATTTCGAAGTGGTGATTTTATTTGCCAACTTTGCTCCAACGTTCACAAAGAAGCTGTTGACGTCATTTATGTCCGCCTCGGGACTATTAGATGACAAGAGGGACGACGAGAAGTCTGCCCTCTTGTCAGACCCACAAATTTTTTTTATGACATCCCATAACTTGTTTTTTGTTACCCTTTGCATTTTCAATCTCCTGCTTTTCATACCTCTTCTTTGTTTTTTTTAGCAAAGATGAGCAAAAATTTCTATAGCGCTTGTATGTCAATTTTAGTATCTCGTTGTCAGGGTTACGTTTTAATTTTTTGTGTAAGTTATCCCGGTTTCTCATGCAGCGAAAAAGTCCTTTAGTTACCCATGGTTTGGTTATTAGTTTTCTTTTTGAAGTTTTAGCTATGCTGGTATTATTTTTTATTGCTGAAGATAGGTGAGCCACGAGGAGATCGGTTGGTACATTAGCGTCTTGACAGTCAAGGATAGGCTGGTAATCCATGTTTTGTATTATTTTGTCCAGATTGTCGAAGTTAACCGAGCAATATATTTTATTTAGATACTTCAGACGCGATTTAGGTCTACAACTAACAGCTACACTCTCGTGGTCAGTGATAGATGTTTCGAAAACAAAACAGCAAGCGTCCATTTTAGTTTTCAGCATCATGTGATCTAAAAAAAAAAAAAAATCAAAATATTTTATTTCACATAAACCTACAAGGGCACTTATGAAACGTTAGAAGCTAGGTGCACGGTTCCAATTGGTCGCTTCCTATGGAGAAGAGCCGGCAAGAAACTCCACGGTTACTCTTTTAAAAATAAATTGTTTCTACAATGTTTTCAAATTACAGTGTTAATAGGTATGGGAGGACAGTGTAGGCCTATCAACAAGTACCAGGTACTTAGTAAAATAGAAAATGGTCCACAAGTCTACAGCCTACAACGTTCTCACATTCACAAAATCTAAAAGAAAAGAATCTATATAAAAGATAAACAAAATAATAAAAATAAGGACCTATTTAAACCAAATGACATGATTGCCTAGTGGCATGATACAGCTGTAGTCAGCTGTAACAAATCTAATTTGATTAAAAAAAAAAAAATAGAAAATTGTAGGTATATTATGTCAAATACTGAAAAGATTATGTCAATGAAGTAGGTAAAAAAAAAAGTAAAATAAAATAATAATCGTAATTTGGGAGCAGTTAATAGACATTTACATTGTTATGCCGTTAATGAGGTACCAGGGAAGCCACATGTGCAGAAGGAATTATTGCCAGACTTCCTTGTCTTCAACGTAGTCTTTAATCTTATAATATGCTTTTTTGATAAGGACACGTTTGATGTGGGTTTTGAACTTTCCATCGCTTAGTTCTGTAACAGACTTTGGCAACTTGTTATAAAAGCGGATACCGTTTATAAGAAATGACTTACTAGTTTTAGTTAATCTAAATTTGGGTATCACAATTTCATGTTTACTACGTGTATTTATATTATGGAAATCGCTTCTTATTTTGAAAAGTCCTAGGTTTTTGCGAACATACAAAATACTTTCTAAGATATAAAGAGAAGGCTGAGTCAGTATATCAATTTCTTTGAATTTATTTCTAAGGGACTCACGAGGACTCATTTTGTAGATCGCGCGAATTGCCCTCTTCTGTAAAATGAAAATTGAATCTACGTCAGCTGCCGATCCCCACAGCAAAACGCCATAAGACATAATACTGTGGAAATAAGCAAAGTATACTAACCTAGCTGTGGCTACATCAGTTAACTGCCTTATTTTTCTTACTGCATATGCAGCTGAACTTAATCTACCTGAAAGGGCTCTAATGTGGGCGCCCCATTGCAATCTCGAATCTAGAGTAATTCCTAGAAACACAGTTTCCGTAATAGCATCTAGCTTCTTGCCATCAAGTTTTAAATTGAGACCTACTTGAGGTACATTTGGTAATGAGAACTTAAGACATTTAGTTTTGTTCGCATTAAGTAAAAGATTGTTAGCTGCGAACCATTTCGAAAGAATTGCCAGACTATCGTTGACATGTAAGACATCCGTGTCTTTTCTATCTATTTTAAAAATAAGAGAAGTATCATCAGCGAATAGAATTATATCCGATAAATTAGCCATCATGTAAGGAAGGTCATTAATATAAACTAGAAATAAAAAAGGGCCAAGAATTGATCCTTGAGGCACGCCCATCTTAACTAGAGACCCTGAGGACGTCGCCCCGTTAACATTTACTTTTTGCTGCCTGTTTGATAGATAGGAAAGAACAAGATCAGCAGCTTGTCCACGGATTCCGTAGTGGTGTAATTTACAGATCAATGTTTTGTGGTCATTGCAGTCAAACGCTTTTGAGAGGTCACAGAAAATGCCAATTGCATCCTGGGACTTTTCCCAGGATTCCAAAATGTGACTGATGAGTTTTACTCCTGCGTCAGTCGTCGACCTACCTTTCGTGAAACCAAACTGGTGACTATGTAAAATTCCATTTGAATTAAAATGTGATAACATCTGGTCTAGCATTATTTTTTCATATATTTTACTCAGTGCTGGTAGCACAGATATAGGTCTATAATTTGAGGGATCACTCTTACTACCCGATTTGAAAATTGGTACTACTTTGCTATGTTTCATTAAATCTGGAAATGTACCGCTATCTAAACATTGATTAAATATGCTTGTTAAGACAGGGGCAATTGTGTCAATGATATCCCCAAGAACCTTAACGGAAATCCCCCATAAGTCTTCTGTGTTTTTTATGTTAAGACTTTTAAATGCTTTTTTAATTGTGACAATAGAAATGGGCTTGAATTCAAAACTTGGAATGTCCTTACTGAAATTTTCTTTTAAAAGGGATTCAGCTACTATTGATGATGAGGGGAGAGATTTCGTAACCTCTATTGGGATGTTGGTAAAGAACTTCTCTAGCGTCTCAGCAACTTTAAGCTTATCTGAAATGGTTTCATTCTCAATTTTTAAAGATAATTCATTCTGACCTCGCTGTTTTGTGTTTCCAGTTTCTTTAAACATGTTAACCCATGCGTTGGCAGAGTATGAGCCGGGAGCAAGCCATGGCTAGCTAAGCTGTTAAGGTAGTCGTATGATCGTTTATCGGAACTGTTTGGAACTATATTGATATTTATATCACCACAAAAAAAAATGTTTTTAAAAGTTTTTAGATTATTTAGTAGCGTGTTGATTGAGTCGATAAATTTTACAGTGTTTGTTTGACTAGGCGGGCGATATAATCCTACGATGCAAGTATCTCGATCCAGTTTTAATACAAGGCAATTAGCGTCTGTAACTGTGGGTTCTTCAGATATTAAGAAGTTTGTTATAGTAGATGATAACTCCTTCATTTTGAGTTTTGTGTGAGGTGGTCGCTATATGATTGTAGTTGTCGAGAGAAGGGATGAACTTTGCAGACGGGAGCCAGCATTCTGTAAGTACTAAAATATCCCAGGGTATTTCAGATCTTTGGAGAAGCGTAACGAAATTTGGCATATTACAGTTAATGCTACGAATGTTTTGAGACAGGATATTGAAAGTATTTTTATTCATCTTCATATGATTTTTTGCATTTTCTATGTCACAGGTTATAGTTTTAGCTACTTGAATTGCGTCCAGATCAGAGTTCATTTCGTTAATGGTTTGCATAGTAATCATTTGATTGTACAATAAGAAAAATACAGTCACGCCTAATACGTGACGTAATGTTGATTGTGAAATCGAATAAACTCAGTTCTGGAACTTTAGTAGCTTTATAAGCAAAGATTTGACAAAGTGCAGGAGATAGTGGGCTAAGGTGAATACCATAGAAGAGGGTTTCGACTCGCTTGAATAACATGTGTCTTGAGTTGAGTGAAGGATGAGCGTGATGAGGAATATGTGTGTGTGTAGTTCTGCAATAACAATGAAAACTTAATAATATAAACGTGAGCATGAAGCTATAATAAATAACGAATGCAATTAAAAATACTAGAAAAAGGCATGCTAAGACAACAAAATAAAAACAAGAGTATTGAACCAAAGCTAGTCACATAATAAGTTTGTGAAGTTTAGTTTCTTCATCAATGCAAACTGGTGTTGAATCCTCTTCCTTCTTAACATAAACTTTTCCGTATGAAGTCCAGGCCGCTAGAAGCTTTTTGTTTTTAACGTTTGAGCGCGCAATGTAGAAAAGATATTTCGCCTTAGCTGTTAAGTACACCGAGATGTAAAATGTATATGGCGTTCCCAGTAATTTAATATGCTCTGAGTTTAATTGCAGCTGATTGTTTTCGCGTCTGCATTTATTGTATGTCTTGTATTTTGAAATCAGTGACTCCTTTCTGAGAGTAGTGCTGACAATAAATGAACTATCGACGCAGGATTTGATAACGATATTACAAGCTTGCGAACAATATACTACCGAATCACCTACGCCTCGAACTTCGTTAGTGGACTGTTCTAAGAACTAATCTACATGGTCCTCATATGGCCTGACCAAGATTATGTCTGGACTTTAAAAGAGACAGCGACCTCTGAGTTTGTTTCGGCCTTTCTTCTCAGAGTAGTCAGATAGGAGACGCCGAACTCATCTAGCTTATTTTTAACCGACTTCCAAAAAGAAGGACGTTATATGTTCGTCGCGTTTATTTTTTTAGGGTTCCGTAGTAAACAAGGAACCCTTATAGTTTCGTCATGTCCGTCTGTCAGACTGTCCGTCTGTCTGTCTGTCTGTCTGACCGCGGTCTAGCTCCCAGACGCTTTGTACTAGAAAGCTGTAATTTGGCATAAGTATACATATTAATTACACCGACAAAGTGGTAAAACAAAATTATGAAAAATATTTTTTTTAGGGTACCTCCCATACACGTAAAGTGGCGATGTTTTATTTTTTATTTTTTTATCCCATAGTGTGGGGTATCATTGGAAAGATCTTACAAAAACATTATGAGTTTGTAAACCTATTTTTGGATTCAGGGATCCGTTTGCAAAATATTAAGCTTTAAAGTGCTAATTTTTGTTAGAGTCAAGTGTCCCCCCCCCCTGCCAGCTAAATGGTTGGTTTTGGATGTGTTAAAAAATCACAGCAGTAGCTTATGTAACGAAATTAAAAGGAAAACTATCACAGCTAAGTAGACTTTACTAGTTATCGAGTAATAATCGACCAACTTAACTTTGCAGTTGCAAAAACATGTTTTCCCATACATTCCGTATGGGAGAATATGTTTATCAACTACAAAGTTAAGTTTGTTTTTGGGATAAATTCATCCCAACTACGGAACCCTTCATTGTGCGTGGTCCGACACGCACTTGGCCGGTTTTTTTTTGTATGTCCACCGATTTCTCCGTCAATTGTGGACCGATTTTGAAAATTCTTTTTTTGTTTGAAAGGGTGTGCTCTCGAATTGGTCCCATATAAATTTTATTAACTTTGCTTGGATAGTTTTTGAGTTAGCTACAAAATACGTATATTTTTCCCATTTAGTATGTAGATGATATGTTAAGTTTCTGTCATTGGTAGCAGGTAGTGGTATTCGAATGTGTGTGGGGTAGGTACCACAACTAAAAAGTGAAAAATAAAAACTTTTTACAAAAAAAAACAACCGACCTCCAAAAAAAAACACTACAAAGTGAAAAATAACTTTAATTTCGGAAGTCGGTGGCAAAAAACGAAAATACAAAACCCAAGACACCGACTTCCGAAATTAAAGTTATTTTTCACTTTGTAGTGTTTTTTTTGGTGGTCGGTTGTTTTTTTTTTTTTTTTATATGACGTGTAAAAGTGATTCCGATATCCTATTTACAGAATAAACAATTTCATTTCATTTCATTACTCATATTATAGCTCAGGACTTGTGTGAGGTGTTCATGTACGCTGACGATATGTGTCTTGTTTACGCCTCCAAAGATATGGCTGAGGTACAAAAGTGTATTCAAGGTGACTTTGAAAATATTAACAAATAGGCACACGACAATGGAATATTATTAAATCTCTCAAAAACTAAATGTATGCATATACACTCGCCATATAATCAAAATGCTAAATCTGTAAATAATGAGTATCTCACAGTGATAGGACATACATACGAATGTTTGCTTATAAATAAACGTAATTGTAACTGTGCAAAATTGGAGTACGTAGATAAATTTAAATATTTAGGTCTAACAATAGATAAGAACTTTAACTGGAAATTACACGTAAATGACATTTGCAATAGGCTAAGATCGGTGCTAAGTAAGTTTTACCAATTAAAAAATGTATTGAACAAACAGACGTTAAGAATTGTTTATTTTGCACTTGCCGACTCGTTGTTAAGCTATGGACTCCTTGTGTACGGGCGGACCTTTATTACATATTTAAGAGATGTTAAAGACATACAAATAAGACTGATAAAGTTTCTACTCAGTAAAAATGTTAAAGATAAGTGCAACAAAGAGTATGATAAGCTATTTCCCATCTGTAAAGTTTTACCCGTAGATAAAAAAGTAGATTATTTGGTAGGTCTGGAATATTATTATAGTGAAGAGTATAAAGTTAATGTTAACAACAAGTACAACACACGTAGGGTTAGAGAGAACAAATTGGTTCAACCACAGATAACAAATTATTATGGTAAGAGAACATCTAAGTATTTGGTACCAAAAGTGTTTAACAAACTAGATTTAATAAGAGAAAAAGTTAAAATTAGTAAAGGATCACTTAAGACAAAATTAAAAAACATTATAGAAGATAGCAGATAAAATTAAAAACATTGTTAATAAATATAAGTAGTAGGTATGTGCGTAAGGTGGTGCATTGTTATGTAAAAGAGCGCCTCTCGCCATCAAACGTAAAAGTTTGGCGAGTTTAGAATTAATTAACACCTCTGTATTATAATATCATTAAATAAATTAAAAAACTTTATGAACCGAATCCCGCGCGGGATGTGGGACAAGATTGTGCTCGCTTCGAGTTTTTAATGATGACTAGCTTTTGCCCGTGGCTTCGCCCGCGTGGATGTCGGAAAATATCCCACGGGAACGTACTACCGGGCAGTACCGGGATTACATACCTAATACCCGAGGAAAAGGTCATTGACTCCTACCGCTGCGCCCGCGTTGCCGTCAATCAAAATTATTATTTTTTGAATCTGTGATATCTTATAAACCATTCATTTATTTTAATCTAAATATGATTAAATTCCTCGAAACGCATCATGTGACCTAATTGCTCGTACTCGTGCATAAATTCACAATACATTTTTTTATACTGTGGTAAACGATCTAGTTTCCTCTCTAAAGATAGAAAACGCTGTTTAGCAGAATTATGTGAATCACCCAAACAATCAGGTGATTGTTTAAATGGTATTCCTACAGAAAACCTGCCGTGCTGATCGCATTCAGTAGTTTGCAAGAACAGCTCTTCACAAAAACGATCCTCCTCAGTTATAACGGGTGGGATATGTACTTCTTCGATTTCCCAGAACTTTCGTAATTGAGAATCTACTGACGTCAAATTGCACTGAACATCTGTCATGCTAGCAGCTAATAAACGATTATTATTATAAACTGGACCGGATATAATCCAACCTACCATCGAATCTTGTATGGACCGGTGTGAAGTTTAATTTTATTTTCTTTTAGCAAATCCCAAAAGACATCCGCGCCTATTAATAAATATATGTCACTCGGTACATAAAATGTGGAATCTGCAAGTAGAATATTGCTAGGTATACTAATAGCATCACTATTAACGTGTGTCGAAGGCAACTTCGAAATGATACTAGGCAACACTAAACAATGTAAGGTTGTATTCAAATCATATGCCTGTACCTGTGTGACTGGACTGTGAAACGGTTTGTCCAACGCCACAAACACGTATAGTGGACTGTATGATAGGTATTTTCAAACGTTTACATAAGCTTTGAGCTATAAAACAATTTTGACTGCCGCTGTCAAGCAGAGCACGAACTGTGTGATAACTGTTATCAACATCAGCGATCTCAACTAACGCCGTAGACAGCAATACAGTCTGTAACGATTCAGCATTATCTATGAACGCGTTACAACTACGATTATCAATATTGTCACCTGTTTTACTAACGCAGTGTAATACAGAAGACTGTGGCAACGTATTTTTGATAACGGAAAGTTGTGGTGACGATTTTGGAATAACGCTATTATTATCAACATGAATTAACGCATTATGTTTTTGTTGACATAATTTACGGGGACCGAAATTAGAATTTTCAATTGTGTGGGTGTTTGTACGTAAACAGTTTTGACAAATGTTTTTTGACTGAACTAACTTAATCTTTCTTGTGCCAACATATTTAAAAACTTAACACATGAAAATAATGCATGTTTGTCACTACACAACGGGCATGTCAAGTTATGTTTATTTGTTTTACCTTTACTACCTATCAAATAAATACGCACACATACACACACACACACCAAACACCACAATCACACACATCACACACCACACTCACATCACACGTACACAAACACACCAGATATACCATACAACACCTGGAACCACCTCTCTAGTCTCCACTATGGAATTCGTACCCCGAGCCCCAAGATACAGACTAACTGTCTAGTTTGGGGCTCATTGGTAAATAATATTTTGTATCCTAGCTATGGGTAATATTTTAAGCTACTCATGTCGTCTCAACTTGGTGTTAACCTGTAAACCTGCTTACTGTATTACCTGGACAATAAACTATTTTCTATTTTTTTCTATCATCAGCCTATAAATGTTCCCACTGTTGGGACACAGGCCTCCTCTCTGTGAGAGGGAGTGGGCCGTAATCTACCACGCGGGCCCAGTGCGGGTTGGTAGATGTCACATGTCTTCGAATTTTCGGTTCTAGGACATGCCGGTTTCCTCACGATGTTTTCCTTCACCGTTTTGAGAGTCCGGTGCCGGAACCTTTACTACCCGGTGAAACATTATTATTATTTGCACTCGCATAACTAAGTGTAGTTAGTCAAGTTTTTGGGAGCGTTATATTAATTAAACTAGCTTTTGCCCGCGGCTTCGCCCGCGTGGATGTCGCAAAATATTCCATAGGAACATGCTAACGGAATTCAGAGTATCCTATATTCTAAGCCAGATTATGGCCTATCCATACGCATACGCCTTTCATCTAAATACGTTCAGCCGTTACGGTATTAACAGGTAACAGGCAGATATTAAATCTGTAAGTACTCAAAATGCTAAATTGAAACCGTTAAATGATAACTTAACTGTCAAGACCCTTTTTCTCAGAAACGCCTGGAGGCATCAAGTTGAAATAGATATCGAAAACTTAGATCTACGGTCCCTTGGAGCTGTAAAGAAAATTAAACTTCCAAGTCAATGCAATAAAAAAATACGGCCATTAAATTTTACCGCATATTTATATTGACACTCGCAAATAAAACAATGCCTATATGGTACTTCCCGTTGTCCTAGCAGCATGAAATTTGGCGAGAAAACTTTTATTACCTACATATCACCTCCTTTAGGATTATTTTTAACCGACTTCCAAAAAGGAGGAGGTTATATGTTCGTCGCGTATGTTTGTTTTTTTTTTTTTTATGTATGTCCACCGATTTCTCCGTCAATTGTGGACCGATTTTGAAAATTCTTTTTTTGTTTGAAAGGGTGTGCTTTCGAATTGGTCCCATATAAATTTTATTAACTTTGCTTGGATAGTTTTTGAGTTAGCTACAAAATACGTATTTTTTTCCCATTTAGTACGTAGGTGATCTGATAAGTTTCTGTCACTGGTAGCAGGTAGTGGTATTCGAATGTGTGTGGGGTAGGTACCACAACTAAAAAATGAAAAATAAAAACTTTTTACAAAAAAAACAACCGACCTCCAAAAAAAAACATTAAAAAGTGAAAAATAACTTTAATTTCGGAAGTCGGTGGCAAAAAACGAAAATACAAAACCCAAGACACCGACTTCCGAAATTAAAGTTATTTTTCACTTTTTAATGTTTTTTTTTGGAGGTCGGTTGTTTTTTTTTGTAAAAAGTTTTTTTGAGACAAAAAAAAGCCTATGTCAAAACTCAAACTCAAAGCATTTATTTCAATTAAACCATTTACAGGCACTTTTGAATTGTCAAGGAAACGGTCAGTCAGAAATAGGTATGAAGCTAGTTGCCCATTCCAAAGCATAGTAGGTACCTATGGAGAAGAACGGGCAAGAAACTCCACGGACACTCTTTTAAATAAAAAATTGTTACAAAATATTGGTTACAAATACATGTCCTAACCTTAAGATGCTGTTTATCCCCTTGGCAGATTTGATCGAAATCGAATTCGAATTTGGAATTTGATTGTGGTTTAGGCGTGAAAAGTTAACATACAGACATTCTTGTACTCAGGCTCGTTATAGTTTTTGGAAAAGTTTTTGTGAAAATTGGCAATTTTTAAGAAATCTGTGAATGCAGACCAACATGTTTCAAAAAGTTAAGGACAGTCTCGTTATGCCCTTTCTTCATAGGTCGGTACGGTATCGTTTCGGTACCGATTCTGTACCGTTTCGGTACTGCTTATGGTATCCTCACTGGTCGGTAAACCGAAACGATACCGCACCCGCGCACTGCTTTCATTTAGAATTCCAAATTCAAATTAATTCCATTGGTTGGCCAGCCCATGACCAAATTGCCTCATCGTTTTACGAACAAAATTGTATGAAATCGATAGATTTGGTTATTCTGAAATTCAAAAATCCTAATTTTAGAAAAAATTCCGCGTTACTTCTGACCTGACCGCATTATTAAATATGTTAAAAAAAAAAATACCGAACTGTTTTATAGTAATCTGTCCGATTTTCAGAATGTAGTTGAACGATAGATTTTAGATACCGAAAACACAATATTCAGAAACCAGTAGCGTCACACGTACCAAGGAGAAAATTAAAAACGAGGCATTATTTTTATTCTATTGGTTTTGTTCGATTGTGTGTTGCAGTATAAGTTAAATTTTATTTTATGTATTAAGGGTTTTGCCTGAATTAAATGTTTTTTTTTTTTTCATCCCGTCTGAAAATCTTGTTTTTACGTGAAGATTGGTCAGTTGATGCGAATGTTGGCAACGTCGGAAATAGCTGTCAAATAACTAGTTAGCTGTATTTCATATTTTCAAACAGGTTTACCTGACGGAGCCAAAAACTAATTAGTAAATCGGCTCCGTGAAGTCCAAACCCCGCTGCCCATCATTTTCATGTGGCGGCCGTTATTTGGTGACCGCTATGTGGTGGCTGTTATATGGCGGCCGTTATTTGGCGGCCGTTATCTAGCGGCCGTTACGTGGTGGCCGTTATATTTTTAAAAATTTAAGGTTTTCAGCGGATAACAATACTCTCCGAATGGTTTATTTGTGTATCCCTGTGTGGGGAGGGACTCATAAAACTGAGCTATTAAAACTCGAAAGAGCTCAAAGGGCTGTGCTAAAAGTAATTCACTTCAAACCTCGTGACTACCCTACACATATGCTATATTCAGAATGCAATGTCTTAACTTTTAGGAAATTATACATCTTAAGATCAATCCTCTACAAGCACTCTATGATCTTGTTTAATAAGCAGCTTTTCAGTCAGCGGCGTCGTGGCTTTCCCTTATGTCCTGCTGTCTCTTGCAGGACTGCCTTCGCAAGACGCCAGTTCAATGGCTTAAGTGCAAGTCTGTATAATAAAGCCCACAAACAATTAAATATTTACGCCTTGACAAAGGGCGAGTTAAAAAACAAGTTAAATTCATGGTTACAGATATTGACATATAGTGATACCGAAGAGCTTCTAACCACTATACAGTAAAGAGATAGGTTTACACACAGAACACAACACATCCACTTACTCATACAACACAGGCATGTAAGCACTCCCACATACACACGCATACGCACACACACACACATACACCCAAACACACACACACACATACACCAACCCACAACCATACACACACCCACACGCCCATACACCCACACACACTCATGTTTTATTTAATTTTTTGTTCTTTTTATTTTTATACTTTATTTTAACATTAAGTACTTTGTTCGCCTGCTGCACGTACCAAAAAATAATTTTTGTAACCGTAATAAGACTCACTGTGAATGGATACTCTTTCCTAAGATACAGACAGATTTTCTGCCTTGTTTAGGAAAGGGAGTCCTATGACCATTTTTATATGTGTTGTACTGGTTCTATTTATTTATAACATCTAATTATATAAGACAACTTTGTATACCATGTACAAACTACTTTTTTTTTTTATAAAAATTTTATTATTATTATTATATATTATTATTTTTCTATATTTTAACAAATCTCGGGACCATAGATCCCCGTTCTTTGGAAGGCGTACGAGGGGCCGAAGCCAACTCGCAGAGGCCCCTTAGACATTAATAAGTGTTGAGGCACCAACCAACGATTATCCCTGTATGCACCATACAAGTGCACCCAAGGACAACCCCCGGTTGGTGTAGGACTACTGGAACATGGAAACAAAACATATTGGGCTATGGATTTGGGTGACTATAATGGATTGGTTAACTGGAACTATGGAAAGACTATGGCCCCTGCCTGATCAATGTTTTAAATGCACACGGATAAAATGGCAGGGGGTGACTTGCACACTCAATAATGGGCCCCCGAAAACGGTCGCTAGCACAAAGTGTCGTAGCGACAAGGGGGCAACATGTCCTGAGGTGCTTGAGGAGTGGAGAGGTATTCCACGGCTTTCAGAACAATCCCAGAGCCCGGAAGATGGTCAAGATCCCTACGAGCACTTACTAGAATACTTCCTTCCTCCAAGCACGTTTACTCTTGCGAATCTCCACTCAAGCCGGCCAATTAAGGCAAGAATGAGATGGGAGCTCTGTTCCTCGTCAGTGTTCACTTCAGCCGGCCAGTGAAGGCAAGCCAGAGGCGAGGAACAAGACTTCTCCCGGGAGATAGGGTCCGTGGGGTCGCTACTGCCCATCAGCTCGCCACATGCTGCCCTGCGGGTTTTATTATCTCTCTTGGTCTGGCTCCTCATCCTAGACCTGTTCTGGCAAAGTAAACTCTACCGGCACAGACCTAGAGTTTGGAGCGCGCAAGCCCCACCACGACGTCAATGTAGAGATACGGCGATGGGGTTATTTATTATTATTATTATGTGGCGGCCGCAATTTGGCGGCCGTAAAGTGGTGGCCGTTTTGTTGTGGCCGTTAGGTGGCGGCCGCTATGTGGCGGCTGTTATATGGGGGCCGTTATCTAGCGACGGTTATCTAGCGGCCGCTACGTGGCGACCATCATGTGGCGGCCGTTATGTGGCGGCCGTTGTGTTGCAACCGTTATGTGGCGGCCGCTATTTGGTTCTGACTATTCTTTTCAAAATCTGTGAACGCAGATCGAAATGTTTCAAAAAGTTAAAGGACAGTCCTAAAACTGTAGGACAACGGTTACGGTATCCGCCCTTGTGTGTGTGTTTTTTGTGTTGTGTGTTTTTTTTTCGTTTTTTTTTCAGTTTTTTTTTAAATCCACCCTATATATGTTATGATTGACTGCTTAGATCCATAAAGCTATAGCGTGATGATAATCTTTAAAAAAAATCCGTAACTATCTGCCTTTTGGCTAGCCTTTTTACAATTTGCTTTTTCTCCATTTTCGTAATTGCACTTACCACAGTTGGTCTCTGCATCACCCAAAGGTTGACTGGTAGAAAATGCCTGTGGCATTAAGTCCGCCTCTGTACATTTCTGTGCTTGAAGTATTAAATAAATAAATAAATAAATACGAACTTATTGTAATATTGCTCATCCCCCATAACAAATAGCACGATAATAATTTTTGAAATGTCTATTGTGACGTTTCCATTATTTGACTTATTGATTAAAGTAAAGTAAAATAAAGTTTATTTATTTGCATAGATTGTAGGTACATAACATAAGGTATTAAAAAAATAAAGTGATCCATGTACAATCTACCTTAGATTAGGCATGCAAACATTAATGAATGAAGTAACGAGAAGGTAATAAAAAATAAAAAAATAAATTGTGTCGAAAATGTCAAACAAAATTATGAATTACAGTTCAAAACGGGTACAATTAAATAAGTTGGAATGTCTTTAAAATGCATAAGAATATTATAATTATTTTAGATTAGAAATTTTAGGATAAAATATCTAAGTCATTGTCATTTAGAAAATCGTTAACCGAGTAGTAGCATTTTTCAATCAATAATGCTGTTAACTTCTTTTTAAAATTACGTATTGTGTCATCTTTTATTATGTCAGGTATTTTGTTATAAATTGTAGGTCCCATACTAATAACATTGCAACTGTTCATTAGTAAAAGATTTTTGTACTGACTTCTGATTGGTCTCTTACTACTTTGTGATACTGTAGTAAAAAGATGCATGTTACGTTTAACAAAAATTGCCATTTCCAAAATATACATTGCCGGAAATGTTAACAGCTTTAGGGACTTAAACACTGGAAAACAACTATCAGTCGATTTCATATTCAACATCGACCTCAAACAACGTTTTTGGGCTTTGAATACCTGTTCCCGCAAGCAAGAATTTCCCCAGAAAATTATACCGTATCTTAGAATGGAAGCTACGAGACCATGGTATGCAATCAAACTTGTGGTGATGTTAACTTTCTTAGCTAAATTGAATAAGACATAAGCAGTTATGCTCAATTTTTTACATATCTCTTCTACTTGAGGTTTCCACGTCATTTGACTGTCAATTACTATGCCTAGAAATTTTGCTTTTTGTACTTGGTCTATTTTTGTTCTATTAAATTCAATTTTTAAATTTGGTATTGATGTCCGCTGATAAAAATGTATTATGTTAGTCTTTCCTAAATTAATTACTAATTTATTGTCGTCAAGCCAATTCACAATGTCCCCGAGTGTATTATTTATGTCCTGTTCATATTTATTTGCATCAGAACAACTGATTAATGCGGTACTGTCATCAGCAAACAAAATCATTGGGACTTTTATGTGCCGCGGTAATTCGCAAAAACTTAAGACTTTTCAAAATAAGAAGTGATTTCCATAATATAAATACACGTAGTCTACATGAAATTGTGATACCCAAATTTAGATTAACTAAAACAAGCAAGTCATTTCTTATAAACAGTATCCGCTTTTATAACAAGTTGCCAAAGTCTGTGACAGAACTTAGCGATGAGAAGTTCAAAACCCACATCAAACGTGTCCTTATCAAGAAAGCATATTATAAAATTAAAGACTATGTTGAAGATAAGGAAGTTTGGAAATAATTCCTTCTGCACATGTGGCTTCCCTGGTACCTCATTAACGGCATAAATAAGTAAGAGTCTATTAACTGCTCCCAAATTACCATGTTTATTTAAATCTTTTTTTTTTGTTTTTACATTCGTCCTTGACATATTTATTATTCTATTATTTGACATTATATACCTACGATTTAATTTCAACTGTTTTTTTAGTGACTTGTGGACATGATAATTACTCAGATTGATTACAGTTGTAACAGCAATCATATTATTGCGTTTTATTAAAATAGGTTTTTTTTTTTACTTTTATTAATTAATTAATTTTTTGTATAGATTCTTTTCTACATATTTTGTGAATGTGAGAACGCTGTAGGCTTAGTGGATTGTAGACCTGTTGACCATTTTCTATTTTGTTAAGTACTTGGTACTTATTGAAAGACCTACACTGTCCTCCCATACCTAGAAACACTGTCATATGAAAGTATTGTAAAAGCCAATTATTTTTAAAAGAGTAACCGTGGAGTTTCTTGCCGGCTCTTCTCCATAGGAAATGACCAATTGGAACCGTGCACCTAGCTTCTGACGTTTCATAAGTGCCCATGTAGGTTTATGTGAAATAAAATATTTTGATTTTGATTTTTTTTTTATTTTGTCCGAAACTGTTCTTATTTTTTAAAGATTTTATTGCTCTCATGACATCTTGTGGTGAGACAGGAGACATAAACATTGAATGTGGATTGCTCCACATATTAGTAGCCACAGGTGTTATCTTAGTGTTTGTCTGTATTTGATCGATAAAGAAATTATTAAAGGCGTTTGCAATATCTTTGGGATTACTTAAAATTGTATCTAGGGTTTTTATTTGAGAAATTTGCTCAATAGTGCGTGGATTATTATTTATAATTTGCCATGAAGCTTTAGATTTGTTTCTTGAAGTATTTATGAAATAATTATTTTGCGCCTTTTGGGTTAATTTTATTATTTTCCTAAATTTCTGGGAATAATTTTTAAAATTGTTTTTATTTTCATTTGAAGGTTCGCGCCTGCATGTCCACAATAATTGCCGCTGTCTTTTACTGCATACTCGTATACCACGTGAAACCCATTTTACTGTTTTATTTGTTTTTATAGTTACAAACTTATTTGGAAAACAGATATCATACAACATACGAAAATGTTCTAAAAAGTAATCATACGCTTCGTTCGCATTTTCTGTTTTGTTTATTTCTGAAAAGGTGAGGCATTGGAGGTGATTCTTAAATTTAACTAAATTTTCTTTTGAAAGATCACGTTTCTTAGTGATCCAGTAACTTATTCTGCAGGTTTTATTTACCTTTACTTCCAAAAACTGTGCGGTATGATCAGACAAAGCAAAGTCAAGTATTTCACATCTACATTTTAACTGAGAACTACAAGCAAAGTTATCTAGGCAACTATTGCTGGATAACCTAGTCGGTTGGCGCACTTTTAGATCGAGATTGTACCCGGAAAGAAAGTAC
The DNA here is from genome assembly GCA_963680765.1 of Agrochola lychnidis. NCBI lineage: Eukaryota > Metazoa > Arthropoda > Insecta > Lepidoptera > Noctuidae > Agrochola > Agrochola lychnidis. The sequence goes on from OY796875.1 coordinate 17,061,734, forward strand.
TCAAAGTCCCTAGTAACGTTGTTTCTTTTCAGAATATCGATGTTGAAATCCCCACATATAACAATTTTCTTATTAGATTTTGTACATACAGTTTTTAGGATGTTATCTAAGTTTTCATAAAACATATTCAGGTTATTCATTTTCGGAGGCCTGTATATACCGATGTCATGGACGAAGAGAGTATAAGTCGCATCTGTGTAACCGCGTTTACTGAGGAAGACATAAGTAAGGCAAAGAGTCTGTTGTTTGATTCGGTTCCTACAACAAAACGTAGGATTCAAAGGAAACGGGATGGAAAAATGAAGCGTGATATAGATGATATAATATGCTTGTTAAAAGAAACGGATCCTGAACTGATTCCCATATTTGTTGCACGGGACCTTCAAAAACTTCCGGCGGTCCTGTTTGATCATTTGGATTGTACTAGGCTTTTAAAAGACCTGCTCCGAATGCAGAATGAGATTAAGGAAGTCAAGGAGCAGTATGTTACATTGCAACAATTGGATTCTGTTAAAAAGGACATTGAAAATCTAAAAAATTCATCGATGGATGTTCATCAAGTAAACACGAAACGAGGTGGTTGTGTGCTAGACAATGCAGAAATCGAGAGGTCAGATAATTATACTACAATTATATCTGCGCCCGGTAGCCCGTTATTACATTCTTCGCGGGTGGAGGGTAGACAAGAAAAAGATGTTGACGGTAGAAGTCTCTGTGAGATCGGTGGCGGCGGCGTACCGGTTGTAAACATTGCAAGGAGCGGCGAGAACGCGATGACGCATCGCGTGACACCGGCGGTGGCGCACCGAGTAGATAAGTTGGGACACACTGCTGTGACAAATGGCGAGCATGTTGGAAAGCAATTGACTTTTGCAAGTGTCGTGAGTAAGGGGCGGAATGCTCCCTCGCAAGATAAGGATGGTTGGACATTAGTTCAAAGAAGCAACCGAAATAAGAGGTTTACCGGGAAAATGGGGAAAGGTGTAATACAACCTGATGCGAAGTTTAAGGCGGCTGAGATAATGGTACCATTATATATTTCCAATGTTTTAAAAGGGCTTTCTAAAGAAGACATAGTAAAGTATATTGAGGAGAAATGTAATTTACAAGTGAAGGTGGAAAAGATGACTATGAAAGTAGAAAAGGAGTATGACAGTTACAAAGTTTTCATTCCGAAACATAAGGAAGAATGTTTTATGAATGACGAGTTCTGGCCAGATGGTGTGTCATACCGCAGATTCATACATTTTAGAGGAAACTTCAGAGGCACAGTTGAGACACAGAAATTTAATACTAAGACCAATAATAATGGATAAAGCAGTAAAAATGATCAGTTTCAATTGCAAAAGTGTAAAAACGTCGATTGACTGTATTAGGCGGCTGTGTGTATCAGCTGATGTTATAGCATTACAAGAAACATGGTTACTGCCCCACGACTTGACGTTTCTAGGCACTGTGCATGATGATTTTGCTTACACTGGGACCTCTGCGGTGGATACTTCGGCTGGAATACTGCGAGGTAGACCCTACGGAGGAGTGGCACTCCTCTGAAGGAAAAGTTTATTCTCATCTGTGACGGTTGTAAAGTGTAATAGTGCTCGTCTTACAGCAATACAGATAGAACAATCAAACAGTTTGTTGCTTGTTTTTTCAGTCTATATGCCCACTTGCTGTGCTGATAATTTAACTGAGTTTACCGAGTGTCTAAGCGAGATGAACGCTATAATAGAAAATAGTGATATTCAAAATGTGTTTATGTTGGGTGACTATAATGCGCATACCAATGAACAATTTTACTATGAATTGTTAAAGTTTTGTGAGGAACAGTGTTGGACCTGCGCGGATAGCGAGCTACTACCTCGTGACTCATATACATATGTGAGTGATGCGCACAGGTGCAAGCGTTGGCTTGACCATTTTCTCGTTACTGAGGCCGCGCGTCACACTATATCTAGAGTAGAGGTATTGTACGGCACTTATTGGTCCGATCACTTTCCTATTCAGTTAGAATGTAACCTAAGTATAGTGCAGTCTAATATTCCACTACGTAAAGTATTAAGTAGTAAGGTTATTTGGGGCGATCGAGACTTAGAACAGATAAAGATGTATGAAAAATTGTGTAATTCAGAGTTATGTGACATAGATTTCCCCCTAGAATGTATTAATTGTGCTGATAAAATATGCGGCGATGTGACTCACAGAGTGGTTATAAACAATATGTACACTAAAATCATTGATATACTTTCAACATCTGCTGAGTGGTCCGCTACAGGTATTAGACAAAAATGTTATAAGCCTTTAACAGGTTGGAATAGGCATGTTAGAAGTGTTCACTCTCAGGCTCGGCTTGCTTTTCAGATGTGGCATTTATTTGGAAATCCAACTTCAGGATCTATTTATGAGAATATGCGAAACACACGTAACATTTTTAAAGCTAAATTAAAATGGTGTCGCAATAATCAAGCACAAATAAAACTAGATATAATAGCAGAGCAGCGTAAGTCCAAAGAGTTTGGGAAGTTTTGGAAGAGCACGTGTAAACTGAACCCCAAGCCGAGTCTGCCGGTGAGCGTAGCAGGAATTTGTGACCCTCAAGCCATTTCAAATTTGTTTGTGAATCAGTTCCAAGTTGAGCCCTTGTCGGGACCGGCTACAGCCGTGTCTTCGTCGGTGATTGGCGCTGAGGTAAGTTCTCCGTGTTTAAGGTTTTCGGCCAAAGAAATAGCTGATGTCATTAGACAGATGGCCGGAGGCAAGTCTCCGGGACATGACCACCTCAGCGTCGAGCACTTGCGATGCGCGGGAGTTCATTTACCGAGGGTGATGGCAACATTTTATTCACTATGCATAAGTCACTCGTACTTGCCAGATAAGCTTATGAAGACCATGGTCGTGCCAATAGTGAAAAACAGAACGGGCGATGTTACAGACCCCACAAACTATAGGCCAATTTCCTTGGCAACTGTTACAGCTAAGGTACTGGACTGTTTGCTTGATATACATATGGCGAGTCGTATTAATCTTCACGATGCCCAATTCGGTTTCAGACCCGGACTATCGACGGAGACTGCCATCATGTGTCTTAAGCAGACTGTTCAGTATTATGCTGATAGAAAAACACCGGTCAATGCTTGTTTTCTGGACTTATCGAAGGCATTTGACCTGGTGTCATACGATATTTTGTGGGAAAAGCTGCGAAATGAAAGCAGCGTCGACTGTACTGTTATTTCTTTGTTTAAATTTTGGTACGAGAATCAGACGAACTATGTCAGGTGGGGTGGAACTATGTCTGATGTGTATGGGTTGAAGTGCGGGGTGAGGCAGGGGGGTATTACCTCACCACGTCTCTTTAACCTTTACATTAATCAGCTGATTGTTGAACTCAGTAGCACCCGTATAGGCTGTCACATTGACGGAGTTTGCGTTAACAATATAAGTTACGCTGACGACATGGTGCTGCTGAGTCCATCAATAAGCGCACTCAGGCGTCTTGTGAAGATGTGTGAAGACTACGCGGTCGCTCAGGGACTCAGGTACAATGTAAAAAAATGTGAGTTATTGGTATTCAAGGCGGGTACCAAATGTTACACTAACGTGCCAGATGTGACTATAAATGATACTCCGTTAGCTAGAGTAACAAAATTTAAGTACCTGGGTCACTGGGTTACTCATGACCTGAATGATGACCTGGACATAGAAAGGGAACGCAGGGCGATGGCTGTCCGAGGTAATATGCTGATCCGCAGATTTGCACGTTGCACGACGCAAGTCAAAATAACCCTTTTCAGAGCATACTGCCAGTCTTTTTACACGTGCAGTCTGTGGGTCAGGTATACGCTGAGGGCATACAACGCCCTGCGTGTCCAATATAACAATGTGTTTAGGATGCTGTTGGGTCTACCACGCTTTTGTAGCGCTTCCGGGATGTTCACCGAGGCCAGGGTTGATGGTTTTCATGCCATTATACGGAAACGGTGCGCTTCTATTCTCGGTAGAATACGTGCTAGCTCCCACAGCATCCTGAGTGTACTGTGTGATAAGTGGGACAGCCCCATGCTGGCTCACTGGATACGACTGCACACGTAGTGTCAGTCGTTTCAATTTTGTATATAGTGTGGTTTTTTACTAACATTAGGTTAAGACCTTTACTAACAATTTATGGATCGTGTAATTTGGTCTGAAATAAATATTATTATTATTATAATTATACAGATAATAATTAATCGTTGTTGTACTAGTTCAGTTCCGCAACATTCAAATGTGTTTGTTATTGATTGGCATGATATCTCCGTCAGTTCTTTGTATTCCAGACCTCTTTTGACCAGAACGCAAGCTCCTCCTCGCTTTTTTGCTCGTCTTGCATAACATGCAGCCAGCTTATAATTTGGAATTTCCAGTAGTTTTTCATGGCCTTGCATAATAAAGTGTTCAGTTATGCATACAACGTCTATGTCTCCTTGTTTTTTGGATAGTTCTTGCAGATGGACGGTGAGTAGATCGGCCTTATTCAATAGACCAGCAATGTTTTGATGTAAGATGTTTATTCTGTTATAGACGAAAAAAATCTGACTTCGTTGACTCAATTGTTTCATCATCAGGTAGGTTTTCTGATCGGGGGTGCTTGGACAGGAAACCTCCCCGCGTGCCTGGGGGCTGGAGTTCCCTTATGGATGCGTCCGGGGGGAAGGCCAGTCTCCGGGACGGTGCACCCTGGGGTGCGGACAATGACTCCCCAGTTAGGGGTCTCGTTGTCCGTATGCCAATATCCTGTCGGAGGATAACGCTCTAACGGGTACTCACTAGGGAGCACTCGTTGAGCAGCGTTAGAGTAGGAGCGGGCTCGGCGTGCACTAACCCTGCCGTCGGGCGGGCAGGAGGAAGTCTTTTCTCCTGTCACCACCGTCTCGTAGCCCCGAAGAGTGTCAACGTCATGTCTCTGGCATTTGACGGGGGTCGAGGGTCTTGGCTTAACCGCCCGGGCTGCGAGGTAGAAAATCTCTATAAAAAATCACCCCAAACCTCCAAGCGGCGGCGCACCGTGAGGGAGGTTGATAGCTTGACTAATGGGTAGCTTAATTAGTCACTAGTGTGAACCACACAATTTTGAGACGTTACAAAGTTTATACTCGTGGGAACAAATATGAAGAAAATCAACAAACAAAAACAAAACAAAAAAGAGGGGAGTGATGCGGGGTCGGAGTCCGACGCTGCATCGGGCGCAGAGGGCTCTAGCTCGGGGCGCGAAGTGGTGGGGGCGGATGGTATCATCCGGAAATTCTTCCGGAAGCGCCCCAATTCGGATGATGGTGAGTGGTCCTCCGCCGACAGCAGGCGGAAAATGCACACTAGCCGGCGGGGTAAGGCCCGAGAAAAGGGGAAAGGTGTGGGTAGAGGGCTCACCACCACCACCACCACCACCACCACCACCAAGAAGGCTGGTGAGTCAAGCCAGGCCGGCCCAGTTGAACAGGCCCGGCGAACTGAGAGTCTCGCCACGGAGGAGCACCACCCGGGAGAGACCAGCAGCGGGCCGGTCCTCTCAGAGGCATCTGGTGGTGAGCCGGACGTCGCTGGCGGCGGCGACAAGAAACAGCAGGAAGCCAGGTTTGCGGAGGTCGTGGAAGCCGCGATCAGGGCTGTGGCCTTGAAGAGGATTCAATCCTCCAAGGACAAGGCCATACCCGCGGCCGCGGCCTCTATTTTGGCGGCAGCGAAGGAGCTGCACTTTGGGCCTCCGTCGGACGGTATGTCCGAGATGCGGGCGGAGGTCGCAAAGTTGACTGCCGCCATGGAGCTTCTCCGAAAGGAGAACGAGAAGCTTCGAGCGGACCTGGCTGGGCTGCGAGCAGCCGCCCCCCGGGAGGCACCGCAGGGAGGGGAGTGGCATGGGCAGGGGCCCGTGCCTGTGCCTGCTGAGGACCGGGTTCTGGCCCTGGTGCGGCAGGAGATGGCTGCCCTGCGGAGCAGGTTCTCCGCCCTAGAGGCCATCGTCTTGCGCCCCCCGCTAGCGGCGAGCCAGCCGGTCTTGGACCAGCGGAAGGCGGCTTCGTATGCCGCCGCCGCATCTGCCGCGTCCAAGCCAGGCCAAGGCAGGCAGGGGCAGGCCAAGGGCGGAGCGGCTGCGCAGGCGGCGAAGGCCCCGGCCCTGACGGCGAGGGCTCCGGCCCAGGCGGCGGCGAAACGGCCACCTCCGCCTCCTAAATCTTCTCCTCCGGTCGACGCCGGATGGCAAGTAGCCGGAGAGAAGAAGAAGGCCAGTAAGGAGGCAAGGGCGGCCAAAAAGAAGGCGAGGCGGCAGCGGCGCAAAGAGCGAAGTGCCGCGGCTAGGCTCCGCGCCCCGAAGTCCGCAGCTGTGGTGGTCACACTGCAGCCGGAAGCGGAAAAAAGGGGCGTGTCCTACCAGCACGTGTTCGCGACGGTGGACAAGGTGATGGACCTGGAGGAGATCGGCGCCAAAAAGGGAATAAAGGTGAAAATCACGGCAACCGGGGCCCGGATGCTGGAGGTCCCTGGTGCGGCCAGTGGCCTCGCCGCTGACGCTCTGGCTGATAAGCTCAGGGCGGCCCTAAATGCGGACGAGGCCCGAGTCTCCAGGCCCACCAAGTGCGCTGACTTGCGCATTCAGGGCCTGGACGACTCCGTGACGGAGGTAAAGGTGGTGGCCGCCGTCGCTAAGGCTGGAGGGTGCTCTGTCGAGCAGATCAAGGCAGGCACCATCCATCCTGATCACACGGGGATGCAAGCCATCAGGGTTAGCTGCCCCGTGACGGCGGCCAAAAAGATAGCCGGGGAGGGCCAAAGGCTTTTGGTGGGCTGGGTTTCGGCGCAGGTCAAACTGCTGGAGCCCAGACCTCTGAGGTGTTTCCGCTGCCAGGTGGGCCACCACGTGGGGGTCAAATGCACCTCGGAGGTGGACCGCAGTGACCTCTGCTTCCGCTGTGGTCAGCCCGGTCACAAGGCCGACTCGTGTAACGCCACGCCGCACTGTGTCGTATGTGCGGCGGCTGGCAAGCCGGCCGAACACCGAGCTGGGAGCAGGGCCTGCGCTCCACCCGCCGAGGCCAGAGGCCGGGGCAAGCGCTCCGCCACCACCGCCGTCACCGCCGCAGCCGCCGCCACTTCCACCGTGGCCACCGCCGCGTCCACCATCGCTGTCGCCGCTGCCGTTTCCGCCGCGGCAGGGCCCTCGCAGGGGGCTCGGGGGGAGGTAGAGATGGAATGCCAATAACGGCCCCATTTCGCCTCCTCCAGGCGAACATCAACCACTGCGCCGCCGCTCAGGATCTGTTGCTCCAGAGCATGGCGCAGTGGTCGATCAACATCGCCGTGGTCGCTGAGCCGTACTTTGTCCCGCCCAGGGATGACTGGGTGGAGGACCTGAGCGGCTCAGTGACCCTCATTTCATCGGCCGCCGCCGGTACTCCGTCCCTCGAGTCGGTCAAGAGAGGACGGGGTTGCGTTGCAGCACGGTTCGGGGAGATTGTCGTGGTGGGTGTTTACTTCTCCCCGAACCGAACTCTTGCCGAGTTCCACAACTCCCTTGCGGAGTTAAGAGTCGTCGTCGTCGGGTTTGGTTCCCTCCCCGTGCTCGTACTCGGGGACTTCAATGCCAAGAATCTGGCTTGGGGTTCCCGGTATACGGACACACGGGGCAGGATGGTGGAGGACTGGGCTCTGGAGACAGGCCTGGTCGTCCTAAACCGGGGTTCAGTCCCCACGTGTGTGCGGATGCGGGGCGAATCGGTGGTGGACATTTCGTTCGCCAGCCCCGCTCTGTCGCCGCGTGTCATTGACTGGCGCGTCATGGAGGGGGTGGAGACCTAGGTTTGATGTCTCCACCCAGACCTCGAGTGCGCCGGTCCGACAGGCCCCGAGTGGTCCACGGTGGGCGCTGAAGCAGCTGGACCGGGAGCTTCTCCTGGAAGCCTCGATCGTGCAGGCCTGGGTGTCATCACCGGACAGGCCTGCCGACATCAACGACGAGGCGGAGTGGTTCCGGGAGGCCATGTCCAATGTGTGTGACATGGCAATGCCCCGGGTCCATCCTAGACATGCTTCGCGCCGGCTGTACTGGTGGTCGCAAGAGCTGGAGGCTCTGCGCAAGGCGTGTGTTGCTGCGCGACGCCGGTACGCCAGGCATCGCAGGCTCCGTATCCGCCCTCCGGATACGGAAGCCATTGAGGCGGAGCTGTACGAGGGGTACAGAGCGGCGAAGACCGCCCTCCAAGCGGAGATCCTGCGGGCAAGGGCGCTAGCCCGAGAGGAGTTGCTGGAGACTCTCAACAGGGACCCGTGGGGGCGCCCATACAAGATGGTGCGGGAGAAACTCCGCCCATGGGCTCCCCCGCTGACGCAGAGTCTCCGGCCCCAGCTTGTGGGGGACGTGGTGAGCGCTCTGTTCCCCTCTAGAGGGGATCATACCCCTCCGCCCATGGCTCCGCCTACTGCGGTGCCCGATGCGGACCACACCGACGACGACGATTCTCCTGAGGTGACTGAGGTAGAAATGAGAGTGGCGGTACGTAAGATGAGTGCGAAGAATACCGCCCCAGGACCCGACGGCATACCCGGAAAAGCCTGGGTCCTGGCCATGGGGGCTCTCGGGCCTCGACTGAGGGGGCTCCTAAGCGCATGCATGGAGAGGGGCCAGTTCCCACTTCGTTGGAAGACGGGGAAACTGGTCCTCATCAAGAAGCGGGGGCACCCAGCGGACTCTCCGTCCGCTTATCGGCCCATTGTGCTGCTCGACGAGGTGGGCAAGCTCTTTGAAAGAGTCATTGCAGACCGCCTCGTCGGGCAGCTGGTGCGAGTGGGGCCGGATCTGGCGGAAAGCCAGTTCGGTTTCCGCAGGGGGCGCTCTACGGTGGACGCCATCATGCGCGTGCGGGCCCTCACGACGGGGGATGCTGTGGCCCGGGGTGGGGTCGTCTTGGCGGTGTCTCTAGACATCGCCAATGCCTTCAACACCCTGCCCTGGACTTGCATCAGGGAGGCACTCCGGTATCACCGGATGCCGACCTACCTCTGTCGTGTGGTCGAGGCCTATCTGACGGACAGGGCCGTCATCTACCCCGGTCACCAAGGAGAGTGGAACCGGCAAGAGATGTCGTGCGGTGTCCCACAGGGTTCGGTCCTGGGGCCGCATCTGTGGGACATCGGATACGACTGGGTGCTGCGCGCCGACCTCCCTAGCGGCGTCAGCGTCGTTTGTTACGCTGACGACACGCTTGTCCTGGCGCAGGGGGGGTCGTACTAGGCGGCGGCCGATTTAGCGACACGCGGGGTTGCGACAATCGTCGATAGGATCCGGCAGCTGGGACTCGAGGTGGCCCTGCACAAGTCTGAGGCCATGGGTTTTCATGGTCCTCGGAATGCGCCACCGTCGGGTTCCCAGGTAATGGCGGGAGGGGTTCACATCGGTGTCGAGTCGACGATGAAGTATCTGGGACTCGTCCTCGACAGCCGGTGGAACTTCGTAGAACATTTCCGACGTTTGGCTCCCAGACTCGAGCGGGCCGGGGCTGCATTGAAGCGGCTCCTGCCCAATCTAGGGGATCCAAACGCCTCCTGCCGGAGGCTCTATGCGGGGATCGTGTGGTCCATGGCCCTTTACGGGGCATCGGTGTGGGCGCGTTCATTGAGGCTGCGGCCAGCCCGCCGGTTGAACGCGTCCCAGAGGGTCATGGCCATCCGGCTGGCCCGAGGATACCGCACGGTCTCCTGCGAGGCGGCGAGCCTCCTTGCCGGATTACCGCCATGGGATCTGGAGGCAAAGGTCCTCGCGCACGTCTGGGAGTGTCGCGAGGAGGCGAAACGCCGGGGCTTAACTCCGATGCCGCAAGAAATTGCGGCACAGCGAACAGAGCTCCGGCGGGATCTCATGGCGTCATGGAGGGTGCGATTGTCGCAACCCCGCGCTGGGCACGCCACAATCGCGGCGATAAGACCCGTCTTTGAGGAGTGGCTGGAGAGACGCCACGGCGTTCTCACCTTCTGCCTGACGCAGGTCCTCACCGGACACGGCTGCTTCGGGAGGTTCCTGTTCAGGATAAGGCGGGAGGAAACACCCGGGTGTCACCATTGTGTGGATCGGCCTGAGGACACGGTGGAGCATACGGTGGAGGTCTGCCCGGCTTGGGCGGAGCAACGCCGTGTTCTCGTAGAGGCGATCGGCGGCGGTGATCTCTCGCGTCCGGCCCTGGTTCAGGCCATGGTACGGAGCGAGAGGAAATGGTAGGCCGTCACCTCCTTCTGCGAAGCGGTAATGCTCGCGAAGAAGGAGGCGGAACGCGTGAGGGAGAGGCAAATTTCGCGCCCTCACGCCCCTAACCGCCGCAGGAGGAGACGCCCGGGGCGGGAATCGCGAGCCGATTTCCGGCCACCGTAGGCGCGGGCTTGCGGACGGTGAGCAATGGGTAGCTCGCCGTCCGATAAGGACCAAGCTCGGGTCGACGGCGCGTTGTGTTCCACGCGCGCCTCAAAGAGATGTCAGCAGAATTGACGGGGTCCGCTAGGGCCAATGCCTGCCGGGGGTTCGAAGAAAACCGATCGGGAAATCGTGGCCCCCGGCAACAGGGCAACCGAAGGAACACGGGTGGGTTTTAGTCAGTAAGAGTCTGACACGCCCTCCCGCTCCGCCCAGAGCGGAAGAAGTTATTTGATAATTTCCCACCCAAAAAAAAAAAAAAAAGGTTTTCTGATCGAATTGCATTTGTATCGGTATCGTGAGAAGAAAGTTCATCTATTAAAATTTTCAAGTTTTGATACATATTTAACATTCCTTTGTTGTTTATTTTTCCAGTGCGCTTAGAAAATATATTATTGTCATAAGATAATTTTAGGTTTGAGTCCATTACCCAAGCATAATTATGACTTAAGTTGTCCATATAAAGCATGTTATTGAATGATTCAATTCTCCAGTTGAACATTACTGAGTACCCGCTGCATTTATATGTCGGTAGGTATAGTATCACATTTGTATGTTTTATATTTTCCAGAACTTCTCTTATTTTGACAATTTGGTTACAGTAATTGTGTGTTTTACGGAAATCTTCTTCTCCTATATGTAAAATACAATAATCTTGCAATGTATAATTTCTGAGTTTGGGTTGTATATCTTCAACTAGTTTCTCGAGGCCGCAGCTTGGAGTAAGATAGTGGCATATTTTAAAGTTAGGGAAGACGTCTTCTGCTGTTGACAGTATTCTATTGGTTGGGTTGCTGCTTAGAATACATATTTTTTTCCTTTCATCAGAGAATGCCTTTTTCTGTGTTGTCTTATGAGATGTTAGTAAAGGGGTAGTCGAATCAATCTTCGATATTCTAGGAGACGGACAAAGGCTATCTCTCATGTTTTTGCATAATGTCTGTGCGGTACCTTTTATTGGTGTGACATTTATTTTATTCTTATAAGGGGTGGTTCTTATCTCACTCGTTATTTTTTTAGAAGTTTTATTTACCATTTCGTGTTTTGCACTAATGTCCTTAAGCGACTTTTTTAATTCTTATATTTTTAAGTGATAACTTATCAATCTCTTCGTAGGCTCCAGATAACTCCAACTTAAGTTTCGTAATTTCGTTTTTTAACTCAAGTATTTGTGAACAGTTTCCATCGTCGGATATATTCGGTAGACTATTACTGGTGCCATCTAGCGTGTTATTGTTGAACCAACAACTGTCTTCATTAATTGTAATATCCGACAATGATCGGGTTTTAGTTTGAGTCATAGTTTGGGATGTCTTTCGATTTCGGAACGTAATATTCTCTAAGAATTCCATGTGAATGTCAGGTTGGCGGGTGTATTTTTCAGAAATGGTCGAAATATATCTCAAAATTTAGTACCTAATTGGTACCAAATTGTACCACTTGTGAAATAATTTGTACCTCGTGGGATCGCAAGTTATTGCAATAGTTTCATACACCCGCCATTCTGACGTCAGCTTGGCGGGTGTATTTTTGTGTAGCCAAGATTACTGAGAAGTTGGATATAAAACATATATGGATATTTAGTACCTAATTGGTACCTCTCTAAACATACCTCAAGTCAGTGCAATCTCATTGGAATTCGATAAAAAATGAAAAATTCACTTTCCCATATACAGACTTTTACAATATTTTGCTTATTTGACACAAAGAGTAAGAGAGCCTACGACCCGGTTTCCTCTACTTGTGTCAACAAGTAGAGGAAACCGGGGACACTTGAATATAGGAATACTTAGCATCAGGTGGAATGACAGCTCACTTCACCTGCGTTTTCACGGTGAGTTTTTGATGTGAAACATCTATAGCGGCGGGTCAGCCCAACTGTTGGCGTGGTGACGCGTCGCCGACGCATCGCCACGCCAACAGTTGCCATGTTTATTTCCTGTCGTAAACTATCCTTTATGCATATGCAGATGGAGATGTGAAAAATCGAAATTATTATGTACATAATAATTTCGATTTTTCACATCTGCCAGTCGTCCCGCGACGGCTCATTTTTTTACAGAATAGACTGCAGCAGCCGATCTATTCTGTAAAAATCTCACCGTGTAAAATAAGGTGAAGTGAACTGTCAATAGTGTCAACCCCTAGCATCAACCGATATGACATTCCATGTGATGCTAGAGATTGACAGCTTGCTTAAAGCTCACTTCACCTATGTTTACACGGTGAGATTTTACTGAATAGATCGGATGGAGTAAACGATACTCCAGTTTCTTGCCCGTTCTTCTCCATAGGTACCTACTACGCTTTGGAATGGACAACTAGCTTCATCTTTCTGACTGACCGACCCCTTGACAATTCAAAAGTACCTGTAATTAGTTTATTTGAAATAAATGCTTTAAGTTTGAGACCGGCCGGCTGGCATGTCGTTTAGTTGCCTGAAAACACATGACATGAAAATTTATTTGAAAAAGGTGTGGGTATATTCGCAGACGTATTTTCTTTTTTTTTACCTATTTCTAGTTCACGTTACAAAGTAAATCATGGATGGCAATCATAGATGTTATTTTATATATTTATTTACATTTACCATGATCGAAGTGGCCATAATTTTGACATCTGTTTGCAGATAACCGACCTGCCTCTTTCTTTCCTACATTCTTCTAAATATGAAATAATGTTTATCTAAATTAAAATGAAACGTGATCGTAAAACTATTATTAAACTAGAAGACCAGAAAAAAGTATTTCTTAAGTATAAACAATACCTGAAAAAACAAAAATAACTTACCATCACCAACTGACCCTATTCTTTTTTTCACGCAGGTGAAGTGAGCTGTCATTCCACCTAATGCTAAGTATCCCCGGTTTCCTCAACTGGTATTCGACGAGAGCTCATCACCAAAATTTTTACCTCATCGTTTTACGACCAAAACCGTATAAAAAATCTTTTGGTTATTCTGAATTTAAATAAATGTTTTAGATACCGAAAACACAATTTTCAGACATCATTAGCGTCACACTTACCCAGGAGAGCATTTGCGAAAATAAAATAATTTGCCTAGTCTGAAAATCTTGTTTTCAAGTGAACATTGGTCAAATAAATGGTTTTTCAGAAGTAAATGTTAGCAACTTATGTGTTGAATCCATTTTGAATGTATTGTTTTTTTTTCCGATCGGTAACATAGCAATTATATCAGACACATTATGTGTATCACGTTACTAATCAGACTAACTTTACCATAATCAGAAATGATTAAAAATCGTATTGCGGCGTAGGTATTTACCTACGTACGATTAATAAAGAGCTTACCTGAGCTGCTTTAATCAGTTGTTCTGATGCAAATATATATGAACAGGACATAAATAATACACTCGTGGACATTGTGAATTGGCATGAGGACAATAAATTAGTAATTAATTTAGGAAAGACTAACATAATATATTTTTATCAGCGGACATAATTACCAAATTTAAAAATTGAATTTTTTAGAACTAAAATAGACCAAGTACAAAAAGCAAAATTTCTAGGCATAGTAATTGACAGTCAAATGACGTGGAAACCTCAAGTAAAAGAAAGATGTATATGAAAAATTTAGCATAACCACTTATATCCTATTCAATTTGACTAAGAAAGTTAACATCACCACAAGTTTGATTGCATACCATGGTCTCGTAGCTTCCATTCTGAGATACGGTATAATTTTCTGGGGAAATTCTTGCCTGTGGGAACAGGTATTCAAAGCCCAAAAACGTTGTTTGAGGTCGATGTTAAATATGAAATCGACTGATAGCAGTTTTCCAGTGTTTAAGTCCCTAAAGCTGTTAACATTTCCGGCAATGTATATTTTAGAAATAGCAATTTTTGTTAAACATAACATATATCTTTTTAGTGTCGCTCAGGCCACATGTGACGCGCAAAATGTCTGAAAACTATATTTTTCATAATAAAATAACGAATCCAATGTACGTTTTTAATATCAGACATATTGTGGTAAAACCGTCTCAATTTGCGACGTTTCTGATCAGTACTACCCACCGAGTTGGGCTAAGAACCGTCTAAACTAACGATTTTAGACGGTTTTCGTCGTAAAACGATGCGACATGGTTTTGGTCGTAGGCTCTCTTACTCTTTGTGTCAAATAAGCAAAATATTGTAACAGCCTGTATATTGGAAAGTGAATTTTTCATTTTTTGTCGAATTCCAATGAGATTTCACTGACTTGAGGTATGTTTAGAGAGGTACCAATTAGGTACTAAATATCCATATATGTTTTATATCCAACTTCTCAGTAATCTTGGCTACACAAAAATACACCCGCCAAGCTGACGTCAGAATGGCGGGTGTATGAAACTATTGCAATAACTTGCGATCCCACGAGGTACAAATTATTTCACAAGTGGTACAATTTGGTACCAATTAGGTACTAAATTTTGATATATATTTCGACCATTTCTGAAAAATACACCCGCCAACCTGACATTCACGAATTCCATCATAATAAATGGAAAAAGTGTTATGTAAGATCTGGGGTTTGAACCCGCGGCCACTGAGCGTACTTTGCAACTCAAAAAAACCAGCGCTCTTAATTCTTACGCCAGCCGTTCGATAAATGTTCACTTGAAATATGTGATCAACTTCTTGAAAGTAATTTATCAAAAACGAGTTGACGGTTATTTTTCCTGATTTGAAATTTTTTCACTGAGTTGTTTGTGTTTGATTTTTTAGAATTTTGGTGTAACACTAGATTGTTTTTATGTTGCACATCACTATATAACACAGAGTACTAGTTTATTGATCGTACGTAACGTTATTACACGGTTTTATTTGAGTTTGTTATTGTTCATGACACATACACTACGTTAATGTTTATTTACATAAAACTGGATTGTTTGTTCACAGAATTGTTTGAGAACTCTTCCACTTCGTTATTGGCGAATACTTTCACTTTTAATACTGTCCTGTGCACTTAATAACAACTTAATTATTTTATAACATTTTTTTAATACGGAGCCGATGCTATTAGCGGCACTAGCGCCCTCTGCTCTCTCAAAAACTAACTTGAAAATTGGTATAAATTATTTATTTATACCAATTTTCAAGTTAACCAAGCCACACAGTTAAATCCTCCCCTGTAAAAATGAATACCCCTTTTCACCCGGTTAGGGGTAGATTTAAAAAAATCCCTGATATATGTTTTTATTTATTTTTAATCTTAAGTATAAATTGAGTTTCGACTAACGCGCGTTAAAATTATTCAATCCTTTAGGGGGGGGGGGGGGGGGGGGGTAGTTTAGAAAAACTAAAAATGGCAAAGTTTATAATTTACATAGATAAATATTCGTGCCAAGTTTCAAGTTTATTAACTCAAGGAATAAGATTTTTCATACAAACAAAATTCTCTCTTTTCACCCCCTTAAAGGTCGAATTTCCAAAAATTCGTTCTTAGCGGACGTTTACTAACTATGAACTACCTCCCTACCAAATTTCATCTTTATACGTCAAGCGGTTTTCGAGATTTCGTGATGAATGAGTCAATGAGTGAGTGAGTGAGTGACCTTTCGCTTTTATATATTTAGATTAGATAGATAAAAGAAGTAAAAATAGATGTGAGCAGGAGCGCATGCTCTAATACACTTGAGAGCAATAAAATCGCACACGTTGACTTTTTGTTGTTAAAGCAGTTTTTTTCATGAATGTGAATACATATTAAAATAAAACTTACACTATTTGAATGTTTACTTCAGTACCTTTCTAATGATATCAAATACAGTGTAAAAAAAATACCCATAGGGAGTTTTAGGGCACAAAACCCAACATACGGATAAAATTACCCAATTTCGCTTAAGAAAGAATAAAAATAAAACTCAAAATGCTTGATCAAATTGTTTTTTAATAAGGTGTATTCCCTCCCCTAGCCTTGATTACAGCTCTTAATTGGTTTTTCATGGACCGTATTAATTTCACCATGAAATCTTGTGGTATGGCGTTCCACTCCTCTTCAATGGCAAGTTGAAGCTCTTGGAGGCCCGTAGGAGCAGGGCTTCTTGTTCGAACTCTTCTTTTTAGCTCATCCCAGACATGCTCAATCGGATTGAGATCAGGACTACGAGCTGGCCACTCCATCGCGGTGATTCCAACGTCTTCCATGTAGTCGCAAACTGTTCTAGCGACATGCGGTCTGGCGTTGTCGTGCATTAAGAGAAAATCTTCTCCCATAAGCCACGCAAGCGGCCTCACATGTTCTTCGAGCACTTCTTCGACGTATCGTGCAGCCGTCAAACTTCTCGATCTCGGGCCGGTATTCGCCGTAGTGATGAATACAATGTCAGTTTTAGTGTCCAACATTATGCCACCCCAAAACATACACGATCCACCTCCAAAAGCCACACGTTCGCTTATACAGCATTGTGAAAATCACTCTGATGACCTTCTGTAGACCCTAGAGCGTCCATCATGACCATGTAAAGTCATTCTGCACTCATCAGAGAACATAACAAACATAACAGCCCGCCATTGGTCATACGTCCAATTTAAATGTTCCCTAGCAAATTGTAGCCGGGCTTGTCGGTGAGCTGTGGTCAATTTGGGACCATTTGCTGGGCGATGTGAAGTCATTCCTGCTTCACCTAGTCTTCTTCGAACTGTCCACTTATACTGACATTGCGAACTTCTCGAAGCTGTTGTCCTAGTTGAACCGCGTTCAGTTGCCGATTTCTCAAAGAGCTTGTCACAAGAAAGCGGTCATCACGCTTTGATGTTGTGCGTCGCCGGCCAGATCCTGGTCGCCGGATGTAGCCACCGGTCTCTTGGAACCTCTGTTATACACGACGAACAGAGTAGCGGCTCAAATTTTGCCGTCGAGCAACTTCACTTTGGTTATGGCCTGCTTCGAGCAAGGCAATAACTTGAGCGGCTTCTGAGGGCGTGGTATCCATATTTTTCCAGTAAATCCGTATGCTTCCAGTAGAGATGTTATCACGTTGACCTTCGGTATGCAACTGATTAAAAATCAGTCATAAGGATGTCGCGACGCCCCCGCAAGGGGGCGCACTATGGGCCAGAACCGTGCGTACCGTCTCAAAAATAGGTTTTCGTAATGTTCTATATTGAATATTGTGTTAATGCACATGTCTAACTGAATGTCCAATGCATATTATATAGCAGTTAAAATATACTATTTCTCATTTTTACTATTAGACTAAGGCTTGCAAGTTGACGCTCAAAGTTATGTCAATTATGTAGAACACAATTTCACCAGTTTACATGGTCATATTTTCATTATTTTCACAGCAAATTTTTAAGTGTGATATATGGTTAGAATGGTTATTCTATTTAAAAATAATTTAAGTGGACCATTATGTGAAAACTGGGGAGGTATATAAATTATTTTTCAGAACCTAATATTTTATCCTTATTAGAAATTTTACATAGACTTTTGGCAGTTAGCAATGTCTGCCCATGTCGTAATTTTGATAGCATCACATAGAGCAGCTAATAAAGAAGTTAGGGCAAAAAAAAAATTGCCCGAATCTAAAAATACCTGATGGGGGGAATATACAAAATATACCAAACATTATTTTAGTTGTGATTGATGAGATTTTTGGATATTTAGATTACTTTTTTCTTAAAATTATTTATTTACTTAATCTTTAGGTAAGGTGGGAGTATTGGGTAATGTATTTTTTTTTATCAAACTCAAACTCAAATCATTTATTTCAATTAAACCATTTACAGGCACTTTTGAATTGTCAAGGAATCGGTCAGTCAGAAATAGGTATGAAGCTAGTTGCCCATTCCAAAGCGTAGTAGGTACCTATGGAGAAGAACGGGCAAGAAACTCCACGGACACTCTTTTAAATAAAAAATTGTTACAAAATATTGGTTACATCATTCATGTTGAAATTATACATGTGAGAACAATGTAGAAAGACGTGCACATGAGAAGCGTCCGTAATAAAAAGATAAAAAAGAACAATTCAAAAAAATTAAAAATAAGCCCTGGCAGCTAAGACATAACCAGTCCCTACTGACGGCGCCCGTTCACGAACATGACGCATGGATTAGCACCACTCAGCTCAACCATTTTGAAGGGAGCTAAATGATCCAACACACGCGCCACCATCAGCGAAACATTTGAGTGAGCATGACATACTCACAGCCGCCAGGGCACATTCAAGCCAATGCAAGACATATTACCCGGTAAATAGTAACTCTTTAGTACATAGTGCTCACATAGTGTGCTATGCAATTATATAATACAAAAGAGATTGAGTTTATACAATGCAAAGATGGTCTTACAATCTTCAGCAGCTCCAACAGTATTTGCAAATGTTAATCAATTAGTTGTGGTTGTGGAGCAGGACCAGCATTGAGCCAAGCATTTTTATTTACTTGGTAAGATAAAAAAATAAACATTTAAGTTCGTAATGTCAAAACAAAATTAAAAAAAAAAAAGGGAAAGCAACTCTTCCAAATATTAAAATTTTAACTAGTGAGCCCAAGTGGCTGTGGAGCAGGACCAGCATTAAGCCAAGCATTTTTATCTACGATATAATCATCCAACTTATAATATGCTTGTCTACATAGTGTGCGTTTAATGCATGTTTTAAATTTCTTCTCATTTAGTTGAAGAATATCGAGTGGTATTTTATTATAACATTTTACACAGTACCCCATAAAAGAAGTGTGAACTTTAGACAATCTAAAACGTGGTTGATCTAATTTATTCCTATTTCTAGTGTTAAAATTATGCCTGTCACTTATCTTACTAAAAAGGTGTAGATTTTTTCGAACATACATAATGTTTTCATATATATACTGACAAGGTACCGTCATGATGTTAATTTTCTTGAACAATTCCCTTAGAGATTCGCGTCTGCGGAGGTTGTAGATGGCTCTGACGGCCCTCTTTTGCAGAATAAAGATAGAATCAATATCTGCAGCCCGTCCCCACAGCAAAATACCGTAAGACATGATGCTATGAAAATAACTAAAATAGACCAGTCTCGCAGTATCCACGTCTGTTAGTTGGCGGATTTTCCAAACAGCGTAAGCGGCTGAACTTAGCCGCCCTGCAAGTGATGTTAAGTGAGGACCCCACTGTAGTTTGGAGTCAAGCGTTATCCCCAGGAAAACTGTCTTTTCGACGAATTCTAGTGTCTCCTTATTCAATACAACGTGACATTCACTACTTCTAACATTTGGTAACGCGAATCTTATGCATTTAGTTTTCTTCTCATTTAATACCAAATTATTTACAGTAAACCAATTATGGACCGTAAGCATAGCGTTATTTACGTCGTCAAGCTCCTGTGCTCGTCTATCTACTTTAAAAATCAGTGATGTGTCATCAGCAAATAACACCATTTGTGGTCGATTTTTCAGTAAATTTGGTAAATCATTTATATATACTAAAAAGAGGAATGGACCCAATATCGAGCCCTGTGGTACACCCATTTTGACTTTTAAACCCAATGAATTTACACCGTTTATTTGAACTTGCTGCAGTCTATCATTCAAATATGATTTTACTATCGTTCGTATCGTATCGTTCGGTCAGATGTGGTTAATGTTTTGTTATCACTGTGTGAATTACATGTTTATCATGTAGTTTATGTATTTCTCTATCGCGGTGAAGGAAAAGGGAGGAAATGGTAGTTAAAGTTGTTATTGTAAATTATATCAGTACTACTAACCACCTTCGTAGATAGTGGTTAGGAACGTGATAATGTACTAGACAATAATATTTTTTCACACGAAATTTCAGTATAAAAGTTATTTATTTACGTTGTCATTTACCAGTACTTTAGTGTGCTTTGGCATAATATAGTCTTCACCAACCTCAGTAAAAAAGTAGTAGTTAGAAGTAAAAACAAAATGAGTGACTTTGTTGTGCCTCGACGAGTATTATGCGAATTTTTCATTGATCATGGAACAAAATCAGAAGATATTCAAAAATACTTAGAAGAACACCACCATTTGTCGTCTGAAAAAAGTGAATTAGTTGTGAACCGTATTCAAAAATGGCTTATAACAGCGTTTAACGATCGGTGGACCAAATCTAACCGAACTAAAGAACGTTTCTTTAATAAAAATACATCGTGGTTAGACGGTGAATTTAAGGTACAATTCGAAGAAGCACCGTTGGATATTACACCTACAACATCTGGAGAACGTGGACGTCCGCCAAAGTCTTATGAAGATCTATCAGAGAAATCGAAAAAAAGGAAGAATATGGAGTTGGTACAAGAATATGGAATCGAGTATATACATAATGCATACGTTCAAGGATTGCGGTCTGAAGGAGAATTCGAAGAAGCTACTGTTGTTACAATGATGCGGAGTTGTGATAGAAATGAAAAAAGGATCATGAAGGAAAAATTATTGCATGAAAGTCGCAATGCAACAGATTTTACGGTGGATGAAGCTTTAAGTATATTTGCAGATTTAGATCTTTCGAAATCACAATACGGATTACTTCGAGCAAGTCTGATTAACAAAAACTTCGACATACTGCCATCATATAATATACTGACAAACGCCAAAAACTGTGTTATCCTCCACCATCCAGCATTCAAATAACCGATATAAGTGCCAAAGTAAATCTACAAGATTTGCTGGACCACACTTCTGCTCGCATCTTAAAGATTGAAAATGTTTACAACTCAACAAGAAAATCTCTTAAATTGTTTACCAAGTGGGGATGTGATGGGTCATAGGGGCAAAGTGAATATAAACAAGTTTTATCAGGTGAGAGTGATTTAGTCTCAGATGCAAACTTATTTATAGCGTCTTTGGTACCAATAAAGCTGACTGACACAGAAACAAATGAGGTAATTTGGCAAAATTCGGCTTGTTCGTCTATTCGTTATTGCCGACCAATCCTGATGGAATTTGCAAAAGAAACCCCCGAGAAAACCCGATCAGTGGTTGGTGATATTCGGGGTCAAATTAATAATTTGCAAACTTCAAAGATACACAAGGAGGAGCAGGTAATTGAAATAAGTCACGACCTATTTCTAACTATGGTGGATGGAAAAGTTACACAAGTTCTAACTGACACAAGTTCTGGAGCTGTGAGTACAGTATGTGGGGCTAAACCAAGCGAAATGAATAATTTGGAGAAGATTGAATCAAAGCCAGATAATATAAATGCTTACGAATACGGTTTGTCTACGTTGCACGCGTGGATCAGGTGCTTGGAGTTAATTTTACATATTTCATATAACCTTTCATTTAAAAAATGGGCTGCGAGAACTCCAGAAGATAAAAAAAGTTTAGGGGAGGTTGTTGCGAGTAAGAAGGCGAATAACGATCTGTGTCATTTATTATGGGACGCTGCTTATATACACTACTAGTTCACATATATCAAAATAAATAAGGTACATGAATAAACTTAGGACTAACACAATATTTGGCAATGTAGGTAGAATCTGCCGCGCTCCCTACATTGTGAGAGCGTGATGATGCAGCCGGCTGGTCCGCATTCCTTTCTCATCGGCTGGCTTAGTACGCGCGGCGCGCGCTGGCGAACGGCCGTGTGTGCTCCTCTACAATGTATGCCTATACGTAAGTATGGACTGCTACATCATTCCCCCGCTAGTGAAACGTACGCAGGGCTTCGATGTCCTTCCTGTACGTGTGACGTATGCGGGCGCCTCTGTGACTGGTGCTTCTGACTCAGTGTTGATCCGGAAAGCTGGCTTTAGTCTGTCAATAGTGATGTTGGTGCATCTATTGCGTAACTGTATAGTGAAATACTTCTCCTTACGACTGATCACTTCGTACGGTCCAGTGTAGGTCGGCGTCAGAGGTTTTTTTGATGCGTCATTGCGTAGGTATACATGCGAACATTTATGTAGGTCATCGTGGATAAATGTCGCTCGGGATTGGTTGGATTTCCGTTGGGCCTGGGCCTTTTTTAATGCTCCATTCAACTTATTCATGAAGTTTGAAATGGTATCGCGATGTTTTGTAGATTCTTCATAGAATTCTCCGGGTAATCGCAGCGTTTGACCGTAAAGTAGTTCAGCAGTACTTGTGCCAACATCCTCCTTTATCGAAGCGCGCAGTCCCAGCAGCACTGTAGGTAGCTCATGTGTCCATGTTGTAGATTTTAGTCTTGCGGTGAGTGACGTCTTTAGTGAACGATGCCATCGTTCTATCATGCCGTTACACTGCGGGTGGTAGGCAGTGGTGCGCGTGCGGTGAATTCCCATTCGTTGCATCAATTTATTAAATAGGTCAGACTCAAATTGCCTGCCTTGGTCTGTGGTTATGGTTACTGGGCAACCAAATCTCGCGATCCAACCCTCATAGAATGCATTTGCAACTGTTTCTGCGGTTATGTCTTCTAATGGTAAGGCTTCAGGCCATTTGGTAGCCCTGTCTATCATGGTCAATAAATATCGAAAGCCGTCAGAGATAGGTAACGGGCCAACAATATCTATATGCACATGCTCCAGTCTGTTTGCTTGTTGGAAACTCGCAATAGGTGTCTTCGTGTGTTGTTGCACCTTAGTAAGCTGGCACGCATCGCACGTTCGAGTCCACTCATTTACGTCGCTATTCATGGAGGGCCACCAGTAGCGAGCAGTGATTAGTTTCCTTGTCGCCCGTATGCCGGGGTGACTAAGGTCGTGAATTGCTCGGAATGCTACTTTTTGAAAATCTGGTGGCAGATATGGACGTGCAGTGCTTGATGACATCTCGCAGGTAACGGGTTCGGCAGTTGAGTTGGGAATGGCGATCTTCTTGAATATGTACTTTCCTTTGTTTGCTAGTATTTTAAATTCTTCGTCTTGGTCTTGTTTTCTTGCTAACTCGGTGTAATCCATTGGCGTCGGGCATGTTATTGTTTCCACCCGTGATAGTGCATCTGCGACTTTGTTGTCCTGGCCGGCTACGTGTTGAAAATTAGACGTGAACTGTCCGATATATTCAAGGTATCTTGTTCGGCGGGGCGTCTCCGACTTGCTGTTCGAAGTTAATGCACTACACAGTGGTTTGTGGTCTGTGTAAACGATTAATTCTCGTCCTTCAAACACACGACGGAAGTGACGTATTGCCATGTATATTGATAGCAACTCACGGTCGTATGTGCTGTATTTTTGTTGTGCGTCACTGAACTTCTTGGAGAAAAATCCCAGTGGTCTCCACTTGCCGTTGATCTTTTGTTGTATAACGGCACCAGCACATGTGTTTGAGGCGTCTGTCATCAATGCGAAAGGTTCGCTCAGTGACGGATAGGACAATAATGAATAATTCTTGATGTCTTGTTTACATTGATTGAATGCTTCTTTTGCCGCTTCGGTCCATTGTATGTTCGTTTTATCGTTTTTCTTTGCGTTGTGAAAGTATGCACTCAATTCTTGTTGATTTTCTGCCGCATGGGGTATACTCGAACGATAAAAATTCAGAATTCCGACGAAACGACGTAGATCTTGGATCGTTTTTGGCAATGGATAGGACTGAATTGCTCGTACCTTTTCTTCCGTCGGTGTAATGCCTTCTGGATTTATTGTGTATCCCAGGAAATCGAGTTTTGACTGGCCGAAGATACACTTAGCGACATTTATTTTTAAACCACTGTCGTTAAGTCGCTTAAACACTTCTTGAAGCTCTCTTCTGTGTACTTCTTGGTTCTCAGAAGCTCCAAGAATATCGTCGACGAATGGAAAAACAGGTAGGCCGCGAAGCACGTTGTCAATGTGACGTTGGAATGTCTGGCCTGCATTCATTAAACCAAAACACATCCTATTGAATTCGTACAAGCCGAAAGGTGTAATCACGGCTGTCTTCTTCACGTCTTCTTCTCTGTTTTTAATTTGGTAGTAAGCCTTCTGCAGATCAATTTTTGAGAAAATCTTCTTGCCTTGGAGGTTATGTGTGAAGTCATGCAGTCGTGGTATCGGGTATCGATCGGGTGTGGTTACTGCATTGAGTCTACGGTAATCGCCGCAGGATCTGTAGGTACCGTCTTTTTCAAAACCATGTGCAATGGACTAGCCCATGGGCTATTAGACGGTCGACAAATTCCTTGGTCCATCATGAGTTGGAATTCTTGTTTTGCAGCATTATATTTATGTGGCGGTAGTGGTCTCGCTTTTGTAAATATCGGCGGGCCGGTGGTTTCAATATAGTGTTCGACTTCACTATTTCCCAGTTTTTTTAGGTTTGGTCTCGTGATGTCTGGGAACTTGGCCAACAGGTCGTGGTAGGGAAGCTTGTGATCGATGGTTCGGATGCTTCCTTCAGCTGTGGGTGACAGGAAACCTCGTGCCGATAAATTGGTTTTTTTATCCACCAACCGTCGTCCATGGAGATCCACCATTAGGGCGTGGTGGTGCAAAAAATCAGCGCCTAATATCGGCCGACTGACTGTTGCAACCATAAATCGCCAACTGTAGGCACGCCTCATTCCGATGTTGAGAACAATGGTTCGCTCTCCGTATGCGGGGATTTGTGAACCATTTGCTGCATACAAGTAGTTGGTTGGTGTCCGCTGTTTATCTCGTGCAGTGGCAGGTAACACCGAAACATTTGCACCCGTGTCGATTAGAAACTTTTGTCCACTTGATTTGTCGTATAAAAATAGGCGGTATGTGGATAAATCGTCGACTTCGGCCACCGCCGCGGCTCGAGTCTCCTTTAGTTTTCCGACTTCTCACTTGTTATTTCTTTAAAACTGCACGGACTTCTGCATCGGTATGATGCCTTGCCAAATTTCTTATGAAAATAGCACACGACGTTTCTTCTGTCCCGAGATTTCGAATTAGAACGACTTCTATGATTGTGGAATCGGCGTTGAAATTTGCGGGATCGATTTGTTTTCAGCGCTGCGACTTCCATGGTCAGGGCTTCAATCATGCTGTAGAGCTTCTGGTCTGCTGGTTCAGATGTTGCCACTTTTTCGGTTGGCGTCGCTGCCGCTGGGACCTTTGACGTGGTAGGATGACACTGGCACGAACACACGGCGTTTACCTCTTTTAGCTGTTCTTGCATCCTGTCTGCCATGGCAGCCAACGAGTCAAGCTTGGATTCTTGACTCACTGCCAACACTGTGCGGGTAGAAGTAGGTAGGTGTCCTTGCCACAACATTTTCAAGGTGTCATCTGGCATCTTTTTCCCAGCAAGGTTTCTCATTCGGCGAAGCAACTGTGATGGTCGTTGATCGCCGAGCTCCATTTCATTCAGTAGTTTTTGTAACTGAATACCCTCGCTTTCTTCGTAAACCTCCAACAGTCTTCTTTTTGCAGCGTCGTATCGGCCGGAGTTGGCTGGTGACAAGATGATATCGCTGATTTGGTCGATGTCCTTGATCTCCAGCTGAGCCACAAGAAGTGCGAACTTGCTTTCATCGCCGAGCTTCTGGTTGTGGATAATAACCTCGAATTGGGCAAATCAAAGCTTAGGTCTGTTGCACCAGAATTTAGGTATGCGCGACTGGACGCTAATTGCTTCGACGTCTTCAGGCGTAGTCTTGTCTCTCGATACGGACGTGTCCATTTGGAACGCGGGGTCATCACTTTAGGGGAAGTTGTTGCGAGTAAGAAGGCGAATAACGATCTGTGTCATTTATTATGGGACGCTGCTTATATACACTACTAGTTCACATATATCAAAATAAATAAGGTACATGAATAAACTTAGGACTAACACAATATTTGGCAATGTAGGTAGAATCTGCCGCGCTCTCTACATTGTGAGAGCGTGATGATGCAGCCGGCCGGTCCGCATTCCTTTCTCATCGGCTGGCTTAGTACGCGCGGCGCGCGCTGGCGAACGGCCGTGTGTGCTCCTCTACAATGTATGCCTATGCGTAAGTATGGACTGCTACAAAAGTAAAGAAGACAAGAAAAAGCTAGTACAAAGTTTATTTCGAAGCCGAATGGGATTGCACGTTGATAAGCCCCGACAAGGAAGTGGAAACAGCAATGACGGCAATACAGCTCGGCGTTTTTTTGAGAACTACTATTGCGCTTCAGAAATTACAGGAGTTGACGAGGAACTTATTAAAAGGTTCTATGTTATTCTTCAAACTTTGGCATCCGGTATTGCTGTAAATCCAGAAAAATTTGGTGAATATACTCGCGCAACCGCACAACTATACGTAACAAAATATATGTGGTATAATATGCCTTCTTCAGTACATAAAATCTTAATACATGGGGAAAGTATAATAAGACATTTTGCTGTTCTGCCCATTGGTAATTTATCTGAAGATGCCCAAGAATCTCGTAATAAAGATTACAAAAAATTCAGATTGCATCACGCTAGAAAATGCTCTAGGTCCGCAACGAATCAAGACGTATTTCATGGTCTTCTATTTACGTCAGATCCTTATATATCAAGTATCAGAAAACCATCAGTCACTATTTCCAAGGAATTGTTAGACGAAGCTAAGAGCCTCTTAGCTATTTAAATAGAAGTAATTACGTACCTACATTAATTGTATAATATATTTTTAGAGTGGATTTATATCATATTTGTCATTTATTTAAATGTAAGATTTATATGTAATACCTATAAAATAAAAGAAAATAGGTTTAATATCATAAAACTGTAAAATTATAATTCAATAAGTTAAACAAACTATGGTTTAATATTAAAAAAATACATTTTTATTTTTGTTTTATTTTTTAAATATTAATAATTAAAGTTTTGAAAATAAATGTGTCACTATTGGATTCTATATACTCTGCCATTCTAGATACTACGTGCCAAATTTCAGCTATTTACTTCAATCAACAAAAAAGTTACAGATTTTTGAGACGGTACGCACCGTTCTGGCCCATAGTGGGGCGTGGCGAGCGGGGTCAGGGCTTCGCCCTTCGCCCGCGGAGGCCATACATTGGCCCATAAAAATGGGCCCCTCATTCAGGTTGCCTTGGACGGCTAAAGAAATGACACACTTTTGTGAGGCAAAAGTGCGTCTATGTACTTGGTTGCTATGAATATTTCTGTAGGCGCGCCACGACGCCCTCAGTGGCGCCGCTTTCTTCACGACATCCCGGCGGTCTGTCCCCGCCAGGTGAGACCCCCGGTTACCCGGGGGAGGCCCAGCGAGAACGACCAGCGACGGAGATGCCGACTCGACGCCCTACAGGTCTAATATGTAGTCTCCCCCTCTCCCCGCTTACAGATCGAGCCGTTTACGGTTTGAGGGGTAGGCAGTCTCGTATGTGTGAGCGGCTAGTACTGTAGTGTAACACCGCTCAGTGAGTACGCGCGTCGCGACCCGCATCGCGCCCGCGCGTGTTGTGTCTAGCTGCATGTATAGTAGTGATTGTCTGTATTTTAAGTTATGTGACGTGCCTTTATTAACTTAGAACACGCCACACAACTAATTGTATGTATACATTTGTAGAGTCTTATTATTTCGAGTAAGCTGCGTGTAACCTGGGTGCAGCTTACCCGAGGCGTCAATCCGGTGCGATGGGGTCAGGGTCCGCTACCAGGTCGCGGGGCAGGGCTTTTGCGTCAGGCGGCCGCGCGTGCAATGGCGCTATTTGCCTGACATGGGGCCAGGCAGAAGCGTCGGCCCGCGCGAATATAGCCTTCGCGAGTCGCCCCACAAACTCATCCAGGCTCTCAATCTTGAGGTCCCGCTGTATGACGTCATTCCTCACGAAACGAGGGGCGTCTACTATGGTCCACAACGCAATGTTTTGCTGCGTGCGGAGCAGCTTTCTGCTCGGCTCGCTCTTGAGGGCGTACTAAGCGGGAGCGGCGTACGTCAAGACTGAGCGCACGTACATTTTGTACACGCTCAGCTTGACGCGCACCGGGATGCGAGACGAGAGCACAGACCTGAGGAGGTTGCGGGCGACCATGCCCTGTGCGGCAACCTTGCGGACGTGGGGCCCCATCGTGAGGCGGCGGTCGATGGTCATACCCAGGTATTTGACCCGGGGCGACCAATCGACGTCGGCGTCCTGCAGCTTCAAGGGTGGTGGGAGTGGCGCGTTTCCGGTGATCATCGCCTGCGTCTTACCCACGTTAACGGAGAGCCGCCATTTAGACAGCCACTCCGGGAGAGCGTCTAGTGCACGCTGCATTTTAGACGCCGCGTACTTCGCATTGAGCGATTTTGTAATGTACGCGGCGTCGTCCGCGTAGAGTGCGAGCATCGCGTCTTCAGTAGTGGGGATGTCGTTGGTGTAACGCGAGTAACACGCAGGCGATATGCAGCTACCCTGCGGCACGCCGGCGAGCACCGGGCGGGCGCTAGAGAGCGCCCCGTCGACCACCACCCTAATGGTCCTGTGGGAGAGAAAGCTAGACACCACCCTTACGACGCGACGGGGCGCGTCTGAGGTGGCGAGTTTGAAGAGTAGGCCCTCATGCCACACGCGGTCGAAGGCCTTCTCCATGTCGAGGAATACTGCCACCGAGTACTCCTTCTTGTTCCAAGCGGTCGTGAGATGGTGCAGTACCCTCGACAGCTGGAGCGTCGTGCTATGTTCCGGCCGGAACCCGAACTGCTCCGGTCGTGGCTCGATGTATTTTTGTAGATGTCGCAGCAGGAGTGCTTCGAACACCTTGGAGATTGTCGGCAACAGTGTGATCGGCCGATAGCTCTCCGGCTTCTGTGTATTCTTTCCCGCCTTGGGCAGCATTATGACGCGCCCCTCCTTCCAGGATTCGGGAAAGGTCCCCGTGCGCAGTATCGCTGTGAACAGGCGCGCCAATGCCGCTACCATTCGGTACGGCAGGTGGCGCAGCGCTGAGTTCGCGATACCGTCGGCACCGGGGGCCTTCCTGGGCTTGGTCCTCAATATGGTGCGTCTAACTGCGCCAGGCGAGAAGAAAATCGGCATCTCATCGGGAGCTATCGGCGGTGCGAAGTAGTTCTCCAAGTGTTTCTCGACTGCTGCGACATGCTCGTGGTCGTTGGTCGGGTTCGGCTGAAACTGACGCTTCAGGTGCTCCGCGAAGACCTCCGCGCGGTCCTCTGCTTTGTACTTGAGCGCCCCGTCGCTATTGAGTAGAGGGCGTACCGGGGCTGGGGTATTCGTCAGCTGGCGGCAAAGGGTGTGCAGCGACGGCCAGCTGTCCGTCGTCGCGTCAATTCTCTCCTCCCAGCCCGCGGCGGTGTGGGCCGATAGCTCGGCCTTGACCTTCTCCGCGAGACGGTTCAGTTC
Organism: Agrochola lychnidis; assembly: GCA_963680765.1. Taxonomy (NCBI): domain Eukaryota; kingdom Metazoa; phylum Arthropoda; class Insecta; order Lepidoptera; family Noctuidae; genus Agrochola; species Agrochola lychnidis. Next base: position 17,091,308 of record OY796875.1, read on the forward strand.
GGTTTTCATTGACGGGCATCTAAGCTGTTGCCACTGCTTGCGAAGGCGCCTCTTCTTGGCGATCAACTCCGTTATACGTACCGGCAGGGGCGGCAGAAGCCCTCTCCCCCCCGGCAGTGTCGTCGTAGTCGCCACTTGCAAGGCGCTTTAAATGCAAGCAGTGACGTCACCCGCCATCTGGTCCACGTCCGCGGAGGTGACGATGGGCCGAGTGGGCGTGGTGGTGTCTAGCGTCTCTCCGAAGGTAGTCCAATCCGTACGTCGGCGTGGCGCTATAGGCTTCAGTCGGGTCGGCACACCCGATAGGACGACGAGCACAGGTCGGTGGTCCGACTGTAGCTCGTCGTCGATCACTTGTTGTGTGATCTGGCAGTGTAGCCCTCGGTGGACTACGACGTCCAGCACATCTGGCATCTGCAAATTGGACCCCGGGTAGTGGGTAGGCGTCTCCGGGCCGGACACCGAGTACTCGAAGGCTTCCGCGTCCGCGAAGAACCGCCTCCCCCCGTTATTGGTGTTCATCGAGTTCCACGCCGGGTGTTTGCAGTTGAGCTACAAGGCGAGTAGTGCGGCCAGACCATCGAAGATCACAGTCTCAATCTCTCGGCCCTGTCTAATAGAACTTATCAAGTCCATCAGGAGCTTTATAGCGCAGGTTGTAAATTCTTTGTTGTCTTTGGCCGATCTATTTGCCGATAAAATCGGCAATTGTGCGACGACAGTGCCGCCACTCGTTAATGCAGGGAACTTTCCCTGCGTTGCTATTGGCCGCTGTATCTTGTCGACTCTGACCGCGGCAGTGGCGGCGCCGTGCGGCTTCTGGGCGAACCTTTGTGTTTCCACCTCTTTCCGCGGCGCCTGGTTGGCGCCACCAGTAGGTTCGCCCTTTTCTTGTTTCTTTGTTAATATTTTCGATGTGCCCCTCGTTGCAACCTGCGCTACACAGACAGGGGCGGCCGTAAGGGGGTCTTCTTGTGTGTTGGGGGGGGATTCTTCCTCTTCCTCTTCCCCCCGCGTCTTTTCTTCCTCCGCCCTGAGGAGGGGGCTTGCGTCCGGCTCGTGGGCTCGTTGGCCGCCGCCATCAACGTCGTGCCTTGAGCCTCTGCTGAGGGCGCAATCTGTGCTTGTGCCCGGCTTGTGGCCGTGACGGCGACGGTCCCCGCTCGCTTGTTTCGGATTTCTCTCTCGAACACTGGGCACTTCATATTGTTCGCGGGATGCGGGCCACCACAGTTGGCACAGGTGGCCGGCTCTTCCCGCGGACGTGGGCAGTCCCTGGCCGCGTGCTCGCCTCCGCAGCGCACACACGCGAGCGGGCGGTGGCACTGGTGCGAACTATGCCTGAATCGTTGGCACCGGTGGCACTGCGCGGGCCCACGCTTTCCACGCCAAATTCAAATTCAAATTCAAATTCAAAAGTCATTTATTCAAATTAGGCTGAGAACCAGCACTTTTCGAACGTCAAAATTACATAAGACAGTCCCCCAAAAACACCCACCCTTCACCACTTCCTAGTGCCTTTAGCTGGGAAGAAGAAGTGGCGCAACAAACTCCCCAGCAGCACAGCTGTCTGTTCAAGTTAGAAAAAAATACAAATGACTCTATACAATAGTATGCAAAATTATTATGCAACACAAAACATTATTTTAATTAAGTATAAATTATTGGCCATATGTTAGCTAGCACACGCCGATATACCAACCAAAAACATCGAGAACTATACTCAAGCAGAATTAAAAAATAAAAACTAAACGTAAAAAGAACTAAATATCTAAATAAAAGCCTCCAGGCATAAAGGGCGTGCCCGCTTACATAAAGCTGTAAATTGGAAGTTATAAATGATAAACTAGGACCATCGAGGTAAAATAAATGTACAGTTAATTACTAGTAACAATAACAAAACCATGATCAGCAAGACGACCAGTCACCACAAGCAGCACCCGTTCACGAGCATAACGCAAAGATCAGCCATTACCCCCCTCGCCATATTTGAGGGAAGGAGGCAACCCGACTCCCGACGCTACCGCAAGCATTGACATCTAAGGGAGCATGACGAACTTGCTGCCGGTTGCTCAGGTAAAAAATAATATAATCAATTGTCGAGGTCACTAGCCAACCACAAATTGCAATACAAACTCATAACAAAAACATTGTAATGAGTAGATTATGTCAACAATAAAATAAAAATAAATAGACTCGTAAAAAAATAATTAAAAAAATTGACTCATAAAGTCAAATAAAATAAAAAAATTATATAAACTTATATAAACTGTCAGTAGGTAAGTTAAATCTGGAGAAAGAACATAAACATTGTCTTGAGTTAATCACAGCGACCAACTATTCTTATCATTTAAGTAGTCGTTGATACAATAGTATGCCTTTGAACAAAGGTTGGATTTTACTTTATTTTTAAACGCATTAAAAGGCAAATCTAGCATAGAAGAGGGTAGCTTGTTATAAAAGGTTATACCAAGCCCAACAAATGAGTTATGAACCTTATGAAGCCGGTGAAAGGGAGCTCGTAGTTTGTCCTTATTTCTAGTGTTAACATTGTGAATATCACTGTTTTTAGTGTATAAGTGTATATTTTGCCTAATATATAAGATGTTGGCGAAAATGAATTGTGATGCCACCGTGAGAATACCAACATCTTTAAAAAAATCTCTTAGAGAAACTCTGGCACGTAGCTGGTAAATTGCTCGAACAGCTCGTTTTTGAAGAACAAATATATTTTGAATGTCAGCGGCTTTGCCCCACAGCAGAATACCATAGGACATAACGCTATGGAAATAACTAAAATAGACTAACCGAGCTGTATCAATGTCAGTGTATTGTCTTACTTTCCTGACAGCGTAGGCGGCCGAACTGAGCCTCCCCGCTAGGCTTGATATATGTGGGCCCCACTGAAGTTTGGCATCTACTGTTATGCCCAGAAAAACTGCCGAGTTCACAGTTTCAAGCACCTCTTTATCTAAGACGATGTTGGGTCCTAGATTTCTAACATTTGGTAGAGCGAACTTTACACATTTCGTTTTCTTGGCATTGAGAACTAGGTTATTTGTCGTAAACCAATCCGTAACCATTGAGAGTGCACTGTTTACGTCGTCAAAATCTTGTCTATTCCTGTCTACTTTAAAAATAAGAGAGGTATCATCTGCAAACAGTACAACGTTACAGATATCCTTTAAATAAAAAGGTAAGTCATAACGTAGCCAAGCCTCAATCTTGACCCCACACATGTTCATGAACACGGTGGAGCCATAGATATTCCTGACGTCCGGGGTCTTCTTTAGGATTGCGTGGAACACGCAGCCGGGTCGTCCTAGTGCGCCCTTAATATGACGCACATACTCCGGCTGGTATCCCAACGCCCGGAGTTCCTCCTCAATCTCCTTGGGGTCCGTGTCCACCGGTAGGCCCCTGATGGCGATTTTAAGGTTCTTTTCCGCTGGCAGCAAATATGCGAACCAGCTTACACCGCTGTCCTTCTCCAGGCCAGTAAGGTAGCGCTGGACCAGCCGATACTCGTCCTCGGTGTCCGGGGTGAATCTCACCCCGGTCCCGTACGGACGGGCGTTCGGCGGCTGGCCCAGCTTATTCCGTATGGCCCGGAAATGTGCGGCCCAGTTGGGTAGCGTCTCCACCACCAGCGGTGGGAAACGTAACTTCTTCTTCCCCGGTTTCTGTTTCAACGAAGTGGGCGCCGTCGCGGCGCCGGGGGGGCCATCAGGGGGGGCGGTAGTTGCAGTAGGGGCAGGGGATATAAGATTAATACTTACCCCTGCCGATGGTGGTGTTGGCGACCGCGGTGGGGTACGCCGGTGGACCGCGTCAGCGAAGGTAGGCGATGCCGGTAGTGCCCGACCGCGCGGCGCGCTTTCGCGCTGTGGCCGCGGCGGGTCAAGGCAGTACCGCTTCGCTTCCTCCACCGCGGTCTCATCTGAGCTTCGCCTGCGTCGCTGGGCTCTGGCTTCAAGTTGATACTCGAAGTCGAGCCCGAGCGACAGTGTTGGTGACGTCATATTTGGGTTTGGTTGACTCACCCCGGCAGCTCCTCCCACGGTGGACCGCTGTCCGGATCGCGGTGTCATGTCCGGGGACATGTCCTCGCGACCGGAGGCGGCCGAGCCCGCGGATGCCAGCGACATGCTCGACCCTGCACGCGAGGAGCATGTCGACAGCACAGCGGGCGAATCGTAGGCTGAGGTCCGGGGGGGCGCCGGCGAATCGGGCGCCATCCGGATGAGTTGTGCCGGCCGGGTAGACGGCCCGGCACAGATGGGTCGCTCCCGCTCAGCCAGCATCGGCTCCGCCAGAGGGGCGGGCGCCGGAGGGGGCGGTGCGGGGAGCGGGCATATTTGTTGTCTGCTTCTGTTGCTGTTGCCTATCGCTAGGCGGCGAGACGAACCGCGGCGGCGGAGCAGCGGTACGTGTCGGTGGCGCGCGAGTCCGCACCGCCGGCATCGGGGCTCGCGGGGCGGGTAGCGCGGGGTATTCTGCGCGAGGCGCGCCGGGGCGCGCAGCGGGCGCGTTGGGTCGACCGGGCGCGGGAGCGCGCGCGGGCGGTATTGGTGCGCGCGCATGCATTGCGCGGCTCGTGTTCGCGGCAGGCCCCGAGGCCTGTATCGGCACCGGGCGGAACGCGACTGGGCGGACCGGAACGGCGTGCACACGGCTCGACGACGGCGCAGGCGCCAATGACGTCGGTGGGCCGGCAGCGCTCGCAGCACTCGACTCCCCCCTCTTGGTAGTTGTAGTGGCAGCAGCTGGTACTTCCTTCTTCTTTTTCTCCTCCTTCCTCTTCCTGTGACCGGCCGGGGGCGCACTGGACGACGCGTCGCCAATATTTGGCAGCGACATCGCCCGGTCCAACACCGGACGGTCCTCCTGTGTCCCGCCATCGCGGCCTAACGAGCCGCGCTTGCCGGGATTCGGCATCTTCACTGTTTTCCGGGCCCCCGTGACCACAACGGCGTAAACGCCGGGCGTCCGGGGCGCCTCTCCCTGTGCCTTTATGTTTTTATTAATTTTATGTTTTTGTAAAGCTAAGCTTGTATGCTTTAATTTTGTCTAATGATTTTTACTCAATATCTTTAGATTTTAGAAAACAATCGGTAATAAACCAAATTACAAGGGGTGTGCGATTTTATTGCTCTCAAGTGTATAATGAATTTAAAACTTAACCTATCGGTTACATGGTGAGACTAATGCTAAGTTGACAAAATGCACGAACCTTCTGGAAGGACCACCCTAAACTGCAATCATGCATTTTATGCTCTCATGGTGATCACTCGTTGCGGTTCAGGTTGCAAAACTCCTCCCTCCTCAAGAACGAAATTATCAGAATTGTTAAGATTCTGATCATTACGCCGACAGTTTAACAATTTGATCTTACATCTAAAAGCAAGAAAGCTTATGAGTCCTAGAGATAGAACTACCGTACCTAAACTAACGTTTTTCTTGTTAACTGCACTGTCATTTTCACTGTATTTCACTTTGCTCATTTTCACCACTTGAGCTAATTCTTTCAACTCATCTAAATTTATACCTTTCATAATCACTGCGCTGACACTGTTGGTACGTTTTTCAGGCTTCAACTGTGGTAGGGTAATGGTTGGAGTTATTGGATAATTCAGATGTGTGCGAGAAAATTGATAATTTTGTAGATGTATATTTGGAGAGGGAGCGCAGGGCGCTGTCTGTGCGCTGTAACATGCTGGCCCGCAGGTTTGCACGGTGCACTGAGCAGGTCAAAGTGACATTATTTAAGGCCTTCTGTCAATCTTTTTACACCTGCAGCCTGTGGACTAAGTAAACGCAGCGTACATACAGTGCTCTGCGTGTGCAATACAATAACGCGTTCAGGGTACTGTTCGGGCTGCCGCGCCACTGCAGCGCTTCAGCAATGTTTGCGGTTAAAACCGTGGATGGTTTTCATGCCATCATGCGGAAGCGTTGTGCGTCTCTTATAAGGCGCATGCGGGCCAGTTCGAACAGGCTCCTGAGCGTGTTCGTGGGTCGCTGGGACTCGCCGATGTGGCAACACTGGATGCGACTACACACTGTGGGTGGACGCGTCCAGGGCTTGGCATAAACTGGCACTCCTGTGCGGTGTCACTTCGTGGTTTTTTTTTTTGTTTTAATTTTTATTTCTTCATGTGGTTTTGTTTTCGTTTATACTAACAATAGCTTTATAAGGTTTTTTTTTGTATTACTAACAGTATATGGACTACGTCTGAAATAAATCTTTAGAATTTGAATATGCCCGATGTTAACCTTACAAGCATCGTCCAGGGTAACTATGTATGTTCCTTGTAGAGACTCGTGACTCATGGCATCATCATAGCATTTTCTACTTGCTATAATATGATTCTTTGTATATAGAATCCAACTTCCGCGGCCAATTCGTTGAACTTTCAAATCTTCAATGTCAACTATATGCTGCTCGCATGCACTAGCATTAGAATGGAACTTCATCAACTGCTCTTCACATAATGGCTCTACGTGGGTCAACACATCATCATCGGTACATAAGAATTTGTCATTTATTGCAATCTGCTCACATGCTCTCACAACTGGTAAGTAATCTGAGTCTTTCACCAAAAGGTAGGGATATTTAGGAACTACTATTACAGTTTCATTTAAATCTGTGTTATGAATAGGTAAGGAGTAAAGTTTAAAATAACTATAAGTACTGTTTTCAATTAAAGGAATCTCTATGATGAACGTAATCTGGTTTTGTTTAATAAAAGCTTTAACAGTAATACAATCTTCAAATTTAACTAAATTATTTTCATTTACGGCATATAACAGGGTTTCTGTCTTGGCTATAGACTGTAACATATGCAATAATTCGATAGAATTGACAATTGCTCGATGCAGTACAGACACCTTACTAAAGGCTAAGGCTGTTTCATTCTCACTTAAAATTATATTAATAGTTCTAAAATTGGTTAAAAACATACTAAACATTCCTAAAATGTAAGTAGAGTAAATAGAATTTTCCTCTTTTGTAATTATATTCTTAACTAATCTCTCAATGGAACTAACTACATACAGAGGAAAAAATAAAATAAAATATAGTAATAAATCATTGGGCATCAAAAAATTATGCATCTCTCAATCCTTTTTAAGCGTTAGTCTAAAATTAATGTATTGTTATGTAAGATTTATGTACTGTTAACGAAACCATTTAACATTTTGGAGACCAAAGTTATTTATTATTTAATGTTATTATTTAAGTCCACCTGCGGAGGACGTTTAATATTTTTAATTGGGACTTTTGTGTTTCTAGTTCCAATTTTTACAGGGATTACATTATGTTGTACATCACCGCTAACAGTTGCCTTTCTATAACGTGGCTTGTCTGGTGTTAACCTCTTTTGCATAACTTATGTCGCCTATTTCAAACTTTTTACTTATCTCTCCGCCCTTTCTATTTCTAATGTTTTGCGTTGTTTCTATCATCTGATCTGATATGTAACTATAGAGACGTTTAGTACGCTTGGCATGATCCTTTAGTAATTGTTGTGTATAGTTTTTCTCGAAATTTGCACTTAATATAGAATTTGAATCAGTATGACCGAAAACAACTTCAAATGGTGTCAAACCTGTGGTTGTATGTATGCTATGATTATAAGCCATTATTGAGTAGGTCATCACGGAGGCTGCATCAGTGCATTTTCGATCGTAATTAGCTAAACGGTATATTTCTATGATAGTCAAATGAAAGCACTCTACTATGCCTGTTGAATTAGGATTAATAGGTGTACTGATATGTAATTGTATGTTGTACATTATCATTAATTCCTTCAGTAATTCATTATTAAATTCACTGCCCGGATCGCAACTAATTCTTTATGAGGTTCCGTACACGGAAAAATATTTAATAAGTGCACGTATTATTTCGATATTTCTATTGCTTGTCCTAATTTACTGAACGCGTCGACTAATGTTAGATAATATACAGATTCTATAGCAAAAATGTCTATGAAAATTTCTTGGAATTTATTTATTTATTGATTCCTGGGCTGAGGCACGGACCTTGCCGAAAAAGGACTTCATCAGGCATCCCTGTGGTTAAATAAAAATCTACTAAAATTAAATATCAATAAAACAAAATATATAACATTTTCGATGAATAAAACAACACAACCAAATAACTTCACTTTAAAAGCACATATTTGTAATAATACCCAGTCATTAACATGCTCCTGCGCACCAATAGTAAAAACCACCAATATTAGATATCTCGGCACTCAAATAGATGATACCCTTTCATGGCATGCACAACTAGATATTCTGTCTGCACGTACGCGTAAAATGATATAGATTTTTAGAAAACTCAGAAATGTACTCAAATTGAAAATGTTAAAAACGGTTTACTTTGCCTTGGTTCAATCAATCTTGGGTTATTGTATTCCGGTATGGGGTGGGACCTGCAAGACAAAAATCATAAAAGTTGAACGCGCACAAAGGTCATTACTCAAAGTAATGCTCAGAAAACCCTTTCGTTATCCCACGATGAGCCTATATAAGGACTGCAATGTCTTGACAGTGAGGCAACTATTCATCCTTCACACCACACTTCGCAAGCATAAAGAACTAACTTACGATGCTAAGTCAACATATCCTGGACGTAGAAATAACAGAATATGCAAGGCAACTAAACACAACACGGCATTCTTCACGAGACTCTCATGCTTCCTTGCTCCTTATCTTTATAATAAACTCAACTCTTTTTTAAATATATTCCCAAAACTCACGCATGAATGTAAATCTATTATACAAAAATATCTTCTGAATTTAAATTACAATGATACGGAATCCTTACTTATAATTTCTAAATAACATCTCTGTTCTATCTGCAGTAAATCAAGAGCAATTAAAGCTCAGTTATCCATAACCACGCATACATTTATATACATACTCCTACAAACACAGATGAGCGCAACCGTACTCTCATTCATCGCACACACAACACACACACACACACACACACAAAACATACACGCACGAACACACTCACAACACACACACCCACTCACCCAAACACAAACAATATAATTATTAATTAACTACACCTCTAGTTGTAATTTGTAATTGGTACCAACTTACTCGCCGCGAGAGGAAGACCTGGAGTCCTGAAATACAGGGCTGCCCTAGTTTAGGCTCCAGTCCACTCCATTTATTTTATGTACCTATACTGTGTTTAAATTAGTGTGGAAAATAAATGAATTTTTACTTTAACTTTTTGCTTTATTTATTAGGGACAAAAAAACAGTTACATGTTAAGGTTAAAAATTATGAGTCGTAACACAAATAGGTAAACATATAACCCACACCATTGTCCACGAGTTAATAGATGAATAAATCAGGAACGGAAATGTACTTACAATATTATCTTATTATGTTTAACTGAATTTAAATTTTTGATAGGTTAAGATTGTGGTGAAAGAATATTTATAGCTAGTGTTTTAAATTTTTTACTTGAAAGAGAGAAGACATCTATGTCCATGAAGTGCGTGTCATAGGTTTCAACAAGTTAACGAAGAGGCATTCGTGCCCCAGCGTTAGTCCTGCATGAATCTACGTGGAACAGCCGGGGCACGCGCGCTGCCCGTCTGATAACAGTTCTAGGCACTGTATAGCGCAACTTATTTGTGATTTCAATACAGTCAAATCTATTGTTACACAAACCATGTAGCATCATGGCCACCAAAAGTAATCGCCGAGATTCTAAACTTAAAATATTAAATTGCTGTAATAATTGTGTGTAAGGAATCCTTGAATGATAACATTTATAGTTTACAGTACGTAAAAACTTTTTCTGTACTAATTCCAATTTAATGTTATATTTGAGGTAGAACGGATTCCAAATAGGAATCGCGTATTCTAATTGAGATCTTATCAACGCTTTATATAGTAGCAAAAAAGTAGAGGGTCGCACGAAGTCCTTCGAGGATCTCATGACGAAACCATACATCCGAAAGGCTTTATTTATTATGTTCTCTATATGCAAACCAAAGTGCAAACACGAATCAAATGTCACACCAAGGTCACGCACGGATTCTACCACATTTAAGTGATGGCCAATCAGTATATACTAACAATTATGTTTGTTTTTGTTTTTAGTAATAGATATACTATGACATTTCGGAACTCTAAGAAAGAGTTTGTTTTCTTTGCAGAAGTTATCAAGTCTGTGCAGGTCCTCTTGGAGCAGTAGGCAGTCATCGAATTTTTGGCAGGCTTTGTAAACTTTTATATCATCCGCATACAACAAAAAGTTGGAATGAATAAAACACTGCTTTATATCGTTTATAAACAGGATAAAAAGCAAAGGACCCAAAATAGACCCTTGAGGAACGCCAGACTCGACAGTCACACATTCAGATTCAAACCCATTAATAACGACCTTTTGTGACCTGTTATAAATATATGATGCAAACCATCGAAGTAAATTGCCTCGAATACCGTTGTAGGCAAGCTTTTCCAAAAGGATTGAATGATCCACCTTGTCAAAAGCCTTCCGAAAGTCAGTGTACACAGCGTCTACCTGGACTCTCCTATCCATATTTTCAAAAAGAAAGTTAGTAAATATCATTAAATTGGTAGTTGTCGATCGCCGTTTAACAAATCCATGTTGTTCGGGTATAATAAGGCTATGTAATTGAGGGTGAAGAGCACTGTGCACAAGTCTCTCAAAAAGCTTCGACAAGGTGGAAATAATTGATATGGGACGATAATTCTCCACATTCTCTTTATCTCCACTTTTATAAACAGGTGTAACAAATGCTCGCTTCCACACGGTGGGAAAGACACCTTTCTGTAGACATTTATTGAAAATTGAGTACAACGCAGCATAGATATTATCGGCTGTTTTTATTATAAAAAAGACCGGTGGAATACCATCGGGGCCAGCTCCCTTAGAAGGGTCCAGTGATTTGACTGCTCGGTGTATTACTTCTTTTGCGAGGTAAATATCGGGTATACAGACTACAGTTCCCAAGTGTCAGGATCAAATGTAGATGGTTCATAGACAGATGCAAAAAAGTAGAAAATAAATTGCATATATCAGTAGGGCTATCAGACAAGGTATTTTTTCAGATACATACTGGCTGGGTAGTTATTCTTATCCTTTCTGCTGGCTATATATGTCCAAAAATACTTAACGCTTTTAGCAATGGTGCATTTTGTATTTGAGTTAACTGTAGAAAAGGCTTTATGGGTTTTCTGTCATACTTGGTTTTACAACATGCTTCAAAATGATTTATTACGGCTGAAATCGTCTCTTGCATGTTATTCCAAAAATAATTTCTTCTTATCCTAGACATGGTCTCCCTTATACCTCTGTGACACGTTTTTCCTTCATGGTGTTGTAGGATGATTTCTTTTTGTTCATTTTCATCTTCAACAAATACAACACGCTCTGTATATTCCACAAATTCTAGCATTCCCTTTTTAAATAACTGTATAATAACTTTGCTAAATTGTTTCCTATGCTCGATACTTTCAAAATATATAAAGTATTTAATTTTATAGTTAACGTATTCTTTTAAAAACTGTTTAATTAATCTTCATTATTTATTGGTAGAAATACTTCAAGGATTTTTTGTTTTTCACGTGAAAGATCTCTTACTTGGATATCGTTTTTATGCTATGTAAAGACTAATATTTGATTGGGTTAGTGTCTATCGCTTCTTGTAATATTGGAACACCAATTGATTCCATATCTTCAGCTGAATGTACTGTGAATGTTCTATCTTCTACAGGAATATGTGGAATGGGTTGATTTATATCATATTCAGAACTGGTTGTTACCGTAGCAGACAAATCCGTGATAGAAATTGTTCTAGATTCGTCACTTTCGTTATCAGTTAAGTTTTCTATTTTGTGAGTTACTTTTATTTTGTTTTGTTTTTGTTCTTTTTCATCTACATTAACTTCCATAGATAATCTATCCTCATCTGAACCTAATGCATTTAATTTTATTCGAGACAGAGCATCAACGTTTTTATTCCGCTTGCCATTTTTATAATTAATTTCAAAATCGTATTCTTGAAGGCGAAGTCGCCAACGGGTGAGCTTACTATTCGGCTCTGTGGCGACTTAGTAATTGCAATATGCTGAGTTGCATTATTGACGAAGTATGTGGGAGCGGGCAATCGGCTCGCCAGTCGCCTACATATCACCGCCCTGCCTCGACGCATACATAGTACCTAGTTAGCTATAGCAAAGTATTGTGGAACTTGAATTAAAGACAATTTATTTCCTTGTAGTCCGAATCTTTATTTATCTCGCCGACAACATAACACGCACAACACTGGTGACCTTTCGACGATTTAAAGATTCCGCGTTGTTAAACACGTAGCAACAGGGTAGGCGACTCAAAAAAAGCTTACGAGGCAGAGGCGATCAGACCGCGTGGCAAAGTGAAACGTAACGTGCTTTAGCAAAGTAAAGCGACGCGTGTGTACAGTTTTCAAGATGAACCCGCAAGCGTTAATCGGCCAACCCGGGGCAGCTACCACTGGAGACGTATCAATGGTAACAGTGCAAATGAGAGTTCCGGAATTTTGGAGAGAGATACCAAGATCATGGTTCATCCAGTTCGAGGCAATGATGGCACCACAGAAGCAAGGCGACACCCAAAAGTACGAAATGGTGCTCGCAAAATTACCAACAGACGTTGTACGCCAAGTAACCGACATCATAGAAGCTCCGCCGGATACGGCCAAATATGAAACAATTAAAAAACGCTTATTGTCAGTATATGAAGAGAGTGCAGATAAACAATTTCACAAATTAATGCATGACACAGACCTGGGAACCCAAAAACCGTCGCAATTACTCAGAGAAATGTCGGCCTTGGCGAAGAAATGCAGCGTGACAGAAGAACCATTGAAGAGGCTGTGGCTGGACAAGCTAACACCTAATGTACGCGCAATGTTAGCAATGAGCGAAGACACCAAGTTGGAGGATCTGGCTAGGAAGGCAGATAAAATACTAGAAACCTTGGGAAGCGGCGCGGTCGCGTCTATCACACCCAGCACATCAACAGATGACGGTATTGCCAGCCACCTAAAAGAATTAACAATGGAAATGAAAGAACTACGCGGAGAAATAAATGAGATCAGGATGCGAAAAGACAACTCGGGCGGCAGACGATGGCAACAACGTCCTAGATCCAAAAGCCGGACGCGGCGCACACCAGAATCTCCCGACTGGCTATGCAGATATCATTACCGCTACAGGAACAACGCGCGGACGTGTGAAGCACCGTGTGGCTGGACCAAGAAGCAACAGAAGCAGGAAAACTAGACGCGGTGCAGTCAGCGTCGGTGGACGATTGTGCCGCGGGAAACCACCGACTTTGTGTGAAAGACTTCAAAACGGGAATTGTGTATTTAGTAGACACGGGTGCGAATGTATCAGTGATACCAGTAAGTAACGTGAAAACAAAGCACAAACAAGAGTGTACATATAAACTTTACGCAGCAAATAACACGGAAATAAAAACCTACGGTGTAGTGACTACAGAATTAAACTTAGGATTAAATAGAAATTACAAATGGTCATTTATAGTTTGCGATGTGAAACAGCCAATCATAGGGGCAGAAGGGAATACATCCAAGCTAAAGGTCTATGGTCAGTATAAATGATGAAATTATTACCATAAAGGTATGGCCGGAAATGTTTTACTGCCCAAATGATCGCTAAAAGTTCACGTTCTATAGTACTGTATCTAGTCTCCGTATCACTTAAGGTTCTACTGGCGTAAGCAACTGGTTTATCAGACCCTATGGTGCCTTGCGACAGTACTGCGCCTAAGGCATTTGACGAAGCATCTATGGTTAAGATATAAGGCTTTTCTGGATCGGGATATTGGAGTAAAGGAGCATTAGTAAGAAGCTCTTTACATTTTTGGAACGCATCTTTGTAAGCTTGGTTTATAATAATTTTGTTCCTTTTCTTTAAGCAATTAGTCAGTGGTTGTGTTACCTTGGCAAAATCTCTAATAAATCGCCTGTAATAACCTATCAAGCCCAAAAAGCTTTTAATTTCTGTCACAGTCTTTAGCAGTGGGTAGTTTAGAACTACTTTAATTTTATTATCATTAGGCTTAAGGCTATCCTTAGTTATAACATGACCTAAGTATAGAACTTCTTTGCGGAGAAATTCTGATTTATCGAGTTGAATTTTGAGGTTATTGGACTTTAAACTACTCTTAATTTCTGGATATGTTCGGCAAGTGAATTAGAGAAGATTATAATGTCATCCAAATAAACCAGGCAATGGATTCCATGTAACCCTTTTAGAACACTATCCATTGCTCGCTGGAGCGGTTTTAAAACCAAACGGCATTCTTAAAAATTCAAAATGTCCGTTGTCGGTGCTGAATGCTGTGTCCGTTGTCGGTGCTGAATGTTGTCTTCTCTCTGTCATTTTCATTAATTTCAATCTGATGATAACCGCTAGCTAAATCTAATGTCGTAAAATATGTACTTTTACCTAATTTATCGAACAGATCAGTGATATTGGGAAGTGGGTATCGATCATCAACTGTTATTTCGTTTAGCCGTCTGTAGTTAATTACCATTCTATATTTTATTTCTCCTGATGCATCAGTAGGGTATAATTGGGGGTTCTGCGTCACTTGCTCTCGCATGCGCTCGAACTGCGCGATGCAGAAGCTCCCAATTATACCCTACTAGTGTAGGTCATCAAGTGCAGATCGTATTCAATCACAAAGGCGTATAAGCATCGCTCGATTCATAATTGTTATGCATCGGGAATCCGATCCGCTAGAACGCGGTGCGACGAGCTGTAGATAGCTGTTAGCTGTTGCACATCTGTTTACTTGTATATGCATAATGAGATGCGCAGACAATCGTAACGTTTGCGGACACTTTTATTTTTGTTCACTTGCCTCCTTTAATAACACGGTATGAAATCCTTTCTTTTTACAAGTAAAACATAGGGACATCATAAAGGAAACCTATGAACATGCTCTGACCACGGCTCATCCTTATGGTGCCAGTATATGAGCCCATCACCGCAGAAGTAACAAGCTGCTTCATCACTTATAGTGGACCCATCTACCCTACCTACTCATAAAACTACCTATTAACGTCATCGGTGCTTTAGATACAGATACATTTTATTTATTTCATTAGCAGCGATGGCGTAAGTACATACAACTTCCTTTTTAGAATTTCATCTCAGGTATCCGCGACGGTGTGGCGCCGTTTACTAAATTGGGAAAGGAATTTGGTTCCATGTGTAAGCCACAATAAATCAATTTGAGCTCTATGTACCGAGACATAGAATTTATTTCATAGCAAGCCTTTCTTATTTGTATAAACGGAATAAAATTGAACTTTAATAACATGTTGCTAGTTCATATATAAGAGTGAAATTAATTTAAAAATACATTTAATTAGAAACAATTCATGAAAGCATTTCTGTAAGATAAATCTAGATAAAATGTCGGTGAGTAAATATATATATATTTTTTTTATTTATAATCATTATGTTATCTTATCGTAAAATATGTTCTTATATTATAATTTTTTTTTTGTTTCAAGACTCTGAAGATCTTTTTAATTTTATTCCAATTCCCGCAAATAAGCCAATTGCAAGCGAGTCAACTAAGCTCAATTTAAAGAGAAAGGGGGAAACCTCATCAACCCCGCAAAAGCACAAGGCATACTCATATACCAAAACGAGGGCTCAAAACACATTTTCTACACAGTCAAGGACGATCAAAATTGAAATTTATGAGGCTAACAATCACCCTGAAAAACCTTGCGAGTGCAGCGCAAATAAATGTGTGCAATATGTAATAGAAAATATAAGGCTTAGGCTGGTTATCATTTAATTTTATAACTTAAAAAGATAACTAGCATATGTTATCTCTTAATATTCGTTTATTGGTCTCTCTCTCAGCTCTCATATAATTTTTTTATCATTTGATTTAAAAATGTAACAGTCTTCTAATCTTATTAATGTGTTTTTTCCTACAGCCATCTTACACAAGATAAATGATTGAATGATTAAATGATTGAATGATTGAATAATGAAAATTGAATAGTTTACACATGAGAAATTAAAAATTATTAAAGTTATACATGAGAAATGAAAATTGATTAAAGTTACACATGAGAAATGAAAATTAATTAAAATTACACATGAGAAATGATAATTGATTAAAATTACACATGAGAAATTAAATTGATTAAAATTACACATGAGAAATTAAAATTGATTAAAATTGCGCATGAGAAATTAAAATTGATTAAAATACACATGAGAAATGAAAAATGATTAAAGTTACACATGAGAAATGAAAATTGATTAAAGTTACACATGAGAAATTAAATTAATTAAAATTACACATGAGAAAATAAATTGATTAAAATTTCACATGAGAAATGAAAATTGATTAAAATACACATGAGAAATGAAAAATGATTAAAGTTACACATGAGAAATTAAATTGATTAAAATTTCACATGAGAAATTAAATTGATTAAAATTACACATGAGAAATTAAAATTGATTAAAGTTACACATGAGAAATGAAAATTGATTAAAGTTACACATGAGAAATTAAATTAATTAAAATTACACATGAGAAAATAAATTGATTAAAATTGCACATGAGAAATTAAAATTGATTAAAATACACATGAGAAATGAAAAATGATTAAAGTTACACATGAGAAATGAAAATTGATTAAAGTTACACATGAGAAATTAAATTAATTAAAATTACACATGAGAAATTAAATTGACTAAAATTTCACATGAGAAATTAAATTGATTAAAATTACACATGAGAAATTAAAATTGATTAAAATACACATGAGAAATGAAAAATGATTAAAGTTACACATGAGAAATGAAAATTGATTAAAGTTACACATGAGAAATTAAATTAATTAAAATTACACATGAGAAAATAAATTGATTAAAATTGCACATGAGAAATTAAAATTGATTAAAATACACAAGAGAAATGAAAAATGATTAAAGTTACACATGAGAAATGAAAATTGATTAAAGTTACACATGAGAAATTAAAATAATTAAAATTACACATGAGAAATTAAAAATGAAAATTGATTAAAGTAACACATGAGAAATTAAATTAATTAAAATTACACATGAGAAAATAAATTGATTAAAATTGCACATGAGAAATTAAAATTGATTAAAATACACATGAGAAATGAAAAATGATTAAAGTTACACATGAGAAATGAAAATTGATTAAAGTTACACATGAGAAATTAAATTAATTAAAATTACACATGAGAAATTAAATTGATTAAAATTTCACATTGAAAAATTAAAATTGATTAAATTACGCATGAGAAATTAAATTGATTAAAATTATACATGAGAAATTAAAATTGATTAAAATTACACATGAGAAATTAAAACAGATTAGTTTTGTTTTATGAGAAATTAGAGTTATGTTAAATAATATTTTTATTTCACACAAGAGAAATAAAATACAAATGAGATAATATACTGATTAAAATTACATATGAGAAATTAAGCAGAATAATTTTGTTTTATGGGAACTTAGAGTGTAAAATAATATTTATATTTCAAAATTGAACTGAACATTATTTTAGAAATGTTTTTTTGTAAAGACTGTAATATTTATGTTTCAAAGTTGTCATCACATAATAGAACGAATATTCATAAATCAAATCGCTTGTCGAGTTCTGAGTTTGACCATGTTCAAATCATTGCTTCTGCATTTAAAAAAAGGATTATAAGTTATAAAATAAATTCGATTGTTTTCACTATTACTCCCGAGATGTTTTTAAGGCAAATTTCGAAAACTGTGTATGATATCATAGAAAATTCTATTAAAAAACATAAAGCAATCAAAGTAAATTTTGAATTGTTTGTTTCATACATTTTGCCCAAAAATAATGAAATATCTATGAAATCTTTTAACACAAAATTTAACATTTTAGTGGAGAGCACTGACATTGCTGATATTTACTTAAAATGTTCCGAGAAATTAATATCAAAATGTTCAGTTTGAACTTTCAGAATCAGGTTGGACGATTAATTTTATAAATCATTTGGAAATAAATATAAATAAGTACAATCCTCTAAGAGCTGGAACTTACTTACAACTACCTGCAGTCATAAGAAATACAAAGTCATGTTTAAACATACATAACAATGACAGTCACTGTCGGCTAATGGGCAAATACCGGGTTATTTCAAAGATGAAATGGGAGGAGAAGTAATTTCAGAATTTGTTGGTTTACGTGCTAAGTTTTATTGTATAAATTCTGAGAAAAATACTATTAAAAAAAGCGGCCAAGTGCGAGTCGTACTCGCCCATGAAGGGTTCCGTAGCAGCAAGTAACATTGAATGAAAGGTAAATTGCGGTTTACGATTTATGACGTATTAAAAAAAAAACTACTTGCTAGATCTTGTTCAAACCAATTTTCGGTGGAAGTTTACATGGTAATGTACATCATACATTTTTTTTAGTTTTATCATTCTCTTATTTTAGAAGTTACAGGGGGGGGGACACACATTTTACCACTTTGGAAGAGTCTCTCGCGCAAACTATTCAGTTTAGAAAAAAATGATATTAGAAACCTCAATATCATTTTTGAAGACCTATCCATAGATACCCCACACGTATGGGATTGATGAAAAAAAAATTTTTGAGTTTCAGTTCTAAGTATGGGGAACTCCAAAATTATTTGTTTTTTTTCTATTTTTGTGTGAAAATCTTAATGCGGTTCACAGAATACATCTACTTACCAAGTTTCAATAGCATAGCTCTTATAGTTTCGGAAAAAAGTGGCTGTGACATACGGACGGACAGACAGACAGACAGACAGACAGACAGACAGATAGACAGACAGACAGACAGACAGACAGACAGACAGACAGACATGACGAATCTATAAGGGTTCCGTTTTTTGCCATTTGGCAACGGAACCCTAAAAAGCAAAAGGAGTTACAAAGCCAGTAACAAAAAAGTTAGACATTGAAAAATATAAAAGGGCTTTAAATTATAAAGAAAACCTAAGAGATGGTATGTATGTTATACGATCGAAAAATCATCAGATTTTTACTCAAAAATTAAATAAGCTGATACTTAACGGAGATGACAATAAAAGACAAATGATAAAAAATTGTTTTGAGACTGTACCATGGGGGCACTGTAGCACCATACTTTAATATAATATTAGTTTTATAATTATGTTCTAATGTGTTAATGATACGAAAAAAAAAAATGATTATGTTTACAACTAATAAAATATATGTCAAATTTTTATTTGTTTTTTTTTTTCTTTATAAATTATCTACCCTAACTTTATTATGAAATGAAAGGTAAATAAAAGTAGGTATTAAATGTAATAATATATTTTTATTCAACTGAGTAATAGAACACAGAATTATATAAAAGTTGAGCACTGTCTTAGATTAGAAATAAGATTCACAATTGATTAGCTAAACTTATTTTTTTAACTATTTTACTAATCAAATATTCAGTTTCATCCATAATATTATCACAAGGGTCTCTGACTAGGTACTGAACACTTACACAAGCACTATCATTTTCACTGCGACTCATTCCAATGAGATTGTTGCTACTCAGATCATTAATAGATATATTTATCAAATGACTCGCTTTTCCTGGTTCATTCCGGATAACATAAGACGAAGAAGATGTAGCAAATGGTTTTGATACCATATTTTTTAAAGAAAGTTGAGATTTCTTACTTTTTTTAATACTCATTAATTTATTTTTCTTCCCTTTTAATTTCTCCGGTTCACGTTTCTGAGACGCAGTTTCAACCGCATTGGATGCATTCATATCCTGTGAAAAATATAATAATTTATTAATATCATCATTATCTTCCACAAGATAAGGATTGCTCATTTTCTGTTAATATAAAGAATTACTTTGAATTAACTATAATGGATTAACGGAAAGCAATTTTGTTTTTTAAGTACAATAATTTATTAATAAATACCTCGTGATAAAAATACGGGCTCGTTACCGGATTGCCATCATTGAGATCCACAGAGTTCCCCTGTAAAAGTAA
The DNA here is from genome assembly GCA_963680765.1 of Agrochola lychnidis. Classification (NCBI taxonomy): domain Eukaryota; kingdom Metazoa; phylum Arthropoda; class Insecta; order Lepidoptera; family Noctuidae; genus Agrochola; species Agrochola lychnidis. Next base: position 17,111,414 of record OY796875.1, read on the forward strand.
ATAAAAAGAAAAATAATGAATTCAGCTATAAATATATACATTTATCGTTAAATACTACATACCTCATGTAAGCGGCATTGTTTGTGTTCTTCAGAAATCACGTTATCATTGTCCAAAATGTAGGGGCTATAGTATGGTGAAAGAGACATCATTCTGAAAAAAAAAAAAATATACAAATATATATATATATATAATTAATTGTTCAAACTTACAGAAAAGCATTTTTTTTTTATTTGGCTAATTTCATACTAAAACTTACCTTTACTATGAAAAATATTATTACAACTTAAACTGGTAATATCGTAAGTGACTGCTTCTGCTGACTGCTACTATTAAATTAACTGTTTAATTACTCTGAAGTGCTGATTTAAAATTACTTATGTTTATACGAATATGATGCCATCTCAATTTTTACAAGTCTGAATTTATGTTGTTTAGAATATATTTGTATTCCAATTTATGTATAGATATACATATATATATGTCGGAGAAGCATTGTTCTCGTTAACATCATCATCAGTGGTTGCGGGCTTAGTGGGCGTCATTAGGGTAAAATGCGAGCACAAAACACAATTATCACCGTTTCGTACTATTTTATTTTAGATTTAAATAATATTCACTTTACAATAATTTAACCGTTAATACCGAGCAGCGGGTTCAGGGCACCGATCTTACTTTAAGTCTACTTTTTACCACTCAACTCAACGATCCAACTCGATCTGTCTCTATCACCCAAAAAGAATGCGTGGCAAAAACTGTCCACCTCCCTAAAGCAAAAGATGGCGCCTCGACCCCGCTCGAGGCACGTGCTCTGCTCTGATTGGTCGTTACGTGAATTGCAATATTCATAACTTTTATTTGATTAATAAGGTTTTTAAATCATAGAAACATTTAACAAATCAAATTAAATTAAATTACGAATTCTAAAAGTAATTACAATGTAATTGTGCATTATACATGCAAACAATAATCAACCCGACTTATAGCTTCCTCCGACACGGCCGTCCTGACATATTACACGCCCTCGTGTGATGTTGAAGGCCGTGCATCATCGTTATCTGCAGAAAAGAAAGGTATTAGTGTATTATTGTTCGGCTACTCCTGACCAAGGAGATCGTGTACGTTTTATCTACTGCACAACAACTTTATTTAAGATATTTTCATGAAATAGGTGCCCTATAATAATAATAAGCCTTTCGTTATCGAATCTAAATCCTAATAGATTTCATGCTGCATACTAAATTAAGTCAGTACTATCGAAACAGCCACCTCGCCGTTTATCGCGTTACACATTTAGGATTATTAACAATATCTTAATGGCCACCTCGCCTCTCATTCTACCGATTTCACTTTTCAATGGCCACCTCGCCTCTTATTCTACCGATTTCACTTTTCAATGGCCACCTCGCCTCTTATTCTACTGATTTCACTTTTTCAATGGCCACCTCGCCTCACAAAGCTTGACTAAACCTTAACAACTACTATGCTGTTAGAATATCTTCTATAGAGACTTTATTCGCCACACACACGAACAAACACTCACACTCTGATAACTAATAATTTTAAACAAAATAAATTTAGTATGAAGATCTTACCCTCATTGTCATCCGACAGACACGGATCCAGCTCAGTTGGGACATAGGATTGGGGGAGGGCACGTAAGCGGTCTCTCGCATACTTGTATGCACGATTACAATTTAAACTCTTGAGATGATACCTGTCACCGTCTAGTATTTCAATGACCTCGTAAGGTCCTTTATATTTAGGATCTAATTTTGTTTGATTCCGTTCGTGATTTTCAATTAAAACGTAATCCCCTACAGAAAACGAAGTGACTTTTGCCTTACTTTTGTCGAACCGTGCTTTATCAAGACATGCGCTATTTTTCATTAACCTATTAGCTTGTTCTCTAATCTCTTCTATATCTACCTCAACCTCGTGATCATCTATGGTTAATAAATTTAAAGGTCTGGCTACTCTACCTATCAACAATTCTAGGGGGCTTGCTTTGGTTACTCTATGAATTGTGCTATTTATGGAAAGTTGGACATCATCTAATGCATCCTGCCAGGACCTGCTTGGGCTTGTTTCTACGACAGTTAACATGTTTTTGAGTGTACTCATTATACGCTCTACTTGACCATTAGCACGACAAGAGCCGGTTGCTATCAAATGTAGCTGAATATTGTGACTGACACAAAAATCTTTAAAATCTTTGTTCGCAAAACATCTACCCTGATCTGCGATAACGCGCGCAGGGGTCCCAAAAAGAGAAATGGATGCTTTGAGAGCGCTGATCGCACTATCAGTATTAATTCTTGTGGAGTGCCTGAGTAACACATATTTAGTAAAAGCGTCTACAAGAACAAAAACGTATTCCTTTTGATCATTTTTGCCACTGAGCTTACCTGTGGCGTCAATGTGAATTGTATGCCAAGGAATATTACCTTTCGGTATGGGGTGTAACTCTATCTGTTGTTTACCACTTCGCGACTTAGCTACTCTACATGTTATGCAATTTTCAACGAATTTTCGGACGTATTTCGACATATTGGGAAACCAATAATGTTGATATGCCTTTTCTAAGGTTTTATCCCATCCCAAATGGAGAATTGACTCATGAATATGATTTATTATCGACCAACGAAAAGCTCTAGGTACAACTGGTAGCCAAATGTTGCGATTGTTCCTTTGAATTTTTCTGTAGAGCACTTTAGATCGCAATTCATAGATTCCGCAACTCTCTAGGTCCAGATCATCGCTTTCGAGTTTATTAATAATTTCATTGTATTCGGGGTCTCGTCGTTGTTCCGCTTGTAACCAATTCGAAGATAACTCAGCAAGATTGACGCGTTTTTCTCGTACATAATTTTCTCTACCTAAACTATGAGTATCGCTAACGGTGGAGCTGTTCGCCTCCGGTAAGTGATTTCTCGAGAAAAAGTCAACGTGGGCCATTCTCTTACCCTCTCTGTACTGTACATCAAAATCGAAAGCCTGGAGGAAAGCCCACCACCGGTGCACCCTAGGGGTTAAGTCTACTTTATTTCTCGAAGCTTTCAGAGAATTGCAGTCAGTAACGACTGTGAAAGTCCTGCCATACAAATAATGGCGGAAATGCTTAACCGAGTTTACAACTGCTAGTGTCTCTAACTCATAAGAGTGGTATCGAGACTCCGCGTGCGTAGTGCGTTTACTGTAGTACTCTACCGGATGTAATTTTGTACCTGCTTTTTGGAAGAGGATCGCGCCGTAACCTTCGCTACTGGCGTCCGTATGTAACTCCGTAGGTAATTCTGGGTCGAAAAGCATCAGAACGGGGGATGAAGTCAATACCGATATTATGTCTTGTCTAATTGTTTCGTACTCTGTGGTCCAAATTATTTTAGAATTATTGTTAGCTAATAGACGGTAGAGCGGTGCCATTTTAAGCGAAAAGCTATTGACAAACTGCCTAAAGTAAGACGCTAAACCCAAAAATTGTCTGAGCTGAGTGATGGTCTGTGGTGGTCGGGAACTAGTCAATGCGGTTATTTTACGGGGGTTAGGCCTGATTTCACCCTCTGATATTTCATACCCCAAAAACTGAACCCGTCTCTTTAGAAAGGCGCATTTTTTAATATTGAACGAAAATCCAGCATCACTAAGAGTTTTTAGTACTACGCGTAACCTTTCCAGCCCTTGCTCTATATTTTTCGCGGGTATAATTAGATCATCCATGTAAACGATTGCGAACGAGTGCGCTAGGTCACCTAAAGCCGTATTAATAGCTCTCTGATACACAGAAGGAGCATTTCGAAGGCCAAACGGCATGACAGTAAACTCATAATGAGCATCCGGGGTAATAAATGCGGTTTTCTCTATCGAATTAGACTCTACATTTATAGCAACTTGATAAAATCCACTAGCCATGTCAAGACACGTATAAAATAGGGCGCCTGATAACCTTTGAACTTGATCACCGATTAGAGGTAAGGGGTATCGGTCGGGAACTGTATTAGAGTTTAGCTCTCGGTAATCTACGCACATTCGGTCTGTACCATCGGGCTTCTTTACTAAGATTATTGGGCTAGAAAAGGGCGATTTGCTTGGTCGAATAACCCCAGCAGATAATAGTTCACTACACTTATTACGTACTATCACTCGCTCTTCAGGGCTCAAGTGATAAGGCCGCCGTTGCACAATTTTGCTAGGATCTAATAAATTGATTTCTAATTCACCTGTCTTTACTCTACTAGTAGGCGTGCCTTCAACAAATGAGTTCTTAAAGCAGCTTAGAAGTTCTATTAGTTGCGGTTTAATGTCATCAGGTAAATCGGTATCCACATCATGAAAGTCAGCCACTGCGTTACCTACGTTGCAAATATTAACTAGAGAGGGCCTCTCAACTATAGTAAGTTTATCACTCGTTATGTGTACTGACAACCCTAAGGCCAACAAATCGCGTCCAATCAAAATATCGTTATTCAGGTAGTCATCAGGCATAATGTGAAATAAAATTTGTACGTCATGACCACTAAGAGCGACCCTAGATAAAATTTGTGAGTCGCATAATACACTAGATTTTCCTACACCAGTCAAAGTAACAATTGCATGCTGCAATGTACCAACAAGCTTACGAGAGACGCTCTCTTTAATTAAGGAACAATCAGCACCGGAATCAAAACAAAATGAGAACTGCTCACCAAATTGCGTAATTATCCCGGTGACAGGTTTCATACCGCACACATCCACTCGCTTAACAACGCTGGGTGCGGCGGCGGGCTGTGTGCTGCTGCTCGCAACTGGCCCTGTTTTTGAGCACCGCGATGCCACATGACCCTCAACACCACACTTGTAGCAAGTCACAGGGCCCCGCGTAGCAACGGCCGTGTTGGGGCGCTCAGAGGTCAGAGTTGTTTGCTGCTTGTCATGCGATCGACTGAAACATTCAAAAGATTTATGACCAAGCTTTCCACAAGCGTAACATTTTGCTGAAACAGAACTTAACCTAGGACGTTTATTATCTTGCGTAGTGCTTGCAACGGTCTTCGTTATCTCTTGGTAACTCCGCTTGCGATAAGAAAAAGCCATTAGTTCACGTTGCATTTTGCAGCGGGTAGTAATTTCTTCAGAAAAAATATTGCGCTGTAACCGTGGCTCGATTTGCCCCATGTGTGCAAGTATTAAGGATACCACCATTTCTTCCTTGCCTATATTATTCCATCGTGACATGAGTAAAGTAAATAGACGGCTTGCATATGCAGCAAGACATTCGCCTTCTTGCGGTTTAGCAGTAAGCATCTTTAATATCGTCGCTGCACATGTTTCCAATGTATCGAAACGAGAAAGAAAAATTTCCTTAAATTCTACCCATTTCATATTAGGAAAAGCTATCTGAGATAACCACGTTGCGGCTGAGCCTTTCATAGCCTTACTAAGTATGAGAATTAATTTACTTCCCTGTATACCACGATCCGATAAGCAGATGTCCGCCGTTGCCAGCCAGGCCCGGGCGTCAGTGTCTGCATCTTCCGGTTGAAATTTAGGCAGCGTGATGCTCTTATCCTCGATATTCGGCGGGTTGGTTAGCGCGTCCACCAGTAGCCTCATGCTGGTTTGTTGTGCTTCAAATAACGCTCGCCATCCGTCACTTGCCATTGTCTGTTCACTCACGTTTTGTGCCTGCACCGATCCCACTTCTGATGTCGGAGAAGCATTGTTCTCGTTAACATCATCATCAGTGGTTGCGGGCTTAGTGGGCGTCATTAGGGTAAAATGCGAGCACAAAACACAATTATCACCGTTTCGTACTATTTTATTTTAGATTTAAATAATATTCACTTTACAATAATTTAACCGTTAATACCGAGCAGCGGGTTCAGGGCACCGATCTTACTTTAAGTCTACTTTTTACCACTCAACTCAACGATCCAACTCGATCTGTCTCTATCACCCAAAAAGAATGCGTGGCAAAAACTGTCCACCTCCCTAAAGCAAAAGATGGCGCCTCGACCCCGCTCGAGGCACGTGCTCTGCTCTGATTGGTCGTTACGTGAATTGCAATATTCATAACTTTTATTTGATTAATAAGGTTTTTAAATCATAGAAACATTTAACAAATCAAATTAAATTAAATTACGAATTCTAAAAGTAATTACAATGTAATTGTGCATTATACATGCAAACAATAATCAACCCGACTTATAGCTTCCTCCGACATATATATATTGAAGCATAGTGATTTTTACAAGTAGTAGGCAAGATGAAGTTGATCAAACAACCCATATCCCTGAATGTGAAAAATATAAATTTTAATGACTCTAGTTGCCAGATCAGACACAGCGCTTTATTGCCTAATACAATTCGTTGTATAATATGTGGACCCTCGAACTGTGGTAAAACAAACGTTATGATCAGTTTACTGCTGCATGAAAATGGACTTAAATTTAAAAATCTTTATCTTTACTCGAAAACTACTTTCCAGCCAAAATATCGTTTTTTAAGTGAAGTATTAAGAAGAGTACCTCAAATACAGTTCAATGAGTTCAATGACGACAAAGATGTAATAGCTCCGAATGAAGCTTTAACAAATTCTGTATTTATTTTTGATGATGTTGTGTGTGAAAAGCAAATAAACATTCGTAATTATTTCTCTATGGGAAGACATAAGCAAATTGACTGCTTTTACTTATCACAAACCTACTCGAAAATTCCCAAACAGTTGCTACGTGATAATGCTAATTTTCTTATAATATTTAAACAAGATGATGTGAACTTAAAGCATATCTATGAAGAACATGTAAATTCTGATCTACTGTGGAATCAGTTTAAAGACATTTGTAAAACTGTTTGGAGTAACCGTTATAATTTTCTACTTATTAACAAAGAGTCACCATTAAACAATGGAAGTACAGACAGAATTTTGAAATTTTTATAAACTTTGAATGAAGGTTCATACTTATAAATGAATTACATACATACATGCTGTTAGTATTATTCCTTTCTTAGCTGAATACAGTTGTTTTATTGTAAGATGGAAAAAAATATTAAAATGGAATTAGTGAAGTCTGTCGATTCCATAAAGCATAAAATAAAACAAATGAAAAATCAAGAACATACAATGAACTTGTCACTTGATAAAATGCTAAAACCTGTCACAGATCCTCTAAAAACTCTAGTTGATTCTAATAGATCTGCAGAAAAAATGAATAAAATTGAAAATACAACTCTAAATAATTCTGAAGGAATCGAATCCGATGAACATAATACTAGCTCATCTACAAAAATCAATTACTATTACGAACCAAAACTAAGTTCTACCCAATTCGTCGAACAAAATGCTAAAAAGGAATCAATAGATAATTTAGAAATGTCAATAGAGGGTGATGATATTTTTGGTATTTATGAAGGTATTAGTATACCATTTGGAATTAGAAGTGAAAACAAAACTTTATTGATGGGTAATTCAGTAGTATCATTTTCTAAAATTGATGGTTTGAATAACGATACTATCAGTTTAATTAAAATCGGCGGCAAAGCTTACAATTTAACGGCTGGTCTAAAAGAACTTTTACTCCGAAGAAAACCTGATTTAAAGTTAATATCGAGCGAAGATAAACTTGTCTATAAGGATATGTTACATTATACAAATGCACATAAAAGAGATTTTAATCCTAAAGGTCAAATAAGAGGTGACAAAGGTATAAAATATTGTAAAATAATCAAGCCCCTATTTTTCGAATCGCCAAACAATGATAAACTTGCTCACACTAAATTTGGAGGAAACTTACCAACGCTAAAAAAATACAAAAACAACACCGACTTGGTATATTGGGATGATCCTAATGAATTGGTCGACAGATTGAAACTATTAGTAGCTTCGAGAGATGCTGGCAATACAAACCATGATAATGAAATTTTATCTATAATTGAAGAATTAAAAGAAGCTGACATTATTAAAGAATAAATAGTCGTAATAATAAGCTTTACATTCAGTATTATACATGGATTCGAGACAAATGTACTGAATTCTGAATATGAGCAAAGCCGACGTAGTAAACGAAATTCATAAAAATGCGAGGATAAACTTTCCACGAAGACATATTATTATGAAAGATATAGACGACCTGTGGCAAGCAGATTTAATTGATATGCAATCAATTTCAAAAGAAAATAAAAACTACAGATTTATTCTTGCTGTTATTGATACATTTTCGAAATATGCTTGGGCCTTTCCTCTGAAAAGTAAAACCAAAGATGATGTATGTAACCGTTTCAAAAACTTCCTAGCTATAGGACGTGTTCCTAAAAATCTGCAAACGGATAATGGAACAGAATTTTATAATAATAAATTCCAAAAGCTTATGAAATCTAATCAAATTAACCACTATTCAACCTTCTCAACAAAAAAGGCTTCAATAGTTGAACGATTTATCAGAACATTGAAATCTAAACTTTATAAGGAATTTAGTTTAAAAGGCAAGTATAATTGGATGGATAATACCCTTAATGACGTTGTTTATAAATACAATCACACTTACCATCGAACAATTGATGAAATCCCTGCCAACGTGGATAATATTAATAAAAAACGAATATTAGAAAGATACTTAAGCCTGGTAAAAAATGATAATTCAAGAAGCAAGTTTAAAGTAGGTGATTATGTACGTATCAGTAAGTACAAAGGAACATTTGAAAAAGGATATACCCCCAACTGGTCATCGGAAATATTTAAAATTCGAAAAATACAAAATACAACTCCTATCACCTACTTAATTGAAGATACAATCAAAGGTCAGCCTATTTTAGGAGCATTTTATGGGCAAGAGCTTCAAAAGACAAAACATTACAATGTATATCTAGTCGAGAAAGTTCTTAGAAGAAAAGGAAACAGGGTTTTAGTAAAATGGTTAGGTTTGAATTCTGCTGAAAACAGTTGGATTGATCAATCGAATATATTATTATAAATAAAAATAACATTAACTCAACAACAAAGTCGTTGATGAAGCGTGTAAGTATTTATTATAGCGCTCGATTCAGATTCATTAGTCTTATGATGTGTATTGGAGAGAGTAGTCTTCTCAATTGGCTTATAAACAATTTACCATTTGAATTACACTTACCAGGATACAATTATTGTGGTCCTGGTACAAAATTAATTAAAAGGCTTAAACAAGGAGATAAAGGTATTAATAAATTAGACGAATATTGCAAAGAACACGATATTGCCTATCACAAATCATCAAACTTAAAGGATCGTCACAAGGCTGATTTAACTTTGTTAAAAATGGCAAAAGAGCGAGCAGTTGCCTCGGATGCGAGTGTATGCGAAAAAATTATGGCACGCTTAGTAAGCAAGGCAATGTCTACAAAAATTAAAACTGGCTCTGGCCTAAAAAAAAGCAGCAAAAAGCTTTCTCGGAAAGTTACATCGGGAAAAGGGTTAAAAAATAAGTGTGATACTCCCTGGCCGCGCCACAGTGGAAAATTAAAAAAACATGTTTCTAGATTAATTGTACCATTTATGTACTATACGGTACGTGTAATGAAAATAATTGTACCTCAACGAATAATGAAATATAATGAAGTTTTGGTGGCGCGGCTGGGGAGTATACTCCCTGGCCGCGCCACCACGGTTTTTGTAAACTACTAGGCGCACCCGGATATAGTAAACACTAAATAATTGTACCGGAATTGTTCTTTTCCGTACGCTATAAAGAGATTCAAAAATTTAATTACTTTATAAATTATAGCCTTGTGTTGGTGGCGCGGCCAGGGAGTATGCTCCCTGGCCGCGCCACCAAGAGTTGTTAGGCGTACCAGGACATGGTATACACTAAATAATTGTACCGGAATTGTTCTTTTCCGTACGCTATCAAGAGAGGGCTAGACGAGCGCTACTTCCAAGTTGGTCGCAGTTGCATGTCTATTTATCCGACTACGGCGAAGCAAAAAGGAGGGTTATGATTTTGACCGGTATGTATGTATGTTCATCTGTTACTTCATAACTTCTAAACTACCCATCATAATTTGACAAATGAGGTATCATTGGAAGCGTCTTGATCGTCCGGTGGTTATAGGCTATGTGGCGTTACATTAAATGCAATATGGCGCCCTCTAGAGGACATAAAGTCATGAACTAAAAAAAATGTTTTTAATTGTGCCATGTTGGGTATCAAATAAAAACTGCAACGAGATCTAGACTAGAGACTAGATCTTTAAAACAGAACGATAAACATGACTCACAAAATAATCCTAAAATATTTTGTGCTACATTTGATTTACAAAAAAACTTTTTTACAAAAAACACAACCGACTTCCAAACTACAAAGTGAAAAATAACTTTAATTTCGGAAGTCGGTGTCTTTGGATCAGATCAGTATTTTAGTTTTTTGACACCGACTTCCGAAATTAAAGTTATTTTTCACTTTGTAGTTTGGAAGTCGGTTGTGTTTTTTGTAAAAAAGTTTTTTTTTTCACTTTTTAGTGGGTTGGTTTGTAATTAATCTAAGTTACAAATTTAAATTCAAATTCTTTATTGCGAACTAAGTGTACAATATTTTGAAGATGTTAACAATAGGTAGGTTCTTAGAACATAGTTGCCTGTTAAGCGCTACAGCGTACAGCGCTGTTTGAGCGCTACTTCCAAGTTGGTCGCAGTTGCATGTCTATTTATCCGACTACGGCGAAGCAAAAAGGAGGGTTATGATTTTGACCGGTATGTATGTATGTTCATCTGTTACTTCATAACTTCTAAACTACCCATCATAATTTGACAAATGAGGTATCATTGGAAGCGTCTTGATCGTCCGGTGGTTATAGGCTATGTGGCGTTACATTAAATGCAATATGGCGCCCTCTAGAGGACATAAAGTCATGAACTAAAAAAAATGTTTTTAATTGTGCCATGTTGGGCATCAAATAAAAACTGCAACGAGATCTAGACTAGAGACTAGATCTTTAAAACAGAACGATAAACATGACTCACAAAATAATCCTAAAATATTTTGTGCTACATTTGATTTACAAAAAAACTTTTTTACAAAAAACACAACCGACTTCCAAACTACAAAGTGAAAAATAACTTTAATTTCGGAAGTCGGTGTCTTTGGATCAGATCAGTATTTTAGTTTTTTGACACCGACTTCCGAAATTAAAGTTATTTTTCACTTTGTAGTTTGGAAGTCGGTTGTGTTTTTTGTAAAAAAGTTTTTTTTTTCACTTTTTAGTGGGTTGGTTTGTAATTAATCTAAGTTACAAATTTAAATTCAAATTCTTTATTGCGAACTAAGTGTACAATATTTTGAAGATGTTAACAATAGGTAGGTTCTTAAAACTTAGTTGCCTGTTAAGGCATTGCAATTAAATGGATACAAAAATTTAATAAAAAAACATAAACATACTCAATATTCCAGTTATCTATACATTTTACATTACATTATATTAATTATCATTATTCATACATTTGATATTATATCATACTATTCTTATAATTTATATCACATTATAAAGTATCACAAACATTTAAATATTAAATAATTATTTTTCAATAGATAATGGAATTAATTTTGCGTTTTTATTCTTAAAATTCATGTAATGCGTTTTTGTAATATTTATTTTTAAATTATTTACTGTAAGCCAATTTATTAATTTAGATAGGGAATCATTTATTTCTAGTTCATGATTATTATTTTTGTTATTTGTAAAAAGAGCCGAACTATCATCTGCAAATAGAACCATAGGGTGCCGAATAGCGTTAGGCAGATCATTTATATAAATGAGGAATAGTAGAGGTCCTAGTATCGACCCTTGAGGTACTCCATATTTTATATACCTTGGGCTCGATGTGTACTTAATTTCTGTTTTTGTGAATGGACATAATTGTGTTATTTCAGTGAACTGTATTCTATTACTGAGATAGGATTTGATTATTTCTAGTGCTTTACCTCGAACGCCGTATATTTCTAGTTTATGTAGTAGTAGCCCATGGTCAACGTAATCAAAAGCTTTGGTCATATCCATGTATAGGGCTGTGATCTGATTTTTGTTATCTAGTTCCGTTGTAATTTTTTGTAAAAACTGATGCATTGCTGTATTAACCGATTTCCCTTTTCTAAATCCAACTTGATTATCTATAATTATGTTATTTTTTTCGAAATATTCACTAAGATTATTAAATAGTACTTTTTCAAATATTTTTGCCATTATTGGAATGAGAGCGATAGGTCTATAACATCGTACATCTTCCATGTTTTCTTTTTTAAAAATTGGTTTAACTATAGTAGTTTTCAAATAAGTCGGGAAAATTCCTTCTTCATGACACCGATTTATTATGTAGGTGATGATTGGAGCAATTTCGTACACTACACGTTTTATAATTTTTGTGGAAATTCCATCACAACCCGTACTGTTAGTGTTTTTTAAGTTCATGATTATTTTGACAACATCATAAGGGGTAACTGGTGATAAGAAACAGGAGTTTGGTTTGTTATAGGTTAAAATATTAGCGTAGTTTATTGTATTATTCGTTAGTTTTGAAATGTCATCAATAAAAAAGTTGTTGAATGTTTGTGCTATAGCATCAGGAGCAGTTATTAGTTGGTTATTATATTTTATTCTCTTAATTTTTTCAGGGGGATTATTGTTTTTGTATTTATTGATTATTTGCCATACTGCTTTAGATTTATTTGTGGCTGTTTGTATATGATAGTTGTTTTGCGATCTTTGAGTGAGTTTTATGATTCGTTTAAACTTCGTTGCATATTTCTTAAAATCACTTCTATCTCTATTATTACCTGATAGTCGATAAGTTTTAAGTAGCATTCTTTTACGGAGGGAACATATTTTTAATCCTTTACTGAGCCATTTAGTATTTCGTATGATTGGAACTTTTTTTTTTTTTTTGGTAAGCAGAGGTCATAAAAAAGTTTAAATAGTTTATGGAATTCCTCAAAAGCAGCATTTGGGTCACTTTTCCCATAGCAATCACTAAAAGTCAGGGCTTTTAAACATTTGATGAATTTTTTAACATTCTCGTTGCTATAGTCTCTTCTAAATTTGTATCAGTGTGTTATTGAGTACGTTTTTCTAACAGGGCATGATAGTACTTGTGCTGTATGATCAGACAGTGCTAGTTCTAATATACTTTGTTTACAGCCTCTTATATTATGAGCAATGTTATCAATGCACGTTTTGCTTTGCAAACGAGTTGGTTCATTTATTGCAAGTTTTAAGTTAAAGCTCCGTAGTAAATTTTCAAACTCTCTCAAAACAGGAGTATCTTTTAGTCGATCAATATTATAATCACCACAAACAACAAGTTTCTTACATTTGGTAGATAATTTTGCAAGCATAACCGTTAAACGGTTAAAAAATATTTCTATACAATCCCTTTTAGTTTTTGGAGGCCTATATATACATATGATAATCAACTTATGCTCCAACAATTCAATAGCCGAACATTCTATGAGGTTGGATACGCTTACAAGCTTTGCTTCGTGTAGAATCTTAAATTTATGATTTTTTCGTACTAGGATACATGAACCACCATTTCTATTTGTTCTTGAGAAATTTGCTGCCATAGTATAATTGGGAATTTGGAGAAATTTTGTATCGTCTGCTATCATATTATGCTCGGTAACACACTACATCAATTAAATTATTGTTATTGTTAATATTATTTAAATTTACGGTAAATTCATCAGCTTTGTGTAGTAAACCATTAATATTTTGATGAAGTACATGTATTCTGTCATATACGAAAAAAATTGTTATCATTACATTTATCGTTTACGATTAAATTCAATGTATTATCAGATTCTGCTAGTTGATTACATGCATCATCTACATTCATTGTTTTTATTAAATCTAGGATTAGGTCTTGTAAATCGTTTAAAATAATATTCAAGCCTTTATTATTTAAGCTTCCATACCTTTGGTTATAAGTTTCGTAGGTGTACGGTAGATTTAAGTTAGAATCCAAAATATACGCATATTTATATGTCTCAACATCCATGTAGATTAAATTATTAAAAGTGTCGATTCTACTATTGAACATTAAATTTTTGTTAACCAATACAATAGTCTTATATCAACTGCTCATCAAAAATACCCAAATCGCTATAGATGTGCTTATAATATTTGAAGAGTTCCCTCGAGGGAACTCTTCAAATATTGGTCCCATTGTCATTTGGTCACGATCTGATGATGGGATCTTGGAGAAATCGATTTCTCCAAGATCCCATCATCAGATCGTGACCAAATGACAATGGGACCAACTTGAAAGTATACCCTTTCAAACAAAAAAATAATTTTTCAAATCGGTCCAGCCGTCTTCGAGTAATTGGGGAACATACATAAAAAAAAAATATCCTGACGAATTGAGAACCTCTTTTTTTTTTTTGAAGTCGGTTATAAAGTGTTGCTGGTTCCTAGTGGTGAAATTAGTTTATTATTATTAGCGATTGAAAGTTCATAATTTATCCGTGTTTGATGTTGGAAATTTGGTTGGTACCTGTTACTTGTGGAATAACAAATAGCTATGAAGGGCTCAAACGAAATAGCTAACTGTGTTTACGATATTATCAAACTTAAGACTAAAGAAGGCTGTGATGACTTTAGATTTTGGTCAGATAATTGTACTGGCCAAAATAGAAATAGGATAATGTTTTTTATGTACCTTAAACCTTTATGCAGCTAAACAGCTTAGTTTTAGTATTAATATTAAACATACTTTCCTTGAAAAAGGACATACACAAAATGAGGGTGATTCCATACATGCCACAATTAAGAAAGCTTCAAGACATAAGAATATTTATACACCGTCTGAGTAGACTTCATTAATTAGATGGGCTAAAGTAAAAGGATCTCCTTATAATAGATAGATAGAATATTCTTTATTATGTACACCATAAAAATTACAGACATTAATATAGAAATTTTAATTTTTTTTTTTACTTTATAATGTTATAGATGTATCTCAAAATATAGTTTTCGACTTCAAAAAGATGTAAGCGAGTGCTTGTTTTAACTGGACTAATAATTCAGAGGAACAAAAAGTGCCTTGGTCTAAAATCAAAAAAGTTCGTGTCAGTAAACATGAACCATACATTCTGTTTTAGATCTATCTGAAGATGCTTTCGAAAACCACATTAACATTTCTGATTTTTCTGTTCAAACAAGAAGACAAATGGCTGATAGATCTACGGAAATACCCTTAAAACTATGTTTCAATCAATTGTTACCAATAGATCCATGCAAAAAAAAAGACATAATTGATTTTAGTCCCAAAAATATTATTCCACCAGTTTATCATGAGTATTACGAAAAGTTAGCACCTAATGATAATTCAATGATTATTACTAGTGATAATGATGACAATGAGTGATTTTGTTTTTTTTTAATTTTTTTCTTTTCTTTTGATAAGCATTTTGTTAATTTTTATTTTATTAATTTTTCCTCTTAGATTATATTCTAAGAATCTTTAATTATCTTTAACAAGTTTTGATTTTATAAAAAAAGTATAATTTGTTATTATTTTAAACTTTAATTACTTACCTAGGTTGAAGTACCTATCTACAATAAAAAGCTGATTAATCTTAAGTCCAATGTGATTACGGGATGTTTTTAACATTAAGTATTATTTGACTGCCTTTCTATTACAGAAACTTCGATAATTCATTAGAAAACAAATAAAGAAGTCAAAATGTTTTTATTTTTGTGACCTAACTGAGGTTTGAGAATATTACGTCACTTAAAATAATTGTATTATTATTGTTTGTTTATTTATTTATTTTAAATATTTTCTATAAATAATGGACTATTCAAAAATATTAAATACACGTTTTTTTTTTCAAAATTAGCTTATGCCAAGTAAATCGTCTAAAGTGACACTGGCCTTTTTACTAGTTTTTTTCAGTATAATAAAAATAAAAATAAATTACGTATAATGGCATATCTACATTAATTAAAAAACTAATATATATACAAATAAATCGATGTATCTAGAATAACGAACATATGTTTCATAGTAACTATGCAAAGTTTCACAAACATCAGTTGAAGCATCTAAAAATATATCAATTTGAAACTTTGAGAGTCTATTGAAAAGTTGTCAATTTGCACATTGGCCCTTATACATAGGACCCATCGATTTAATGTAACGTCACATATCCTATAACCACCGGACAACCAAGACGCTTCCAATGATACCTCATTTGTCAAATTATGATTGGTAGTTTAGAAGTTATGAAGTAACAGATGAACATACATACATACCGGTCAAAATCATAACCCTCCTTTTTGCTTCGCCGTAGTCGGATAAATAGACATGCAACTGCGACCAACTTGGAAGTAGCGCTCAAACAGCGCTGCACGCTGTAGCGCTTAACAGGCAACTAAGTTCTAAGAACCTACCTATTGTTAACATCTTCAAAATATTGTACACTTAGTTCGCAATAAAGAATTTGAATTTGAATTTGTAACTTAGATTAATTACAAACCAACCCACTAAAAAGTGAAAAAAAAAAACTTTTTTACAAAAAACACAACCGACTTCCAAACTACAAAGTGAAAAATAACTTTAATTTCGGAAGTCGGTGTCAAAAAACTAAAATACTGATCTGATCCAAAGACACCGACTTCCGAAATTAAAGTTATTTTTCACTTTGTAGTTTGGAAGTCGGTTGTGTTTTTTGTAAAAAAGTTTTTTTGTAAATCAAATGTAGCACAAAATATTTTAGGATTATTTTGTGAGTCATGTTTATCGTTCTGTTTTAAAGATCTAGTCTCTAGTCTAGATCTCGTTGCAGTTTTTATTTGATACCCAACATGGCACAATTAAAAACATTTTTTTTAGTTCATGACTTTATGTCCTCTAGAGGGCGCCATATTGCATTTAATGTAACGCCACATAGCCTATAACCACCGGACGATCAAGACGCTTCCAATGATACCTCATTTGTCAAATTATGATGGGTAGTTTAGAAGTTATGAAGTAACAGATGAACATACATACATACCGGTCAAAATCATAACCCTCCTTTTTGCTTCGCCGTAGTCGGATAAATAGACATGCAACTGCGACCAACTTGGAAGTAGCGCTCAAACAGCGCTGTACGCTGTAGCGCTTAACAGGCAACTAAGTTCTAAGAACCTACCTATTGTTAACATCTTCAAAATATTGTACACTTAGTTCGCAATAAAGAATTTGAATTTAAATTTGTAACTTAGATTAATTACAAACCAACCCACTAAAAAGTGAAAAAAAAAACTTTTTTACAAAAAACACAACCGACTTCCAAACTACAAAGTGAAAAATAACTTTAATTTCGGAAGTCGGTGTCAAAAAACTAAAATACTGATCTGATCCAAAGACACCGACTTCCGAAATTAAAGTTATTTTTCACTTTGTAGTTTGGAAGTCGGTTGTGTTTTTTGTAAAAAAGTTTTTTTGTAAATCAAATGTAGCACAAAATATTTTAGGATTATTTTGTGAGTCATGTTTATCGTTCTGTTTTATAGATCTAGTCTCTTGTCTAGATCTCGTTGCAGTTTTTATTTGATACCCAACATGGCACAATTAAAAACATTTTTTTTAGTTCATGACTTTATGTCCTCTAGAGGGCGCCATATTGCATTTAATGTAACGCCACATAGCCTATAACCACCGGACGATCAAGACGCTTCCAATGATACCTCATTTGTCAAATTATGATGGGTAGTTTAGAAGTTATGAAGTAACAGATGAACATACATACATACCGGTCAAAATCATAACCCTCCTTTTTGCTTCGCCGTAGTCGGATAAATAGACATGCAACTGCGACCAACTTGGAAGTAGCGCTCAAACAGCGCTGTACGCTGTAGCGCTTAACAGGCAACTAAGTTCTAAGAACCTACCTATTGTTAACATCTTCAAAATATTGTACACTTAGTTCGCAATAAAGAATTTGAATTTAAATTTGTAACTTAGATTAATTACAAACCAACCCACTAAAAAGTGAAAAAAAAAACTTTTTTACAAAAAACACAACCGACTTCCAAACTACAAAGTGAAAAATAACTTTAATTTCGGAAGTCGGTGTCAAAAAACTAAAATACTGATCTGATCCAAAGACACCGACTTCCGAAATTAAAGTTATTTTTCACTTTGTAGTTTGGAAGTCGGTTGTGTTTTTTGTAAAAAAGTTTTTTTGTAAATCAAATGTAGCACAAAATATTTTAGGATTATTTTGTGAGTCATGTTTATCGTTCTGTTTTAAAGATCTAGTCTCTTGTCTAGATCTCGTTGCAGTTTTTATTTGATACCCAACATGGCACAATTAAAAACATTTTTTTTAGTTCATGACTTTATGTCCTCTAGAGGGCGCCATATTGCATTTAATGTAACGCCACATAGCCTATAACCACCGGACGATCAAGACGCTTCCAATGATACCTCATTTGTCAAATTATGATGGGTAGTTTAGAAGTTATGAAGTAACAGATGAACATACATACATACCGGTCAAAATCATAACCCTCCTTTTTGCTTCGGCGTAGTCGGATAAATAGATATGCAACTGCGACCAACTTGGAAGTAGCGCTCAAACAGCGCTGTACGCTGTAGCGCTTAACAGGCAACTAAGTTCTAAGAACCTACCTATTGTTAACATCTTCAAAATATTGTACACTTAGTTCGCAATAAAGAATTTGAATTTGAATTTGTAACTTAGATTAATTACAAACCAACCCACTAAAAAGTGAAAAAAAAAACTTTTTTACAAAAAACACAACCGACTTCCAAACTACAAAGTGAAAAATAACTTTAATTTCGGAAGTCGGTGTCAAAAAACTAAAATACTGATCTGATCCAAAGACACCGACTTCCGAAATTAAAGTATTTTTCACTTTGTAGTTTGGAAGTCGGTTGTGTTTTTTGTAAAAAAGTTTTTTTGTAAATCAAATGTAGCACAAAATATTTTAGGATTATTTTGTGAGTCATGTTTATCGTTCTGTTTTAAAGATCTAGTCTCTAGTCTAGATCTCGTTGCAGTTTTTATTTGATACCCAACATGGCACAATTTAAAACATTTTTTTTAGTTCATGACTTTATGTCCTCTAGAGGGCGCCATATTGCATTTAATGTAACGCCACATAGCCTATAACCACCGGACGATCAAGACGCTTCCAATGATACCTCATTTGTCAAATTATGATGGGTAGTTTAGAAGTTATGAAGTAACAGATGAACATACATACATACCGGTCAAAATCATAACCCTCCTTTTTGCTTCGCCGTAGTCGGATAAATAGACATGCAACTGCGACCAACTTGGAAGTAGCGCTCGTCCGCCGCCGCTGCCGCGGCGCACTTTTGTGTAAATTTAGATGTCATGTAAAAGTAGCAGAGTTAACGACTTTCGTTGCTGACCGTACCTAACAAAAAGTACCTATCAACTCCTTATTTTCTTCTTGAAGGTCAATTATTCTTGTTATGCATCTAGATTCGTATTGTGTTGCATAATTCTAGCACTGCTATGCGACCATCTCACAGAGATAATTCCCTGTACTTCTAATTTGAAGGCCACATCTAGTAACTACAAAGATCAGCAAGTCTGCTGATGCGCTTAATCTTGATTTGATGTTTTCTCTTAAGATATTACATTTTTCCGTAATATTATTACGTTTTTGGGTAGTACATAATGCGTACAATTATTTAGTGTATACTATGTCCAGGTACGCCTAACAACTCTTGGTGGCGCGGCCAGGGAGTATACTCCCTGGCCGCGCCACCAACGACAGGCAATAATTTTTAAAGTAATTAAATTTGCGAATCTCTTGATAGCGTACGGAAAAGAACAATTCCGGTACAATTATTTAGTGTTTACTATATCCGGGTGCGCCTAGTAGTTTACAAAAACCGTGGTGGCGCGGCCAGGGAGTATACTCCCCAGCCGCGTCACCAAAACTTCATTATATTTCATTATTCGTTGAGGTACAATTATTTTCATTACACGTACCGTATAGTACATAAATGGTACAATTAATCTAGAAACATGTTTTTTTAATTTTCCACTGTGGCGCGGCCAGGGAGTATCACACAAAAATAAATTTAAAAATGTTATTAGTAAAACGAAAAGACATATGAAAAAATTAAAACCAAAATGCAAAAAAGTAGCAATAGAATTAGCTATGGCTGCAGCCAGAGAATTAGCTGTTGATTCATCCATTAAACTTCCTCGGGTTATTCCAATACCAAAAACTGGCGGCGTATTACCTTTGATTCCTATTTTTGCTGGATTATCAGCAGCAGGAGCGTTAGCAGGCGGTGCAGCTGGTATTGCCAAAACCATAAATGAATTCAAGATAGCTAAAAATCTGTTGGCTGAATCGAAGAGACACAATGAAAAAATGGAAGCTCTTTGCATTGGAAAAGGCTTACACCTTAAACCGCATAAAGATGGGCTTGGAATTTTTGTATCGAATAAAAAAAACTAAGATATCGGCTACCCAAACGAGCCTTAACTAACTTTGACATTTTGAAGTATGGAAATAATATTCCTTATTTTCGAGGTGTATTTATGAGAGATGAGCTACCTAAACAACCTTTTAAAAAAGAATGTGGAGTTGTTAATTTAGATAGTTCTGAAAATCCAGGTTCTCATTGGGTAGCCTATGCAAAATACAATGATTACGTTGAATATTTTGATAGTTACGGAAATCTTAAACCGCCAAAGGAATTTATAAAATACTTAGGTGCTAAAGTACACTATAATTATGATAATATACAACGCGACCACCCTTACAATTGTGGTCACCTATGTTTAAATTTTTTAAAGAATTTTTGGTGTAGTCAAGGAATAAAATAAACAGGATCTTCTAAAAGCGTTCAGTCTGCAAGCATGTCTATAGCGGTAACCATCTCTGGAAATAAATCAGAATTGGATACATTCTTTCAACCACCTCTGTATTTATCTGGTCAATACGAGTGCGGTTTGTAATACTTTTCAGTATTAAATTCAATACCAAATGTGTGTATGAATAAAGACATTCTTCCTGTGATCAGAATCGAATGTGATCTTGTACACGGTTCATACTCTAACGGGTTACCAACTCATATTATTCATGAATTTATATCTAATACTGCTACAGGCCACGGAATCATAGAAATACCCCAAAACGTTATTTACTTTCCAGTGAACAAAAATACTATTACATCGATATCTTTAAGATAGTTGATCAATTTGGTTTCTGTATTAACTTTAGAGAAGAACATAAAAATATTGAACTACGCCTTCATTTAAGAAAAACGAAATGATATTATATTATAAAAACCCTGCAGTTAACAAAAAGCGTTACATTTCTGGTACAACCTCTAAGGTGCAAAGACGTGAGAAAAAAGTTAAAAAATTAACTAAAGCAAATAAAGATTTTCTTAAAGCCCTAGGTTTTAAAGTATGAATATACTACAGATTACTGATTTGCCACACTTCGATACTTCGATTGAAAGTTATGAAGTCCATTCGTACAATCCCTACAACAACAGCTTTAGGGAAAACGATGAAATCAGAATTCCCATACACCAGCAAGACATATATGTGTTACCGTCAGCCAGCTCAATTTACGTTGAAGGACAAGCAAAGTTCTTCGGTAAAGATGGGAATCCTATTAAGAAAACTATTACATTCAGTAACAACCCTGTTATGTTTTTGTTTCAAGATATCAGATACGAAATAAATGGTATAGAAATAGATCGCATTAAAAATTCTGGAATAACGTCAACAATAAAGTCATACGTTTCAATGAATGATGGAGAAAATAAAGTTGCTGCCTTATGGGGTTGGAACATGGATGGATTTAAAAGCGATGGTCATTTTAGTGCTATTGTACCTCTTAATAAGATTTTAGGATTTGCAGAGGATTACAATAAAATTGTGATAAATTGTAAACATGAACTTATTCTGAATAGAAGTAACTCTAACCTAAACAGTTTTATAGTAACTGACGATGTTGCACATCTTCAAATAGATATACAAAAAGTGCAATGGCGGGTGCCGCATATAAAAGTATCAGATCGCGAACGACTGACACTTCTTAAACATTTAGAAAGAGATAAACCTATTCAGATAGCCTTTAGAAATTGGGATTTATACGAGTATCCTTTGCTCCCTAAAACAACAAAACATTGTTGGTCTGTTAAAACCGCCTCGCAATTAGAGAAACCTCGATATGTAATTTTTTGCTTGCAAACCAATAGAAAAAATAGTAAAACCAAAGACAGTTCTCTGTTCGATCACTGTGGGGTTACCAACGTAACTTTATTTTTGAATTCACAATATTATCCTTACGAACCTTTAAGCTTAAATTTTTCCGAGAACAAATACAATATATTATATGAAATGTATGTGAAATTTCGTCAGTCGTATTACAACTGTCCTGCAGACCCCTTGCTTGACTTAATCGGTTTCAAGGAGAAGGCTCCTCTCTTTATCATAGACTGTTCAAGGCAAAACGATAGTTTGAAAACAGGTCCCGTAGATGTGCGGTTGGAGATTGAATGTTCATCACCAATACCAGATAACACAGCGGGATATTGTTTAATTATTAACGATCGACTTGTTGAATATAAACCTTTGAGTAACATAGTGCGCAGGTTATCATGACTGCCATTGTAGATGTTCAAGGTTTCAAAACTGAAGCAAATGAATTCATAGTAACAGAAATTGCAATATTGTGTGATAATAAAATACAAGTGCTTTTGATTAAACCACCTTTTCCATATCACGAATTGACAAAACAAGAAAGGAGGCAAGTAAATTGGATTGAGCGCAATAGAAATATACAGGGCGTCCCAAAATTATGGGACATGAAGGGAAAGTACCTTAAATATCGTAGATAGGGTATTTTGCTGAAAGAAGACTTTATGTTATTTTTAAAAGTTAGTAATTCTGCATTCAAAGATTTTCTAAAAATTACTTGCCTCGTCTGGGAATCGAACCGACTTAAATGTAAAAAAAAAACACCCCTACTTTTATGATACCAATCGAAAGAATGGCCAAAAAATAATAACTCTTCTTAAGTAACATAGTATTTTAAAAGAAAGGATCAGCGTGAAATTAATCATTGCAGATTTGTGAGGTATATGCTGAGGAACACGGTCTGAAATATAATGTGACGAAAAGTCAGTTTATGGTGTTTGAGGCCGGCTCTAAATGTTCTATGACAGTACCTCCCATCAACTTGTACGGGGTTCCCTTGGTAAAAGTGAACCATTTTAAATACCTAGGACATTTAGTTACAGAAGGTCTCAGGGACGATGCTGATATCGAGAGGGAGCGGAGGGCGTTGTCAATTAGAGCAAATATGATAGCCCGCAGGTTTGCACGCTGTTCTAAGTCGGTCAAACAAACACTTTTTACAGCTTATTGTACCTCATTTTACACGTGCAGCTTGTGGGTGAATCACACCAAAAAAGCATACCAAGCCCTCCGCGTCCAATATAACAACGCCTTCAGAGCGCTGATGGGGCTGCCGCGACACTGTAGTGCCTCGGGCATGTTTGCCGAAGCTAGCGTTGACTGCTTCTATGCTACGATGCGTAAGCGGAGCGCGTCTCTGGTGCGCAGGGTGCGCGGCAGCCCCAACAGCGTTCTGATGATGATAGCTGACAGGCTCGACTGTCCCTACATGCGACGCTGCAGTGACTTGCACGTCACCTACAGTCGTCGGTCTTTAATGTTATGTTAGTGTAAGTGGGTTTTTGTTTTGTGTTTTATTGTAATGTTAATGTTTGATGTGTTTGATTATGTTGTTTTTTGTTTGATTATGTGTGTTATATTGTATTTTGTGTATGAGTCATTGTTACTCGAAGGAATAAATGAATAATATTATTAACTATAATAATCAAATTAAAAACATACATGAAACTGCCGTAGTCAATTAAGTGGGTATTTTTTTGTAAATTAATTAATTAAATGCTCAAAATGTGATCCCTCTTGTCTGGTACTAGTACGGTACGAATGGACCGATTAGATGGCCGGCCAGATCCCCGGACCTTATACCATTAGATTTCTTCTTTTGGGGATACATGAAAGATATGTTATACAAAAAGCGTTACGAGAACGTGGGCGAGTTACAAACAGAATTGTGCCATATCATATCGAGTATTCACCATAAAATGGTAAGAAAATCAACAGGCAGCGGACTCATTAAAAGATTGGCAATTTGCGTAAGACAAGAGGGATCACATTTTGAGCATTTAATTATTTAATTTACAAAAAAATACCCACTTAATTGACTACGGCAGTTTCATGTATGTTTTTAATTTGATTAAAATGATTAATTTCACGCTGATCCTTTCTTTTAAAATACTATGTTACTTAAGAAGAGTTATTATTTTTTGGCCATTCTTTCGATTGGTATCATAAAAGTAGGGGTGTTTTTTTTTACATTTAAGTCGGTTCGATTCCCAGACGAGGCAAGTAATTTTTAGAAAATCTTTGAATGCAGAATTACTAACTTTTAAAAATAACATAAAGTCTTCTTTCAGCAATATACCCTATCTACGATATTTAAGGTACTTTCCCTTCATGTTCCATAATTTTGGGACGCCCTGTATATTGGAGCGAAGGATTTGTGTCTTATTCAAATCATCAGAATTTGATTGCAGATATTTTAAGAGATAAAAGTGTTTACACCAAAGGTTTAAAAAAAGTGTTGTGGTAAAAATTTTTTCCAATAATAATAATATAAATAATTTAGAAGACAAAGGTTGTCCTAGTTTGTTATGTCTTTATGATCAACATTTATATGCTCAAGATTTGTATAGTTGTATTTATCATGAAAAAGTATGTGTTTTAAGAAATGTTCTGTGTTTAAAAAAATGGTGTTTTGAGAATAAATGTTTTTAAATAAAATGTTTTATTTTTTTATTTCAAACTAATACATCACTATAGTTTACCATACTAACCCCCCTCCTAGAACATGTAATGAATGTCTATATAAATTGTTAGCAACAGAATGCGACTTCATTATATTTTCATTAATATTTGTTTGAAGTACTTATTGCACGACGAAAATGTTAAAAGAAAACTACAATCCTCGTTATGACATATACCACACGCATAAAATGCGTTTACATTCATTTAATTATTATTGGGTAACATCTGACTCTCGAAAAAGGCTGGTGATGGAAATGGCTGACGCGGGATTATTTTATTGCGGTGATGGAATTAATGATAGAACTGCATGTTTCTCATGTGGAGGTGTTATTGAAGATTGGGAGATTTACGACGATCCTTGGATGCAGCATGCTATAAACTTTCCTCATTGTTTTTATTTGAATGCTGTGAAAGGAAGAGATTATATCAATAAGTATCGAGCGATGGTTATACGTCTTTGTGATTGAATAAAATATGCAAGTGATGACCTACACTAGTAGGGTATAATTGGGGGCTTCTGCATCGCGCAGCTCGAGCTCATGCGAGAGCAAGTGACGCAGAACCCCCAATTATACCCTACTTGCATCTTTCTTTTTTGGGACTAGATGAACTGGATCTGACCAAGGTGAATGTGATTCCTGAATGACGTTTTCTTTAAGTAACTTCTCGATTTGATTTTTCATTTCTTGTGACTGATTAGGGGGCTGTCTGTATGGCTTGACGTAAATAGGATCTTCGTGTTTTGTCCTAATACAATACTTGACTTGATTCGTGAAACTTAATGGAATGCCATTACAATAGAATATATCTTTATATTCTAAACATAATGCACTTATAGCTTTACTTTCTTCAACTGACATGTGATTCAGACGAAGCTTCTCTAAGTTATCTGTTCATAATTTTTCTATTTCATTTTCTTTTAAATTATCAACATCACAATCATTTATAATAATATGATTTTCATACGGTTCTACTTGAAATGGTTTAGTAATTGCTAATTTAATTGGTTTGTTAAGGGTATTTTGAATGATGGTAGTAAAGTAACCGTCTTTGCGTTTAACTAAAGCGCTGGGCATACGCACTCCTTCAGTAAATTCCCAAAAATCCACTAAAGCATTACCAGAATGATAATTTGCAGGAATTTTAACTCTTTGTACTGACCGAGGTGCCAACTCTAATATATTATTATGTTTATTCTTATCGCGCATAATCGGTATCGCCGTAGTTTTAGTTTTCATGACCTCATTGTTTAAATCTATTACTGCCTCTACGCTTTTTAAAATATCATTACCTAGTAAACCATCGAAGCTAGGATCGACTTCATAGATATGAAATTTGTGAGTTTCATTGAAAGTCGGAAAAGCTGGAATTGAAAGTACTTGTTCGTGCTGGCTTGTACCGTGAGTACTTCTAACCTCAAATGGGTCGTGATAAATATAATCGTAAAAGTAGTAATAGCCATTTCCTGGGTTTATAAATGATTTAGTACTTCCCGTATCTATCATAAATTTGGCATCTATCTCGGGTATATATATGTATGGAAATTTAAGGCATACATCGCAATTTAAATTTATTATTTCCGTACGTCTTCCGAGGCCAGGAATTGAAAATCCTCATTATTTTCTGTTGAATCTTCTTTGTTAATTTCTTCCGAATAATATTCATCTTAATTTTTGGTAGGAGGGCAATTTTCGTGATAATATTCATCGTTACTTTGGTACTCGCAGGGAAACTGACTATCATCATAATGGTCAAGGTCAAGCTCGTTTAATTTAAATCCTTTTATGTAGGCCTTGCCCGGAGGCGCCGTACGCATTGTGACGTCACTAGATTCAATTTTCGGTTGCTGAGTACCACCGAATGACTGTAAAGGTATATTGAACGATTGGTTCTGGTTGCCAAATGGCTGTAAGGGCCTATTATATAATTTTTGTTGATTTGCAAATTGTTGAGGGCGCATCCCAAATTGCTGCGGACATATCCCAAATTGTTGCGGGCGATAACCAAATGTCTGGCCTTGAAATCCAGGTTGTGGAGAACGCGTCCCAAATCGTTGACCTTGGGAATTACCAAAATAAAATTTAGGTTGTGTATTTGGTTGCGTAAAAATAGGTTTATTATTATTAATAGGCGTATTATAATTATTTGTGCCGAATTTAAACGTTTGTGTATTATTTGGTATAGCATGCTTACTGGAGGACGTCAGCAGTATTTTATTTCGGGCATTAGTCAATTTCCATGACCAATTCATGGAAATTGACTTCTTCTAATACAAAAGATAAAGCCTGTTCCAAAGTGGACGGCGCTTTTAAACTCACAATACGCACCATATTTTCCGGTAGATTATATAAATAGTTATTTTACTCTCACGCATACTACCCGATAATCTATTAAATTTTGATATTAAAATACTATGCACTGATTGAATACGATTGCAAAAATCCAAAAATGATTCACCATTTCTTATACGCAAAGTTTGCAATTCAATAGCTAAACATTCTTCACTTCTGGGGTTTCCAAAATGTTGTATGAATAAATCCTTGAACTCTTCCTATGTAGTCTAATCCGGTATAAGAAATATATACCCTCATATGTTATTTAATTATATTAAAGAACATCTGCTAGATAATATTTATATTGATACATCGCAAATAGGTTGCCTAGCTAAATCAAGTGCCGATGGTGTTAAACAATAAAATGTTTAAATTAATTTTGTTGGTCAACTTCCCTGATCTGTTATTTATGAAAGCCGAGCATCAGCTGAGAGAATATACCCCAAGGAATTGAAAAATAAGGAATCCCTACTTTCCCTTTTTGCAACTATGGAATTGCCAGGTATAAACAGGTAAGTAAGCGTTATTAATATGTTATTATGTTATTTAATCGAATTACATATCAAATGAAAGCTTATTTTATTCCCAATCCAACCATATTAGGTTGCCTTATCAAAAAGTTTGTTGATTCATGGTTGCCTAGACATAAGATGTTAAATTATTTTTCTGTGCGAGCGTTGAGAGTGACGGAGAAGCGTTGCGCGCGCAATTCCATTTGACAGACAGATGCAGCGAGTTCCTTTTAAAGATTTCTCCGATACTGAAATATTAAAGTTTTTTTTTTTTTTCTTACACGTTCATTTATCAGCGACAACACATAATTATGAAATTATAAGTTTTTCCGTTCAAAATGTACGTCTTTCAAAAGAAAATTTATCCGATCGTCTAGGCGCGGATTAAATACTAGTAAAAGTCAAATAAAATATTGCATAATGACATAAATATTTTTGTATTAATAGCAATATTTTATTAAAAAAAAAAAAATATATACATTTTGGCAGAGACATAGGCGCGAAAACTGTTACCATGGATTCAGTACATGATTCTGAACCTCATTGCGTTGAAATTTTTCGTCGGTTGTTAAAAAAAATATATCTGATGTTCCATGCATTTTGACCGCATAGAAACAGCGATTTATTTTTAATAACCGACGAAAAATTTATAAAAAGTAACTGTTTAGAACGGTTACTTTTTAGCAAGTAGAATGATAACCAACATTATTCATAGAATCCAAGCTTAACCTAACTTCACCATGCACAAAGTTTTTTCTCGCCGAAATAATAACTTTAAAAAACGATTCTTAAGAGGCCTGTGAACACGGCTCGCAACTACAAATCGAGATGTTTGCAAAATTCCATTCCAAGCACGTTGCGCTAGTGTGAGTGCCTTTTTTTTTTGGGTAAAACATTTTCAAATAACTTCTCCCGCTCTGGGTGGAGCGGGAGGACGTGTCAGACTCTTATTGACTAAAACCTACCCGTGTTCCTTCGGTTATCCTGTTGCCGGGTGCCACGATTTCCATTTCGGCCCATATTCGCAGCCCCGGCAGGCATTGGCCCTAACGGACCCCGTCAATTCTGCTGACATTTCTTTGAGGCGCGCGTGGAACACATCGCGCCGTTGACCCGAGCTTGGTCCTTTGCGGACGGCGAGCTACCCATTGCTCACCGTCCGCAAGCCCGCGCCTACGGTGGCCGGAAATCGGCTCGCGATTCCCGCCCCGGGCGTCTCCTCCTGCGGCGGTTAGGGGCGTGAGGGCGCGAAATTTGCCTCTCCCTCACGCGTTCCGCCTCCTCCTTCGCGAGCATTACCGTTTCGCAGAAGGAGGTGACGGCCTGCCATTTCCTCTCGCTCCGTACCATGGCCTGAACCTGGGCCAGACGCGAGAGATCACCGCCGCCGATCGCCTCCACGAGGACACGGCGATGCTCCGCCCAAGCCGGGCAGACCTCCACCGTATGCTCCACTGTGTCCTCCGGGCGATCTACACAATGGTGACACCCGGGCGTTTCCTCCCGCCTTATCCTGAACAGGAACCTCCCGAAACAGCTGTGTCCGGTGAGGACCTGCGTCAGGCGGAAGGTGAGGACGCCGTGGCGCCTCTCAAGCCACTCCTCAAAGAGGGTTCTTAACGCCGCAATTGTGGCGTGCCCAGCGCTGGGTTGCGACAATCGCACTCTCCATGACGCCATGAGATCCCGCCGGAGCTTTGTCCGTTGTGCCGCGATTTCTTGCGGTATCGGAGTTAAGCCCCGGCGTTTCGCCTCCTCGCGCCACTCCCAGATGTGCGCTAGGACCTTTGCCTCCAGATCCCATGGCGGTAATCCGGCAAGGAGGCTCGCCGCCTCGCAGGAGACCGTGTGGTAACCTCGGGCCAGCCGGATGGCCATGACCCTCTGGGACGCGTTCAACCGGCGGGCTGGCCGCACCCTCAATGTACAGTGTAGGTCAAAAGTGCACAGGAAGGCTAAGAGTCGTATTGCTGTGCACACGCGCTGTAGTCCGTACATGTGTATGTGCAAAAAGTCAGACGTCTGTGGTGGGTGTGCCGTACACACACCACAGAGAACGCACACTATCGTATCGTCACGATACGCGGGCGCCTTTTGTTAGACACGCATCTTACGCGTGACCTTGGCCAGTGTATGGCATTGCTAAAATTCGAAAGTAAATTACATGTGCAGATAGCAGAAGGCGTTAAGCGTTGGGCTTAGATTCAAGATGGCTAAGGATCTAATCTCGTGAATCACA
Organism: Agrochola lychnidis; assembly: GCA_963680765.1. Taxonomy (NCBI): domain Eukaryota; kingdom Metazoa; phylum Arthropoda; class Insecta; order Lepidoptera; family Noctuidae; genus Agrochola; species Agrochola lychnidis. Next base: position 17,141,400 of record OY796875.1, read on the forward strand.
GCGCTGTTTTTGCAAATATTTTTATTTTTGTTTGCAATACTCATATTTTTTAAATATTGCTGCCTTTTTATTAATGTTGTTATTGCAATAAAGGGCTTAGAATAAAAAATGCGTGACATGTGATAATAAAATTAAAAAATATTTATTCGTTATATTTATTTTACATAACCTCTCAGGCCTTTCTTGATAGATGAGTAGTATAATTAATTAACAAACTGCTACAATTATTTATTATTTATTTATTCAGTAGTATACTTACACCTTTTACATAATAAGTTGGTGCAAACATAAACTCATTAGAGTTTGACCGTGCACCAAAATCATCGACCACATGATTTATACAATTAAAACAAACTTAAGTTCTTAATTATAAAATGAACCTGCACGCTGCTGTAATTGTGACCAGAATCACCCAGCTAACTTTCACAAATGCGAGACCCGTCTTGCCTACCTGAAACGAGCGCAAGCCAGGCGTGAAAACCAGTCTAGACCGACGAAACCCGTGACGGTCCAACACGCATCTGCACCTATTACTTATTTACCACCCTCATTCAAGAAACTTTCATATGCTGCTTCTGTCAAAATCCAGACCAATCATGATCATGCTCCTAACTAGTTTTTGGACTCACCACCGGATGACCCTGTGACAAAAGAGATGTTGGAAATACTTATCTGTGTTAAAAACCTTAAACCACAATTTTCTGCCTGTGAATCTATGTTAGATAAGGTTATGTTAATTCTGACCCATCTTGGACACTATGTATAATAGTAATGATTAAGACTTTTATCTTGGAACTCCGATGGAGTTCGCTCAAAAATGCATGAATTACTTGAGTTAGCGGTATGTACCCTATCCATTGATATAATAGCTGTCTGTGAAACTAAACTTACTTGTGATACTCCCTTAACGACACCAGGATTTAATTGCTATCGACAAGACAAACACCACAATGGGCGGGGTCAAGGTGTAGCCATTCTGGTCAATAAGAGATTGGATGTTGGACCGATCGCGATTCCCAAAACTTAGCACATTGAAGCGGTTTAAAAATTATCTTTGTTTCAGCTTACCAATCTCCAAATTTGCAGCTTGAATGCAATGACTTGGATATTTTATTTTCTCTGGGGCGTCATGTTATAATAATGGGAGACTTTAACGCCAATCACGGGTATTGGAATAGTAGTTATGTCGATACCCGTGGTAATATATTGTTTCGTCACATGCTTAACCATGATTATGTGATACATTACCCTGACTCACCTACTCAGGTTAACTATAGACTTGATCTTAACCCTACAAATCCTGATTTGATTCTGGCGCTAAATGTAAATAGTATAGATAAGGTTCGTGCAATACCTGCCCTTTCATCAAACCACTTTCCTATACTGTTTACTGTGAATGGTCAATGTTCTTGTAAACCTGATTCCAAATACTACCGATATTGTGACGCTGACTGGGATAAGTATCGATCCTTTCTTGACCAAAAGATTTCTCTAAACTCGAAGGTGGTTAAGTCCGAACCTGAAATCGACTACGCCTTTAACTACCTACTTCAGTGTCTTACTGCTGCCAGGGACAAATTTATTCGTAGTAAAGTACACATAAATACTTGCAAAAAACTACCTAATTATATCGCAAAAATGATCAAGTATAAAAATCAACTTCGTCGAAAGGAACAAAAAGTGTCCCTTGCAGAGAAAAGACTGTTACGTTCAGCTATCAATAAATCACAACATTTGATTAATTTGGCTATAACGAAACATCAAGATAAAATATGGAACACTAAACTTTCGAAAGTTGACAATCCTAGTAACGATATTTGGCGACTGGCTAAGTCATTAAAACCCAGATCAGACTCAATACCTCCACTTAAAAAACCTGAGGGCACTTATACAACCAACATCCCTGAACAATGTGATGCTCTAGCAGATGTTTTTGAGATGAACACAAATCTTACTCGTGGCTGGATAAGCGATAGTGTCGACAGGGACGTTCAGGCAGCCACTACACACTTAAATGATTATGTCATAAATGAATTACATCTACCTGTGCGGCCAACTGAAGTCTGGAAAGTTATACGAAAACTCAAGACCAGGAAGGCTCCAGGTGATAGATAGATTCATTTATTTGCCTCAAATATGGTATTTTACAGATTTTATAACAAATACACAATAGTTCTACATATTCCGCCAATTAAATTCGGCATGCAAATTTTGTGACAATAACAATGATTCTAATTTAACAAAATAATTAAATTCTACATAATCTAATATTCTACTTTTTTCATATTCTACTAAATCAAGAATTGTCTAAATGTCAAATAAAAATAATTAAATTAAAAAATTTCTAAAAATCGACTTACAAAAATAAAAATTAAATTGGAAATTAAATTACAAAATATTATGTCAATAGCTTAAAATAAAAATGTCAAATGTAATTTACATGACGGTATACACAACATTATGCTTAAAAATCTGTCGCAAAAATCTGTTGTGTTTACCACAAAAATTTTCAACGGTTGCTTAAGATTGGGATATTTTCCCAATACCTGGAAAACTGCAAAGGTTATTGCACTTAAAAAACCTGGAAAAGATACCTCCTTGCCAGTTAGTTACAGGCCTATTAGCCTTCTTCCTGTTCTAGGTAAGCTGTTTGAGGTCATGATATACAGGGTTACTGGTAACTCGACGTATTCCTTGCAGGACGTCATAGTAGGGTTAAAATGCAACAAATTAAGCCACCAAATGTTCTACCGAAATTCAGTAGTTTTTGAATTAGTTAAGAGTTTTAGTTTTTTTATGAAAAATCCCAGATTAAATCATTTGAAACCAATTTAAAAATGATTTACGGCGCGACTGTACTGAAATTTAAGTTATTATCATAGTTGACGCCGTAGCAGACCTTTGTTAATAATTAAAAGTTCAATAATGCCTAAAACTTTGGCAAATATCACTAACCAAACATTTAATTTTTTGTAATTTTTGCTATTACTTCATAAAAAATGTAGTCTAGTGCAAAAAAAAAATACTACACCTGGTGTACAAATTACTAGGAAAGTATCCTTGTCTTATCAGTTATTCAGAAAGGTATGATTGTCAATACTTTTGCATGTGTGCCAGGGAAGAGAAGAGTTTTATGGGGGGCAGGTAAAATTGCGAGACGGTCAACCTATTGTTTCCTATTCGTATTATTCGTAGTTTTTACCTTCGCTTGAACTCCAAAAACTCGGGGAGCTTTGTGATTGGTCGCTATTGTTCTCTCGGCATGACAGGGGGTGCGATTTTGCAAAATTTGGTCGTCAGCGTTAGTTAGTTTCAACTCTACGTCGCGCAAGCTCGTGTTTAGTTACTGGCTATTTCCCTAACTGTTGCTGCGTATCTTGCTCTTGTGCTGTGCTGTGCCTTCATAAGCGCTGACTATGGCTGCATATTCTAATCCTGAATACGCTGACATAATGTACTGTTACGGACTTTGTGACGGTAACGCTGCTGAGGCGCGGCGAGAATATCAACTTCGCTTTCCCAACCGCCGACTCCCCACGTTAGTGTCTTCGGATCGACTTATCGGCGAATATCTGAAATTGGCAGCGTCCAAAGAAGCAGGCAAGTTGACACTGGTCGTTCCCGGAGATACACGGCTGAGGACGAGGAGCTTATTCTTCAACGTTTTATTGACGATCCTAACACATCGACAAACATCGTAGCGCGTGAGCTTGGTATGTCACAGTGGAAAGTCTGGTCTGTAGTTCACTTGTCAGGCCGACATCCATATCATTACCAACCAGTCCAGTCATTAGAAGAAGGAGATCCGCCGAGACGGCTTGAATTTTGTCGTTTTATGCTAAGTGCCGACGCCGACAGCGAAAACTTTTTAAAAAACATTCTGTGGACCGATGAGTCATGTTTTGGTCAAAATTTTTTTTTTTTACAACACGCCAGCCATGGACCTGGTGTAGGGCAGCGGGGCTAGCAAACGACACGTCTATTATCGACCCGCCTCTCTGTCTCACGCACGTATAGGTCGAGCCCCTATTTAAAACGGCCAGGCCCGTCGTGATAGCCCACTCTTCCAACACTTTACCTCTGGAATCGATCACCGGTGAACCCCAAGCCGCAGACTTGGCGTTGAGTTCACCGAGAAGCAACGTGGGGCGGGGGTGATACTGGCCCACGACGGCTCCCAACAAATGATAACCCCCTATGCCAATGTCAACCATTTTCGAGTAATTTGGCTTTCTTTGAATTTTAAAATGTAAAATGTAACCAATAACCCTGATATAACAGGGTTAATGGTTATAAGTCGGCAATACATTAAGGGGATGTAGGAAGCATCATTTACAACCAAATGACGCCGAATGACTCCTATACAAATGTCAACAATATTCGCGTAATATTTGTCATTTTTAACCGACTTCCAAAAAGGAGGAGGTGATATGTTCGTCGCGTATGTTTGTTTTTTTTTTATGTATGTCCACCGATTTCTCCGTCAATTGTGGACCGATTTTGAAAATTATTTTTTTGTTTGAAAGGCTGTGCTCTGGAATTGGTCCCATATAAATTTTATTAACTTTGCTTGGATAGTTTTTGAGTTAGCTACAAAATACGTTTTTTTTCCCACTTAGTATAATAAATAAAAAAATATTTTATTGACATATTATGTAGGTGATATGATAAGTTTCTGTCACTGGTAGCAGGTAGTGGTATTCGAATGTGTGTGGGGTAGGTACCACAACTAAAAAGTGAAAAATAAAAACTTTTTACAAAAAAAAAAACGACCGACCTCCAAAAAAAAAACACTACAAAGTGAAAAATAACTTTAATTTCGGAAGTCGGTGGCAAAAAACGAAAAATCAAAACCCAAGACACCGACTTCCGAAATTAAAGTTATTTTTCACTTTGTAGTGTTTTTTTTTTGGAGGTCGGTTGTTTTTTTTTTTGTAAAAAGTTTTTATATATTGTTTTTTTATACATATTAAAATATAAAATGTCAAATTACTCGAAAATGGTTGACATTTGCATAGACCCCTATGCAAATGTCAACCATATTCGAGTTATTTCATCAGGGGTAATTTGGTTACAAATGACCTCTCCTACATCCCCTTAACGGATTGCCGACATCTAATCCCAGTAGTGTTTGTAGTGTTAGATTAATTTTTTGTTATGTATTTTTGTGGTGTACCTACCGATAAAGTATTTATAAATAAATAAATAAATATATCACCAACCGGTCGATCGGTCGTCAAATCATGGCGACCCGAACAATTGTGTAGCACGCCTAAGCGCGGGTGCATTTGAACAGGAACTCATAAAAATATTAAGAAGTAACGTTTTGTTCTAGCTGGCAGAATGTTGCAAAGGTCCATTGCATACGTTTCCTACGTATGCAATGGACCTTTGCAACATTCTTAGGCCGGGATTTATAAACGTCACTTAGCACTTGCTTTGTCTAACAGTTCTTTTACAGTTATTTTACCTCTGATTTTGCGTAACTGTCAAAACCACAGTGATCTTTATTGTTATTGCAATAAGGTTGCTATTAGGTTGCTGCCAGCTGCCACTGACAAGTTTGTCAAAATCACAGTGATCTGTATTGTTATTGCAATATGTTTGCTACTGGGTTGCTGCTGTCAGTGGTGAAATATGTAAATGTGGAAGAACTGTAGGTACCGTTTATTTCCACCAACCATGCACCGCTTTGTTCCACAGATCAGATTTATTTAATTAATGTATGGTGACGTTAAAACGATTCAGATGGCCACTCCAACTCCGTCCCATGCCACGATTACTCACCAAGTAACAGAGGACACTTTCCTCTGGAAATACATGAAATGGGTGCACGTCATAGGCCTGGTACACATCCTAAGTGTTGGCACAGCATTGATAGTTTTCTTCTTTATAGATGATGATATGATAGAAAAGATACGGATGTCTTACATGTCAACGATAGTCTGGCAATTCTTTCGAAATGGTTCGCAGCTAATAATCTTTTACTTAATGCGAACAAAACTAAATGTCTTAAGTTCTCATTACCAAATGTACCTTAAGTAGGTCTTAATTTAAAACTTGATGGCAAGAAGCTAGATGCTATTACGGAAACTGTGTTTCTAGGAATTACTCTAGATTCGAGATTGCAATGGGGCGCCCACATTAGAGCCCTTTCAGGTAGATTAAGTTCAGCTGCATATGCAGTAAGAAAAATAAGGCAGTTAACTGATGTAGCCACAGCTAGGTTAGTATACTTTGCTTATTTCCACAGTATTATGTCTTATGGCGTTTTGCTGTGGGGATCAGCAGCTGACGTAGATTCAATTTTCATTTTACAGAAGAAGGCAATTCGCGCGATCTACAAAATGAGTCCTCGTGAGTCCCTTAGAAATAAATTCAAAGAAATTGATATACTGACTCAGCCTTCTTTTTATATCTTAGAAAGTATTTTGTATGTTCGCAAAAACCTAGGACTTTTCAAAATAAGAAGCGATTTTCATAATATAAATACACGTAGTAAACATGAAATTGTGATTCCCAAATTTAGATTAACTAAAACTAGTAAGTCATTTCTTATAAACGGTATCCGCTTTTATAACAAGTTGCCAAAGTCTGTTACAGAACTAAGAGATGGAAAGTTCAAAACCCACATCAATAGTGTTCTTATCAAAAAAGCATATTATAACATTAAAGACTACGTTGAAGACAAGGAAGTCTGGCAATAATTCCTTCTGCACATGTGGCTTCCCTGGTACCTCATTAACGGTATAACTATGTAAATGTCTATTAACTGCTCCCAAATTACGATGATTATTTTATTTTACCTTTTTTACATACTTCATTGACATAGTCTTTTCAGTAGTATTTGACATTATATACCTACAATTTTGTATTTTTTTTTTATCTTATTAGATTTGTTACAGCTGTAATGGCAATCATGTCATTTGGTTTAAATATAAAAAATATAAAATATAAAGACTTTATTGTTCAAGTAAACAGTACAAATTCAAATAGCACTAGCCTCCACACTAGGATTCCCTGTGTCGTGGAGACTAGTCTCTTTCGTCTTACAACTCTAATACATAATAGGTACTATATGTAGGCACTTAAGTAACATCAGTCGGTAAGATTTATGAAGTGACAATAATCGAATGTTATTCCAGTACAATAAATTCACCTTAAAATATTGTAATAAAGTTACATGCATTATATTTAAACGTGTTTGGTGTATTGTATACGTGTGTGGTGTGGATGTGTGATGAATGAGTGAGTTAAGGTGGGTAAATAGGTCCTTATTTTTATTATTTGGTTTATCTTTTATATAGATTCTTTTCGTTTAGATTTTGTGAATGTGAGAACGTTGTAGGCTGTAGACTTGTGGACCATTTTTCTATTTTACTAAGTACCTGGTACTTGTTGATAGGCCTACACACTGTAATTTGAAAACATTGTGGAAACAATTTATTTTGAAAAGAGTAACCGTGGAGTTTCTTGCCGGCTCTTCTCCATAGGAAGCGACCAATTGGAACCGTGCAACTAGCTTCTGACGTTTCATAAGTGCCCTTGTAGGTTTATGTGAAATAATATATTTTGGTTTGATTTGATTTATAAAAGAAAAAGATAGTGCGCTTCCGCCGGAAATTAAATTAAATTAAATTTATTTCATAAGCCTAATACATAAGGAGAGAAAAGGGGTTAACGATGAATTTCTTAAGTAACTTGGATCCTTATAGTAATTAGACTAAGTACATGCACGAATTTGTGAAACTCCTGACACCCAAACTAGGACATGTCCTATATCTCAGGTGTCAGCGTTCCTTCCAGCCAGACACATTGTGGAGCGTAACTTATTGTATAAATGGAAAAACAACAGAAAAAATAAAAGATAAATACGTAACTATAATGTATTACCTACCTATTATAAATATGTTATGTGCGTGTGGAGAGGTGAATGTAGTGTAAGGAAGAGTGAGTGTAGCGTGAGAATGTTTAAGTGTGTGTGTGTATGTGTGTGAGCAGTGGCGTATTTTAAGATTCAGCGCCCTGGGCTTGTAAGGTTAGCCGCCCCATAAATTAAGGGAAAAAGCAAATACTTTTAATTATAAAATAAAATCCAGCTGTGTGTTGATGTGGGCTGAGAACGATAGTGAATGAAAATAGTAAAAAGCCCATATAAAGAAATAAACACCATTTATTCAGCTGCAGTGATTGCCTAGTGGTGTGACCGGCGGACCGCCAAGTCATAGGTCTCGAGTTCGAACTCAAGGCATGCACCTCTGACTTTTCGGATTCATGTGCGTATTGTATTATCACTTGCTTCAAAAATGGTGAAGGAGCATTGATCTTCAAGACCCGTCGTACAAATCGAAACAAGAAACTCTGATGCTTCTTTACAGCTCATGGAGGTACGAGATGATCTTGCAGTTTTCAGACGATGCCACGATTACTCACCAAGTAATAGAGGACGCTTTCCTCTGGAAATACATGAAATGGGTGCACGTCATAGGCTTGATACTCATCTTAAGTGTTGGCACAGCATTGATAGTTTTCTTCTTTATAAAAGAAAAAGATAGTGCGCTTCCGCCGGAATTTAAATACGTAGGACTCTAACCAACATACAATATTATAATTGCGAAAGTGAGTTTGTTTGTTTGGTTATTTGTTTGTAACGTTTTCACGCTAAAACGGCTGAACGGATTTTGATAAAATTTTGCACATGGGTAGACCATGACCTGTGTTAGGATATAGGCTTTTTATCCCGATATTCCCAAGGAATCGAGACTTCTGCGGGTGAAACCGCGGGGCGCAGCTAGTTAAAATATAAATTGTTTTATCTACTCTCATAGCGTAATATTCGAATTATAAAATTCAAAACGAGTTTATATTGACATACTTTATAAACACAATACCAAAATTTAAAAGTAGAATCATATTATAACATTTTTTCTCTAACAAAATAATACTATAATAGTAGATTGTTTACCAAGGGAGCAAACAACAATTTTGAAGGCGAGAGTGTTTCTTTGAATCCAGAGCGGAGCGAAGGATTCTAAAGTAGAATCCTGAGCGCAGCGAGGGATTCAAAGTAGGTACTTCACTCGAGCTTAAAATAGTGTTGCTCCCGAGGTGAACACTCTACTTTTTATTACCCTCTATATGAAAAAAAACGTGTGCGGTCCAACCCCCGTCAGGAACGAAGTTTCTTCTCAAAATCGCTATCATCTTGGACTTGCATTTTGACCTCACTATCAGGTTTAGCACCCTCGAAAACTATGAAAACGACTCATGACGAAACATTTGAAAATTTCCACAGCCGCTATCTTGGATTTACATTTTGACCTCACCATCGGTTTAAGCAGCCTCGAAAACTATGAAAACGATACCCATGACGAAAAATTTGAAAATTTCCGCAGCCACCATCTTGGATTTTCATTTTGACCTCACCATCGGCTATAGCACCCTCAAAAACTATGAAAATGACACCCATGACGAAAAATTTGAAAATTTTCACAGGCGCCATCTTGGATTTTGATTCTGACCTCACTATCGGCTTTAGCACCATTGAAAACCATGAAAATGACACCCACGACGAACAATTTGAAAATTTTCACAGCCGCCATCTTGGATTTTCATTTTGACCTCACTATCGGCTTTAGCACCATTGAAAACCATGAAAACGACATCCATGATGAAAAATTTGAAAATTTTCAGAGCCGCCATTTTGGATTTTCATTTTGACCAAATTCACACTTTATCTCTCTCTCTCTCTCTCTTGCCAGCCTGTTACTTGTTTATATAATGTTCGTGTTCGATCTCTTTGGTGATTGGAACTTTTACTAACAATATCCACGTTTCAAATTCAAATCACTTTTAATCCCTAGGGATTAAAAAGCTATTTTAGTCCCTGTTTACGAGGACTAAACTAGCTATTTTCGAATAGATGTGATAAAAAACAATTTTTTTTTCTATTACGATACAGGGCTATTCCAAGAAGTTAATATCACCAAGGACTTTCCATCAACTTTTGCATTGGGGGACAGCAGCACCCGCTGTAGCGCATGTGCGGTGATGTGCTGGTGCAGACGACATTCATTTGCTTTGTTGTACTGAATTGCGTGGGATTTCTCAAATTTATTCTTGATCTTTAACTTTGATCTTTTATTTAGTATTAGGTTCAATCCCAATGTATGAGAGTAGATAAAGTAGTGTATGAAACTGCACATAACTAGGTATTAAAACATTCGTGAGAGATAAACACACACTCATGTTTTAACACCCCTCATCATGCAACAGTTTCATAAACTACTATTAAACGAGTTCGTGGTTTGCATGTACGCTGAAAGCTTTTTTGTCTGTATATCGTTAATAACAGTGATGACACAGTTATGGATTCAAACACGTGTCGGGACACCTCGAATTGTTTCGGACTCGGACGGAGCTCCTAACTTCTCAGCCGGTACAAATCGGGTGTTTAGTGTTTCACTTAGGTGAAGGTCTCATGTGATAGGTTGTGAGTTACGACACTATTGCGAGTGCGGTGCTCCTGATCAGACTCTGGCCATTTGCTGGAGTGTCCCAAATGACCGTTCAGCTGCACCCTTGATGATCTGAACAAGGCCTCCGACGCCGCACTCAACGCGGCCAGCTACTGGGCCCAAACAGTATAGATGTGCCGTCCGCGTCGGTACGAAAACAAGAAGAACGACATTATTTATCTTCTTCATTTGCTAGTCTTGTTATTAATTTATTTAATACTTCAAGCACACAAATGTACAGAGGCGGACTTAATGCCAGAGGCATTTTCTACCAGTCAACCTTTGGGTGTTGCAGAGACAAACAGCGGTAGGTGCATTTATGGAAATGATCCAGCAGTGGACGTCTTTCGGCTAAAATAAAGAGGATGAGTCACATTTATAGCAGTTGATTAACGCAATGTGTCGTTGACGAGTGAAAACCTCGGGAGTATCGAAAACAAAATTGTTTAGGAGAGACAAAAAATCGTGTCCTGAATATTTTGTATGAAACCTTTTCCGGTTTTAGGTGTTTATTACAAAGAAAACCATTAGTTATTAATTTATGTAACCGATATCTTAGTGCGCATCCTAATTCTGAGTCAAATGCGACTTACGAGGTTTTCCTAGAAAATAATCAAGATGTTTGTCGTTGATACAAGGTTGACTACCGGAATTATTCAAGGAAAATAAAACAAAAAATCTTAAACGAGTATGTAATTGACTGTGTCTCAGTCTATGAGTTAGTCTGATAACTCACTCTATTAGACAAACAAAAACAGTCCTTTCACAACACGAAAACCACTTTGAACAAAGTTTTTCAAATTAAAGAGCAAGAATTCACACGTCAGCCGTCTTGCCAAGTTTATTCCTCTAATGGCGGACACCTAGTACTTATGAGGTTTTCATTGAACTCGAGAGATGGCGCTACAATCGAACATTCGAATTGTAGGTGTAGTGCGTTGCGAGGTTTTCTTACTTATTACATTAAAAAGTGTTTTTGGTAAAAAAATCGACTTACGAGGTTTTCACTCGTCAACGACGAATGGTAGGATAATCATCATCATCTCAGCCTGGAATCGCCCACTGCTCCGTAATAAAGGTATCGGTAGGATAACGTTAATAAAGTTTTTTTCAACAGATCGTGTCCAGAGTTTTGTATCAGTTTCGTTGACCGCATGGAATCCAGCCCGCCGGCGCCAACGGAGTCCAGCCCGCCGGCGCCAAGGGAGTCCAGCCCGCCGGCGCCAAGGGAGTCCAGCCCGCCGGCGCCAAGGGAGTCCAGAGCGTCGGCGCCAAGGGAGTCCAGCTGGTGGGCGCCAAGTGAGTCCCGCTGGCGGGCGCCAAGGGAGTCCCGCCGGCGGTCGTCGACCGATGAAGAGACGTGCAAAGAATTTTTTATAAGGATGACGACGAAGGCAATCATTGTGTTAATTGCTTGCATAGTCGGGATTATCTTTTATTTTTATTTATTTGATGTTAAAGATGATGTTAAAGATGATGATGATGATGATGATGATGATGATGATGATGATGATGTTGATGATGATGATGATGATTATTTAAAAAATAAATCAACAACATCTGCTTTTATGACTTGGTATAATGATCGTAACCGATACACATATCAAACGTGGCAACCGTATTAACCTGATATTTAAAAAATAAATAAATAATAAAATAAATAATCATTTATTTCAGATTTATCTCACGATTACATCCATATTTGTTAGTTCAAAAATTCAAAATTCAACAGTCATTTATTCAAACTAGGCTGAGAATCAGCACTTTTCGAACGTCAAAATTACATAAGACAGCCCCCCAAAACGCCCACCCTTCACCACTTCCTCGTGCCTTTAGCTGGGAAGAAGAAGTGGTGCAACAAACTCCCCAGCAGCACAGCTGTCTGTTCAAGTTAGAAAAAAATGATTCTATACAATAGTATGCAAAATGCATCATGTAAGTTCATTATGCAACACAAAACATAATTTAAATGATAAATTATTCGCCATATGTCAGCTAGCACACGCCAATATACCAACCAAAAACATCGAGAACTATACTCAAGCAGAAATAAAAAATAAAAACTAAACGTAAACAGAACTAAATACTCGTATCTAAATAAAAGCCTCCAGGCATAAAGGGCGTGCCCGCTTACATAAAGCTATTTAAAGCTATAATTGGAAGTTATTATAAATGATAAACTAGGACCATCGAGGTAAAATAAATAAACAGTTAGTTACAATAACAAAACCATGATCAGCAAGACGACCAGTCACCACAAGCAGCACCCGTTCACGAGCATAACGCAAAGATCAGCCATTACCCCCCTCACCATATTTGAGGGAAGGAGGTAACCCGACCCCCGACGCTACCGCAAGCAGTGACATCTAAGGGAGCATGACGAACTTGCAGCTGGTTGCACAGGCAAAAAAAAAAAATATGATCAACTGTCGAGGTTGCTAGCTAACCACAAATTGCAATACAACTCATAACAAAAACATTGTAATGAGTAGATTATGTCAACAATAAAATAAAATAAAAATAAATTGACTTATACATTCAAAGAAAATAAACTGTCAATAGGTAAACTAATTCTGGAGAAAGAACATAAGTATTGTCTTGAGTTAATCACAGCGACCAACTATTCTTATCATTTAAGTAGTCGTTGATACTATAGTATGCCTTTGAACAAAGGTTGGATTTTACTTTAGTTTTAAACGCATTAAAAGGCAAATCTAGCAAAGAAGAGGGTATCTTGTTATAAAAGTCTATACCAAGCCCAACAAATGAGTTATGTACCTTATGAAGCCGGTGAAAGGGAGCTCGTAATTTGTCCTTATTGCGCCGCGGTTTGATTATAATAACAGACAGAGCTGCACTATTGTACAGTCCTACCAACTTATCTGTGAACTGAAAGAGGACGGCACCGTCGATTCAGTGTTGCTAATTAATATAAGGTGCCCCAAAAGAGTAAGTTTTCAAGAAGGAAATTTCACATTAGACATAATCGTTTAATAAGAATTACAGTTTTTACAAATTAAAAACAATGATACCTACCTATATAAAAATAATAAAATAAATAAAAAGAATTTGATAATTTACAGTTACGTAGGTACGCTAACAGTTTAGTCTGTCAGCAATAAACAAATGCTTTATCTAAAAAGTCCAATGAAGTGGAAACTCAGCAGATAAAATGTTCCACGGGGGGGGATACAACTTTCATTTAATGCGAAGTAGGTACCTACCCTGCAAGAGGTACCTGGATGTCTAGCATTTAGTTATGACCGTACCTAACACCAGATTTGACTAATTATAATTAGCACTGGTACTTAGTGATAGTGTAGTGTAATAAAAAAAACAAATTGCTTTACAATAATTTATTGAAAACCAGCACCCTAATTGCGTAATACAACACAATCACAATTTGTTTCGATTTGAAACAGATTTCTAATCCATTGCTTCATACGTTAGAAAAAATCTGTTCAACAACGTAAATAACGCAATGAATGTTGTTGAAATGTCAAAATGAAACAAATTTCGCGAAATTGTTTACGAAAATGAGTTACGCAATTAGGGTACAGGTTTACAGTAATCGTGATCTTTAGATGAACCTGCATACACAACGTCATCCTGGTTGTGAGGCCATACTCGGCTTATTTCCGTACCACTATCATCATTTTCACTTTCGCTTTCGGTTTCAGTGTCACTTACCACTATAATAAAAGGTTTATCTAAATACAAATCATGTTTTAAGTATTCTCAGAATAGCAGCAAGAATAGAAACGAATATGTCGTGGACTTAAATAATTAGTTAAGTATCGGGTAATTTATAACAAGAAAATTGACAGCACTAACCATTGATATATATGTTACACTAGATTAGCAATTACCGCGCCAAGGTGTTGTCACTGGACATATGGCCACAGCCATATGCGTAGCTAACGTCAGTTCAGTGCTCTGTGTGACGCCAACCGAAGTGATACGCGACAAAAAATATCGCCAAAATGGGTAAATGCGTAGTGAAAGAGTGCGATTCAAGATCACAAAAACACAATAAATTAACTGGAATTACTTTCCACACGTAAGTTTATTGTTTCTGTGTTTATATCAACGTAAAAACGCAATAAAATAAATAAAATGTAGACTTTTGTCAATTTGGTTCAGTGCTACCACTAAAAACTTAGTTTTAGTTTCCCACATTTGTGGGAGCTTTTAATTTATGGAATAAGTTTTTTTTTTTTTTAAATAGTAACATCGTTGCAGGGTGCCTAAAGATGCAGCACGCCGTGATAAATGGGTGGAAATAATCCGATTTCTGAGAAGAGAGACTGACTGGCTACCTACTAAATCTACTCTCATTTGATCGAAGCACTTTCGTGATCAAGACAAAATAGGCCCAAAAAGCGAATGTAGCCGTGTTTATTTGTCCAAAGAAGCAATTCCAATGCTCATTGTAAGTAATAATTTTATGCGGTAATTTATATTATCATATTATAGATTACCCATAGTTTGATAATATAAATTACGGGTAAGGTAAGGGTCAACAAAATGCCTTCTCATTGAATTCAAACTACACTGTGTACTGGATGTTTTTTTTTTCAACTTAGTTTTTAGATTATAAAGAGCTATTTTGACTACAATAAATTGTAATTTTTTCAGGAATACCGTTATTCTGAAGAGCAGGTGGAACTTTTAGTAGAAGAAAATATGGATGTGGATGCTGTGGAAACCGACGAAGAGATAGACGAAATAACTGAAACACCGCGAAAGCACAAAATGAGGAAGATAATTCATCGTTTGAAAAATGTATCGGCTAGAAGACTAAGAAAAATAAAAAACATATCACAAAAAAATATTATTATTATTCATTTATTCCTTCGAGTAACAATGACTCATACACAAAATACAATATAACACACATAACTTCATCAAACATTAACATTACAATAAAACACAAAACAAAAACCACCTTACACTTACACTAACATAACATTAAAGACCGACGACTGTAGGTGACGTGCAAGTCACTGCAGCGTCGCATGTAGGGACAGTCGAGCCTGTCAGCTATCATCATCAGAACGCTGTTGGGGCTGCCGCGCACCCTGCGCACCAGAGACGCGCTCCGCTTACGCATCGTAGCATAGAAGCAGTCAACGCTAGCTTCGGCAAACATGCCCGAGGCACTACAGTGTCGCGGCAGCCCCATCAGCGCTCTGAAGGCGTTGTTATATTGGACGCGGAGGGCTTGGTATGCTTTTTTGGTGTGATTCACCCACAAGCTGCACGTGTAAAATGAGGTACAATAAGCTGTAAAAAGCGTTTGTTTGACCGACTTAGAACAGCGTGCAAACCTGCGGGCTATCATATTTGCTCTAATTGACAACGCCCTCCGCTCCCTCTCGATATCAGTATCGTCCCTGAGACCTTCTGTAACTAAATGTCCCGCTCCCTCTCGATATCAGTATCGTCCCTGAGACCTTCTGTAACTAAATGTCCTAGGTATTTAAAATGGTTCACTTTTACCAAGGGAACCCCGTACAAGTTGATGGGAGGTACTGTCATAGAACATTTAGAGCCGGCCTCAAACACCATAAACTGACTTTTCGTCACATTATATTTCAGACCGTGTTCCTCAGCATATACCTCACAAATCTGCAACAATGTTCTAATGCCACAAACCGATGCGCTCAGCAGCACCATGTCGTCCGCATAGCTGATATTGTTCAAGCAAACTCCATCAACATGACAACCGACATGATGACTGCTGAGAGCAACAATTAGTGCATCCACATATAAGTTAAAAAGTGCGGGGGAGCTCAACCCTCCCTGCCTCACCCCGCACTCCAACCCATATGGTTCCGACAGAGAACCCGCCCACTTCACGCTATTGATCCATACCAACATTTAAACAGGTTTATAAGTTCTGTGGGGAAATCGATGTCCTCCAACTTCTTCCATAGAATGTCATAGGAAACCAGATCAAAAGCCCTGGACAAATCGAGAAAGCACGCGTACACTGGAGTATGTATGTCCGTATAATACCTGACGGCATGCTTAAGACAAAAGAAAAGACTAGAAATAAAATTAAAAAAAATAAAAGATGTTATAGAGGAACTGAAAAAAAAAAGCTAGTTCAGTTATATTCACACTCATTTCCTTAGTAAATTTTGCTTACCTGATTTAATTATTGTCACACAGGGGGACGTCATTACGTCATTCGCGAGGTTTTTGCTGAAAATCAGCGCCATAACCGTAGGTTCGTCCGAAGTTGTGGCATTTCGCTGAGCAATGATCTATTCTTGCACAGATGCGACGCACAGATTAATTGTTCTTGTTAATGTTTGCTTTGTTAATGTTTGCTTTGTTTGTTTGCTTGTTACAATTATTTTTTTTCTATTTCACTCAGCTATCGGCATTTTGTTTGTGTAGGGGATTCAGGTGCAGGGTGGATATTGGTGGCCATAGAATAAAATTAATACACCTTCTCTGAGTACACACAATATAATCACAACACAGAAACACTAATTACAACACACAAAAATAGCTTACGCACTAAACAGAGACTAATCGAGGTACTAGGAAACAGATTAATAACTACCGAAACACAAACTTATCCTCTGTTCCTAAATCTAGAATCTATCTAGGTCCCGTAAGGCGGAACTTTGCTATAGGTAGTCGATTTTATAGGCATTAGCCCCACACTATTCGACACTACCCATAAGGAGACTGGACATTGACTGAAAACTTATACTGAATTGCTGACTACTAAAACACTAAGTTATTATAAGGATATCAAGTTAAAATGATTAGAACGCTAAGTTACTATTGAGAACGCAATGACTGAACAATATGACACCTTAAGTAGTTTTCTACCCTAGCGCGCCCGCCCTGTGGCTAGCATACGCAGTTTGTACGAAATCCCTATCCAAGTCTAGTTTTTCAAGGTGAGGGGGTCGGTATGCGATCGGGGATTGCGGGGTACGCCAATTTTCGGGTGCGCCAGGGGAGGTGAGGGGAACGAAGGGAAAGAAACTACGCAGTTGGTCTGCTTATGTATTACGTCCTATGTGACGCCTTTGTTCTTTCCTCAAATCGAACATCTCAACTACTTTTCTTTATGTAAAAGGTGCCTATTTATAGTGGATAGCCTAACTAAGACATTGTGTATGTCAGAACCCTTATTTATTGCCTAGATTGGCCTGTATAACATCTTTTAGTTGGTAAATAAGGGAAATCTTTATGTCTTAGTTTCTAATCGATTTATACTATTATACTGAGGCTATCACTATACTTTTTATCCATATATTTAGCTAGGTTACTTCACAATACGGGTAATAAAAGTAGCATCATTCAAAAGACTTTAATTAACTTAACCTAGGGTGGTGTGAAGTACCTAGCAACTGATTATAATCATAAAAAGAGATCGCTGTGCTTCTCAACAATCCCACCCCCTGTAAGAGGGTTCAACCGATTACTAAATCATTGGTAGGAAGCACAACGATCTTTACAACAGGTCGACGCAGGACCCCATGATTCGTCCTTACATCTACCACTCTTACTATAGAGTCTGACCCGGGGTATACTGTTTTAATGACCCCTTTGGTCCACTGGTTTCGTGGTTTTCCGTTGTCTATGACCACTACCACGTCACCCACTTTCACGTTTGGCACATTGTTGGCCCACTTATGACGTTGTTGTAGCGTCGGCAGGTATTCGCGCAGCCATCGCCTCCAAAAGAGGTCGGCCAGCGCGTTCAACCGTCGCCACATGCGGCGGGAGTCGAGGTCGACTGCATGCCCACGCGTACAGGGAGCATCTCCCACGGCTGTACCGAGCAGGAGATGGTTAGGGGTCAGCACCACCGGGTGCTCGACGTCGCTGCTCACGTACGTCAGAGGCCGGCTGTTTATAGTAAGCTCGGCCTCAGCAAGGAGGGTGTAGAGTACCTCCTCGCGAGGGGCGCGCTCGTGAAGCGTCGCCTTGAGTGCGTTCTTGACTGATCGCACCAGTCGTTGCTTGTTCACCTCAAGCAAGTTTCTCACAATCATTGTTCATCCAGACTGCAAACAAATCGAAAGACAACGAAGCAATGTGGAAAGGAAAGTGGAAAGGGAAATGGAAAAAGGCCCGCGGTGCGCAATGAGGGTACCGCACGGCAAGAATGGCTGAGTCGGCGCTCAGCGATGTCGCCAGCTTCAGGTGGGCGGCGTGGGTGGTGAGGCCCGTAAGCGACATGCCCCACCTCCTCTCCTAGCACCAGCCGATGGCGTTCTCCGAGGCTAGGCACGCTGCAGGGGCTCAGCCTGCTGCGTACCCTTGCCAGCCCTTCCTTGAAGAGCATGGGGTCGAGACTTCGGAGTTCGCTGCTGTTAGGCAACGGATGCGCCTCTCGAAGCGCAGTGATGTCGGCTCCGTAGCTCTCCCTCTGCATTAAATACAGCAGACGCGTCTCCACCTCGCGAAGGTCTGCTGTGGTCACGGCGGATGAGACTCGCCGTTTGCGGCAGCGATCTGCGAACACTAATATGCACGCCACGACATATGTGGCGCGCGTCCAGGTGGGCAGCCGCTCATAATTTAGCAGCGGTTCTGCCGGTGTCCCCGTCGTGTGCACCCGTTGGACTTGTGGCGACTTAGTAATTGCAATATGCTGAGTTGAATTATTGACGAAGTATGTGGGAGCGGGCAATCGGCTCGCCAGTCGCCTACATATCACCGCCCTGCCTCGACGCATACATAGTACCTAGTTAGCTATAGCAAAGTATTGTGGAACTTGAATTAAAGACAATTTATTTCCTTGTAGCCCGAATCTTTATTTATCTCACCGACAACATAACACGCACAACACTGGTGACCTTTCGACGATTTAAAGATTCCGCGTTGTTAAACACGTAGCAACAGGGTAGGCGACTCAAAAAAAGCTTACGAGGCAGAGGCGATCAGACCGCGTGACAAAGTGAAACGTAACGTGCTTTAGCAAAGTAAAGCGACGCGTGTGTACAGTTTTCAAGATGAACCCGCAAGCGTTAATCGGCCAACCCGGGGCAGCTACCACTGGAGACGTATCAATGGTAACAGTGCAAATGAGAGTTCCGGAATTTTGGAGAGAGATACCAAGATCATGGTTCATCCAGTTCGAGGCAATGATGGCACCACAGAAACAAGGTGACACCCAAAAGTACGAAATGGTGCTCGCAAAATTACCAACAGACGTTGTACGCCAAGTAACCGACATCATAGAAGCTCCGCCGGATACGGCCAAATATGAAACAATTAAAAAACGCTTATTGTCAGTATATGAAGAGAGTACAGATAAACAATTTCACAAATTAATGCATGACACAGACCTGGGAACCCAAAAACCGTCGCAATTACTCAGAGAAATGTCGGCCTTGGCGAAGAAATGCAGCGTGACAGAAGAACCATTGAAGAGGCTGTGGCTGGACAAGCTAACACCTAATGTACGCGCAATGTTAGCAATGAGCGAAGACACCAAGTTGGAGGATCTGGCTAGGAAGGCAGATAAAATACTAGAAACCTTGGGAAGCGGCGCGGTCGCGTCTATCACACCCAGCACATCAACAGATGACGGTATTGCCAGCCACCTAAAAGAATTAACAATGGAAATGAAAGAACTACGCGGAGAAATAAATGAGATCAGGAGGCGAAAAGACAACTCGGGCGGCAGACGATGGCAACAACGTCCTAGATCCAAAAGCCGGACGCGGCGCACACCAGAATCTTCCGACTGGCTATGCAGATATCATTACCGCTACAGGAACAACGCGCGGACGTGTGAAGCACCGTGTGGCTGGACCAAGAAGCAACAGAAGCAGGAAAACTAGACGCGGTGCAGTCAGCGTCGGTGGACGATTGTGCCGCGGGAAACCACCGACTTTGTGTGAAAGACTTCAAAACGGGAATTGTGTATTTAGTGGACACGGGTGCAAATGTATCAGTCATACCAGTAAGTAACGTGAAAACAAAGCACAAACAAGAGTGTACATATAAACTTTACGCAGCAAATAACACGGAAATAAAAACCTACGGTGTAGTGACTATAGAATTAAACTTAGGATTAAACAGAAATTACAAATGGTCATTTATAGTTTGCGATGTGAAACAGCCAATCATAGGGGCAGATTTTTTAAGAGCACACCAATTAGTCGTAGACTTACACAACAAAAGGTTGATTGACGGTCTCACTAAAATAAGTAGAGAAGCAACTACAGTGAAATGTTCCGAATTTACCATATCTAGCATTCAACATGACAATCCGTACAAAGAATTGCTTGAAAAATTCTCAGAAGTAACTAAACCGATTTCGTACAAAGACCCCCCTAGCCATAATACATACCATCACATAGAAACTACAGGCCCTCCCGTGTTTTCCCGTGCTAGGCCGTTGCCACCGCATAGATATAAAATAGTACAAGAAGAATTTAGGTTAATGCAAGATTTAGGTATATGTAGGCCATCAAAGAGTCCATGGGCAAGCGCGCTGCACGTCGTGCCTAAGAAGGATGGCCAGATCAGACCCTGTGGCGACTATCGTGCACTCAACGCGATCACGAAGCCGGACAGATACCCGATCCCAAGACTACAGGATTTCACCTATGGACTAGCAGGTAAGAAAATTTTCGCACGCTTAGACATAAATAGGGCCTATCATAATATTCGCGTAGCATCACAGGACATAGAGAAAACAGCAATTATTACACCTTTCGGACTGTTCGAATTTCCGAGAATGTCATTCGGTTTGCGCAACGCAGCGCAAACATTTCAGAGGTTCATGAACAACACAGTGTTACAAGGATTAGAATACGTAAACGGAGAACGGGAAGGGGAGTGTTCATACCTATCCTGTTATATAGATGACGTAATCATCGCAAGTACTGACGCCGAATCACTTCGCAAACATTTGAGCCTTGTTTTCAGCAGATTCGAACAGTTCGGAATTACTATTAATATGTCAAAATGTTGTTTCGGTAAGCCCGAAATAGAATTTTTAGGTTACAATGTCAGCCAGGAAGGAATAAAACCCTTGAAAGATAAAGTCGAGGCGATACAAGGTTACCCGCGGCCGGAAACCGTCGAGCAGCTACGGCGATTTTTGGGAATGGTAAATTTTTATAGGTTACACATAAAGCAAGCGGCTGAGCATCAGGCAGAGCTAAACAAGTTCTTGCATGGGGCCAAGAAAAAGGATAAGTCAAAAATAACATGGGATGATAAGGCCACGGCGGCTTTCGAGCAGTGTAAGGTAAGCCTACAAAGCGCCATCACACTGGCTCACCCAGAGGCCACAGGTAGATTGTCCCTAATGTGTGACGCATCCAATACATGCGTGGGGGCAGTGCTACAACAAGGAGTCGCCGGAAAAACGAGGCCCTTAGGTTATTTTTCTAAGAGACTATCAGAAGCCCAGCAAAAATACAGCACATACGACCGAGAACTGCTGGCGATTTATTTAGCCATAACGCATTTTAGAAACATGATCGAAGGTCAAGAGCTTACTATTTTCACAGACCACAAACCATTAACGTATGCTTTTTCTAAAATAGGTACTGACCGAGAGACCCCACGGCGCACAAGGCAGTTATTGTATATCAGCGAATTCACGAGCGACATACAATACGTCAACGGAAACGAGAATCAAGTTGCTGACGCGCTGTCACGGGTGGAGTCCGTGTTTTGCCCGACGCAAGTTGATTTCGACGAAGTCGCACGGGCACAGGAAACAGACGAACAAATGGCACGTATGTTAGCAGAATCGCAAGGTAACATCGTATTAAAACAAATTCATTCACCATTGTGCAACAGAGCAATTCATTGTAACATTTCAGAGAACCAGGTAAGACCATATCTACCACACAAATTTCGTAAAATAGCTTTCGATGCAGTACATAACATAAGCCACCCCGGAATTAGGGCCACACGGAAAATGATAACGAAACGTTATTTTTGGCCAGAAATGAACAAAGACGTGACCAGGTGGGCCAGGGCATGCATACATTGTCAGAAAGTAAAAGTACAGCGACATACAGTATCCAAATTGAGTAGTTTTCCGGTAGTAGATAGATTCGAGCATGTACACATAGACATAGTCGGACCACTGCCAACGTCACAAGAAGGTTATAGGTATTGCGTCACTATGATAGATAGGTTCACGAGATGGCCAGAAGCGATTCCGGTAACCGATATTACCGCGGACACAGTAGCTAAAGCCTTTTACGAAGGTTGGGTATGCAGATTTGGGTGCCCACTCACAATAACTAGTGACCAGGGAAGACAGTTTGAGAGCGAACTATTCAAGAGCCTGTTAAACCAGTTAGGCATAAAAAAGACCCGTACAACAGCGTATCATCCGCAAGCGAACGGTATGGTTGAAAGAATGCATCGCTCACTTAAGGTTGCAATTAAGGCTAGGCTACAAGATAATAGGTCATGGGTCGAGGAATTACCGACAGCATTGTTGGGACTTCGTGCGGCTTGTAAAAATGACGAAAACGTAAGCTCAGCGGAATTAGTATTAGGACAGACACTACGTTTACCAGGCGATTTTTATTGCGAAAACAACACAACACAAGTAGAACATCTACCTACGTTCGTAAGCAAACTTCGAAGCGTAATAAACAGTATGCGGCCACAGGCAAGGGAGAGCAGCGATTCGCGGAAAATATTTATCCATAAAGACTTAAATACATGCTCTCACGTTTTTATGAGGAACGATATGGTAAAAAGTCCATTAACCCCATCATATAACGGCCCACACAAAGTAATCAGTAGGGACAAGAAAACCTTTTACATACAAATAGGTGACCGTCAAGCAACCATTTCCATCGACAGATTAAAACCAGCGTATATATTAAATCATGAGGAAAAACCGTCAGAAAATAAACATACTGAAAATGAGCGAGAACCAAATGTAGAACCAAGCGAGCAAAAATCGCTACCGCCCATGGTTAAAACCACGCGCTGTGGTCGAGTAATAAAGCAACCGGTGCGATTTTTGCTCACATGACAATAATGCTAGTGCATCGAATATCGACAAGAATTTATTGTACATTTCACTACGGTTATTTGGTTAAAAATACAGATTAAAGTTTGAGAATGGGGAATTACCAAAATAAAGAAAACATAGCCATAGCACAGGCCCAAGTAGTATCAGGGCAGCAGTTAGAAAACAAACTAAACTATTTCGGGATAATGTTAATCATTATCGCCGCAATAATGGGCATATTACTATGCTACGCTATCAAGAGAGGGTGCGCAGGCCATGCGAGGGAATGGCTAAGAAAAGAAGTGCCGGGGTTACTGGCAAGACAACCCGGTACAGTGGGAAACCCGGCCACCGCCACGGGATACGTTTAGCTAAGCGACGTTGTGAATTGTGCAAAAAAAAGAAAAAACAAAATAGTGAGTAAGAATACGTAGCATGTAATATATGCAGTTTATTTTGTGAACGGCGTTACCATGACCAAAGCTGCCGACCCGCGAGGTGTTATTTAGTTATTGCAGAGCGGAGGTCATGGTAACTACCCTTAATTGTTATATTGTTACAGCCCAAATGTAAAATTTCAAGTCGGCTCAGAGCCCAGGCAATGACGAGACCGCAAAATTCTTAGAAAATAAGGTGTATAGGATCTATATTTAGCGATAGAAACAAAACAATAGGAGCGTTCAACTGTTGGAATGCTGACAGGATAGAATGTTATCATAAGCAACATTGTAACTTAGGAGATTTCTTAACACCATAATAGTGATGTAAGCACGTAGTTACGTTAAGAATAGAGAAAAAAATTATTTTTTTTGTAAAAATTTTTTGAGAAAGGGGGGGTGTGATGTGGCGACTTAGTAATTGCAATATGCTGAGTTGCATTATTGACGAAGTATGTGGGAGCGGGCAATCGGCTCGCCAGTCGCCTACATATCACCGCCCTGCCTCGACGCATACATAGTACCTAGTTAGCTATAGCAAAGTATTGTGGAACTTGAATTAAAGACAATTTATTTCCTTGTAGCCCGAATCTTTATTTATCTCACCGACAACATAACACGCACAACAGACTCGTTCCAGGTGCTCTTCCACCACTGCGCCGGTGTCGACGCTCACTGGCCACTGCTCCTGTGGGCAGCGAAGAAACGAGGGCCCCGACAGCCACTCGTCACCGTTATTGGGCCAGTCCATTCGGGTGGCCTTATCAGCTGGGTTCATCGCCGAGGGAACCCAGTGCCAGTCGCCCTGTTTCGACCTGCGGTCTATCTCCGCTAGTCGGTGGGACACGAACCTTTGAAACTCCAGGGCATCGGAGTATATCCATTTTAGGACGGTCTTACTATCCGTCCACAGATACTTGCGAGCTATAGGTAAACCTAAATCCTCTTCTACAGTGTTGGCCAGTCTACAGGCCAACACAGCGGCTTGCAGCTCCAGACGCGGGACGGAAACCAACTTCTGTGGCGCTACTCTGGCCTTGCCTATTATCATGGCTAAGTCTCTGTTCCCGGAACTATTTATCCCCGCTATATAAGCTACAGCCGCGTAAGCGGACTCGCTTGCATCGCCGAAAACGTGGAGCTCAATACCCTCCGGCCGCAGGCCGTACCAACGAGGGATGGTGGCGCAGCTTATGCAGCCACTCGAACCACGTTTTCGCTTCTGCCTCTCTCAATCTCTCATCCCACTGTATTCCCGTGTGCCATACCCGCTTCATCAATATGCGGGATTGTATGACGCAAGGATACAAAAATCCTAGTGGGTCAAAAATGGACATAATGAAACTTAAGAATTCCCTTTTGGTGGGGATTACCGACCCCTCTATTATACTTTTAGGGAGTCTTTTAAATGATAGGTCAAAAGCTAATTGATCCGCACCTGGTGACCATATCATTCCCAGTGTACGCTCTGTGGTGTTTTCACCTTTATCGAGCGAAACTCTGTCAGGCATGTCAGTTTGTAGTCGGTCACGCAGCTCTTGAGAGTTAGTGACCCTCCCCCGTATATTAAACCCGCCCTCGGCGTGGATGCGAGTCACTTCCTCGACCAATTGACCGGCCTGCGCGACTGACCACGCACTGTCAAGATAGTCGTCCATATAATGTTTTGTGTGTATGGCCGCTACCGCCTCGGGAAATGTACTTTTGTACTTAGCTGCGTTTTTATTTAAAATGTAAATGGCTGATGTAGGAGACGACACGGCACCGAATATCATCGAATTCATGACATAAACGCTAGGTTCCTTATTGCCGGTCGCGTTCCACAGAAATAGCTGACCTCCTCTGTCTTGTTCCCTTATTTTAATACGTAGGAACATGTCTGCGATATCCCTGGTGTAGGCAATAGCCCTACTCTGAATTTAAAGAGGACACCCAAAAGTGAATTTAAAAGGTCAGGCCCTGTTAATAGGTTATCATTTAACGCGGTCCCATTGTAAGTTGCTGCGGCGTCAAAAACTAATCTTAATTTCCCGGGTTTGTTCGGGTTTTTTACTCCGAAATGGGGTAAGTACCAAACCGGGTCATATGAGACCCCGCCTTTAACTAGACTGGCGTACCCCTCTGCTATGAGCCTATCTATCTGTGCGGTATAGGCTGCAGCGTACACTGAGTCTTTATTTAACCGACGTTCGATTCCGGTTAACCGGTGGCGCGCGTGCTCATAATTGTTAGGCAGCTGCGGATCGTCTTGACGCCACAGTAATCCTACTTCCCACGCGCCGCTTTCTGTCTGTCGACTAGTGGAATCCAGTATTTTATTTGCCCTTTCAATATCTTGGTGCGTCCGAGGCACCTCTGAGATTCCAATAGCCTCGAGCTCTAACTGCTTTTTAACTAAATTATGCAAGTCAACATTAGATTCTGAAACATAATTTACACATTGGTCACTAGTGTGACAATTCCCTACGGGTCCGTGCACCACCCACCCTAGACGGGTCAAAGAGGCAACCGGCTTACCCGATTTCCCTCGTCGAGTCTCCCGGCTGGTCAGCAACTCCCAGTTGTCCTGCCCCAGCAACAGAAGCGGCCGGACACCAGTCATCTCTTCGCAACCCAAGTGGCGAAGGTGGGCATGCTCCGCCATTAGTGTGGCGGCCACCGATTGTGCGGGCAAATCTAAGTTATTTAGCGTGCGGCATTTTATATTATATGTTTGACCGCTAGGCCCGCGTACTGTCGCGTCGATCACACGCGATGCAGAGTCTACGATTTCTAGACCCCGTAGCACTAATGGTAAATGTTGACCTTCGACATCTGTGGCTAAAGAGTCGTCTATTAGTGACACAGTGGCCCCGTCGTCGAGAAGGGCATGGCAGGGCTTATCTATCCCGCCTATTGTTACACATACCGGCACTATTTTTAACAATGCCTTGCCGGTATAATCACTGACGTTAGTAACAGTTTCCGTCTTTCTGTCGGCATGTAATAATGTATGATGCGGGAAACTACACTTCGAGCACTTATTTGCACGACAAAAGTTCTTGCTATGATTCATCACTAAACATTTGAAACATAGCCTATTTTTCTTAACGAAATCCCATCGTTCGTTTAACTTTAACCCCGTGAACTTTTCACACTTGATAAGCTTATGTATCTTTCCACACATTGTACAAACATCGTCCTCGACTGCCTCGGCCTGTTTTTCTTCATTTGAAGTCGCATGTAGGCGTTGTACTATTCTGGGTTGCCTATTGACTTGAACATTGCCTCGTGGCTTAAATGTGCTATTTGGTGTTGCGGGCGTGTCTAAGTTCATTTGAACATAATATGAAGTGGCTCGGGCTAGATGTGTCAAAAATTCTGCGAATAACTCTAGACTAGGAGACACTCGCACATCTATACCCTGACTCGATGCCACGCCCATTGCAAATTCCCCATATTTAGCACGTTGTACAGGTGTAAGTTTATCAAGGAGTTCACTTACCAGTTGGGGGTTGTTCAGGTATCCAATCGCCTTGACGCTCCTTAGGAGTGATACACAATTACGCACTGTTGTCGAGAACTTTCTGAGCTCCCGACCACTTTCTGTTACTTTAGGTAACGCACGCACTTTTCTTAGGGCACACTCGAGCACTAGATTTGGATGCCCAAACTCTTCGTCCAAAACCTAAATTATTTCGGAAGGGGCTGGTCGACGTACGGAGTAAGTCTTCCACTGCTAGCTTCGCGTTTCCTTGTAGGGACGTTTTCAGACGCGCTAGATTCTCGTGTGGCTTGAAGTTATACAGGGCTGTCGTATCGTGGTACATATTCTTATACGACAGCCACTCCGCTGGGTCATCGTTGAAGTATGGCAGCTCGTACGCCTGCCTCGGTACCGGACGCGGTCGCGCTATGTTTGAGATAGCGTCTGCTAGTTGGTCTATTTTCCTATCCCGTGACCTACTTCTGTCGGTGTCGTTCGCGTATGTATTCTCCCATTCAGGCGCTCGCGGTGTACCGGCCGTCGCGACGGGCGTAGCGAGGTACGTAGCCTCGGTAAAATGCACCGACGCGGGCGCATATTCTTGCCGGGGCGCGGGCGTTTCATTTTGCGGCACTGACACTGGCATATCGCGGGTATTTTCTGACGACACGGGCACTAATCCAGATTGTAAGTCTGTAAGTATAACGGGCACGGGTACCTGACTAGCGGTGGCGGGCGTTGCTTCAGTAATCCAGTCTTCTATCCGCCGAGCTGTTCCTTCTTCGTCTGAGGAATCTTCTTCGGCGGCGGCGTCTATCTCGGCTAGATCCACATCCAGCTTCTTCTGTATCAGGTTTTCCTTCAGGCGCACTATTTCCTTCTCAGCCTCGTATTGAACCCTTCGTCGAAGGTAGTCGGCACTTCTCTGGCCGCTTTTCGACGATACGTGGCTTGTCCTTGAACCTGCCCTCCGTCGTAATTCCGACCTCACTGGCGTGGCCACTCCACGATGGTCTATCACACGACCGGGCCCGGCCAGTGGGATCACAGGGGCAGGAACCATTGACGACGTAGTAGGTGCTATTGAAGGTGACCCAGGTGCCATTTCAGTCGGCACCCCAGAATCAGCCTCTAACCCTTGACGCTTGTTCATGTCAGCCTCCAACTTTCGTAGCTTGCTCCTAGTTGTAATAGTGCTTCTGGTACTCATTTTAAACTACAGCGAATCTGGCTGGCGAAGGACCAAAAATTGCAGGGGATTCAGGTGCAGGGTGGATATTGGTGGCCATAGAATAAAATTAATACACTTTCTCTGAGTACACACAATATAATCACAACACAGAAACACTAATTACAACACACAAAAATAGCTTACGCACTTAACAGAGACTAATCGAGGTACTAGGAAACAGATTAATAACTACCGAAACACAAACTTATCCTCTGTTTCTAAATCTAGAATCTATCTAGGTCCCGTAAGGCGGAACTTCGCTATAGGTAGTCGATTTTATAGGCATATAGCTCCACACTATTCGACACTACCCATAAGGAGACTGAACATTGACTGAAAACTTATACTGAACTACTGACTACTAAAACACTAAGTTATATCAAGTTAAAATGATTAGAACGCTAAGTTACTATTGAGAACGCAACGACTGTCATAAGGATGTCGCGACGCCCCCGCAAGGGTTACCCGGGGGAGGCCCAGCGAGAACGACCAGCGACGGAGATGCCGACTCGACGCCCTACAGGTCTAATATGTAGCTTCCCCCTCTCCCCGCTTACAGATCGAGCCGTTTACGGATTGAGGGGTAGGCAGTCTCGTATGTGTGAGCGGCTAGTACTGTAGTGTAACACCGCTCAGTGAGTACGTGCGTCGCGACCCGCATCGCGCCCGCACGTGTTGAGTATAGATGCATGTATAGTAGCGGTTGTCTGTATTTAAGTTATGTGACGTGCCTATATTACCTAACTTAGAACACGCCACACAACTAATGTATGTGTACATATTGTAGCAAAAAATATTATGTCTTCTTGCCACTAGTCCAACGTCACGCGGGAATCGAACCCGGGGCGTTGTACGGATAAGAAATGAAAAGTATGATTGCGGTAAAACAACACTGTATATTCAAAAGGTAGACAAAAAAGAACACGGTAACAAAGATAAAAAAAAAAAAAAAACAGGAATTAGGGAATTAAGTAGCCAAAGGGTTTGGGACCATTGAAAAATGTAATTTAGGCGCTAGGCGATACGACGCGGATTTCCCGACAAATAGCTATTCGTCAAACACCGAGCCGTCGCAATGGGTAAGCACGCGTAACGAAAGAAGTCGTGAAGAAAATAATTCCCAGATTTTTTTACATACGGTTAAATGGTGTATACTATGAACTAGAAATTTAAAAAGATTAAGGTTTTAAGATAACGTAACACGTAACACGTGTCCTTCGGAAGGTATATTAGTTTAAAAATGAGTGTGTGGTGAGGTTAAAGCCAAGAAATTACGCCCAAATGTTCATACTAGAAGAAGTATTTTTTTTGAATTTTGAAAAAAACTATCGTCTAAGGGTAACCAAAAAAAACCAAAAACTACGTCCGCTGGAGGGTGGCTCTTCGCCGAGGACCGCTTACAGCCGTTCGCCGTCCCGGCGCCCGGCTAAACACGATCGCGTAATCGTGCCAGGGACGCCTCGCCTGGACCGCTAACTCAGCCTGGACCGCTAACTGAGCCTGGACCGCTGACCGAACTCGGACGCCGAGGACCCTGGTGAGGAGTGCGACCGGCAGTCCGGCTCTGGCCCAAGGGGTGGGGCCGAAAATCGGCCTTTGTATCTGGATAAATGAATCAACAATTGGGTATTAGGGGACTATATCCCCGACTGCTCCCGAGAACTGCCACCATCAAGACGTGGAAATTTCACGCACAGCGAAACAATCAAATAGCTATATTCACAACTCAACGCTCTGCTGACGACTGACGGTTGTCAACCAAGAAAAAATTCAATATTTCTCTTCCATTGCAAAAATTTTGAATTCGTGTCAAAATGAAAAAGGAAAAAATAAGACGGCCTATGTTCGCGTAAAAAAGGTTTATAATGCAGTGTAATGCTGCAGTACCCCCTTTCTAACAAAAAAAAAATCGATACTATCGATAAAAATTCCAAACAGTGTCGCATCACTAGAGTCAGATGATATCTCCGAGGGTATTATGAGAGGAGGCTGAACGATAAGTAACTACAAGATAAATAGAACCTAATCCTAGACTAATAAAATAACCAAAGTAACCTACCGGATGACAATTGGAGTGCAACCGGTAAAGAATAACTTCGAACCGGATCGAACCTATACGTTACCGATGCGAGCTCCAGACGTATCCACTAAACCTACAAATAAATTAAACGCGCGAAAGTCTAAACACCCTATCTAAGACAAGAATAAGTTACGAGATAAAACAAAGAGACTAATAGCTAAGGTAACGAAGAGAAAACATTAGCATAGAATAAAGAGAAGATGGAAAAAAGAAGTAACGATAAAAGAAGAAAACGATACCGATTGAAGACAGGAAAAAAAATACAGAATCAGGTCAAAAGAGAAGAACATTAAAGTCAAAAATTAGACCAAGTCCAAAAAAAAGAGCATCAGGCTATGAAAATGAGCCTGAGTCCAAAAACTACCTCAGTCCAATCAAATACGAGACAATTAAGTGACCCTATCTGTAAGGTGTGCATCCTAGTCGACTTTCGGCCTAATTGGTGTCTAGAGTCTGACTAACAGGATGAGTGGTAACATGAGAGGGATGTTGTGCCTCTGGGGCATACCTAGAGGTCAACAACACCCTCTTTGTCGTAGTCGGGTAAGATGAAATCGGCGACAAGACACTAGTGCCCTAGTAGAGGAAGAGAAAAAGCTCTGCAGCGTTCCGCGCCTAACATAGCGTAAATTGCAAATTTAAAACATATTATAAAGGGATCTGCTTACCACGTTTTGTCCTAGCGTGAAGCGTTTTATATTTTTATGTTTAGATAAAAATATGTATAATTTCTGATAGAACGGTGACAGAATGTCAATGTAAAAAGAAGTAAAATGTTAGTCAGAAAAAATAAGGCCGTATACTAAGACCGTTTGAAAATAGTTTGTAACCAGATTATTTTAGATAATTTTTATATTATAAAATTACGTAGTTTGAGAATAACTAGGGGTAAAACTGATATCTACGTTTGATTCATTTGAATTAGTTAACGCAAGTAGGAAATATATATACTCGTAAATAAACTACGAATTTAGGGAATGGAAGAACCGGAGTAGGTACAGAATGCCCAGTGTATTTTCAAATTGAGCGTTCTGTAAACTAATTTGGGGGTAAAATATAGACTGCCAAAATCACGTTTTGCGCCAGGCAAGAAAAACCATCATTTCAGTATATCCTTAATATGATATGACCCAGAATGAACAGAATCGCAGTCCTGAAGGACATAGGTGGTTCTAGAAATAACCCTAGTCACCCGGCATTTTACAAAGCGAGGTGCAAGCTTGCCGGAGAAATAATCCGTCCCAGAGGACCTGGAGAAATTTCGTCTCCACACAGTGTCACCGACGTTGAGGGTGATAGCCGAACGGTTTGCGTTGTAAGACCGGGAATTGCGGAGAAAGGCTATAGAGAGATTATCGGCCACTTTAGCATAAACCTCGGTGAGGGAGGACAGATTGGACGCATGCCGAGACCGACTTTCAGCCAAATTGGCGCTTCGAGTCTGCCCCTGAGCATGGGTCAAATCCATAAGGACTTCCCTCCCAAACATAAGAAAGTTTGGAGTGAAACCTGTGGCTAAATTGATACATGAATTGAGATAAAGTTTAGTTCTAGTCTTCAAGGCGGGCACTAAAACTTACCCGATTGACCCACAGCTGAAACTTTGCGGAAGTTCCTTGAAACAAGTCACTTCTTTCAAGTATCTGGGCCACTGGGTTTCCGAAGACCTAAAAGACAGTCTGGACATTGAGCGTGAGCGCAGGGCGTTGGCTGTCCGCTGCAATATGTTGGCTCGCAGATTTGCAAAGTGCACGACTGAAGTGAAGGCTACACTATTTGTAGCGTACTGTCAGTCGTTTTATACATGTAGTCTGTGGGTCAACTACACGCAGAGAGCATACAGCGCCCTGCGCGTACAGTACAATAATGCTTTCAGGGTGTTGATGGGGTTGCCGCGCTACTGCAGTGCTTCCGGCATGTTCGCAGAGGCGCGAATCGATGGTTTTCACGCCATCATGCGCAAACGTTGTGCTTCCATTATGCGGAGGGTACGCGCCAGCTCCAACAGCATCCTGAAAACTATAGCTGATAGGTGGGACAGCCCCATACTGGGACATTGGATACGCCTACATGCCACTGCGGCGTATTAATGTATAGTTTGTGTTTTTTGGTAGGTGTAAGTACTAACACTAGTTTTTAAGTCGTGTGTATACTAACCAAATGGACTACATATATGGGTCTGAAATAAAAGATTTAATTTTAATTTAACTTTGGGTAGCAATTTCGACCAGTTTCTTTGATTTTCCCCGACTAAAATACTTAAGCAGGTAACAACACTTTGATTATAGCGTTCCACTGTGTTAGCTTGTGGAGTATAATAAGGCGTATAAATTGGGGGGCCAATGTGAAAAGACCTAAGAAAGTTTATAAATTGCTTGCTACGGAAGACTGTAGCGTTATCGCAAAGAATAGCCCGTGGAACGCCGAAATTCAAAAATATTTCTGATTCTAGGGCTTTAACTACAGAAGCGGCATTCACCTTTTTTCAGGGAATCAGCCACACATACTTTGAAAACACATCAACCATAGATAGGATATATTTATAACCGTAATAAGCGGTAGGTAGAGGACCAATCAAATCAATAGAAATTACTTGTAGGGGCAAAGAAACTTCTTTTGGGTAGCACATCTGGCCACGTGGCTGTGTGTTAGCGATCTTATACGCTTTGCAAATTTCGCATCGCTTTAGAGTTTCGGTAACATCCCGAAACATGTTCGGCCAGTAGAAGCGCTCTTTAATCTTAAGGTAAGACTTCATAACCCCAGGGTGTATAGATGGGAAATTATTGTGAATCTCCCAGATGGCTAGAGGAATCTTCTCTGCTGGCAAAACGATACGCCAAGGACCAGGTGACAGAGGACTAGCGACAGGCATGCGTCTCAAGAGGACGCCGTTTTGGATGGCGTATGCGGGAAACATCTGGGGTGAATCACGAGCACCCAAGTAAACCTTCTTGTACCATCTGTCGTTAGTCTGTTCGGGACCCTGGTCGAACGTTACAGGACTTGCGTAGATCCTGGATAGGGCATCTGGAACTACATGCTGTGATCCCTTGCGATGGACTATATCGAAAGTATACTGGGAGATGATAGTGGCCCATCGGGCCAAACGACCAGAAGGGTTGTTAAGCGTGAGAAGCCATTTCAAGGCCATATGGTCCGTTAAAACGGAAAACTTCATTCCATCCAAATAACAGCGGAAATGCTTTATAGAATCCAGCACCGACAAAAGTTCCCGCTCGGTGGTACTGTAGTTGCGTTCTGCTTTGGAAAAAAGGCGGGAATAATAAGCAATGGGATGCTCCACACCATCAAACTTTTGGGAAAGAACGGAACCGAGACCAACAGCTGATGCATCGCATTGTAACAGGAATGGCTTGGAAAAATCTGGGCTAGCCATCACGGGAGTGTTAATTAATGCGGCCTTTAGCTTAACGAATGCTTGTTCGGCAGCATCGTCCCAGCTTATTGGGTCCCGACCCTTCTTTCTGCCAATAAGAGCAGTGAGAGGAGCTATTATAGAGGAGAAACCGTTAACAAAACGCCTATAATAAGAACACATCCCAATAAACCCGCGCAATGATTTAGCGGTGGTAGGAGTGGGATAGTCCTTAATAGCATCAAGCTTGCTAGGGTCGGTCTGAAGACCCTTCTCGTTTACAATATAACCCAGGTACCTTAACTCACTTTTGCAAAATTCGCATTTTTTTAGGTTAATGGACAAACCAGCCTCCTTGAGGCGGCTTAGCACCTTCCTCAGGAGAGCGAGGTGGCTGTGGAAATCCTTAGAAATTAAAATGAGATCATCGACGTAGCCGAAAACACAGTCGTTGCTAGTCGAAGTGAATTCGAAGTTGACAATCAGATCGGTAAGAGGCTGCGTTAGTGAGCCCAAATGGCATTCTGACGAACTCGAATAAGCCACGTTGAGGGACTATAAATGCCGTCTTTTTGCAGCTCTCATCGTCCGCGAGAGGAATCTGCCAGAAGGCACTCCTGAAATCGAGAGAGCTTATATATCTTGCGCCCCGAAGGTTGTCAAGAATATCTTGAATGCGGGGGAGGGGATACGAGTCTCTGATGGTCACACTATTCAACTTTCTGCTATCAACGCAAAAGCGGACGGAACCGTCTTTCTTGGTGACCATGACTACAGGACTAGCCCAAGGTGAACGAGATGGTCGGATAACACCCAATTCTAGCATCTTGTCAATCTCCTCATTGAGAACTTTTAATTTAACGGGTGAAAGAGGGTAAAACCTTTGCCTAATTGGCTGTCCTGTCGTGTTGATTTTGTGTGATAGCCAGGTAGTTTTTCCAAGCCCAACCTTGTCAGATGAGATGACTTCAAACTCATCAATGACCTGTTGTAAACTTCGCTCTTGGTCAGGTAATAAGACATTACGAGGATGAATGTATCGGGATTCGGTTACACAAGAAACCTGGGGAGAGGAATGACCGGTAGCAGGAATATACATGTTTCCTTTGATATTATTGTTAAATGCTTTACTAAAAACGGAGGTTAGACCAAATTTGTTCCAAAACTCTATTCCTAAGATAACTGGAGAAGACACTACGCGCAACTAAAAATTCGTGAACAAAAGTAGTATCGTTGAATCGAACCGGAAGGTAAATAGTTCCCAAAATATCAATGGGCGAGTTATTAGCAGAAATGGCACGGGGACATGAACTGTTCGATGTCATAGAGATTCCTAGCTCGCGGGCCAAACTATCACTAATAAGGGACATCTGAGCTCCCGAGTCTAGTAATGCTTGAACCAAATGACCTTTCAACCAAACCTCAATAAACGGTCTATTATCGGAAGAGTCCGACGCTATCACCGGAGACACTGTACGAGAGAAATAGGCGGCGTGTCGCCGGTGGTTTATGCATTCTTTTGGATTACAATTTGGACAATCCCGGGTAATCACGCCAGGAGTCCGGCACTTGAAACAGAGTCTGCCAGGAAAATCTGGACAGACACGATAAGAGTGTCCGTTTTTTCTACACTTGGGACACAATCGAGCTTCGGAAGAGACGACCGAAACAGCTTTGGAGGATTTGGGTAAGAAATTTTCAAAATGCGAAGCAGTATCGTTGAGTGCATCAAAGTCAGCAAATTTATGGACCGATAAACATGGGAAATATCTCGGGTGCATGTTATGGGTTACGATTTCCAACAAGTCGGGTTTACTAATCGGGCGTCTCAAAGTATCGTTCAAATAGGAAATTTGGATTATAAAATCTCTAACAGGTTGATCTGACTTCTGTTTATAATTTCTGACCTCTTGTTCGGTTTTGTATTCAAAATCTGTCGGGCCGAATGTCCTAATGAACAATTGTTTAAGTTCTGGATAGGATAAGTCGGGTCGGCGAATTGATCTAAAATATTTTAAGGCGGCCCCGGACAAAACCTCATGAAACCGTTTAAGCAAATAGCAATCCGGTAAGTCATCCGCGTCTTTATGTTCATCGATGTTGGTGAAAAATTCGCGAACACATGTATTTCCCGAATAATCAATCTTCCATTTTGAAAGAGAGATTTGTTTTTTAAAATACGGTTGACAATCTTCCGACTTCATAGGAGATGGAATAACAGACGACGTTGAAGCTCTGGATGTTCTGGGTGGAATTGGAGGAGGCCTAGAAATTATGGGGCTGTTTCGGAATGGAGTTGAAGCAATAAGGAGATCTTCGTCTTCCATACTGATGCAAATTGACGAAACAAGACAAAAAAATAAAAAACACGATAAGATTAAAGACCCGAAGTACAACCGACCAACGTTTACAGAACCGAAGGCAATATATGAAAATGGTCAACGTCCTTTCAAATAGCACTAAAGTGAATGGTCATTCTCCTTTATATTTTGAACAATGTTTGTGATAACAAATATTTACGTAATTTGAAAACGTAAATTTTGTTAACGCAAATATTTCGCTATTACTATTATCCTAATCGAATCCCTGTAGATCGGTTAACAGACGGGGGGTTATTGGACCTAAGGTGGGAGAGTATTTGAAAGAAAGGTTTTCGATTGGAATTCGCCGTGTGTAGCCAAACCCTATATCCAATGTCCGAGCGAGACGACAGCAACAAAACGGCAATATAACGGAATAGGTGGGACTAGATACTAAAAAAACTAGACATCTAGCAAAATCACCACTCAAAAAGGCTTACCTTATGCTGCGCCCTAAACAATCGCACACCAAACACACACTACGGGGTACTAGCTAAAACGATGTCTACAAGAGATGAATGAAATTCAGGGATCAATTATGTATTTGCGGGGACGAAATAAAAGGTCAATTCTTGAATATGGTTACATGAATTTGTTATTAAAACAGATTACATGAACAATCACACGACATTAAATATGTTCAACATAGAAGACACAGGCTGCGTCGATTGTCCTTCCAACAAGCTCCGAAGGGCTTCGTGTACGTCTCGTTACCTGAAAATATACCCAATCAAGTAGGTAGAAATTGAATTTGTGCTACTAGGGAGCACACCACATACGGAATAACGAAAAAAATATGTAAGTTATTATTCACAATTATCTTAAGTGTACTTACTTGTGTTCGGGCGCCAGTTTGTAGCAAAAAATATTAGGTCTTCTTGCCACTAGTCCAACGCCACGCGGGAATCGAACCCGGGGCGTTGTACGGATAAGAAATGAAAAGTATGATTGCGGTAAAACAACACTGTATTTTCAAAAGGTAGACAAAAAAGAACACGGTAACAAAGATAAAAAAAATAAAAACAGGAATTAGGGAATTAAGTAGCCAAAGGGTTTGGGACCATTGAAAAATGTAATTTTGGCGTTAGGCGATACGACGTGGATTTCCCGACAAATAGCTATTCGTCAAACACCGAGCCGTCGCAATGGGTAAGCACGCGTAACGAAAGAAGTCGTGAAGAAAATAATTCCCAGATTTTTTTACATACGGTTAAATGGTGTATACTATGAACTAGAAATTTAAAAAGATTAAGGTTTTAAGATAACGTAACACGTAACACGTGTCCTTCGGAAGGTATATTAGTTTAAAAATGAGTGTGTGGTGAGGTTAAAGCCAAGAAATTACGCCCAAATGTTCATACTAGAAGAAGTATTTTTTTTGAATTTTGAAAAAAACTATCGTCTAAGGGTAACCAAAAAAAACCAAAAACTACGTCCGCTGGAGGGTGGCTCTTCGCCGAGGACCGCTTACAGCCGTTCGCCGTCCCGGCGCCCGGCTAAGCACGATCGCGTAGTCGTGCCAGGGACGCCTCGCCTGGACCGCTAACTCAGCCTGGACCGCTAACTCAGTCTGGACCGCTAACTGAGCCTGGACCGCTGACCGAACTCGGACGCCGAGGACCCTGGTGAGGAGTGCGACCGGCAGTCCGGCTCTGGCCCAGGGGGTGGGGCCGAAAATCGGCCTTTGTATCTGGATAAATGAACCAACAATTGGGTATTAGGGGACTATATCCCCGACTGCTCCCGAGAACTGCCACCATCAAGACGTGGAAATTTCACGCACAGCGAAACAATCAAATAGCTATATTCACAACTCAACGCTCTGCTGACGACTGACGGTTGTCAACCAAGAAAAAATTCAATATTTCTCTTCCATTGCAAAAATTTTGAATTCGTGTCAAAATGAAAAAGGAAAAAATAAGACGGCCTATGTTCGCGTAAAAAAGGTTTATAATGCAGTGTAATGCTGCAATATGTGGAGTCTTATTATTTCGAGTAAGCTGCGTGTAACCTGGATGCAGCTTACCCGAGGCGTCAATCCGGTGCGATGGGGTCAGGGTCCGCTACCAGGTCGCGGGGCAGGGCTTTCGCGTCAGGCGGTCGCGCGTGCAATGGCGCTATCTGCCTGACATGGGGCCAGGCAGAAGCGTCGGCCCGCGCGAACATAGCCTTCGCGAGTCGCCCCACAAACTCATCCAGGCTCTCAATCTTGAGGTCCCGCTGGATTACGTCATTCCTCACGAAACGAGGGGCGTCTACGATTGTCCGCAACGCAATGTTTTGCTGCGTGCGGAGCAGCTTTCTGCTCGGCTCGCTCGTGAGGGCGTACCAAGCGGGAGCGGCGTACGTCAAGACTGAGCGCACATACATTTTGTACACGCTCAGCTTGACGCGCACCGGGATTCGAGACGAGAGCACAGGCCTGAGTAGGTTGCGGGCGACCATGCCCTGTGCGGCGACCTTGCGGACGTGGGGCCCCATCGTGAGGCGGCGGTCGATGGTCACACCCAGGTATTTGACCCGGGGCGACCAATCGACGTCGACGTCCTGCAGCTTTAAGGGTGGTGGGAGTGGCGCGTTTCCGGTGATCATCGCCTGCGTCTTACCCACGTTAACGGAGAGCCGCCATTTAGACAGCCACTCCGGGAGAGTGTCCAGTGCACGCTGCATTTTCGACGCCGCGTACTTCGCATTGAGCGATTTAGTAATGTACGCGGCGTCGTCCGCGTACAATGCAAGCATCGCATCTTCGGTGGTGGGGATGTCGTCGGTGTAACGCGAGTAACACGCAGGCGATATGCAGCTACCCTGCGGCACGCCGGCGAGCACCGGGCGGGCGCTAGAGAGCGCCCCGTCGACCACCACCCTAAAGGTCCTGTGGGAGAGAAAGCTAGACACCACCCTTACGACGCGACGGGGCGCGTCTGAGGTGTCGAGTTTGAAGAGTAGGCCATCGTGCCACACGCGGTCGAAGGCCTTCTCCATGTCGAGTTACTTCTCTTATTTTTAAAATAGACAGGAAAGATACAGATGTATTACATGTTAACGATAGTCTGGCTGTACTTTCAAAATGGTTCGCAGCTAATAATCTTTTACTTAATGCGAACAAAACGAAATGTATTAGGTTCTCATTACCAAATGTACCTCAAGTAGGTCTAAATCTAAAACTTGATGGCAAAAACCTAGATGCAATAACGGAAACTATATTCTTAGGAATTACTTTAGATTCAAAATTACAATGGGGCGCCCATATTAGAACTCTTTCAGGTAGATTAAGTTCAGCTGCATATGCAGTAAGAAAAATAAGGCAGTTGACTGATATAGCCACAGCTAGGTTAGTATACTTTGCTTATTTCCACAGTATTATGTCTTATGGCGTCTTGCTGTGGGGATCGGCAGCTGACGTAGATTCAATTTTCATTTTACAAAAGAGGGCAATCCGCGCGATCTATAAAATGGGCCCTCGCGAGTCCCTTAGAGACAAATTTAAAGAAATTGATATACTGACTTTGCCTTCACTTTATATCTTAGAAAGTATTATGTATGTTCGCAAAAACTTAAGACTTTTCAAAATAAGAAGCGATTTCCATAATATAAATACACGTAGTCGACATGAAATTGTGATACCCAAATTTAGATTAACTAAAACAAGCAAGTCATTTCTTATAAACAGTATCCGCTTTTATAACAAGTTGCCAAAGTCTGTGACAGAACTTAGCGATGGGAAGTTCAAAACCCACAACAAACGTGTCCTTATCAAGAAAGCATATTATAAAATTAAAGACTATGTTGAAGATAAGGAAGTTTGGCAATAATTCCTTCTGCACATGTGGCTTCCCTGGTACCTCATTAATGGCATAAATAAGTAAGAGTCTATTAACTGCTCCCAAATTAACATGTTTATTTAAATCTTTATTTATTTTTATTTTTTTTTTGTTTTTACATTCGTCCTTGACATATTTATTATTCTATTATTTGACATTATATACCTACGATTTAATTTGAACTTTTTTTTTTTTTTGTCACTTTTGTGGACATGATAATTACTCAGATTGATTACAGTTGTAACAGCAATCATATAATTGCGTTTTATTAAAATAGGTTTTTTTTTACTTTTATTAATCTATTTATTTTTTGTATAGATTCTTTTCTACATATTTTGTGAATGTGAGAACGCTGTAGGCTTAGTGGATTGTAGACCTGTTGACCATTTTCTATTTTGTTAAGTACTTGGTACTTATTGAAAGACCTACACTGTCCTCCCATACCTAGAAACACTGTTATATGAAAGTATTGTAAAAGCCAATTATTTTTAAAAGAGTAACCGTGGAGTTTCTTGCCGGCTCTTCTCCATAGGAAACGACCAATTGGAACCGTGCACCTAGCTTCTGACGTTTCATAAGTGCCCATGTAGGTTTATGTGAAATAAAAATATTTTGATTTTGATTTGATTTTGATTTTCGAGGAATACTGCCACCGAGTACTCCTTCTTGTTCTTAGCGGTCGCGAGGTGGTGCAGTACCCTCGACAGCTGGAGCGTCGTGCTATGTTCCGGCCGGAACCCGAACTGCTCCGGTCTGGGCTCTATATGTTTTTGAAGATGTCGCAGCAGGAGTGCTTCGAACACCTTGGAGATTGTCGGCAATAGTGTGATGGGCCGATAGCTCTCCGGCTTCTGCGTATTTTTTCCCGCCTTGGGCAGCATTATGACGCGCCCCTCCTTCCAGGATTCGGGAAAGGTCCCCGTGCGCAGTATCGCTGTGAACAGGCGCGCCAGTGCCGCTACCATTCGGTACGGCAGGTGGCGCAGCGCTGTGTTCGCGATACCGTCGGCACCGGGGGCCTTCCTGGGCTTGGTCCTCAATATAGCGCGTCTAACTGCGCCCGGCGAGAAGAAAATCGGCATCTCTTCGGGAGCTATCTGCGGTGCGAAGTAGTTCTCCAAGTGTTTCTCGACTGCTGCAACATGCTCGTGGTCGCTGGTCGGGTTCGGCTGAAACTGACGCTCCAGGTGCTCGGCGAAGACCTCCGCGCGGTCCTCTGCTTTGTATCTGAGCGCCCCGTCGCTGTTAAGTAGAGGGCGTACCGGGGCTGGGGTATTCGTCAGCTGGCGGCATAGGGTGTGTAGTGACGGCCAGCTGTCCGTCGTGGCGTCGGTCCTTTCTTCCCAGCCCGCGGCGGTGTGGGCCGATAGCTCGGCCTTGACCTTCTCCGCGAGACGGTTTAACTCGGTTTTCAGTGACGGGCATCTAAGCTGTTGCCACTGCTTGCGAAGGCGCCTCTTCTTGGCGATCAACTCGGTTATACGTGCCGGCAGGGGCGGCAAAAGCCCTCTCCCTCCCGGCAGTGACGTCGTAGTCGCCATTTGCAAGGTGCTTTGAATGCAAGCAGTGACGTCACCCGCCATCTGGTCCACGTCCGCGGAGGTGACGATGGGCCGAGTGGGCGTGGTGGTGTCTAGCGTCTCTCCGAAGGTGGTCCAATCCGTGCGTCGGCGTGGCGCTATAGGTTTCAATCGGGTCGGCACACCCGATAGGACAACGAGCACAGGTTGGTGGTCCGACTGTAGCTCGTCGTCGATCACTTGTTGCGTGATCTGGCAGTGTAGCCCTCGGTGGACTACGACGTCCAGCACATCAGGCATCTGTAGGTTTGACCCCGGGTAGTGGGTGGGCGTCTCCGGGCCGGACACCGAGTACCCGAAGGCTTCCGCGTCCGCGAAGAGCCGCCTCCCCCCGTTGTTCGTATTCATCGAGTTCCACGCCGGGTGTTTGCAATTCAGATCGCCGGCAAGGAGGGCAGCGTTGCCGTCCGGCGCGCTAAGCAGCGCCCGCAGCTCGACCACATCCAGGGGAGCCGCGGGCGGTTTATAGCACGCATGGACGTTGACGTCCTCGCCGGCAACATACAGTTGCACACCCAGCGCGTAGAAGCTGTTGAGCGTTGGTACGGGGAGCTCTTGATGGACGACTCTTCGCCTCACCAATACCGCCAGACCACGGTAGCGGGAGTGTAGTGCCGACCTTTCATCCTTCCTGTAGACATGGTAACCTGGGAACCTGACCCTATCTTCGGCCCCCAGGTGTGTCTCGCTGATTAGCGCCACGTCGACGTTCTGGTCCCGAAGGAGATGGCGGAGGGGAGCGACCTTATCCTTAAGGCCGCGAGCATTCCAGTGGACGATCCTCAATGGTCTAGCCATCACACAAGGCGAGTAATGTGGCCAGACCATCGAAGATCACAGTCTCAATCTCTCGGCCCTGTCTAATAGCCCTGATCAAATCCATCAGGAGCTTTATAGCGCAGGTTGTGAATTCCTTGTTATTTCTGGCCGATCTGTTTGCCGATATATTCGGCAATTGTGCGACGACAGCGCCGCCACTCGTCAGTGCAGGGAACTTTCCCTGCGTTGCTATTGGCCGCTGTGTTTTGTCAACTCTGACCGCGGCAGTGGCGGCGCCGTGCGGCTTCTGGGCGAACCTTTGTGGTTCCACCTCTTTCCGCGGCGCCTGGTTGGCGCCACCAGTAGGTTCGCCCTTTCCTTGTTTATTTGTTTTAGGAATCTGTTGTTTTTCATCCCTCGTTGCAACCTGCGCTACATAGACAGGGGCGGCCGTAAGGGGGTCTTCTTGTGTGTTGGTGGGGGGATTCTTCCTCTTCCCCCCGCGTCTTTTCTTCCTCCGCCCTGAGGAGGGGGCTTGCGTCCGGCTCGTGGGCTCGTTGGCCGCCGCCATCAACGTCGTGCCATGTGCCTCTACTGAGGGCGCAATCTGCGCTTGTGCCCGGCTTTTGGCCGTGACGGCGACGGTCCCCGCTCGCTTGTTTCGAATTTCCTTCTCGAAAACAGGGCACTTCATATTGTTCGCGGGATGCGGGCCACCACAGTTGGCACAGGTGGCCGGCTCTTCCCGCGGACGTGGGCAGTCCCTGGCCGCGTGCTTGTCTCCGCAGCGCACACATGCGAGCGGGCGGTGGCACTGGTGCGAACTATGCCTAAATCGTTGGCACCGGTGGCACTGCGCGGGCCCACGCTTTCCACGCCAAGCCTCGATCTTGACCCCACACATGTTCATGAACACGGTGGAGCCGTAGATGTTCCTGACGTCCGGGGTCTTCTTTAGTATTGCGTGGAACACGCAGCCGGGTCGTCCTAGTGCGCCCTTGATATGGCGCACGTACTCCGGCTGGTATCCCAACGCCCGGAGTTCCTCCTCTATCTCCTTGGGGTCCGTGTCCGCCGGCAGGCCCCTGATGGCGATCTTCAAATTCTTTTCCGCTGGCAGCGAATACGTGAACCAGCTCACACTGCTGTCCTTCTCCAGGCCAGTTAGGTAGCGTTGGACCAGCCGATACTCGTCCTCGGTGTCCGGGGTGAATCTCACCCCGGTCCCGTACGGACGGGCGTTCGGCGGCCGGCCCAGCTTATCACGTATGACCCGGAAATGAGCGGCCCAGTTAGGTAGCGTCTCCACCACCAGCGGTGGGAAACGCAACTTCTTCTTCCCCGGCTTCTGTTTTGAAGAAGTGGGCGCCGTCGCAGCGCCGGGGGGGCCATCAGGGGGGGCGGTAGATGCAGTAGGGGCAGGGGATATAAGGTTAATACTTACCCCTGCCGACCGCGGTGGGGTACGCCGGTGGACCGCGTCCGCGAAGGTAGGCGATGCCGGTAGTGCCCGACCGCGCGGCGCGCTTTCGCGCTGTGGCCGCGGCGGGTCAAGACAGTACCGCTTCGCCTCTTCCACCGCGGTCTCGTCCGAGCTTCGCCTGCGTCGCTGGGCTCTGGTTTCAAGTTGATACTCGAAATCGAGCCCCAGCGACAGTGTAGGTGACGTCATGCTTGGGTTCGGTTGACTCAACCCGGCAGCTCCTCCCACGGTGGACCGCTGTCCGAATCGCGGTGTCATGTCCGGGGACATGTCCTCGCGACCGGAGGCGGCCGAGCCCGCGGATGCCAGTGACATGCTCGACCCCGCACGCGAGGAGCATGTCGACAGCACAGCGGGCGAGTCGTAGGCTGAGGTCCGGGGGGGCGCCGGCGAATCGGGCGCCATCCGGGTGAGTTGCTCGGGCCGGGTAGACAGCCGGCACTGGTGGGTTGCTCCCGCTCAGCCAGCATCGGCTCGGCCAAAGAGGGGCGGGCGCCGGAGGGGGCGGTGCGGGGAGCGGGCATGCTTGTTGTCGTCTGCTTCGGTTGTTGTTGCCTATCGCTAGGCGGCGAGACGAACCGCGGCGGCGGAGCAGCGGTCCGTGTTGGTGGCGCGCGAGTCCGCACCGCCGGCATCGGGGGGCGGGTAGCGCGGGGTATTCTGCGCGAGGCGCGCCGGGGCGCGCAGCGGGCGCGTTGGGTCGACCGGGCGCGGGCGCGCGCGCGAGCGGTATGGGTGCGCGCGCAAGGCGCCAATGACGTCGGTGGGCCGGCAGCAATCGCAGCACTCGCTTCCCCCCTCTTGGTAGTAGAAGTGGCGGCAGCTGGAG
Source organism: Agrochola lychnidis (assembly GCA_963680765.1). Classification (NCBI taxonomy): domain Eukaryota; kingdom Metazoa; phylum Arthropoda; class Insecta; order Lepidoptera; family Noctuidae; genus Agrochola; species Agrochola lychnidis. The sequence continues at coordinate 17,186,327 of OY796875.1, forward strand.
CTTCCTTCCTCTTCTTCTCCTCCTTCCTCTTCCTGTGACCGGCCGGGGGCGCACCGGACGACGCGTCGCCAATATTTGGCAACGACATCGCCCGGTCCAACACCGGACGGTCCTCCTGGGTCCCGGCATCGCGGCCTAACGAACCGCGCTTGCCGGGATTCGACATCTTCACTAGTTTTCGGGCCTCCGCGACCGCAACGGCGTAAACGCCGGGCGTCCGGGGCGCTTCTCTCTGTGCCTGCACAGGTACCGAGGTATTCTGTGCACTCACAGAGAGAAACGAATTAAAATAGAGCGATCCGCGCGGAAAGAATTGACGAACGTACAATCACTTGAGTCAGCCAATCCTAACGACCGAGTAGCCAATCCACAATTACTGAACTTTTTTTTTTTTTTTTTTTTTTTTAATAATGGCTTCTCGCAGTTTTGACCACTAAGGTCGTGGCTGCTTAACCGGATTTTCCTGTGGGTGCCATAAGCTTCTACACTTAGAGCCTCCAGCCAGGAGCTTTTTGTACTATTCTAAATTAAAATTAAGCGAATGCTCGCTAAGGGCACCCCCTGTGGGGTACGGACCTCGGCTTAGGGCATCGCTGACGGGAGGACAGCAAGAGGGGACAGGCTGGATCAAATTTATATTTATATCATGATTATTATTCGGGGTATTTAAAGCTACGTGCTCAGCTGCAACAACTGCTGGCACCTCGTTATCGAGCAAGGGTCGGGAGGGGATTCGTTTACTCGGGGAGTAGATCGCGTACGTAAAGGACCTCGGCGGCGAGGTCGGAATGACGGGAGGCGTCTGTGTTTGTGCACTGTACTGGTGGCCCTATTCTGCTCCTGGAGGAGTGTAATGGGGTCATCTGGGTCGGAGAGTATATGCCTCGGACGGCGGATCTGACTGATTTGGGACGGGACATAATTGGCTGCCTCGACTATCAGAGGGTTCCGATGTCGAGGAGCGGACTCAAAGTGGCGCTTTGCCATGCGTTTGAGGAACTGGTGGATCGTAGGGATCTTACAGTCGAGATGGAGGATCTCGTTTCTGACGTACCACGGGGCTCCCGTGGCCTTGTGAAGGAATCTGTTTTGGAGGGTCTGCATCCTATGGATGTGACGGGGTTTGGCGTGGGCGAAGACTGCTCCCGCATAGGTCATTATGGGACGGACACACGCTGTGTAGATACGCAATTTGCACTTTAGTGACAATTTGCTGCGTGAATTTAGGATACAGTGAAGCCTACCTAGAGCGAAAGCGGCTCGCGAACGAACCGTCTTTATGTGCTCTGAAAAGGAGAGACGGTGGTCTAAGATCACACCTAGGTACTTGGCTCGCTTCTCCCAAGGGATCGGCTTGCCGAACAGGGTGATCGTTCGGGGGGGAGGGGGGGGTCTAGATCTCGGTTTCGAGAATGAAACCGCTTGACTTTTGTCGGGATTAACTTCGATCCTCCACCGTCTAAACCAGGCGCCAAGGTTACTGACGGCCCGTTGTAGATTTAGGAGAGACGAAGGGGCGTTGCCTTTACAGATGATCGCAGTGTCGTCTGCGAACAGAGCGAGCTGCGTCCCTCTGTGTCTGGGGATGTCGCTGGTGAACAGCGTGAACGCGAGGGGGGCTATCACTGAGCCCTGAGGGACTCCTGCTCTTATGGGGCGAGGAGAGGATAGGGCACCTTCGATACGGTAGCGGAAGGTGCGATTCGACAAGTAGTCTCGTAAGATGAGTACGAGACGATCACAATTACTGAACAATATGTGACACCTTAAGTAGTTTTCTACCCTAGCGCGCCCGCCCTGTGGCTAGCATACGCAGTTTGTACGAAATCCCTATCCAAGTCTAGTTTTTCAAGGTGAGGGGGTCGGTATGCGATCGGGGATTGCGGGGTACGCCAATTTTCGGGTGCGCCAGGGGAGGTGAGGGGAACGAAGGGAAAGAAACTACGCAGTTGGTCTGCTTATGTATTACGTCCTATGTGACGCCTTTGTTCTTTCCTCAAATCGGATATCTCAACTACTTTTCTTTATGTAAAAGGTGCCTATTTATAGTGGATAGCCTAACTAAGACATTGTGTATGTCAGAACCCTTATTTATTGCCTAGATTGGCCTGCATAACATCTTTTAGTTGGTAAATAAGGGAAATCTTTATGTCTTAGTTTCTAATCGATTTATACTATTATACTGAGGCTATCACTATACTTTTTATCCATATATTTAGCTAGGTTACTTCACAATACGGGTAATAAAAGTAGCATCATTCAAAAGACTTTAATTAACCTAGGGTGGTGTGAAGTACCTAGCAACTGATTATAATCATAAAAAGAGATCGCTGTGCTTCTCAACAGTTTGTTTTGATTGTTTGTTGTTTTCATTTGCTTATAATGCAAACAAAACTGTAAATTATCTTTGGTATCTGGCCTTGACATAAGCAATAGACAAAATTTGTCGAACTTTTTATTAGTTTTCGAATATTGGATACGAGGCTTTTGGCTTTTGGTGAATGTGTATTTTATTTAAAAGTGGTTTTCAAATTATTTGGGTCGTTTAGTTTGCATCCTAAAACTCACATTGCAGCAATATTAGTCTGACTGCCGTCACATGTTACTGACACTACTTCCACGTTAATTTCAGCGCATTTTGCAAGCGCCAAATTTATTATATTGGAAAGTGTACATGAAGTTAAGCCATGTGTAAAAAAATAGCCAATAGGTATTTTCCATGTTTGATTTAAACATGTGAGAACTAAAACTAAAGCAGAGGATGCTAGATTTTTAACCGACTTCCAAATAGGAGGAGGTTATATGTTCGTCGCGTATGTTTGTTTTTTTTATGTATGTCCACTGATTTCTCCGTCAATTGTGGACCGATTTTGAAAATTCTTTTTTGATTGAAAGAGTGTGCTCTCGAATTGGTCCCATATAAATTTTATTAACTTTGCTTGGATAGTTTTTGAGTTAGATACAAAGTACGTATTTTTTTCCCACTTAGTATGTAGATGATAATTATGATAAGTTCCTGTCACTGGTAGCAGGTAGTGGTATTCGAATGTGTGTGGGGTAGGTACCACAACTAAAAAGTGAAAAATAAAAACTTTACAAAAAAAAAAACAACCGACCTCCAAAAAAAAACACTACAAAGTGAAAAATAACTTTAATTTTGGAAGTCGATGGCAAAAAACTAAAATACAAAACCCAAGACACCGACTTCCGAAATTAAAGTTATTTTTCACTTTGTAGTGTTTTTTTTTGGAGGTCGGTTGTTTTGTTCTGCGTTTGTGTCATGTAATCCGAAATCGACATACCCGTGGTGCTTCTTTCCATCAAAAATGTTTTGTTGACGGATAGTCATTTCATCGATAACTAAATTGCAAATGATATGGACTCAGAATAGTCGCTTTTGACCTTTAAAACATTAAAAGCCTCCGACGTAAATCCAGGATCTCCGTTTATTTTGCTATACCAATTAGCCAGTGTTCTCGGATGTGGTAATGAGTTATTCAATGCAGATCGAACATATTTATAGGCAGCAGGGGAGTAAAAGTTTAATGTCAAAGCAATTTTTTTTAGGATATTCGGATTTTTTTTTAAAGTCCTTTTCTTTTTGAAGGTTTTTTTAAATTCTTCTATCAATTGCACTGTTTCTTCATTTACATTTAGCTGCATTTTGTCTTCTTAGAAAAGAAAGAAAAATTGTTTATTCTGCACAAAATAAACGCACATTACACAAAACAAATATATTACCCGCTACGGGATCGGCGTCTCTCATGAGAGACGGCTCACCCACGCGGCTTACATCTCTATTTGTATTAGTTGTAATGGTTATTTTTGTCTGATTTTTTTTTCGTCTATGGTCGGATAGATAGTCTCGTCAAATAAATCGACTAAAAGCAAAAATATAAATGGACAACATTTTAAAAAATGTTGAAAATGAGTTTCCCGCCCGGTCAAAATGTCAGTCAAAAGTCACTCCCGGGATGTGCGCGTTCGCTGTAATAATTCGTTTTTTAATGGTTTTTGTGTGTAAATCGTCGGAAAGTGGTGATATTTTCATTTTGAAGTAAATATTACATCGTTGTAGATAATATTCGCACTAAATAACATTATATTATACCTATTTTGACCCAACCAAAAAAAGTGTAAACAAACGTGAAGGAGAAAGTTCACGTTGGTGTGGCAAGTTATCGTCCCTTAGGTCAAATTTGATTATGGGCGGTGTTCAGGTATCTGTAATAACCTGTAACCTTAAGCATATATTGCTGTCGCGGACATGTGAAGAGGGTATCGGGAGACTGAGCGGCCAGTGACAGCTCTAATGACGCTTGTCAGATGTCAAAGTGCGCGCGCGCCATTCGGTCGCATTTTGCTCTCACCGCAAACCGCAATATTAATCTCAATTCATCGCATCCGCTGAAACTATAAATTAACGTATAATATCCCGTAATAATTGGGGATTTGCCATTCTATAGTTTTCAATATTAATATCAACCCGCGTCCGATTAACGTGTAAACCCTAGACTTTCAAGTGACCACTGTGTACGAGAACGCCAGGTGGCCACCGGCTGAAGAAGAAGACAACTAGAAGATCACTCAGGTACCGCTTCACATTATTTGCTGGGGTTAACTGCAGACGCCACCTGACCGTCACCAATCTCCTTGCAATTTCTCGGACAAAAAAAAATAGGCAATTTGAATCAGCGTGCATTCCAGACGCAGATTTTTCTCTCGTCCTCATCCCGCACAGGAAACACGGCTATTTACACGCCTTGTCGCCATATACCTTTTAGTGACGAATATCTGAATCTTAAATACTTATATCTCAAATATAAGCCTAGGTACGATTTGATTACCCCCTCTCTCCCACCTCACGTCACGTCTTAACTAGTTATTATCTGTGCCCATAGACTATATTACTTCGCATTCGCGACACTCCCGCCCAAGGGAAGAGATAATTGAAAATCTGATCTATTGAAAAAACTGTTTAATCAAGATCATTATAGGATTACAACTGATACACATTTCGAAGTGATGACGGGTTAAAACTGAGTTCTGATTATCATGATTAAGAATACATCTGATACCAACTGACTATTGTCCCCTAATTTTAAATCAACACTGATTATCACTGATTTATTGGATTATTGAAACAATCTGCTCATCAACTGGGATGTCCACTGTTTAACTCTCTCTTTTGCCCTGGCTGCTGATGCCCTGACTGGTCGTCTACTGGTGTCTGGTACTGACTGAACTATGGGTGCATCATTGATAACTGGTTCACCATTTTGAGTACTTCGAGACTCTTGGTTAAAACTGATTGGATGATCGCCTTGTACTGATTGTTCCTCCTCAAAACCTTCAGAGTGTGGACTGATTCTGACTGGTGAAACATTCTGCTCTGGGGACGATTCTGTACTTTGATCGTCAATCTCCAACGGGAATAGATGGCCTACTGAACGGGTCAGTGTTTCTCCTGATGATAATTTAACTTTGGCTACTCTAATCTGCTCATCCGATCCTTTAATCAATTCTGCTATTCTGCCAACTTTCCAATGTGCCCTACTACTATCTGACTTAATTTGAACTGTCTCTGCTAACTTTGGTGGCCTTTTAACAACGACTCTAGGTTGTTTGTGTTTGTCACTTCGTTCGCGGAGGCTAGTCAAGTATTGATTAGTGAACATTTTGGCGAATTCTGAGATGATGATTTGACCACGTTTCCATCCGTCAATCAGATTCGTCTTGGTTACTGTAGCTGGTTCTAAGAAGTCTTGATCTGCAACTTCAGTGGTCAAAGTTCCGCCCGTACGTAGAAAATCTGAAGGAGTCAATATGTGTTCTAACTCCGCGCCTACAGTAGTCAGTGGCCTGGTATTAATTACAGCCTCAAGTTCTTTCATTATTGTGCATAACTGGTTTTGGTTTATGAGATGTTTGTCTAAAGTTCTCTTCATACTATGTTTGACTAAACCTACTAATCGTTCATAAAATCCTCCGAACCATGGAGCCAACTCTGGGATAAATTTCCAGCGCAAGTGATTCTGAATGCAATAATCTGAAGTTAACACTTCTGCTGTAAGCTTAAATTGCGCAGCATTGTCTGACACAAATAATTTAGGTAAACCTCTTATAGCGACGAATCTCCTAATGGCTAGTAAACATTCTTCTGCTGTTAAATCTTTAACAACCTCCAAATGTATAGCCCTAATTGTTAGACATGTAAATAGGCACACCCAGCGTTTTTCTTTACTGCCCTCATTCACAAGCAGTGGACCAAAATAATCCAGGCCCGTAAAGGCGAACGGAAGCGTAAGGTTGACTCTTTCTGCTGGTAGATCAGGCATAGGTGGTAATTTAAATGGACCGCCACCGTATTTTATACACTGTGGACACTTTCTGATGACTCTTTGAACTGTTGATCGTCCATGTGGCACCCAAAACTCTTGTCTTAATAGAGCTAAGGTGTGAGAGACACCTACATGATAATTTTTCTGATGCAGTTCGGTTATAATTTTGTGTGTAAAATCTGAATCTTTTGGAAGTAGTATAGGCTCCTTTTGATTATGTGATAAATTAGTGTATCTGAATCTACCTTTACACCTAATAAGTCCTTCCTCATCTTTATATAATTTCAGTGATCTCGATAAGTTGGTTGTGATACCCTCAACTTCTTTAGGAAAATGTTTAGCCTGAATTTCTAATATTTTACTCTCTTTTTTGTCTGAATCGTTTACTATCATCGGTTCTGGAATATCTAGACTTGGTCTATTATTATACAAAGGTATTGAATTCGAAAGACCCTCCCCGGCAATTGAAATTTGCGTATCTATATTATTATTATGAACTGTAGGCCACTGATTTGAATTACTAGTTAAAAAGTCAGGTCCTATAAGCCATCTATTGTAATAACCTACCCGTTCTGTCCTAGTGCCTACATCAGATGGATTTAATTCAGTTGGCACATATCTGATTTGTAAAGTCTTGCTCTGTTTTATTTCATTGATTCTCCGTGCCACAAATGGCGGAAGTAATTTATCTGATTTGAGCCAGCTTATTACTATTTGACTATCAGTCCACAAAAATTGTGCTTTTATTTTTAATCGTAAAAATTTTGTTACATAACCTATAAGTCTACATTCGATAAGTACTCCCAGCAATTCTAATCTTGGAATCTGTAAGTCATTTTGGTCCTTTAACGGCACTAATCTAGACTTGCCAATAACAAAACTGACAATATTATTAGTGTGCAAAGTACCACGTAAATAAATTACTGCTGCATAAGCATGCATAGATGAATCCGTAAAACAATGTAGTTCGTATGCAATTTGCTCCGCGACTTGGCTTTTATTTAAACCTTGCGCAAAATAACGATTAACATAAATATTCTTTAGACATACAAAATTGGATGCTATTTTTTGCCATTCTATAAGTTGACTATCACTCAATTTATCATCCCATTTAACCTTTTCTTTCCATAATTTTTGAAAGAATAGTTTTGCTGGAAGAACTACGGGAACTGCGAAACCACACGGATCATAAATTGAAGCAATGACCTTTAACACGTCTCTTTTTGACAGAACTGTGCCTGATTCTGTATTGAAGTTAGATTTCAAATATAATTGATCTTTTTGTATGTTCCATAATAAACCGAGAACTTTTATGTGTTCACGGTCTTTTGCTCTAAAATTATCTGGTATGGAAGAAACTAGTTCCTTTGAATTTGAATTCCATTCACGCAAATTCATGGACAAGCTATCAAATGATTCTTTTGCAGCACAATACAGTTTATTTGCGTCAGAAATTGTTTGTGCGCCACTTACAATATTGTCAACATAAATGTCGTCCGCAATTTGTTTCAGAAATATATTGTTCGACTTATTTAAGTGATATCTGATCGTAGCATTCAGTAGAAATGGACTTGATATGACACCGAATGGGACACGAGAAAAACGTAAGTGCACCACATTATTTGGGTGATCTGTACTGTTTATGTCTTTAAACCAAAGAAATCGTGTTACATCCCTATCTAAATCTTGTAGACCTAACTGTAAGAAAGCCTTTTCAACATCTGCAACTATTCCTATAGGGTGTTCTCTAAATTTAATTAGCAAACCTGTAAGATCCTCTAACATAAGTGGACCCCTATATAGGCATTCGTTTAAACTTCGATTGTCTGCAGTTTTAGCTGAGGCATCATAAACGATACGGAGTGTTTTGGGCTTATCACGACCACGAACACAATGGTGAGGAAGATAGTGAACTGGATGATTTTGTGCAATCTTTGGATCTGGTACAATCTCAATTATTTTATTCTGTAGCTGTTCCTGAATTACCTGGTCGTATGCTTTTAAATCTGAATTATCCAATCGTTTCATTAAACCATTGAGCCGACCCCAAGCTAAACCTAGATTATTGGGAAGATTTGGGGGTAATTCAGTCCATGGCCATTGAACGTGGTATCTGTTGTTTTGGTACTGAACTGTTTCATTAAACTGCCTAATCGCTTCTTCATCGCGAGTGGTTTTTGGGGAATCTGTGATGCCTATTGATTCAAGGTCCCATAACTGTTTAACATCATCTAGTTTTAGAGGGAGATCGGGTTTGTTTAATTTAGTATCAAATGACCCATCTGATTGAAAGTAAGTCAATACAGTTAACTGATCGGAACTGTCAATGTTCTCACTAATTCTTCCAGACCATACCCAACCAAAATCTGAATTAACGAAGAACAGGTCTTGATTGACCGATATCTTTTCTTGTGACATGAATGAGTGATAATAATCGTTTCCGATTAAAATATCTATTTTGTCGCCACAAGACCCATCATCAGCCATTATTCGATCTTTAATTCCGATTTTGTCTAAATCATAAATAATTGGCGCTTTTATACTCTGAGTAATATGAGGCACTACATTTGCATAAATAAGACGAGTAAATCCTGTTCGAGTTGTAATACGAAACTGTACTACAGGACTTTTAATAAGATGTGGTGATTTGTTTCCAAATGTAAATATTGATAAATTCATTTGTTCAGTAATAGGTAGTTTAAGTAAATTAGTATTATGTTCTGTTATATATGAGCGCTGGCTACCACAATCGAGCAACACCCTACATTGTAGTTTTATTTTATTTTCTAAATTATCTACAATTACTGGGGCTGTCTGCAACAGCGTAGTGCTATATGCGTTATTAATATGTAAGGTATCAGTTGGTACGGACTTAACTGACTGTGTTAGCTTAGTTGGACATAATGCTCGATTATGATTGCCGAACTTATTACAATGTCGACATTTCCGTTTGGCACGGCAATTGACAGCTCTATGGCCTTCACCGAGACAATTATAACAACGGTTTCCTAATTGAGTCTTTCTTTCTTGTAAGGTTTTATGCACACTACACTCATCATTAAAATGATTCTGCTTACAAAATATACATTTAATTGATTTCTTTTTAGGTGGCTCATCGGACCTGTCACCGTCATGTGGTCTTTTCCGAGGGGGCAGTTTATGTTTATTATGCTGTCTATTTTCATACTTAGATTTTTCCTGTCTGAAGTTTGATGTAAATCTACGCCTTTTATTATCACTAGTCTCTTCCGATCTAACATGTAATGATTCTATTGTAATATTATCAGAAGCCTGTTTGTCTTCGCTAGTTGTTGTATTTTTATTTTTTGTACCTTCTGCCGTTTTCTTTAATCTATTTGATGTTTCCCTAGCCGATATGATATACTCTAAGAACTTTCTAATATTATCAATAGACTCATCTTCGTCAGTTATCTTCATCCTTAATTCGTAAATAAGATCCTCGGGGAACTTTTCTAAAATCATTACTCTAAGATGATTGTGATTTACATCTTCGCCTAAAGAACTTAATACTCTAAGATGTCTCTCAATTTCATTTAGAACGTGCCTACAGTCTTTGACCTGACTAGATTCAGCTGATTTAATTCTATAAAGTGCTACATAATGAGCATCAATAATTACGCTAGGTTTGCCATACCGTTCCTTTAATGTGTCGACAGCAATGCGATAGTTTTTGTCTGTTGTGTCCAACCCATCAATTGCCTGTTTCGCGTCACCTTCAAGAACCGATTGAAGGTACAACAGTTTATCAACGTCATTAATATTTCTCTTATCAACGTTTGATGAAAACTGATCCCAAAATTGGTACCACTTTAGAACATCACCATCAAACTTGCCCAACTCCATTTTTGGTAACGTACTAATTGTGTTAGCATTGTTGCCATTATTTGTAAAAATGAGTGCGCGGTTTCGATTATTCTGTTTAATATTTACATCTATTTCTGCTATTACCTCTTCGGCCTGAATCTGTGTGGACGTATACTGATTAATTTCCTCATCGTTGATTTCTTTTATCAATTTATAATAATTGTGAATTTCCGATACAAACATCTCATTTATACCTTTTAGTTTAGCACCAATTAGTTCTAATCCTTTATAGTTGGGATCTTCTTTTGATAATTCTGTTAGGGCACACCGTGCAGAGCTTATGTTTGATTGGAGGGATTCATAAATAATTTTTAAACGAGATCGGATAGCGTCTTCCATTATTACGTAATGTTGAAGTCTTGGACCGTTTACTTAGTAAATGAATATCGCGAGTAGATATCTAAAACAATATGACTTGGTATGAGATTCTTATGAAATCAAATCCATCAAACACTAGTTTAAGTGAAAGACTATTAAACTAATTCTGAAAACATTTTAATTGGTTTAATTAATAAAGTATATTTATGACTTAGTAGGAATACTCCTTTGATTTCCACATATAATATAATTAATAACATAATAAACTTTTAATAGTATCATTCTGCGCAACGTAAAAACAATAAATTATTCATTAGACTTCATTCGTTCATTATCGTGTACTCGGATTTACTAAATAAATGTTTACTATAAGTAATCGTGACTGAATACTGTCCAACGGGCGTTTAATATTATTTCTTGGAATCAATTTAACGCAGGGTAGGCTGGTACCTCAGTGCACGTTGTGTGTAATCTGACAATTAACTACATTGATGTCAAACTTTTCTCGAGTATAACTATATAAACCTTGCCCTAATACCCAAAGTTCCAATCCAACATAGTTTTAGGTAGGTCATTATAACATACCAATAATGTAGGGATCTAAGAAAACATTCATAAACTTCATAATAATAACATGGAACTAATTACTAAACACGCAATAGCTTCGAACATGGTTTCTGTTATTTTTTAATCATGTTCCAATTTTGAATTTCTTTGGTGAGTATAGCGGCTATTCGGACACCATGTGAAACTGACCTAATTCTGTTAAATGCAGAACACAATTTCGATCTACCCACATTATTTAATTTTCAGAACTGAATGATGCATTACTTTTAAAACTATTTTAATGAGATCCCAGCATCTCCACCATGTCGCCATAAACCTTTTAGTGACGAATATCTGAATCTTAAATACTTATATCTCAAATATAAGCCTAGGTACGATTTGATTAAGATCTCACGACCGCTGTAATTATACAAACTGATTTCAACTGAATTACCGTTAGGTACTGAATCTGAATTATCATCGCAATGATATTGGGGTTGTCTCCCCAAAGTGGCCTCCATCCTCCCCTTATAGCCACCCCGAGCCTCGCATCTGAATACTGGTCTGATTTGGTATCATTTCTGAATCTGATCGCTGTTAAAATAATACACACACACGACAACATTATGAAATCAATGTAGAATGAATATCTGGTAAATCTGCAGACACATGCACTGAGAAATAACAAGTTCGCTTACCAATATCCTGCTAGCTCCGACCATCAGGCCCAAGTGAGGCGGGTGCGCGCGCGCTGTCAATCCCCGCGCGCCACCCCCTCTCTCCCACCTCACGTCACGTCTTAACTAGTTATTATCTGTGCCCATAGACTATATTACTTCGCATTCGCGACACGCCTGTCCCTCCATTTTATGGTCCATTCGAGCCTAGATAGGTATCAGTTAATAAGTATTTTACAAAATAACAGTAAGTACAAGTCATTGTAGGTACTTACTTACGATAACTTACAACAATTATTTAGTATTAGATAGTGCCTTATAATGGCTACTCATAAGCAAGAAGCTAAATTAGCTCAGCTTAATGCTAAAAAAAATATGATTTTTGAGCGAGTTAATCGCATTTATAATTCTTCGAAAAGTATATCTAATTATGATTCACGCTCAAACGAGCTATTCTTAGCGCAGTCAGAATCTATTAGTGAATTGCACAACAAATTTGAAACAATAATTGACCAGATCAATGAGTTGCGGTTTGAAATTGATGAAACCCCACCAGACTATACGTGTCTATGTTCTATTGAAGACTTATATTCAAGTATTAAATACAAACGTAATCTCATACTTTCAAGCAACAAAACATTAACATCAGATCAGAAGGGAGGTAGTAGCATAAAATTACCACCGATCGAATTACCATCATTTGACGGTAGAACTGAAAATTGGCCGATATTTTATGAAATGTTCCGCAGTAATGTTCATTTAAATACTGATCTGACGGACTCGCAGCGTGTGCAATACTTAATCAGTAAATTAACGCATGATGCCTTAAAACTAACTGCAGGCATTGTTCCCACAAGATACCTACAGTGTTATGTGGAACAGTCTTGTCGAAAGGTATCAAGATAAGCGTAGTTTAGGTATTCATTATCTCAATAATATACTGGACATTAAGGTATGCGCCGGCAACGCTGCTAGTCTGAATGCATTTGTAGAACGATATTCAGCGTCTGTCGCTGCATTGAAGCAGTTAGACATTAAAGACTTGTTAGATTTTGTGATATTACACTGTGGTTTAAGAAAGGTTGACGCAACTACTGTTCAACAATTTGAAAGCCGTGTGAGTGGGAAAGAATTACCTTCCTATACGGAGTTTATAACATTTATGCAAGACCATGTCAAGGTACTCCAGCGCTCACACGTTAATAATCCACAGACGGAACCGCGTGCTAAGTCTAGTTTAGTTCATAATCGAACAAGTAATACGCAAAGTACCGCTAAGTCGTTTATGTCATGCAACGAACCGGTTTCGAATAACCATTGCCCGCTGTGTGATAACGATGACGTCGATCATCGACTATTTGATTGTCCACAATTTAAAAATATTAATTCACCGCAAGCTCGTTTCGAATTTATTAAAAAGAAACGCGGCTGTGTAAATTGTTTAATTCTGTCTCACTCTTTGATTAAATGCAAGTCAAAGAACGTTTGTAAAATTTGTAAAAAAACACATCATTCCTTGTTGCATTTCTCCGAGGTTAAAGGTGATTCATTACGCGAGCCTCCTGCTACATCTGTTTCACTGAGTGCCGCGGCCAAGACGTGTTTACCGACTGAGACAACTGTTTTGTTAGCGAGCGCGCAGGTATATGCATATAATAGCACCGGCAGAGATAAGCTTGTTGTCAGGTGTTTAATAGATAACGGATCGCAAAATAATTTAATTACTGTGGATTGTTGTAAACGTTTGAACTTATCCGTAATTAAATTGCGCAATTCGTTTTTACAAGGTGTTGGTATGACCTCACGACCTGTACACGGCTTTATTTATCTCAATATCGAATCTCGGATTAATCCTCACATTAAGTATTATATAGTATTATAGTTGTTGATTGCATTACAGATAGACTTCCCGCTAGTTTTATTAGATTAAATGATGATAATAGTATGTCATATTTAAATAATTTACCGCTTGCCGACCCGACCTGGAATATACCAGGTGGAATCGACGTTGTGCTTGGAGCACAATTGTTTCCTTTTATTTATTTAGGAGATAGGGTTGACTCAGGTACCCCCCGCGCACCCCCGGCTATACTGACTAGTTTCGGTTATGCTTATGTGCTAATGGGTGATATAGATTGTCATAGTAGTGACGTAACAAACGTTACATCTTCGTTTACCGCACTTGCCAGCATTGACGTCGAGTCAAGTTTGCAGAAGTTCTTTGAGCTAGAGGAAATTCCAACTCAACGTTTTATAAGTCCGGACGAATTAGAATGTGAAAATAATTTCAATTCTTCAGTCTTATTTAGAGACGGTAGATATTTTGTCGATTTACCTTTCGCGCGCACCCCTTCTGAGTTAGGCAACTCACGCGGTGTCGCTCACCGGCGACTACTGGCGCTCGAGCGTAAATTCACGTGCGTGCCAACCCTACGCGAGAATTACAATAAAACTATTGCCGATTATATAACTCAGGGGTATTTATCGGAGGTACCCGTCTCTGAATTGACAGAAGAGGGTTACTACATACCACATCACGCCGTCATTAGACCGGACAAAGACAGCATTCGAGTGGTTTTGGACGCTAGTGCCAAAACGCACTCAGGGTTGTCACTCAATGACATTCTGCATGTTGGACCTAATTTACAAGCAGATTTGTTTTTATTATTGCTCGATTTTCGTACGTTCCGTGTTGCGATGACAGCGGATATAAAACAAATGTTCCTACGTATCGGTATAAATGAGCACCACCGCAAATATTTACGAATCTTGTATCGTTTCAACAATAATGAACATGTACGCACTTTTCATTTCAACCGCGTTCCCTTTGGACTAAAGCCTAGTCCTTATTTAGCGATGCGCACATTACGCAACTTGGCGTGTGAGCATGGCGACCGCTTTCCTGAGGCTTCTAAATTAGTGGAAACTCAGTTTTATATGGACGATTATGTCTATTCTGTTCCTGATGAACAGATTGCTAAGCAATTATCCTGCGATTTAATTGATTTATTTAAAGTAGGATCGTTTGACTTGGTCAAATGGGCTACTAACTCACCCGCTTTATTGGAGATTCTCCCAGAATCTCACCGCTTACCAGTTAATGTTTCTGGCTTGGATGATGATAACAATAATTTCAAAATCCTAGGATTAACCTGGGATCCCGCTGATGATTATTTTTCTTTGACAACAGTCGCTATAGAAGATAAATGCACAAAGCGCGCGATTCTATCGCTAGTTGCTCGCTTGTTCGACGTACTTGGCCTCGTAGCACCCGTTGTGCTGTACGCGAAAATCCTAATTAAGGAACTATGGCTAGCTAAAATAGGCTGGGATGAAGTTCCTCCGGAATCCATCACCAATCGGTTTTACGCTTTTACGCGCGATTTTCCCTCACTCTCTTCTCTAAAAGTTCCCCGCCACATTGGCGTCTTTGGAGAAGCTGTAGTGAATATCGTAGCCTTCTGCGACGCCAGCTTTAGTGGTTATGGTTGTTGTATTTATTTACACATTACTGACTCTAAAGGTAATATCACCGTCCGGCTTTTATGTGCTAAGTCCAAAGTTTCCCCCGCTAAAATAACAACGCTAGCTCGATTAGAACTTGTCGCCGCTTTACTTCTGTCTAAACTTGTTCGCGTGGTCAAAGATAAACTTTCCACTCGTGTACCTATTGCAGGTGTCTACGCTTTCTCGGACTCCACCATAGCACTCTCGTGGATCCACTCATCCCCCCATAGATGGTCTATTTTTGTCAGCAACCGCATTGCTAAAATACAGGAAAACCTGCCTGCCGCTTGTTTTAATCACGTGTCCGGAAAAGAGAATCCTAGCGATTGTCTGTCCCGCGGCATGCTGCCCTCTGATTTAATTGATCACTCGTTATGGTGGAACGGCCCTACTTGGCTCCATCTGTCAATGAGCGAGTGGCCTTTAAAATTCTCATCTGCTGAATGTGAAACATTGCCGGAGTTCAAATCAAAGGTTTTTCTTGTAGAAACATCAAATACTGAACCGCGTATTTTGGATACTGTAGTTGACCGTGTTTGCTCATGGAATAAATTGCTACACGTATTTATGTACATTCTTAAATTTACCAACAGACTACATAGTCATAGCTCTGTTAAAAATATTCAAACCGCCGAAAATTTTATTATTCGAATAGTTCAAAATATACATTTTGCTAACGATTTAAATTTAATTAAAGCAGGCGAACTTCCATCTAAGAAGTTGCGCTGTCTGTCTGTCTTTGTTGATAGTTACGGAATCTTACGTATCGGGGGCAGATTGTCTAAATCTGACTTACCATATGAAGCTAAGCATCCCGCGCTTCTACCTAAACGTGACCGCGTAGTTGATCTAATTATTGATCAGTACCACAATACGTACTGCCACACGGGCCCTGGGTTACTGATGTCTATTATAAGACAGCGGTTTTGGATATTGGATGGCCGAACAGTCATACGTTCCCGCTGTCGGAAATGCAATACTTGTTTTTGTCTAAATCCTACGCATCCAACACCCAAAATGGCTGAACTTCCTGGATACCGTGTCCGTGATGCTAAAGCCTTTGTACACACCGGAGTAGACTTCGCCGGGCCTCTTGCTTACATACCTATTCGCCGTAGAGGTCAACGTTCGCAAAAGCTTTATTTATGTTTGTTCATATGTATGGTAACTAAAGCCATACATATCGAACTTGTATCGGACCTCACATCCGAGGCTTTCTTATCCGCATTTAAAAGATTTATTTCTCGCCGCGGTCCAGTATCTGTCATGTTTTTGTTGGTGAAATTTATTCTTTCTTATTAAACTCGACTGTCCAAACGGATATTAAAAATGAGCTTCTTAAAACTCGCATTGAGTGGACAAGAATACCGCCGCGAGCTCCGCACTTCGGAGGTATTTGGGAATCGAACATTAAGAGTGTTAAAACTCACTTGTACAGAGTCATAGGAAAGCAGCTTCTCACTTATGAGGAACTCTCGACCGTATTGGTACAAATCGAGTGCCTTTTAAATTCTCGACCGCTTAGTGTTCTCTCATCAGACCCTCATCTGGACGTGCTCACGCCCGCGCATTTTTTAATGTCCAGTCCACTTACATATTTACCTTCTTCTGAATTGACAGAAGAAAACAGAAATTTAACAAACCGCAAAAGGCTTTTGGATCAACTTGTGTTATCCTACTGGAAAAAATGGCGAGTTGAGTACTTGCACACGTTGCAAGTTCGCCAGAAGTGGTGCACTCAAGATCGCCCTATAGAGATCGGTACTGTCGTTCTCTTAGGTCAAGATAACGTACCACCACTAACTTGGTCATTGGGCATAATTGAGGAAGTTTTTCCGGGTTCGGATGGTGTAATTCGAGTAGCTTCAATAAAAACCGCGTCAGGTACATATAAACGTCCTGTCACCAAGTTATATCCTTTGCCAACCCAATAGAATAATATTATTACATAGTCTAAGTTAATCTATATAATTTAGTCATAGTATAGGGTCGTTGCGCCGGTTTCTCGGCCACCTCTTGTAAGCGACCACTTGTCTGACTAGGTTTCTTTAATTAAAGATAATAACCTTTCTATAGGAAATAAAAATAAATAGTATACCTTAAATATTATTTGAATAGTTGCGTAATAAGAATTTACTAAATTTTAAACCAACCGGTTGATCCAAAGCAAAGAAAAAGGACGCTCAATTCACATGTTGATTCAGTGGTGTGTGGACGTGCTGCGCAAGAGCAAATAATTAGCAAGGCGCGCGGCGTTCGAAGGTAAGTTTTGTTCCTTATTTTAAGTTTTTTACTCAAATTAGAAGCGTGAGTACTTCAATTATGTAGTGATTTAAATTTTTTAATTGCTTTTAAGTAATTTTTTATCTTATATTAAACTAAAACCCAGTGGTCGGTAACTGAAATGAACATTTTAATAATAAGTTAGATAGCGACCGGGTGGTCGTATTCTGACTCGCACAGTTTTATTTTGTTTTGCTTATTATGTTCTCAATGTTTTATTTATGGTTACACAATTCAGCGGCGTAGCGTGGGTGTCGGCCGCCCGGGGCGGAAGACAATTTAGCCGCCCTCTTATTTAGGTATTTCAATTTAATGTATACTACACATAACATATATTAATTCTAGAGAACTTTTTTCGGCAAGAACAGTCATCGTTATTTTGCATTATACAGGTTAGATTTTAAATAAAAACTTTTTTTGAATTGTCAAAGCATCACGTACTTCCTTGAAAGGACTTACAGTACCTATAGTTCTTGAAAATCACGAGCGCGGTCGGCCCTTGGTTGTGTTTAGACGTTGTACATGCATGGTGTGACAGTGTGCGTGCCCGCATACGCCCCGCGCACACACATTCACACCATACATGTACGGAATGCATGTGTGTAAGGGCCAACCGAAACGCAACAAGCCTTATCACAAACTGGAACGTTTCGGACGAGCCTTCCTGTTCAGGATCACAGAAGGATCCGCTTTAAACTTACCAACACTAAGAAACCCGAATCGAGGCAAAACCCGAGGCACACCAATGTTCCCGGGTACAAACGCCTCTTGGCCTCCCTATTCACTAGATACCTAACACAAGTAACCATAAAAGATTAGGCACAATTGGACGTAGTTTAGCAAAAAGGACTTTGACCATAGTGTGGGTTGAATCCTTTTTGCTAATCTACGTCCAATTAGAATACACCGTAATAAAGCTATCAGAATACCTAACTGAAGCATACCACGCATGCTGCAAACTAAGAGCCCCACGAACCAAGAACGAGAGAAACCCTTGGTGGAACGCTGAACTTAGCAAACTCAGAGAGGCGCTACGCAAACAATTTAACAGAGCCAAAAACACTAGACTCCCGGGCGACTGGGAGATATACAAAGAGGCCCAATATCACAATGTCACAGTAAATGACACTACGAGGGCCATCGTTGCGAAGGGCTGCCCGCAAGGGGGCGTCCTCTTGCCGCTTCTATGGAACCTGGTAGTAGACAGCCTCATCAAAACACTCAATGACAAAGGTTATTTCACCGTAGGCTACGCCGATGACATAACTATAATAATAAACGGGACCCACGAAAATACCCTATGCAACCTCATACGTCAAACCCTGAAGATAGTAGAGGTATGGTGCGACAAGCACCAACTCTAAGTGATCTACAGAAACCGAACTGATTCTCATCACAAAAAAGAGGAAATTGTCGACACTACAACTACCACGATTTTTTGGAACAACCCTTAGCCTCTCGACTGAAACCAAACACCTGGGCATATTTTTGGACAAACAACTGAACTGGGCAAAACACACCAACTATACCACAACAAAAGCCAGCATATCCCTGTGGCAGTGCAAGCGACTGTTTGGCAGAAATTGGGGGATAAGCCCCAAGGTCACCCACTGGCTATACACCACAGTCATCTAACTACTTAATACATACGGCTCACTGGTCTGGTGGCCCAGGACAGACTTGAGTGCAGCCCAAAGAGATCTCGAAAAACGCAGCGATTTGCTTGTGTTGCAATCACTAGCAGTATGAGAACCACACCCACTGCCGCCCTACAGGCAATGCTTGGACTGCCACCTCTGCACCTCATTGTGCGGGAGGAGGCGGCCCTGGCCGCCTTTAGACTCCATTTATCAGGAACCCTAAACAAAGACTCCAGAGTTAAGTACACGCGTATAAAGGAAGATGCGATCAAGCGACAGCCGATGATGGCATCACCCTGCGTCAAAGCCCCGAAATCACACCACTTTTAAAAGCATTACAACATAATACTTACAGAAGAACAGTGTGACTACTCAGACCCGGAAGAGCTGAGAGTATACACCGACGACGGATCGAAGACCGAATCCGGTACCGGAGTGTTCTCACACGACCTCAATATAAATATATCCCGCCCGCTGAGAATGTTCAACACCATCTATCAGGCGGAGTGTGTGGGCATCATACAAGCTGTCCACGCCATAGAAGCCAGGAAATGACACCCACGTTCGTATACTCTCCGAAGCGTTTCAGTTCTCCAATCCTTACGGAAAAAATATATTACCTCGAACTTAATACTAGAATGTCATAATGCACTAGAGCAGGTAACTGTTTCTAGCCGCAACACTGTGACACTGCAATGGATAAAAGGACACAGCGGATCGCTAGGTAACGATGCAGCTGACGAACTTGCTAGAAGGGATCTAGCATGGCAGTCTGTGGACACGAGCCTATCGTACCAATCCTCTACAACCAAATACGTAGGTGGCTACAAGAGTACACCCACACACAAGCGGATTATTGGTGGACCTCAACACCGGGCTGCAGGCAGTCCAAGGAAGCCATGCCATCTTTGGATAACAGGCTAACCAGGCCTTTATTACGCCTGGATAGGAACGGCCTGCGTCTGGTGACGGGGACCAGCACGGGACACTGCTCGCTAAACAAACACTTCCACACAATAGGCATAACGGACAGTCCTCTGTGCAGGGCCTGCATGGAGGCTGAGGAAACCGTCGCGCATGTGCTCTTTGAATGCACAGGCGTTACCCAGATTAGAACAGAAACCCTCGGGTCACCCAGATCTTTTACAGACGTTTTGAACAGACCAGGAGTTTTAATTAACTTCTGGAGGGAGGTGGGCTGGTTGGAATAACCACCAAACGGCCGCTGTAGCCCACGTACATACAATGGTCCACCTTACGGACTAAGTAACGGAAACCAAAACCCCATAACATAGAACATAGGGCCGACCGCACTCGTGATTTGCAACAATTGTTTTGGGCGGGAGGGACATTCAATATGTGCAAGTGGGTAAAAGCTAACTTCTTGAAATATTAATTGTCTGACTGATCACCAGTGACCGCACGAAATATATTTTTTTGCCGCCCTTGTAATGGTGGCGCCCGGGGCGGTCCGCCCCTCCGCCCCCCCCCTCGCTACGCCACTGACACAATTTAGGGTTTGGTATTGTAAAAGCCTAAACATGCAATACTTCAGTAAACGACCATATGTTTTCTTGATAAAACTTGTTAAATTCACCCACAAATATTGGTCCTAAATAGGTGGTCGCTAAGTAACAGTTCGGAAATTACGATAGTAGTTTGCGACCACCAAGATTTCATACGAAAAAACGATGGGCGCAAACTAAGTTGTTTAAAAGTATGTTCAGTATTCGACCACATGTGATTATTTGATTTAGTATAAGTAAAATTAGTTTTTTTTTCAAGATGACGCTTTCAGAAGCAAATAACTAAGAGGAAGAAAAAGACTTGGAGCATTGGTAAAAAGTTTCAGGGAAAACACATCCCCTGTCTCGCCCTTCTGAGTAGTTGGATGGGGCTGGTTTTCTCATCCTGGTTCTGGACAGTCATCGTGGCAGCGTCATTCAAGCATCTCAGCACTTCGATATAGCTCCAGTCAATTCGACATCGTTTCGAAGAGGCCAGAACTGCCCATATTACGATGGAGCAAATGCCAAACACAGCGGCTGGTTATACTCCTCAGTCTTCAGTTCAATTTGTCGAACTGTATGGATGTGTGCCTTTTCGAAATCCAGCTTGTTTTGGTGGCTGGAACTCGTCAAATCTCCTGGCGAGACGGTTCGCGACGAACAGCTTGTATTCGTGTCTCAGAAGTGAAATGGGTCTATAGTTCTTCAGCAAGGTATTGTCACCTTTTTTGAAGAACAGGTCCACCGCACCTCTACTCCATGCGTTGGGCGTTGTACCCTTCTGGATGATGGAGTTAAAGAGACTCGCTAGCTCTCATGACTGGAGCTCCAACCGCTTGCCCGTCGCCAAGTGCAGATTCCCAATTAAGAAGCAGGAGCTTCTGGATACTGTCCAAAAAATTGTCAAAGACCATGGGTCAAAGACGATCGTCCAGGACAAACTTGTCTGAAACAGGACAAAGTGGCTTTTCTATGCCCTAAAACTGGAAAAAGCTTTTTTAGCTCCTAAGGGATTATATCGTTTTTTTTTTACCAGGTTAAATCGGGCAACGAAAAAGATTTATTTTATTTGATTAATTAAATAAAAAACGTTAAATCGGATGATTAAATACTATTTGTGTTGATGATTATTTGATATTTAATTATGTTTCATTTAAGGTGAAAATTAAAAAATATTTTTTATCCATAAAAGTTGTTTTATTACTTTATTTTTATTTTTTTTAGTAGTGGCCGTAATCTAACATACTAGTGGTCGTCAACTGAAAAAAGTGGTCGTTATCTAGCATTTCGGCTATTTTTGCACATTTTCCACAATTTTTCATAATTTATGAATGGAAGCGTGATATTTTATATTTTGTTTCACAACTAGACTATAGGTATTTAAGACCAATTTACAAGGTCGCCAACTATTTTGCGTGTAAATAGCGTATATTTTGATTCGTCTAAAGTTAGCAACTCAGCTAATTGGTCGCCAACCGGCGCAACCACCCTACTTAATTCTAAGTAATTCTAATGAAATGAGTGATCCAATTATAAAATAAAATTACTAGCTGCGCCGTGCGGTTTCACCCGCATAAGTCTCGATCCCGTGGGAATATTGGGATAAATTTAAATAGTATGAATAGTATCCTATATCCTAACCCAGGTCATGGTCTACCCATGTTCATCCAAATCCGTTCAGCCGTTTTAGCGTGACAGCGTAACAATCAAAAAAACTCACTTTCGCAATTATAATAATACTGGCTTCTGCCCGCGACTTCGTTTACGTAAAAGGTGTTTTTTTTTAATAATACGTACGTTAAGACGCAGATATATTACAGTGACCTTGAATGGTTAGCTTGCGTCTTCTGTATTGAGCTCACGCAACGAGTCGAACATCCAGCCAGTAATAGGACTCGCCCATCAAGGAGCGCTGTCCGAAATTAGACGCATTATTAATTTATTACACGTAAAACAAAATATATTTTAATAAAACACGTATACTAAAAGAACAGTAATTTAATTATCTTTGAAATGATGAAGTTTTCAGAAAAATACGCTTGATGAATTTTGCGTCATTCTCAGTTTTTTATCCGCGTTAGACATAACTTTACAAATTAATTTCACTATGTAATATAAACATAATCTAAAATATGCCTATATTAAAATATTAAGAAAATGCTCTAATTTAACATATATTTTTTCCAAATCACTAACACTACACGTTTAGACGTCATCTTCAGTATAAAATCGTTAAAAGTCAGCTATCGTCCCCTTAAGAAGCTATTTTAGGTACTTACCTACATCACGCTTTTATGAGTAAGAGTGCAACTTTAAAACGTTAGGTAAAAGTACTAGTTCTTATAGGTAAGTAATCTTAAATCATGTAGATTGTAGGTTATTCTCAAAAAAACTCAAAAATAATGTTATTTTAAAGTACTTCTGCGTACACTATACTTTTAGTATTGTTTCTTCCGGCAGAAGTAGATATTAATTTTCACCAGAACCAAATCTCGATAGGGCAACATAATAGTTGCCCGTACGAAAGACACTCTTGGCGTAAATCTATTCCTATGTTTGCCCCTGGGCCTTATTAATTATACTCGTTGCTGTCTCGTTCTCAATGATGAAAGAATATAATGGTAGTAGGCGTTTAGTCCAGCCACTCGTCACATAATTTTGAAGAAATAACAAAAAATGAACGCATCCTTAACATGTGCTGTCAATGTATCTGCAATCTATCTTCATTCGGTTTTTATGTCAAGTAACGGCGTCACATATTTCCGCATGTTTTTATTATTTTATGTAAAAAGTGTTTAAATTCACATTAAAATGGAAAAGAAGAAAACAGAAAGGAAAACAAAAGGATCACCCTTACTGAGAAAGCTTAAAAAACTCGAAAAACTTAGTTTTCAATTCTCAATGGCGAAGTAAAAAATTTACCGCATGGTGTGCGTGCGAGTGTGATATTTTCTTATAGTCCCTGCTTAAGTGTTTATGGCATTAGTGTTTATAAATACATCAAAGGCCTAAGGACCTTCAAGAGTGTAAGATATCGCTACCTGATCGATAAAAAACATCGAGTGTTATAGTGTGTTTTATGTCATGGGACTATGGGGACTTTGCACATGGTTACAAATGCTGCAATTAAGAGTGAACATTCTAAGCCTCAAATGGCTTCAATACGACTTGCCTGATTAATATGGCTATGTTGTGAGTTACCTAAACAACCTGTGGGGTGTTCTTTAAGGGACACACGTGGTTGATTTTTTATAACTTAAACTGAAGCTTGCCTGACTTGTGGGGCGTTCGGAGGGGACGCACGTAGTCTGAAATGGCTATGCTTGATTAATATGGCTATGTTGTGAGTTACCTAAACAACCTGTGGGGTGTTCTTTAAGGGACACACGTGGTTGATTTTTTATAAATTAAACTGAAGCTCTGCCTGACTTGTGGGGCGTTCGGAGGGGACGCACGTGGTCTGAAATGGCTATAATATGAGCAATTTGCCAGACCTAGGGGCATTCTGTGGGGATGCACGAGGTTTACAATGGCTATTTTGTGCTTGTGAGCTAAGCAACCTGTGATTGACTTTTTTCATTATAACCTTAAAGGGAAGTTCTGTGGGGACTTACAGGGTTATTTGGCGCAATGTGTTGCCCTTTACAGCATGCATGAAGTATATCTTTTCCAGATCCAGATATTTTAATATCCCCCAGTAAGCGACTCATCTACCTACAAGTTTGTCACAAGAATGTCTCTCCGGAGTGGTAGAAAATTTTTAACTAGATTGAAAACACAGATAGTCTGAGAAGATCTACTTAACAGATAGTCTAAAGGTGGGATATTAAACTTCAAAAAGCTTAGCAAAAGAGAAGAAAACTGTTCATCTACCAAATCTGCTGAATGACTAATTCCTTAGAGCCCTTACAGGTAACATCTGATATTAATGGACGACCTTTTCTTTAATAGGTACTAATTAGTTATTTTTTCTAACTATACATAACAAGCTTTGCTTTTTAATTATTTCTTGTATGAAAGCCCAATGGGACATTAGCTCCTTACTTTGAATTGGAAAAGGTTATTATTGTTAAAATAATACATTTAAAGTTGGAAAAACTACCAAACAGTAGAAAACTACAGAAATTTACTTCTTGTAACCTCAGACGTAAAAGATGCGGTTACTTATCCAACCTTTACATACATATTGGGAAATACTCGATGTATTTTTTATTTTCCCAGAGAAAATACTAGCTAAATTAATGTTTGCCTTTTGTTTGGCTCCGGTAACATTTACATAATGATGAAATAAGTTACTAAGTACTTATTTATACCTCACCTTAAGAAAGAGGCCTTATTATCAGATAAATGTATAATATTTAAGATGATCTCCTTTGAATAGAAACATTCACATACCTACAGTGTTTGGAAAGTACAGTCAACTCTAGATATACTGGAAAAGTTAGATTTTATACCAAAACAGCATTCTAAACTTTCTAGGTCTCATTGTTTCTAATAACACAACATAACTCTGACATTGTAATGAGACAAACGAATAACAGCTTGAAGTTAATAAGCATATTTTTTTTGCATGATTGATATAAACAATTGGTTAAAATCAAATTAAGTTTAGATTTCATGTTCAGGTTATTGGAATTTTAATATATTTTATTAATTAGTACAACTAAATAAATGAATGATGACAATCATGATAACCAGGTATATTGGATTCTGCACACACATGATCTCCAATGGGGTTTTTTATAAAAAACACATCGGGGAAATTAAATCAATTATTATTATTTTTTCAAGTTAGAAATATCTACAGATCCTCACAGGGTGGGGAATATCATGTAGCTCTCAGACTGCGTATCTGAAATGGCCTGAAAATGAAGCTCAGCTTCACATGAATTCCCTATACTTAATTAATTGTTCTTTTTTTTTTTTTCTTTTTTGTGATAAAAGTGTTCTGACAGATTTTTATGATTGTGAAATTTTATTAAGAATTTTCAATAAGACCCATTACTGCAGTATCATACAGCAATGGTGCGAGTCATGAAATTTGTTATAGTCTCGTACCTATCCTACCTACATAATATATGTAATAAACATGACTAATAGAGAAGTATGAAAGCAAAGAGCACCAACCCCAAATAAATTGGGATAAGGGCAAGATCATGATGATATAGGTATAAGTACCTACATAAATACTAAAAATAATAAGGTATGGTGATGGTTTTTTGTGAGTCTAAAAACTAAGCCATGCAGAATAATAAGAACTGTTAGATACACATTATCAAAAGATTAAATACTTCTTTAATTGGTAAAACTAACATTATAGACAGAGCAACAGTTTGTTAAGTATACCTAGGTACTTATTTTTTTTACCAGAAATTGAAATTGTTAGAAGGAATCAATAATGTAGCAGTAGAAATTATGATAAAATTAGCATCTAAAAGTACCTAAGTACATTGATTTAGGATTTACCTGAATTTGAAACTAAATGCTGTAAGTTACAAAATATAAGTACCTATAACAAAACTCACTATTACCAAGATTAGACAATACTTTTCACCCAGAGATTTCAAGAGGGAATTTTCTACAGAAGTTTAAATTAAATTAAGTAAATCGAATCAGTCTATAATTATATATTTAGGTACTTAACTACAGCTGATGAAGTCAAAAGACTATTCAGAGGTATTCTATAATTATAGATCTTCAAAATCTTCTTGGATAATTATATTTGTTTACATTATATAAATTTGAAAATATTAATTTTCACCTAAATTTTTTTGTTTGCTACCCGAAAACTGTGAATTATAAATGTTAGCTACAGGCAAAAAGGGTGCTAACGATCTCTTATTTAAATTAAATACTATTAAAAATAATTATTGCCAGATATCAAATCCACATACAAGTTTAAACAAATACACACATAGATAACACTAAGGTTAATCTGGTTAAGTACTTAAAGAAAACTTTAAGGAAAAATAACAACCTTATATTTTTACTACTTAATTATTTTGCTAAAGGTAATAGGATAAGAGCACGCACGCAGTTATAGCAGGCTGTAGTGAATTCTTTAGAAGTCCTAAATGTATGCGAGACTGTGCTAACTTACTTATTGCTAGAGCTAAAGTTTAATTAGCTGTGGGAGTGTGGAATATTATTGAATTAGTACATTCTCTTATAAAAAGAGGGGTCGCCGGTCGGACCGAGCCAATAACTTTAGTTTGATTTGATAAAACACCTAAAGAGATTTAATAGTGATAATTATCAACTAATAATTGTTGTCATTATAAAGCTCCTATAGTTGTTGATCATAATCAACAATAGATAAACTATTTCTGAAGCAATTTTTTATTGCTAATTAAAATGATTTAATGCAACTTGAATTAAGTATATATTTTTTATCCTTATATTAATGATAAAGGATTACTACCGGTACAAGTACATACCTTGAATGCTAATCTAATACCTATTATGTTAAAAATAACAAAGCCTTGTTATTTTTTATTTTATCAAGATTTATTGTTTTTACAACTAGTCTTTGAACATCTACCATTATATTCTTTCATCATTGAGAACGAGACAGCAACGAGTATAATTGAATAGTCAAACGAACTTACCTGTAAGTGAAGTTCGACGGTAATTATACTCGTTGCTGTCTCGTTCGAAGATGATGAGTCCCACCCGACCCAAACATTCCATGCTATATACCTAGGTATATGAGCATGGACCCAGTGTTGTAAAGCCAATAAATCGCTGTGAACTTAATGAAGATAGATTGCAGATACATTGACAGCACATGTTAAGGATGCGTTCATTTTTTGTTATTTCTTCAAAATTATGTGACGAGTGGCTGGACTAAACGCCTACTACCATTATATTCTTTCATCATCTTCGAACGAGACAGCAACGAGTATAATTACCGTCGAACTTCACTTACAGGTAAGTTCGTTTGACTATTCAATTGTTACCGCAAACGATACCTTCACCGGAAATCGCGCGCAGTACTTGATCACTATTTTATTGCGATGTTATTTTAAAATTGCGATATCTCCTAATATAAAATCGAATGATGTAAATGGCAATTTTGTTTTAAATTAAATACTTGTGATGAATAACGTATTTATTTGGATAAGGATTAATATCATGTTGTAAAAACACCTTCGCAAATAATGCATTATTTTAGAACAAATTTGGTTGGCATAAAAAAGGTTATAATAAGCCAACCTTAAAGATAGACATAATGCTGTCGCGGACTTTTTTTTAGAACTTTTAAAGGGAAACAGTTCTGTCATACATGATTTTTGCGGAACTTTAACCGTTTATGCAGCGCACGCAGCGGAAGCTCTCAAAAGAAAAAAAAAACCCGATTTTGAAACATTCTTCATCGGTGCTCCGCTCCTATTAGTCTTAGCGTGATGATATATAGCCTATAGCCTTCCTCGATAAATGGGCTATCTAACACTGAAATAATTTTTCAAAACGGACCAATAGTTCTTGAGATTAGCGCGTTCAAGCAAACAAACTCTTTAGCTATATATATATATATATATAGTAGTATAGATCTAGATTAATTGGGATCGTAGGTACTTTAACTACTAACAAACTGTCTCGTTGGTCTAGTGGTCGCAAGTAGCAACTGCGCGTGAGCTCCTGAATGTAACACAATTACACAACCGTGCGCATTCAGACGTTGTACCTACTCGAATTGACTCTCGCACAGCTGATATTCGTACACTCGACTGCTAGCGGAGCCCTAGCGCTCTTACGATCGCTCTGCCACGCCGCCCGCGCAACAGACCGCGTCCGCTAGAAAGTACCTACCTACGACGAACGCAGACCATTTCAACTCGCGCTGCCCGCCCACTTAAGTGCCTGCTACACGGTCGCCAACCGCGTCCTGACAGAGGTGACCTTGGTGGTTTACAACCGTGTAGATAGTGGTTTACGACCAAATTTCAAACAGCTCTGCCTGTCACCAGCCAAGGTCACCTCTGTCGGGGACGTGGTTGGCAGCTGTGTAGCAGGCCCTTTAGTTAAGTGAATACTTCTTTAGGCGCGTTGGGCATTTTTAAGATGGGAAAAACAATTGAACTCGCGACACTGTCACCGAGATCTCATGTTTGTAAACGCGATTGTGCTCTTTATTTATATCACGTTACGGATCAATGTTCTATGCAAGTATTTTTACTTTAAAGGTTTTGGAAGTATTTTTTTTTAAACGCGATTGTGCTCTTTATTTAAGTAGATAACGTTACGGACCAATATTGTATACACGTATTTTTCTTCCACCAAGGCGATCTTGTTCAAGTTTTCACTTCTGTCGGCACTCCTGAAGTGCCACTTTGTCGGCGTGATTTGTCATGCCAAATTACAGCAATCTAGTACCAAGAGTCTCTGAGCCCTGAGCTAAGTCACGGACAGACAGACAGACGGCGAAACTATAAAAGTTCCTCGATGACAACGGAACTCTAAAAAGGATCCCGCTAGATGAAAACAAGCTTACGAACGTAATTTCTGCTGTAGTAGGTACTTACTATCTAAGGTTTTTGAAAATGAATGAATAGAAATAATAATTTGAAAAGTAGGTAAGTACCTACCTACATTGGAAGGAGTAGGTATCTCCAATAAAATTTTCAAAGCTCCAAGCAATGGAATAACGAAGGGCTAAGCTGGATAGGAACCGAAATTAAATGCTGTTTTTGTCTTAGTAGCGGAGGAACACACCCAAGCCATAATTTCCAATATAAGCTGATCTCGCATTGTATAGGATTTCCATAAAATGAGAGGTCGGTCAACATATAGGTACCTACTGCAAATGTATAGCTTGATAATTATGTTGCCACGTGTAGGTACAGACGCCAGCACATCAAGCTACCCGAAACTGTAACCAACAAATTTTCCCAATCAACTTTGAACTTTATGATTCAGAGATAAAGTTGAAAATCTATTAAATAAATTTGACAGATTGTAGTAGCTTGAAGTGCTGGCGTCTGTACATTGAATGTTTTCGTTCGCTTAGACATTGGACATGTAAGTACAGTCAATAAGCTAACAGTCTACATCGGTTTCGTTGCTGTGGCTCAGGCTCAGGGGGGATGGGCCAGCTAGATAGAAACATAATATTATCAAAATCTGCGAATAAAATAGTACCGGTCTATGGCAGTGGCACAGATAATATAATACTGCAGTGGCAAACTGCGGCGCGGCGCGGCACACAGTGGGTCGAAACTATGATTTTAGTGACTTAGGGCTCAACTTTGCTTTTTCACTTTTTTTTTTATGCGGATGGGTAGAGCTCATTAACCTCAATAATAATTGTTCTGATGTATTTTTTCCTAAACTTTATACTTTGGGTAGAAAAATGTGTTTTGTTATTTTTTTGTATGGAGCGGCTCAAATAAACTTAAATTCCTGCTAAGTAGCGTGTGATCCCGCGTTGAAACTTTATTTTTCATATACCTTGTCTGGTCTATTATCATTTGATGCTATAAACAAATGCATAAAGTTGCAACTCTGCCAAATAAATGGATCGAAAAAAATGAAAAAATACATAGAATAAAAAGCTTCATTTTTTACTTTCGTAAGTTATTTTAAGTTAAATTTGATATGGAATAGTAAGTAAAAGCACGTAATAATACACATAATTACTTAGCAACTAACAACAATACATTTAAAAGGTCCCTAATTAGCTTAAATTTACTAATACTACATATATTAGTAAATTTAAGCTAATTAGGGACCTTTATTTAAAAATGTGGATATGAAATCAATTAATTTCTATTTGTGTGTTTAATTACTGTAATTAGCTTAACCTTTTACCTTATAAAAAAACAATGTTTTTCACTTTTAGTCATTACTGTAATATTAATTAGGATAATTAGTTAATGAGGGTAGTAGAAAAATTAGTAAACATTGTTTGTCACTGGATTCT
Organism: Agrochola lychnidis; assembly: GCA_963680765.1. Lineage (NCBI taxonomy): Eukaryota > Metazoa > Arthropoda > Insecta > Lepidoptera > Noctuidae > Agrochola > Agrochola lychnidis. The sequence goes on from OY796875.1 coordinate 17,216,954, forward strand.
GGAAGTATAAAATGACCATAATTTATTATATACTAACTAGTGTTCGTTTATTCGTACTACTACTAACATCTCGTGATTCTGATCGTCCCTTTTTCGTTATAATGGATAATTTAGTTAACAATTTAGATTTATTTATGATTTTAAGAGAGCAGGTCAAGTCACTGTCGGATAGTCAAAAATTCTTTCAATTCCTACAACATAAAATAAACGTGACCGAAGAGAACAGTGTTGAGCTCCAAAAATTCTGTACGCGCTTTTGTTCAAATATAAGTGCAAGATGGGAACGAAGTAGTCGCATGTTAGCACAGTTTGTAAGAAAAAATGGTGATTGGTTGGAACGTGCAATAAACTGGCCCGAAGGAATGATACCTGAAGCTGTGAACACTGAACAGGAAAGGCTCGAGATTTGTAATACTGAAGATGTCGAAAATCTACCACCATCTACTACAGAAGCTTCGACATCTACATTTACACCTCGAAAACCTTTCGAGGAATTGGGCTCCAGGCAAAAACGAAGACGCGTTGATCAAATTAACCAATCGCTTTCGTTATCCCCGGATGAACTTAAAGCTACTACAATTGCTAGTTTAAGAAACACCGGAAATGAGGATGTAGGAAAAATTATGAACCATTTACTAAATCACCCCGAAGATCTAGAAAAAGTTAAAGAGTGTTTAAGTACAAGTAAACCGAAAAGTAGTACATATTCACCCGATAAGGCACTGTCTTTATTAGTTTCACTTAAATTAAGTAAGTGGCAGTATATAAGCCTAAGAGAAGCAGCAAGTGAAAATAGGTCTGATTTATACCCTTCTTATTATAAAATAAAACAAGCGAAGGCAAAATGTTATCCAGGGAAAGAAGACATAATTATAACTGAAGAAGGAGCTGCTATTAAACTGCAAGCTTTACTCAACTTGACGGTATCTAGGCTTTTAGAAGTGATTACTTTAGATTTGGATTCGCCAACTGAGTTACTGCTAATAAGCAAATGGGGTTTTGATGGAGCCTCAGGTCAAAGTAATTATAAACAAAAGACTGAAGCAGAGTTTGATGACTCAACTATCTTCATGGCCAGTCTAGTTCCTATAAGGCTTCAACAATGTGATGGAACAATTGTTTGGGAAAACGATCGACCCTCATCAACTTTCTATTGCCGTCCGATAATGTTCAAATTTACCAAAGAAACGCAGTCAACAGTGGTAACTATAAAAGCTAGCATAACCGAAGAAATAGAAAGACTTCAGCCAATCAAGTTCAATCAAGTTGAAGTTAAGCATCAATTGCACTTGACGATGATAGACGGCAAAATATCGTCATATTTGTCAGACACATCTTCAGCTGTCTGTGATATCTGCAAAGCAAAACCGTCAGAGATGAACAATTTAGAGTCACTTGCTCAAAAAGAGAACAACGAAGAAGTGTTCCAGTATGGAATGTCATCTTTACATGCCTGGATAAGAAGCATGGAGTGCTTACTTCATATCGGTAAATATAATTTTATTAGTTCATAATTTTTTTCACGTTATATAGTTACTTGTGAGATTTTTATTTAAGTGATATTTCTTTTTGTTTGCAGCTTATCGTTTGGACTTCAAAAAATGGAGTTGCAGGGGCGATGACAAAGAAAAAATGTCACTCAGAAAGAGCGCTATACAGCAAGCGTTTAAGAAAGAATGCGGTTTACTTATTGACGTAGTCAAGCAAGGAGTAGGCACAACCAATGATGGCAATACTGCCAGAAGATTTTTTAGGGATGCAGAAACAACAGCTCGCATAACAGGAATAGATAAAGATTTAATAGAAAGGTTTCATGTGATTCTTCAGACGGTTGCATCTGGAGAGAGCGTGGATCTTTCTAAGTTTTCCGAATTTTGTAGAGATACTGCACAATTGTACGTTCACTTATATCCCTGGTATTATATGCCTTCCAGTATACATAAATTGTTAGTACATGGGAGTGATATAATTAAGCACTTTGGTGCCATACCTATAGGTAAACTGTCGGAAGAGGCAGCGGAAGCTCGTAATAAAGATTTCCGGAAATATAGAGAGAGTCATTCTAGAAAGGTAAGTAGAACGGCGACAAATGAGGATATTATACACAATCTTCTTTTGTCTTCTGATCCAAAGATCACAAGTCTAAGACCTCGAATGGTGAAACAAAATATAATGGTTCTCTCTCCAAAAGTCAAAGAGCTTCTGCTGATTTTTCCCACAGAATCCGATATAGATTTTATTGATGTAGATAATTTACAAGATAGTCATAGCGATAGTGAATAAGATTTTTTGGTAGTTTGTAAGTTTCTTGTTTTTTTTATTAGTTTATAAATGTCAAACTCATAATTGAAAGGAAATAGTAATGTTTGATGTTGTTTATAGTTAGTTTTTAGTTTGCTTGTGTTAGTTGTAGTAATGTTAGTTTACCTTTACTAATTTGTATTATTATGTACCTATCTTTACTTACTATTCAGTATTAAATCTAACTTAAAATAACATTTCATAAACATGTTAAAGTCATTAAAACAAAGAAATTGAAATTCATAGATCCCTAATTAGCTTAAATTTACTACTACTACATATATTAGTAAATTTAAGCTAATTAGGGACCTTTTAAATGTATTATGATTAGTGTGATTAGCTTTAAATTTACTAATACTACATATATTAGTAAATTTAAGCTAATTAGGGACCTTTTAAATGTATTATGATTAGTGTGATTAGCTTTAAATTTACTAATACTACATATATTAGTAAATTTGAGCTAATTAGGGACCTTTTAAATGTATTATGATTAGTGTGATTAGCTTAAATTTACAAATTTACTAATACTACATATATTAGTAAATTTAAGCTAATTAGGGACCTTTTAAATGTATTGTTGTTAGTTGTTAAGTAACTATGTGTATTATTACGTGCTTTTACTTACTATTCCATATCAAATTTAACTTAAAAGAACTTACGAAAGTAAAAATGTAGCTTTTTATTCGATATATTTTTTCATTTTTTTCGATCCATTTATTTGGCAGAGTTGCAACTTTATGCACACGTTAATAGCATCAAATGATAATAGACTAGACAAGGTATATGAAAAATAAAGTTTCAACGCGGGATCACACGCTACTTAGCAGGAATTTAAGGTTATTTGATCCGCTCCATACAAAAAAATAACAAAACACATTTTTCTACCCAAAGTATAAAGTTTAGGAAAAAATACATCAGAACAATTATTGTTGAGGTTAATGAGCTCTATCCATCCACATGAAGAAAAAAGTAAAAAAGCAAAGTTGAGCCCTAAGTCACTAAAATCATAGTTTCGACCCACTGTGCGGCAGCGGGCGCGGCGCAGGACAGCGGCTGGCTTGCGGCATCTTCAAAAGGTACCTAGTTCTTTGACCGCACCGCCGCCGCCCGCCGCCACGTGCCGCCTAAACCATTAGTAAGTCAGTGCAATGTAATTCTTATGTGATTGCAATAAGGTATAAGTTAGAATGATAGACATTTGCGAGGACTTTTTTGGTCTAAAATGGAGAAATTAATATTTTTATGTAGAGTTTGTCAAACATCTTAATTTATACCTTAACGCATTGAGAAAAGAGTGACATTGCTATGACTAACTATTTTGCTTATGATTTTATTTCACTTTTAGTCTGTCAGTCTCCCTCTGCCTTTTCCCAACTGTGTTGGGGTCGCCTTCCTGTCTTACCGGATGCAGCTGAATACCAGTATTTTACGTGGAGCGACTGCCTATCTGATCTTCACAACCCAGTAAATGGGTAAGTAATACGATACCCCTTGATACGACTGGTTATCAAACTTTCGGAATTCTGACGACCCGTAAATAAATAAATAATATAAAATAAAAATAAAAATAAAAAAGCCTTTTATTCCTTGCATTTTACAGGTTTATCTTATATCTAGTATGTAAATTGTTTGGTTAGTTAACTTAGATTAATTGTTAGTTTAATTTCTATTATAATATCTATTTTTTCTAATTTATGCAAGAACCCCCTGGTAGGGTGAAGGCCTCCTCCAAAGATGCCCATTTGTGTCTGTCCTGTGCAATTTGTCTCCAGTTTGGGCCAGCTGTTCTTCTGATCTCATCCTCCCATCGTGTCAGCGGTCTCCCTCTGCCTCTTTTACCTTGTGGGCCTCTCCATTGGGTTACTTTTACGGTCCATCTGTGGTCAGTAAGTCTGGCTACGTGACCCGCCCATTTCCATTTGAGTTTTTGTGCATAGCTCAAGGCATTAGTTGCTTTTGTTATCGATCTTATTCTTGTGTGTCTTATTTTATCTATTTTCTTTATCTTGAGCATGCTACGCTCTAGTCCTCGCTGGCAGGTATTGATTTTGTGTTTTGCTTTGGCCGTAAATTTCCACGTCTGGCATCCGTATGTCAAAACCGGTAGGAGGCTAGAGTTCATAACCCTTGTTTTCATGCTTATTGACATGTTGCTTTTAAAAATTTCTTTGAGACTCCAATACCTGTTCCATGTTTGCTGTACTCTTCTTTCTATTTCAATGTCGTTGATTTTTCTGTCGAAGCTTATTGTTTTTCCCAAGTATATGTATTTTTCCGTGTATTCCAGTGGATTCCCATTGACTTTTATTGGAGTTTTGCAACTATTTGTCATTGCCATAGTCTTAGTGAGATTTATTTCCAGTCCCACCTTTGCACTAGCTAGCAGTAAGGAATTGATCATGAACTGCATCTGTGAACTAGTTTCAGAAAGTATCACTATGTCATCTGCAAACCTCAGATGAGTCAAGAAGGCGCCATGTATGTATAGTCCTAGTTTACTCCAGTCGAGCTTGCTAATAATGGTTTCTAGAATGGATATAAATAATTTTGGAGATAGTGGGTCACCCTGTCTTACACCCCTCTTTATGGGGAAGCTTGGTCCCAGGCTTTCCAACTTTATTCTACCCATATTGTACTTATATATGCTTCTGATAGCCTCTATATACACCTCGTTTACTCCTTGTTCCTTCAAGCTTTCCCATATGCTTACGTGCGCTACTGTGTCGAATGCCTTTTGGTAGTCAATGAATGTGAGATAAAGGGGTCTCTGTTGCTCTTGGTACTTCTCTATTATTAACTCAAGTGTGTGTATATGGTCAGCTGTAGAGAACCCCTTCCTGAAACCTGCCTGTTCTACAGGTTGTCTAGCTTCTATTACAGGGCTGATTCTTGCGTTAACAATAGCGGAGAAAAGCTTGTATAGGCTCGGTAACAAACTTATCGGCCTATAGTTACTTATATCTTTTGGGTCGCCCTTCTTATATATTAGGATGATATTAGATTCGGACCATTGTGTAGGTGTTTCAGATTTTTGGAGAATCAGATTAAATAGGTCAGCTAGTGGTGTGGCCAAAATTGAGTGAGCTGTATTTAATGCTTCGTTAGTGATGTTGTCCGAACCGGGCGATTTTTCTACTTTTAGTCTCTTTATTCCTTCTATAATTTCTGTCTCATCTATTATTGGAATACTTTCTTCGTTACCCTGTCCAATACTATTGTTTTGAGTTGTGTTTGTTTGAGGTTTGTCACTGTAAAGATTTTTATAAAAATCGGTTGCTGTAGTAATGATATCCGTTCGTTTGTTCAGGTCTTTGTTCAACATTTTCAGTCCTTCTATCCATGTTTTGTTTGTTCCGAGTTCCTTGTTGGCCTTTTTTGTGCTTCCTGTGAGATGAAGATGTTTTTCTATGATAAATTGTCTGTATTTTGCGTAATCGTTTTTTATATATTTATTGACTATCTTGTAGAGCGCGGCAAGTTCATTCTTCATAGCTCTCGATTTGTTTTTTGTTTTTTGCAGTTCTTTTCTTCTTTTTAATAGGGTCGCTGTGCGCAACGATAGTATTTTATGGCGTGTATGTTCGTCTTTTTTAACTCGGGCTAGTTTCAAGCTATTGGTGATAGCCTTTATTATGTTGTCATAATGGGTTTGTACTGAGGTGTTTTCCTCATGAACAGAAGAGTCAGGCAGCATGGATGATAAGTTTTCCCTGTAGTTTGATATTTCTTCTTCACTCTTTAGATCACTTACTTGGTTATTTGTGAATTTGGTTCTGCTTATTTTTGGTTTGGTTAATTTTACTGTTGCTCTGAGTAACCTATGGTCCGACGGGTAGTTTAGATTTAAAGTGCTGATGTTATGGAATATTCTCGGTTGGTTGGACAATATGTAGTCTATCTCGTTTTTGGTTTCACCATTTGGGGATCTCCATGTCCATCGACGATTTTGCTTCTTTTTGAAATATGTGTTTATTATTGATAGTTTGTGTTCCAGTGCGAAATCCACAAGTCTCTGTCCTCTATCGTTTCTTATACCGTATCCATATTTTTTCAAAATCAAATGTTCTTCCTTCTTGGGAATTCCGATTTTTGCATTAAAGTCTCCCATTAGTATAGTGTTCTTGTGTGCGGTTTCCAATGCTTTGTCTATTGTTTTATAGAAAAGTGTGGGGAGAGGGCGCCACTGTGCCACGGTAAACATCGGCTCCGTAAAAATATTTAAGAAAACTAAAATAAAAGTGCCTTCCGATCAATAAAAAATAAACGTGTAAAGAGACAAAGTGTTTAGTGAACTGGTGATAATAAAAAACATTAGAAAAATCATCAAACCATGTAAAAAACTTGAAATTACTTACATAGTGCAAATCACCTTACAAATTTACGAACTTGTGGAATTTTCGTGCTTTTCAAGCCGCAATAGCTCAAAGTGGACCATTTTTCATGTGTACAAAAGTGAAACCAAACATAACATAGTGCAAAATTTAGTCATTGCGAAATTGGAGTTTTTCATAACCTAAATGAATGACTTGCAAATATTGTTATTCACGTCGAGCAACATCATAAGCAGCGCCATCTGTTACAATAAAGGCACATTACATTGCCGACATCTACACTGCCGACATTTGTAATATCACCAAGTTAATAGTTGCAAATCGATAACACCTGAAGATACTAAGGCGCACCAATAGAGGGCATTATTCACATCCAAAGCGCCATCTATCATAAAAAGGGTTAATTATAACGCCACTGGCATTAGCAACGGCACCAACGATCGATCTAAAGCTCTAGCGAACCACTAGAGGGCAGCACATACACCAAAACAAAACTAGTAAACCAAAAACCATGGAAGAAGTTCTGAACGCGCTTAAAACAATACAAAAAGAACTGGAGGAACAAAGACTAGAAATTCGGGAAACTGGAAAAAATGTTACGGAACAAGTCACACAGAATATTAACGGAATGTTTGAAGAAAAATTTTTAGCATGGGAAGAAAAACATGTAATACTTAAAGAAAAAGTGGAAAATCAGGAAAAAAGGATCTACTTTTTGGAGAAACAGGCAAGAAAAAGAAATATAGTACTTTTCGGTATCGAGGAGACTGAAAAATCATATACGAACCTAGAAAGCAACGTTATCAAATGGGTAGAACAATATCTGACTATAAAACTAACCTACAGCGACATTCAAGAAGTCAGTAGAATGGGTAAGAAAGGGGAAAGACCACGCCCAATAGTAGTAACCTTCTCAACTCTTGGCACAAAAATCAAAATTTGGAAAGAAAAAGGAGCGCTGAAAGATACCATCTACTATATGAAAGAAGATTACCCAAAATATGTACTAGAAAAAAGGAAGGAACTACAACAACAGCTACAAATAGAGAGAGAGAAGGGAAACAGAGCCGTAATTAAATATGATAAGCTGATTGTAACTAAAAGCAACACTAAAAGAAAACTACCTATTTCACCTGAAAATGCCACATCACCAAATGTAGAGAGAAACACACAAATAAAGAAAAAGAACAAAAAACAACAATTCGACGCATCGGTTAAACGGTCAAACAGCATCTCAGAAGGACTACTAAAACCGAGTATACTTAACTTCCTAGTCGATAAAAATGCAACTAATACAAATAGTAAACATGACGGGAAAACATAGCAACTAAGCCCTTCTTCCTCCTCATACACAGACCCCACAAACAAACAAACCAAAGCAAAAAACATACAACCTCTTCCAACCCGGTTGGTCACCGTGGAAGAGTATTACCATAACCCTCCAAAGGAAATAACAGAATCATGGAATAATAATAATAAAAAAACTCACCTAATACAGATTGCAACTTGGACTGCATGTCAGGACTTTATCGTCATACGCCCGCTTATTAGAATTAGAGGAATCACTGAATGAAATTAAGTACGACGTAATAGGAATTTCTGAAATGAGACGGATGGGTACCAAAATTGAAGAACACGCTGCCTTCATCCTGTGCTACGTAGGTCACACACCTGGCCAATACGGGGTTGGCTTCATAATTAACAAGTCACACAAAAACAATATAGAAAGCTTCACTGGTTTGACAGAACGTGTTGCAGTATTAAACATGATCATTCAAGACTTTAAGGTCACCATCATACAAGCATACGCACCAACAGAAGCAGCAAGCGAGTACGAAATAGACGACCCGTAACGACTGTCAAATATCCACGAATGGCAGCTGGGACCACGAGGCACGGAGGAGTCTCGGTAGGTCTGTAAAAAGATCGTCAGTCGTCTACGGACCAATCCCCGCCAAACGAAGTAAGTACCTACCATAGATATAAGAAAGAAGGAGATATGCCCGGTAGTTGAAAATGTATCGGAACCCAATGTCTCCAATTTGTCCCCACCACGTCGCCACAACTACACACGCAATCAGTAAACCTAATAGATACGAAGTCGCGCTCACACTTGCAATTCATAAATCATAACGTACTACACAGTCAATTATAAACCTTATGCTTTCAAGTACAGCGTGCATTTACAATGCACCGTACAACTCACTCACACGAAAGTTATCGTTGTGCTATGCACAAGCAATTTATTTTACATATACGCTAGTGATTGACTAAATCGGAAACTTATCGATTCTCCCATTAATTATTATTATATTAAACATTTTGGAAGTTCCTGAAAAAAATATAAATAAAAACGATTTACATATAATAAGATGATATGAATAAACTGAATAAAGGAAATGGCACAAAAAAAAGGGTGTGTGTCAGCTCCGACGCACGACTGGATTTCAGTAAGAAATTGTTGTTATGTTATGTTGTATTGTTATTTTATTTAAATTTTTTATATTTTTTCCCCCTTTTTTAATTTAGCATTAGGATTAAGTTATTAATCTCATAGTTTGTTGTGTAGACTCAATTTTTTATTGGTTTATTCAAACCAAAAATATGTTGTTTTGTACGCCATAAATGGCAAAACATGCAGATCTACCTGTTATATTAAGACCTTGCACATATTATTTGATGTATACTCATGTTTTACAATAAATATATTCTATTCTATTCTATTCTATCTAGGTAGATACATATTAAATTATTATTAGGTTCGTGTTAAAATACTTATTTTGATTCATTAACAGTGTTAAAAGTTAATTTAGAAGGAAATTTTAGCAAATTGAAATTTTCATAATTACGTAACCTGAAAACTCATTTTTTTGTTTGTAAAGATATTTCTTTAATTTTGGTCTTAAATGAAAGGACTAACTAGTGATGCAACGAATACTACTTTTACGAATACGAATACGAATACGAATATCAAACCTACTATTCGGCGAATACGAATACGAATATCTCGCCATGGTAATAAAAGACTAATAGTCTAGTACTACATAGACGCAGCCATTACTAACGTTCGTCTAAGTTACTTAGGACTTACTATCCTACCTTTTGTTCATAAAAAAGAAATACAGACCATATAACTACTTACTTGGTAATTTATCGAAGTGTTTCCATATGTCACTTTGATCTCGTTTACGAGAAGACATTTTCTATTCAACTTCAACTTCTTTCACTTCGCAGCAGCCTCAGAAAATAAAAATAAACATGTGTGCAATTCACACGTGGTAGAAGTGAAACCTTCAAAAATTTTGGCTTCAAGAAAACGAAAAAAAAAATGTATGACAGAATTATTTCTCTTTAAAAGTTCTAAAAAAAGTCCGCAACAGCATACATCACGCTTTTATCAGTAAAAGTGGAACTTTAAAACGTTAGGTAAAAGTACTGGGTCTTATAATCTTATATCACGCCCTTCCCCCTCATGCACATCATAAATGCGCGCGCAGTACTTGATCATTATTTTGCTGCGATGTTATTTTAAAACTGTGATATCTCCTAAGATATTCATTGAAATCGAATGATGTAAGGGCAATTTTGTTTTAAATTAAATACTTGTGATGAATAATGTATTTATTAGGATAAGGATTAATATCATGTTTATAAAAACACTTTCGCAAATAATGCATTATTTTAGAACAAATTTGGTTAGCATAAAAAAGGTTATAGTGAGCCAACCTTAAAAGATAGACATATGCTGTCGCGGACTTTTTTTTAGAACTTTTAAAGGGGAACAATTCTGTCATACATGATTTTTGCGAAACTTTAACCGTTTACGCAGCGCACGCAGCGGAAGCTCTCAAAAGGAAAAATAAAACCCCCCGATTTTGAAACATTCTTCATTGGTGCTCAGCTCCTATTAGTCTTAGCGTGATGATGTATAGCTTATAGCATTCCTCAATAAATGGGCTATCCAACACTAAAATATTTTTTTAAATCGGACCATTAGTTCCTGAGATTAGCGCGTTCAAGCAAACAAACAAATTCTTCAGCTTCAGAGAACCACAAACATAAGAAACACTGTATAATGCTTCCTATCTCATTTTCTCCTACGTTAAATCTTATGAATTTATGTTTGTCTCTTTTTACTGTCGCTTTTTCGTTTCATCGACTTTCAAATCACAACGATACTAAAGAAGTTTTCACTTCAATAAAACAATATTCTCTTGCTTGACTTGTGCTTTCGACTGACAAATGAAATGAAAGGATTGAATGAATCAATCAATCCATGGTTCGTATTGATAGGAAAACTCCCGGGCCGCGGCACTGTATAAACTATGGCCAGGGAGTCCCCCGTCGCGTCGTCGTTGCGGTTAAGGCCCTTGCACACGTCGTATTTTTACGTGCCGACAACGCGCGTTTTCCAAGTCTGCCAGTAATTAGATTTGCGTACAAACATATTAAATATTCGTATTAGTATTCGTATTAGTATTCGCCGAATACGAATATTCGGTAAATGTCTACTATTCGGCGAATACGAATATTCGTATTCGTATTCGTTGCATCACTAGACTAAACTTAAAACCATTTGTCACATTTAGTTCATGAAAATCGGCCCGCGGAACAAAAAGATACGGTCATTTTATTTGTTTAGTTAATAATTTGTAAATGTTTGTTCTAAAAAGGTGTAATTACTTAAGGCTCCGTGCCGCCGCACCGCACGAAATCACTGATTTTGATCAATTTTGTTTATTCGTTGTGAGACCTGGGACGAGAATTTAAACAAAATTATTTATGATTTGAAAAGTCCAATTCTTCGTCTTGTACATAGGGGAAAGGGATTTTTGAAATAAATTAAGGATTCGTGGGAAATCACTAAAATTCGCAACAAGTTTTCCAAAAAATGATGCGAGACTGACGTTTGATCGTTTCGTTAGAAGAAACTGCTTTTGATGTTGAAAATTAAAAAATATCATCAACATCATTATATGGTCTACTTGTACATAGGGGAACCACTTTTTTCAACTTTCATACAAAATATAGCAGAAAAAAAATGTTGAAATAACGTAACTTTCTCAAAACTTCAAGCCAACTAAATATTTTTTTCTAATACTTAGAAACACTTATAAGAAATTTAAAAAATTCTATATTAATTTTAAGTTAATTGTTTAATAGAATCTAAATTTTATTTTATAAATAAACAATTACTTCATTACGTAAATAAATGGCAAAGTGAACTATATAAACGATCGCGGAAAATCTATTCCGTCAGTAGCGAACGGGCCTTCCCAGCGTGAGGACGTATCACTTTGCGTCGCAGCACGCACACACGCACGTACGTGTCCGATGTTAACATATTCCAGAAATTGTACGTCGACTACCACATTTTGATCCGCATTTTATTTTAAAGTACTTTGCTTGTTTTTGAAGAACATTAAAATTTTGCATGCCTGGCAATAAATAAAATACCGGTGTACGTGTGTTCGTAATTCTTCTTATCCTAAACGGCTTGACTGATTTAGATGTTTTTTTTTAAATTCTTTTTGTGTAACTTGGATGGTTCATAACTATAGTTGGACTCGCGTGGCGCTGTTGTCGCAGGACAACATCTGCCTGCTGGGTTCACTAGTTATATTTTGACTTTAGATTTCATAGTTTTGAGTGATTTTTGGTAGGGGAAAAAGTTATGGGTTCGCGTCACCGATATGCCCGCGCCTATATGCTGTTGTAGCAATAAGTGAAGTATTTTTGGAACGAAGTTTCTTTAACGCTACTGAAGACTACTTTAAGTCAAAATAAAGATCCAAGATGGCGGCTGCGAACATTAAAAAATATTTCGTCATGGGTATCGTTTTCATAGTTTTCGAGGATGCTAAAGCTGATAGTGAGGTCAAAATATAAATCCAAGATGGCGGCTGTGACAATATTCAGATTTTTCGTCATGGGTGTCTTTTTCATAGTTTTTGAAGATTCTAAAGCAGATTTTGATGTCAAAACGTAAATATAAGATGGCGGCTGCGAAAATTTTCACATTTCTTCATAACATCACGCCATCAATTTCAAAGGGCCCAACACTTTCTAAATCTCATTTAAATTTAAAATTCAAATTTAAGTCTCATTTCCGCAACTTTTTCGCGCAAGTGGGTTCGCGCAAGTGTCTTTCGCGAAAATGTATTTCGCGCAAGTGTCTCAGATCCCTTTATGGATACTGGTGCCAATTCTCTTGTCACAAATTAATGCCTCAAAACTAGACTAAAAATCACCAAAGTTTCGTTCATTCCTGTCAAACGATGATTTCCCATCGTGAAATAATTATAGAATATATTTTATTTTGACAGCACTAAGATGGCAATATGGTGCCGATTCTCTTGTATACCGAACTAAACTTACTAAACTATCACTAAAATTCCTTACTTTTGGCTATGAAAATCTTGAACAACAAAAATTTCTGCAACAAAAATTTTCTAAATTTAAATATATTTTTACACACTAAAATTATATTTGACAATCGCGAGTCCACGTGGTACTTGTTTGCCCTACCCCGTGAATTTTTTTTAGAGCTGGAGGCGCACAGGGGGCAGCCTTGACGTTTTATATAGAATTTTTACTTTTTGTAAGGAAAATAAGAAAAAATATTACCTACATGTAGAGTGTCAGGGGTTTAAGGCTTTTATAAAGGGGATCGAAATTCTCATTATTTTTGCGATTGGACGCACCATTTGCGAGATATATGCAAAAGAAAAAAAAAAGATACAGTACTGTTTTTTGCACCTGAAGCGAGGTGTTGGTGTGAATTTTAGTTCAAGTAACTAATTTTATTCCGCACCTTTTTAATCGCGATTAAAAATAGTCAGATTTAGTTAGACATGGTGCCGATTCTCTTGTCACAAATGCCTCTAAACTAGACTAAAAATCACCAAAATTTTGTTTTATTCCTGTCAAACGACGATTTCCCATTCTGAAATAGACTAATGTGACACAACTTAACTAGATTTTAGTTTGACAGCACTAAGATGGAACTGAGATTTTCATTTAGTGAAAATAGCAATTTTACTATTCTGAATTTGACGTTTTTCACTTAAAATTTAGATTTTCTAACCGAATCTGACTATTTTTCGCGATTAAAAACGTGTGGAATAAAATTGATTGTCATGAACTTTAAATTCACACCAACACCTCGATTTCACATGCAAAAACAGTACTGAATCTTTTTTTTTCTTTTGCTTATATCTCGAAAACGGTGTGTCCAATCGCAAAAATAATGAAAATTTCGTCTCCCTTTATAAGACCCTTAAACCCCTTATACTCTACATGTAGGTAACATTTTTTCTTATTTTCCATACAAAAAGTGAAAAGTTCCATATAAAACACGTCGAGCGTGCGCGCCTCCGGCTCTAAAAAGATTCACATGGTTAGGTATCACGTGTGGAGTCGCGATTGTCAAATTTGATTTAGATGTGTCACAAATTTTCTTAAATTTAGAGAATTTATTTTGCATAATTGTGCCGATTCCCTTGTTCACAAACTAAACTAAATTTAAGTGCATCTTTTTCTTTCTATTTCATTAAAAAAAGGACAGAAAATAAATTTTAGTTTAGTCCTGTCAAATTAATCAGCGCTTGACGTTAATTGACGTAATTTTAGTCGGCAAGTTTTTAATCACGTCTAAACTTGTATGGAAAGTGATAGGCGGTGATTAATTTGACAGGACTAAACTAAAATTTATCTTCTGTTCTTTTCTTAATGAAATTGTAAGAAAAAGATGCACTGAACTTAAATTTAGTTTAGTTTGTGAACAAGGGAATCGGCACCAATAGCTTTGAGATTCTCATAGTCAAAAGTAAGAAATTTTAGTGATAGTTTAGTTAGTTTAGTTCGGTGTATAAGAGAATCGGCACCAATCAAAATTTTAGGTGAAAAAAGTCAAATTCAGAATAGCGAATTTTTCATTTTTACTAAATTAATAACTCATTCAGTTGCAAAAACTGTACTTTATCTTTTTTCTGTTCTTTTGCTTATATCTCGAAAATTGTGTCTTATCGCAAAAATAATGAAAATTTCGACCCCCTTTATGAAACCCATAAACCATAAAACTCAACATGTAGGTAATAATTTTTCATGTTTTCCATACAAAAAGTATAAAATTCCATATAAAACAGAATTGTTATAAATATACTAAACGAATATACACAAACATTCCAGACTTATTTCATAAGCGTACCTACGTAACTTAACAAAATACCGTCTATAGGATCAAAACTGTTTAAGCGATCACTACGCTCGATGTTTAGGCGTGTGTGCGTGAACGGTGCACACAAACATAGCATCGCAAGAATTTACCTAAACTCTGTCGAGTGAATTCACAGCCAGGAGCCTTAAGTAAATACCTTATATTTGTGTTTTATATGCATTTTAGTAAGCTGAATATACTTTATTTATACACACATACATAAATTTCGAAGTGAAAGGTGCGCAAAGGAACGTAACGCCTCACTTTTAGTTAACGCTCGATTTTACTCCTCATAAAATTTTCATACCGCGGGCTAAATATCAAAATCGTTTCTTAAGGAGTAAATAAATCAATTAATTTCAACATTATGAGAAAATCTAAATCAGTATAAAACAAGATTTCACATCAGTCTTCCAACCCGTCTATAACTGGTGACAAATTGAAGAATAAACTTTCAAAGTAATATAAATTCGTACGACAATCGACATTGTTGTCGATATCCTACGTTAGTGGATCTGCACAAGCACATCACTAACTCGTCGCAAGATACAGCGGCCGTACTACGCGATGCAACTGCGTAACTAAAGTATCGTTTTGTGATTTTTACATTGCTTGTCCAGTCAGTAAGTGACATACTTAGGTAGTGGTTAAGAAGCAATGTATTTGCTGCAAAAATAGTACAGTTGCTGTTATATATGAAAACAAAAATAACGTAGTAAAGGCAAGAAATATTTTACGATTTGTTATTTTTCATGATTTTCAAGACAAATATAGTAAAATACTTGTCCTGTTAAATGATAAATGATTCCATGATTTATAAAGATTTTAGTTTGGCTTCGATTTTTACAAGAAACCACTGAACAACACGGTATTCTTAAATGTTGTCACGATCGCGGTCGAAAGCGCACTAGTTCGCGGAAACGGCCATTTGCCTATACCATGAGCATTTTGATCATGGCTCGCGGACACAAACACGCCCCCATGCCACTTCTCCTGTTTTTTATATTTCTATGGTACCTACTGATTGATCGACCCGTGACCGCGAGGCTGCTATTACTTTTCGGAATAAAACGTTATAAATAAAACTAAGCCCTTGGTTAGCAAGGACGTAAAAAATCGCCGTTCGTACTGACGTGGGCAAGTTTAGGTATCTACCTAAGTATACTCCATTTGAAATAAGATTAGACATATAACTAAACCTTTTTTACAGTCCGTTCAACCGATTTTGACTTATATTGCGTTGGTATTGACAAATGGCAGCTGCAGTAAACAGTTGGTATTGCAACCACTTTTTTGCTTTTAATGCCATCCTTATGCATATGGCATAGAAGTCAAAATCGGTTGAACGGACTGTAAAAAGGTTTGTTTAAATGTCTAATCTTATTTCAAATGGAATATAGGTTAGATGTCGGACCGGGGTATCGAACCTAGGACCCCACGCTGAGCAAACACGCACAGACCAGCCTTCGTCCTCTGACGAAGATCGTCTACTGAGCTCAGCTTGGTTTGCACCGCCATTTATACTCTCTTGGTGTCGCGTCGCGCCAGCTACGCGATATCGCGGCGATACCATACAAAATGTTCCTATTTTTGATATCGCGCTGGATATCGCGATTCGCAGCGCGATCCACCGACAAAAGAATTTCCTTTGTTGTTGCGTATCGCCGCGATATCGCGTAGCTGGCGCGACGCGATACCAAGAGAGTATAAATGGCGGTGCAAACCAAGCTGAGCTCAGTAGACGATCTTCGTCAGAGGACGAA
Source organism: Agrochola lychnidis (assembly GCA_963680765.1). Lineage (NCBI taxonomy): Eukaryota > Metazoa > Arthropoda > Insecta > Lepidoptera > Noctuidae > Agrochola > Agrochola lychnidis. The sequence continues at coordinate 17,233,570 of OY796875.1, forward strand.
GGCTGGTCTGTGCGTGTTTGCTCAGCGTGGGGTCCTAGGTTCGATTCCTCGGTCAACATGCCCAACCTAAGCTAAGTAGGTACCTAAACTTGCCCACGCGAGCACGAACGGGTATTTTTATGTCCGTGCTAACCAAGGGCTTAGTTTTATTCCAAAAAGTAATAATAGCCTCACGGGTCGATCAATCAGAGGCCGTGAGTAGTGTAAGTTTCTTTTAACCATCTCGACTTTATGCATCGACCGATCGCTCCGATTGACCCTTCACTGGCCTTCACTGGTGAAAGGACAATCGGAGCGCCGAACGAACGTGATCGATGCGTAAGGTCGAGATGGTTAAAAGAAGCTCACATAGGACCTTTGTCTGTACTTCGCTTGGCAGGGGTTAGTCACTGGTTTGACAATCGTTACGGGTCGTCAGAAGCCCGAAAGTCTGACAAGCAGTCTTACCAAGGGGTATTGTATTACTTACCCAGTTACTGGGTAGTGGAGGTCAGTACCCTAATTGCACAATACACTATCAATCATAATTTGTTTCGATTTGAAAGAGATTGCTAATCCATTGCTTCATAAGTTGGAAAGAAAAGTCTGCTCAACAAAGTAAATAACGCAATGAATGTTGTTGAACTGTCAAAATGAAACAGTCATAATTGTTTACGAAAATAAGTTACGTAATTAGGGTACAGACAGACAGTCGCTCCATGTAAAATACTGATATTCAGCTGCCTCCGGTAAGGCTGTAAGCTGACCCCAACATAGTTGGGAAAAGCAAGGCAGACTGACAGACTATTACCAAAGTGAAATAAAATCATAAGTAAAATAGTAAGTCATTGCAATGTGACTCTTTTGCTCATTGCATTAAGGTATAAATTAGGATGTTTGACTATCTTTACAAAAAAATAGGTTATCATTTCTCTATTTCAAACTAAAAAATCCTCGCAAATGTCAATCGTTCCAACTTATACCTTATTGCGATTGCATAAGACTTACTTTGCACTGACTTACTAATGGATTTGGCGGCGCGCGGCGGCGCGGCGGCGGCGGCGGCGTGGTCAAAGGACTAGGTACATTTTGAAGCTGCCGCAAGTCGGCCGCCCAGACCTGCGCGCGACACGGCGCGCGACCGCGCTTTTTAGGGTTCCGTAGTAAACAAGGAACCCTTATAGTTTCGTCATATCCATCTGTCTGTCTGTCTGTCCGCGGTCTAGCTCCGAGACCCTTAGTACTAGAAAGCTGTAATTTGGCATAGGTATACATATTAATTACGCCGACAAAGTGGTAAAACAAAATTATGAAAAAGATTTTTTTTTAGGGTACCTCTCCTACACGTAAAGTGGTAATGTTAAAAAAGGTCCTTCAAAAACATTGTGATCACAGCAGTAGTTTATATAACGAAATTAAAAGGAAAACTATCACAGCTAAGTAGGCTCTACAAGTTAACGAGTAATAATCGACCAACTTAACTTTGCAGTTGCAAAAACATGTTTTCCCATACGTTTCGTATGGGAGAACATATTTTTTAACTACAAAGTTAAGTTTGTTTTTGGGATAAATTCATCCCAACTACGGAACACTTCATTGTGCGTGGTCCGACACGCACTTGGCCGGTTTTTTATTTAGTCTTGTGGTGCGCGTCCGTGCGAATACAGCGCCTGTTTTTTTGGAGGTTATCAATTCGGATGTTTATATCTTTTTAGGGTTCCGTTGCCAAATGGCAAAAAACGGAACCCTTATGGATTCGTCATGTCTGTCTGTCTGTCTGTCCGTCCGTATGTCAGCCACTTTTTTCCGAAACTATAAGAGCTATGCTGTTGAAACTTGGTAAGTAGATGTATTCTGTGAACCGCATTAAGATTTTCACACAAAAGTAGAAAAAAAAACAAAAATTTTGGGGTTCCCCATACTTAGAACTGAAACTCAAAAAAATTTTTTTCATCGAACCCGCTACGTGATATCTATGGATAGGTCTTTAAAAAATGATATTGAGGTTTCTAAAATATTTTTTTTCTAAACTGAATAGTTTGCGCAAAAGATACTGCCAAAGTGATAAAATATGTGTCCTGTAATCGTATAAAAATTATGTGTCCTATATGTCCCTGTAACTTCTAAAATAAGAGAATGATAAAACTAAAAAAATATATGATGTACATTACCATGTAAACTTCCACCGAAAATTGGTTTGAACGAGTCTAGCAAGTAGTTTTTTTTAATACGTCATAAATCATAAACCGCAATTTACCTTTAATTCAATGTTACTTGCTGCTACGGAACCCTTCATGGGCGAGTCCGACTCGCACTTGGCCGCTTTTTTTTGTTTGTTTGGGCTTATCTCCGTTATCAATGTCATCATAAATGGATTTGCAAAATATATATTTTTTGTTTAAAAGGGTGTACTTCCGAGATGGTCCCATTGTCATTTGGTCACGATCTGATGATAGGATCCTGGAGAAATCGAGGGAAGTCTTCAAATATTACAGGCACACCTATAGCGATTTGGGTATTTTTTTATAGTAAGTACCTGCCTAACTCGTGCAGTTGCTCTCGGAAAGCACCATTTGGTGAAGTAGAACTGACGATGAAGAACACAGATGGTCACCGGAACTACTTACTCAATAATAAGTATTTCACGGATTGTGATTCGATTAAGTACTTTATTATTATTATGGTTGCATTACACACATGGAGAAGTGGAGCTGATGGTGAAGTAAGTACCAGGAGAACTCCTCAACGATGAACGTCCCTGCATCGGGAAAAGCAATATTTTGTAATAATAGGTGATGAGCAGTTGGCATTAGGCTAACTTTGATAAATTACAAACTGAAACATGATCCATTAAAAAGCGAGAAATAAAAACGTTTTCACAAAAAAAAAAACAACCGACTTTTTAGGAAGTCGGTTGTTTTATTTTTTTTGTAATTTTTTTTTAAAATAAGTATTATTCTTTTGGCAGGATTCAATTATTACAAAAAATACTTTGTCAAATATTTTTATTCGAATCTGCAGGAAGTAATTTAGTTGGGCTCTTCAACATTACAGTCACCTAACTTGCCTGCAACTCATAATAAATTAACATTATGTACCTACTTAAGACAAATCAAAAACTGTTCAATGCAAATATTGTTGGATGAAATTACTGTCCCTCCCTAGAATGCGTTTATAAACATGTTTTTTATTATCACTAATTATACCTACTTCACTCTAAATGGGCGGGCAGCACGAATTGAAATGGTCTGCATTTGTCATATTAGGTACTTTCTAGTGGACGCGGGCGGCTGAGTAGGGCTCCGCTAGCAGTCGAGTGCGTGATATCAGCTGTGCGAGAGTAGTTCGAGTACCTACAAGGTCTGAATGCGCACGGCTGTGTTACATACATTACAAGTCCCAGGAGCTCACGCGCAGTTGCTATGTGCGACCACTAGACCAACGAGGCAATTTGTTAATAGTTAAGGGGCCGTGCACGAAATCTATTGATTTTGATCAATTTTGTTCATTATTTGTGAGAAAGGGAACAAGAATTTAAACCAATCTATTTGTGATTTGAACATTCGAGCTCTTTGTTTTGCTTGTGACTGAAAGGGATTTTTCAAATAAATTAAGTATTCATGGAAAATCACTAATAATCGCAACAAATTTTCCGAAAAATAACGCGAGACTGACGTTTGTTCATTAACCGACTTCCAAAAAGGAGGAGGTTATATGTTCGTCGCGTATGTTTGTTTTTTTTTTATGTATATCCACCGATTTCTCCGTTAATTGTGGACCGATTTTGAAAATTCTTTTTTTGTTTGAAAGAGTGTGCTCTCGATTTGGTCCCATATAAATTTTATTAACTTTGCTTGGATAGTTTTTGAGTTAGCTACAAAATACGTATTTTTTTCCCACTTAGTATGTAGATGATATGTTAAGTTTCTGTCATTGGTAGCAGATAGTGGTATTCGAATGTATGTGGGGTAGGTACCATAACTAAAAAGTGAAAAATAAAAACTTTTACAAAAAAAAAAACAACTGACCTCAAAAAAAAACACTACAAAGTGAAAAATAACTTTAATTTCGGAAGTCGGTGGCAAAAAACGAAAATACAAAACCCAAGACACCGACTTCCGAAATTAAAGTTATTTTTCACTTTGTAGTGTTTTTTTTTTGGAGGTCGGTTGTTTTTTTTTGTAAAAAATTTTTTTTGTTACAAGAAACTACTTTTGATTTTGAATATTATAAAATGTCATAACATCATTAAAATTATGGTCATATGGCTGAACCACTTTGATGCAAATTCCATACAAAATATAGCAGAAAAATAATGTTGAAAAACCTTTTTTTTTAAACCTTGGCAGTAATGTATTTTTTCCTATTATTTAGCAAACCATATCAAGAAATTAAATAAACAGATATTGGCCTTCAGCTATCCTTGAGATAAAATCTAATTTTTATTTAAAATTTGCACCTGACTGACACAAATGGTTTAGCATCACGAAAGCTGTACTTTTATAGTCAGACATACTTAATCTTTCAATTATTTCAAGCTTTCTCACAATTAAATAACTAATTGACAAAAAAGGGTTTTTATCGTGCACGGACCCTTAACTACCTATCATCCTAACTAATATTATAAATGCGAAAGTGAGTTTGTTTGTTTGTTACGCTTTCACGTTAAAAGGCTGAACAGATTTGGATGAAATTTGGCACATGAATAGATCATGATCTGGGTTAGGACATAGGATACTATTAATCCCAGTATTCCTACGGGATCGAGACTTATGAGGGTGTAAACGCGGGGCGCAACAAGTAATTTCATACCTAATTGGATCACTCATCATTACTAGTCATTACAATTAAAGTTATCACCGAGTATTTCTTATACATACGCCACACCACGCCGCACATCACGAACTCACATCACGCCTGTAATCCCGAAGGGTTAGGTTGAGGTGTGCCTATAGGACACCCACATTTCGCCAGTTATATTTAAGTCCCATGTAATAGGGGGTGAGCCTATTGCCATCATTCCTGATGGAAAAATCCAATAACACACAACATACGACACACACGCACGAGACATATGAGTATTTCTTAAATATCACGCCTGTAATCCCCAAAGGATTAGGCAGAGGTGTAGGTACCTTAGGTACCTACGGCTGTACTTTAGGTAGGTAGGCACCGTACCTACCTACCTAAAGTACAGCCGCATTTCGCCACTTTGATGCATTTTTATTCATCTGTCACTGTGGTATTTACATCATAGGTATTGAGCACAATTTTATTAGTGAAGAATTCACGGAGATTGGAATTAGTTTGATAAGTAAATTAAAAGTAAGTAAGTAGGTACCTAGGTTAGTTCCAATACTTATATACCTACCTACTACTCGTTTGTAGTCAACTCTACGGGTGTGTAAATTAAGATGATTTCAAAATGATAAGTTCCTATGTACTTAAGTTTCTTTCTACCTAGGTACTCATAAACAGCTGCAAACGAAAGTACCTACACTTTATAATTATGTAGAAATCAAGTTATTTTTCCAAAATTAAGTACTTACTTAGGTTAGTACTTAAATTAATAAATCTTGCTTATTACTTAAATAAATACTGCGTAAAAGACTGAATTCGCCGGTTTCGTCATTCGTGTTTGTGTGGTCAAGCTACTTAGGTTAGGTTGGGCTATGCTGACCGAGGAATCGAACCTAGGACCCCACGCTCAGCAAACACGCACAGACCAGCCTTCGTCCTCTGACGAAGATCGTCTACTGAGCTCAGCTTGGTTTGCACCGCCATTTATACTCTCTTGGTATCGCGTCGCGCCAGCTACGCGATATCGCGGCGATACCATACAAAATGTTCCTATTTTTGGTATCGCGTCCGCTACCCGGTGCCGCGCTGCGATTCGCGTATCGCGCGATATATCTGTGTCGCAGCGCGACAGATCGCTCCAGTGTGAAGTATCGCGCGCGTTTTCATAGAAATTGTTCTACGGATATAATATCGCAGGATCGTGTCGCGCGACAAGTCGCGCTGGTTTGCACAAGCCTTTAAGGCTCTTTCAAACAGGCGCGACACGCGACGCGACACAAAGACACCGCTCGTCGCGCGACGAGCGGTGTCTTTGTGTCGCGTCGAGTGTCGCGCTGGTCTGCACAAGCCTTTACGCGTGCTTACCCATTGCGACGGCTCGGTGTTTGACGAATAGCTATTTGTCGGGAAATCCACGTCGTATCGCCTAACGCCTAAATTACATTTTTCAATGGTCCCAAACCCTTTGGCTACTTAATTCCCTAATTCCTGTTTTTATTTTTTTTATCTTTGTTACCGTGTTCTTTTTTGTCTACCTTTTGAATATACAGTGTTGTTTTACCGCAATCATACTTTTCATTTCTTATCCGTACAACGCCCCGGGTTCGATTCCCGCGTGGCGTTGGACTAGTGGCAAGAAGACCTAATATTTTTTGCTACAAACTGGCGCCCGAACACAAGTAAGTACACTTAAGATAATTGTGAATAATAACTTACATATTTTTTTCGTTATTCCGTATGTGGTGTGCTCCCTAGTAGCACAAATTCAATTTCTACCTACTTGATTGGGTATATTTTCAGGTAACGAGACGTACACGAAGCCCTTCGGAGCTTGTTGGAAGGACAATCGACGCAGCCTGTTTCTTCTATGTTGAACATATTTAATGTCGTGTGATTGTTCATGTAATCTGTTTTAATAACAAATTCATGTAACCATATTCAAGAATTGACCTTTTATTTCGTCCCCGCAAATACATAATTGATCCCTGAATTTCATTCATCTCTTGTAGACATCGTTTTAGCTAGTACCCCGTAGTGTGTGTTTGGTGTGCGATTGTTTAGGGCGCAGCATAAGGTAAGCCTTTTTGAGTGGTGATTTTGCTAGATGTCTAGTTTTTTTAGTATCTAGTCCCACCTATTCCGTTATATTGCCGTTTTGTTGCTGTCGTCTCGCTCGGACATTGGATATAGGGTTTGGCTACACACGGCGAATTCCAATCGAAAACTTTTCTTTCAAATACTCTCCCACCTTAGGTCCAATAACCCCCCGTCTGTTAACCGATCTACAGGGATTCGATTAGGATAATAGTAATAGCGAAATATTTGCGTTAACAAAATTTACGTTTTCAAATTACGTAAATATTTGTTATCACAAACATTGTTCAAAATATAAAGGAGAATGACCATTCACTTTAGTGCTATTTGAAAGGACGTTGACCATTTTCATATATTGCCTTCGGTTCTGTAAACGTTGGTCGGTTGTACTTCGGGTCTTCAATCTTATCGTGTTTTTTATTTTTTTGTCTTGTTTCGTCAATTTGCATCAGTATGGAAGACAGAAACTATAAACAGAAGTCAGATCAACCTGTTAGAGATTTTATAATCCAAATTTCCTATTTGAACGATACTTTGAGCCGCCCGATTAGTAAACCCGACTTGTTGGAAATCGTAACCCATAACATGCACCCGAGATATTTCCCATGTCTATCTATCCATAAATTTACTGATTTCGATGCACTCATCGATACTGCTTCGCATTTTGAGAGTTTTCTACCCAAATCCACCAAAACTGTTTCGGTCGTGTCATCCGAAGCCCAATTGTGTCCCAAGTGTAGAAAAAACGGACACTCTTATCGTGTCTGTCCAGATTTTCCTGGCAGACTCTGTTTCAAGTGCCGGACTCCTGGCGTGATTACCCGGGATTGTCCAAATTGTAATCCAAAAAAATGCATGAGCCACCGGCGACACGCCGCCTATTTCTCTCGTACAGTGTCACCGGTGATAGCGTCGGACTCTTCCGATAATAGACCGTTTATTGAGATTTGGTTGAAAGGTCATTTGGTTAAAGCATTACTAGACTCGGGAGCTCAGATGTCCCTTATTAGTGATAGTTTGGCCCGCGAGCTAAGAATCTCTATGACATCGAACAGTTCATGTCCCCGTGCCATTTCTGCTAATAACTCGCCCATTGATATTTTGGGAACTATTTACCTTCCTTATTATTATTAAACATGTATATTCCTGCTACCGGTCATTCCTCTCCCCAGGTTTCTTGTGTAACCGAATCCCGATACATTCATCCTCGTAATGTCTTATTACCTGACCAAGAGCGAAGTTTACAACAGGTCATTGATGAGTTTGAAGTCATCTCATCTGACAAGGTTGGGCTTGGAAAAACTACCTGGCTATCACACAAAATCAACACGACAGGACAGCCAATTAGGCAAAGGTTTTACCCTCTTTCACCCGTTAAATTAAAAGTTCTCAATGAGGAGATTGACAAGATGCTAGAATTGGGTGTTATCCGACCATCTCGTTCACCTTGGGCTAGTCCTGTAGTCATGGTCACCAAGAAAGACGGTTCCGTCCGCTTTTGCGTTGATAGCAGAAAGTTGAATAGTGTGACCATCAGAGACTCGTATCCCCTCCCCCGCATTCAAGATATTCTTGACAACCTTCGGGGCGCAAGATATATAAGCTCTCTCGATTTCAGGAGTGCCTTCTGGCAGATTCCTCTCGCGGACGATGAGAGCTGCAAAAAGACGGCATTTATAGTCCCTCAACGTGGCTTATTCGAGTTCGTCAGAATGCCATTTGGGCTCACTAACGCAGCCTCTGAAATGCAGCGTCTTACCGATCTGATTGTCAACTTCGAATTCACTTCGTCTAGCAACGACTGTGTTTTCGGCTACGTCGACGATCTCATTTTAATTTCCAAGGATTTCCACAGCCACCTCGCTCTCCTGAGGAAGGTGCTAAGCCGCCTCAAGGAGGCTGGTTTGTCCATTAACCTAAAAAAATGTGAATTTTGCAAAAGTGAGTTAAGGTACCTGGGTTATATTGTAAACGAGAAGGGTCTTCAGACCGACCCTAGCAAGCTTGATGCTATTAAGGACTATCCCACTCCTACCACCGCTAAATCATTGCGCGGGTTTATTGGGATGTGTTCTTATTATAGGCGTTTTGTTAACGGTTTCTCCTCTATAATAGCTCCTCTCACTGCTCTTATTGGCAGAAAGAAGGGTCGGGACCCAATAAGCTGGGACGATGCTGCCGAACAAGCATTCGTTAAGCTAAAGGCCGCATTAATTAACACTCCCGTGATGGCTAGCCCAGATTTTTCCAAGCCATTCCTGTTACAATGCGATGCATCAGCTGTTGGTCTCGGTTCCGTTCTTTCCCAAAAGTTTGATGGTGTGGAGCATCCCATTGCTTATTATTCCCGCCTTTTTTCCAAAGCAGAACGCAACTACAGTACCACCGAGCGGGAACTTTTGTCGGTGCTGGATTCTATAAAGCATTTCCGCTGTTATTTGGATGGAATGAAGTTTTCCGTTTTAACGGACCATATGGCCTTGAAATGGCTTCTCACGCTTAACAACCCTTCTGGTCGTTTGGCCCGATGGGCCACTATCATCTCCCAGTATACTTTCGATATAGTCCATCGCAAGGGATCACAGCATGTAGTTCCAGATGCCCTATCCAGGATCTACGCAAGTCCTGTAACGTTCGACCAGGGTCCCGAACAGACTAACGACAGATGGTACAAGAAGGTTTACTTGGGTGCTCGTGATTCACCCCAGATGTTTCCCGCATACGCCATCCAAAACGGCGTCCTCTTGAGACGCATGCCTGTCGCTAGTCCTCTGTCACCTGGTCCTTGGCGTATCGTTTTGCCAGCAGAGAAGATTCCTCTAGCCATCTGGGAGATTCACAATAATTTCCCATCTATACACCCTGGGGTTATGAAGTCTTACCTTAAGATTAAAGAGCGCTTCTACTGGTATAACGTAATGTTACCGAAACTCTAAAGCGATGCGAAATTTGCAAAGCGTATAAGATCGCTAACACACAGCCACGTGGCCAGATGTGCTACCCGAAAGAAGTTTCTTTGCCCCTACAAGTAATTTCTATTGATTTGATTGGTCCTCTACCTACCGCTTATTACGGTTATAAATATATCCTATCTATGGTTGATGTGTTTTCAAAGTATGTGTGGCTGATTCCTTTAAAAAAGGTGAATGCCGCTTCTGTAGTTAAAGCCCTAGAATCAGAAATATTTTTGAATTTCGGCGTTCCACGGGCTATTCTTTGCGATAACGCTACAGTCTTCCGTAGCAATCAATTTATAAACTTTCTTAGGTCTTTTCACATTGGCCCCCCAATTTATACGCCTTATTATACTCCACAAGCTAACACAGTGGAACGCTATAATCAAAGTGTTGTTACCTGCTTAAGTATTTTAGTCGGGGAAAATCAAAGAAACTGGTCGAAATTGCTACCCAAAGTTAAACTTTATCTCAATTCATGTATCAATTTAGCCACAGGTTTCACTCCAAACTTTCTTATGTTTGGGAGGGAAGTCCTTATGGATTTGACCCATGCTCAGGGGCAGACTCGAAGCGCCAATTTGGCTGAAAGTCGGTCTCGGCATGCGTCCAATCTGTCCTCCCTCACCGAGGTTTATGCTAAAGTGGCCGATAATCTCTCTATAGCCTTTCTCCGCAATTTCCGGTCTTACAACGCAAACCGTTCGGCTATCACCCTCAACGTCGGTGACACTGTGTGGAGACGAAATTTCTCCAGGTCCTCTGGGACGGATTATTTCTCCGGCAAGCTTGCACCTCGCTTTGTAAAATGCCGGGTGACTAGGGTTATTTCTAGAACCACCTATGTCCTTCAGGACTGCGATTCTGTTCATTCTGGGTCATATCATATTAAGGATATACTGAAATGATGGTTTTTCTTGCCTGGCGCAAA